>CAXIVR010000002.1:191708533-192401033 GCA_964035755.1 Teleogryllus oceanicus | reverse complement strand
ACAGATTGCTGTGCGAGGTAGATTGTCAATGTTATCGTGAAAAAACTAGACTTCCATGGTTCTAGTATACCACATTTAATTTTAAAAGCATTAGAAGCTACTCTCCATTCTACAATTGCTCGATGTAAGAGATGCTATTTGTATTCTCTTCTCTGACGAAAATAATGTGGATGAAAAATGTTTGCGTTTTCTGACTGAAGCAGCAGCGTACATGCTCAAATCTGCCCAAAGTTTGAAAGGCTTTTATCCGAAGATGATACACACAACTCGCGCAGCTCATGCCCTTCATCGTTTGGCAGAAGAAGATCGTCGAATTTCCATAATATAAACCATTTAGTTTCCGCAGGGAAAAAAGTATTTCTGAAAGCTCCCAGCAGAGTGGCAGCGTTTAAGACAGCTTTTCCCAACACTCCATTACCATCGCAACCCGTGTTGACAAGATGGGTTTCTGGCTTGAAGCCGCCATGTACTACGCGCATAACTTCAAAGAAATATCACAGATTTTAGGAGATTTTAACGACGACGCAGCAGTTGCCATTAAGGAAGCCAAGGAAGTGTTGTCGTCCCCAAATATCAAGAACCACCTTGCCTACATAAAAGCAAAAAATGGACATCTACCCACAGATATTACAAAACTAGAGACGAGAGGTCTTCTGCTGACAGACGCTATTGGTAAAGACATCGTTGACAACTTACAGCAGATGTTGAAGGAACCGGATGGAGAGGTAGGGAAAGCGGTTGATTTGATATTTACCAGTGTGTTTTTATCGCAATCCAGGCTGGAAAATAATGTCTAAAACAGATTCCAGTCTTTCGGGAAAATCTGAAGAAATCTGTCTACAACCAGAACATATAGCATCAATGGAAACGCCCCTGTAGCTTCAAGTGAAGTGGAGAGAACATTCTCCCGTTATAAAGTAATTTTGAATTAAAGAAGGGTTTCGTTCACTACTGAAAACTTTGAAAAATCTTTAATTGTGCAAACTCTGAACTATGAATAAAATTAATTTTATAAACCTTTTAATAAGAGGAAGTGATGTATTTGTGTAAATTCTAATTTAAATCTTTTACTGTGCTTATTGACGGGGTTTTCTTTAATTTTCAACAAAAATGCCTATTTCCCTGCTTATTTCTAAGTTTTTAGTGCCTATTTCTCTGCCTATTTTAAACTCTTTTGTTGCCTTTGCATTAATTTCCTAAGTTCAGGTTAGGTTTAATAGACAAAAAATATTATAAAGCACTCTAAGTAAGAATAAACTTACAGAGACTAACTATTTCACGGAGAGTTAATTACTACACGTTATTGCTACATACAACAAATAACTGCATGAGTTAATACAGCATAACACGAAACGAAATCGAGGAAAGAATTCGCCAATCAAACACACTGGTCCCTTGGCCAAAAATCAAGCAGAATTTAAAAAGAAAATAAAGATGAAGTAGTAACAAATAGGAAAATAGAGGTGCTACAGAATGGCATAGGCTTTCTCGTAGTAAAGTTTTCTAATTTCCTTGGTGTGATCTGGCTTTAAGGTCTTGCTTCATTCTCTGGCCAGCTGCCATCTATCTTACCCAAAGTCCCATTTTTTTGACATTTTCTCAACTTTTGGTTTCTTAAAAGTAGAACAGAAATATTACTTCAGAATATTAAAGAAGAGTAAAACCGGTCCAAATAGAAATTTTCATTGAAAATTTGTAGCCGTTTTAAGAAAATGGCGTTAAGCATTACTGTAAATGCGAATTTTGAAGCTCTTTTCACAGGAAACTATTGCGTTTTCGAAAAACATAATTTGACGTAATATGGAGCACTTCTATCTTTACAGATCACGGCTTTTATCGATTGTGCCGCCAGATGTCGCATGATCGCGACCGTATCAAGCGACACCACCGAAGGACGCGAAAGGTTTTGCCATATTCCACCGTGAAGACTAGTCCTTCACGCGTCACGTTACGAAAACCCATGTATATGCAATGAGCATGATACACGTCCTACAGCTCCTACGGCATATCACAGATGACATGACAATAATGGCTACATGTACGTATCTGTATGTAATGTGACATGTCACACAACTTGTAGGACATCCCTCAGATGCCCACGTATTTTCCTAACATGTAAAATAAAGTTTTCATTGTTGAACCGATCCGGGCCACTATTCTATTTTTACTTTCTCGTATACGTACGTGTATATACGGAGTAATATACGTAGTATAGAGAAAGTTATGTAATGCTGCGCGAAAAAACGGCGGATTTTCGGCAGAAAAAAATTATTGCTGGGGCTTGATAACGAAAAAGTAGATAAATCCAGTTGCTAAATTAAGAAAAAAAGTCATCTAACACGGGGTGTAGCCAGATTCCCTGTTTTGTGGGTCCTTGATGCCGAAAAACCAATTGAAAGCAAAACGTCCGTCCTTCCGTCTATCTGTCCGTCTGGTGTATGTGAACGAACATAGCGCCTAAACCATGCGTAGGATTTTTTCCAAATTCAAGAAACCCCTGTCGCTTTTGCGTGAGCTGACGCTCTGCGACATAGAAAATATTCATTAATTTTTGGTAGGACTTTCTGTGAAGCCCTAGGAAAATTTTCAAAATTTTCTCAAACTGATTATTTTAATTGGAAATGGTAAAAGTATGAATTTTTTCGGAACTTCTTACAATTACAAATTGAAGATAGAGACTTTTCCTTCAAGTGAAATTGGTTTCTATAAATAGTTCTTTCATTAAGGTTATGTAGATTTTTAAAAATTTAGTAGTTTTCGTGCAGTAGTGCGTGCAATATTTGCAATTTAAAAAAAAATTACAAAACAAAACAAAAAAAAAAGAAGATTTTCTCGAAAACGGCTCCAATTTTGTTCTTTAATTTTTGGACGGCTAGTGCCAAACGAACCCTATACGATGACATAAACGCATATTGCTCTATTCTTTTGTTTTTGCAAGAATTACAAAAATGTTTTGTTTACTTGACTATCACGCCGTAATATTTCTTTAGAGGCGATTTCTTCCAGTATTATATTTATGAGTGTATGTGCTTTAAATAATGTCAAATAAAGTTCCACAAAAACAGAAGAGTTTTCTGTGAATATTAGCTCAAATTCGGCACTTTCAGTAACGCTCAAATCCCATTTTCTCCAAAATGGCTCCAAATGTTCTTTCAATTTTTCCAATGGATAGTTCTAATTGCACTGTTTAATATGAAGTAATCTTATTTTGGTGTATTTTTTTGCTTTTATAAAAAATATGCAAATGTAATTTATTTTAAATATCTCTTGTGCCATTAATATGCATATTTTCACAAATTTATATCATGATTACATTTCTGAGTAAAAGATCTTCAAATTACTTCAAATAAAGGTTTTCGGAAAACTCAATAGATTCCTGTGAAAAAGAGCTTCAAATTACGCATCTACAGTAACGCTTAACGCCATTTTCATAAAAACGGCTACAAATTTTCCAATGAGAATTGCTATTTAGGACGAGGTTTTCGTATTCTTTAATATTCTTAAAATAATATTTCTGTTATATTATTTGGAAACCAAAAGTTGAAAATTTAAAAAAATGTAATTTGGGGGCGATAGATGGCAGCAGGCGAGAAGGAGGGCCAAGACTGTACAGTACCAATCCACAAAAAGGAAATTGGAAAACTTTACTACGAGAAAGTCTGTGACATTGTGTAGCACCACATCTAGTTACATAATGTTGACCTTATAATGTGACGTAGTAAGTTATAGGATTATCAACACTTACATTTTATTGATTTGAAATAGATAGTGCTGTTCGTATGCACGTGTAATCTGCAGAAGCTAAGTGGTTTTAAAACAATGAGTGATTAGGATGATTCACAAATACAGCACATATTAGAAAACTCTAGTTCGGAGAGTATTAGCAATTTAGCAAATAAAACCTCTTTAAAAATTAGTAAATTTTTAGTTTTGTACTTCCAAACTTATGCCTATGAAATTCCAAGATAATGAACCTTATTAATAGAATTTGTCTTACTTTAATTTCAATACAATTGTTCGGAAATGTGCATTTAATGAAGCAGCTTTAAGCTAATAATGATCTGAGCAGCCGGTCGCCGCAGTTCTTCTCTAGTTAGCAACTGAATTCGACCGAGCCATGCAGCTGGTGTCTAAAATTCGTCAGCGTAGGCACTCTAGCACTGGGACCTCCCGGTTAGAGATGTTGCAGTAATAACAGATTTTACCGTCTTAGCCGGCGATTACGATTTTTTAATTTATTAGCAATTGGTAGCACTTTCATTTACACACACGCAATACGCACAGTAACACACCGGGAGCGGTAGCTCTGTGTATCAACTGATGTCACTGCAGCGCCTCTGACCGGGAGGTCCTAGGTTCGAGTCCTGATGGCGGCAGGCTTTTCGACACTAGCTTTTCAGCTGGGTCGAATTCAGTCGCTGTCTGGAGGAGAATTCTAGCGGCCGGCTGCTCTGATCGGTAGTTTTCCGTGGTTTCTCCGATCAATTCCAGGCGAATGCGCGCGATCTGTCCTTCCTCTTCCTTGTCCTCTCCTCTCCCCTTACACACACACACACTAACATGCATTACACTACCACATATTCCGGGAGACCGGTCGGGAGCTTAGAGCTTGTCCCGGCTGGGGCGGTGCCCCGCTGGTGGGAGAGTCCTGATTATGGGGAAACCCCACTAGCCGACGGTAGGCCGGCGCCGGATCTCGCCATCCAGCGGGGAAAGAACACCGCGCATATCCCGAAAAAAAACATGCACTACAGTAACGGAACTAATGACCAAAGCAGTTGACGTGCCCGGAAACACGAAAAATTCAAATCAAATCAAATCTCAGTAATACCGTTCCTCCTCACGCGCGTGTTATAATATAGTTCTAATATAGTAGTTAACTTACTTCTACTACGGAACTTAGTAAACGTCCTTTGGAGGACGTGATTACCTTGCGTATGATCCTCACCTCGTCTATGGCGGAGTTTACAGCTTGTCATTGATCATAATACTGCGAGCCACAGTACCGTCCGGTACAAGCCGTAAGGCCAGCACCCGACCTGAGACGTCTTGGGGGGGTGGCGAACACAATTCACCAGATGGTCGACTAGCTCAGTATAGACGTCCCAGTGTGGACACAATAAATAAAAAAACTCGGGTGAGAATCACTTTTCACTAAATTCAGAATATATTCTAAAAATATTTGCTGCTATGACAAATACATACAATGGCACACAGAAAAAAATCAAATACAGAATACTCTTGACTGAAAAAAAAACACACACACTAATAACTCAATACACAATTTCCTACTTTCATCTACAACCCAATTGTTTAACAAACACACTTTCAGAAATTCGAAAGAATCGTTAAAATATTACTTTACAAAAATGTGAAAGAAACACACATTGAAAATCAAAATTAATACTTTGACTTAACATGACTTTTACAACAAAAAGGAAACTCTTTCTCTCTAAAATCCAGAGAATGACTATTATTATAATTATACTCTTACACAAACTCTTAATCACTATATTACAATATTAGATCTTGAAATCCTTTTTGAAAGAAAAGATTGATTCTGTTCTCACGTATTAGAAGTCGGAAACAAATGTACTTTTACTTTTCTTATCTTTTAAGCATGGTAAATCTGTTACCCTCCTTTTCTTTCTACATGACGGATACAGAATAAGCTTTCTGATTAAACTGAATCACTCCTATCCCTACAAAACAGTTTATTTGGAACGACCTTACTGTGTTCTCGGCCGCGTAGAGCAGTCCGCTGGGCTTCCTTCTACCCCTTTTCACTGAGCTGCTTCGGCCTTGAAGCGTCGTGGCCTCGTTGAGAACGCAGTTGCTCCCAGAAATCGCCTTCTTCTTCTCGTTCAAGTTTTATATCTTGAATACTCTCATATGAATTTTACTTTATTTTCGATTACGGTTAATGACCAACTGGATATTCAGAGTGAAAATGAATCCAGAGATCACCCCTTTTTATATGAGCACCAACTTCAAGAGAGTATTTAAATATAAGAAAAGCATGTGAGAGAAAAAAAAAACTGGAAAGAGAAATGAATGCAAGCTATTAATTACTGCCATCTATTCACACTCCACTCCTAATTCTTCCATTATAAATTCATAACATTTCTTATTATCTTCTTCTAAGATTATGTTTAAATCAATTTATAATAGAATAATTACCTCTTCTGGTCTTCTAGAAGAGTTTTCTCAAAAGTTGCAAATCTGAAGTCCGCTGCAATGTCACTTCCTGGCGTACCGTTTTCCATACGTCCGCCCAGTTCAGCTGCTACCTTCAGAAAAAACTTTTTCTTTCATCCAACCTCCGGTCTCGCCCTCGGTCTATGGTGGCGGTCTCTCTTGTTCTAAATTCTAATTATCATTCCAAATATTCATCCGCGTTGGCGCGCGTTCAAAATATTCCTTTCCCTCGCTTTCTTAGGGCGGTATGTGACACGTTTTCGGAATCTAAGAAAACGGCGGTCAATACACATCAACACTATTTCTCCGTCTGTCCTCCGTAGAGTCTGTCCGACTGAATTGGACGTAGAAGCCATATACTAAATACTATCACTATAGTACTAGCCATAGCTACTACCAATATAGTACTAGCCATAATACTATCCCTAAATCACTATCTTATTCAAAATGAAGTCCATTAGTACTTTTATGTACTAAGAAATCGCAATTTAAAATTAGGACAACACCAGAAAACACACAATAAGACGCAGTAACACAAATCTGACCGACCAGCGTATTTGGGGGTCGGTTACTATCTTCTTTCATAGAGTGTCGAAGACAGGAAGCCTGGGATGTGACATTTCAGGGCCCTTGATATTGTCTCAAAAGTCTGAACTGCCGCAACGCCCCACTCCCCACCACTACCACCACCACCACGCATGCACGCACGCACGTGCTCTAACCAGAGGAGAATCACGGAGAGTATCTCGGACTCGTGCATGCGCACTCGGAGAGAGATTTCTAACTTGCTCTCTGTAGTGCGATTGACATAACGACCTTGCGAAATAGCTTTTTTTTTGTACACCCATTGTATAATTGTGTCATTTGAGGGTTGCAACTCGTTGCATAATGATACTCATTACGATACAGATTCCTTAATGATACAGCTTCTTGACCAATCACAGAGAAGTTAACAAACCAAGTATTGACTTCATTAATCAATGAGAATCGTTCTAGTAAATGTTTCGTTCGATTGTGTACATTAAAATCGCATTTAATATTATTTACTGATTGTCAGTTTTAATTTCTTCTATTATTAGTATTTTTGCGTGGAATATTATTTAAAATAAATTGAATCGTAATTTCATTTGATCCTATTTGACTAAAGCAGTGGTAGTGGTAGAGAAAACATTTGACTGACGTTAAGATCAAAACACAAGTCATTTTGTGTTATATGTTGCTGCCGTGTGATGGCCCTCAAAAACCGTCAAATTCCTTAATTTAAAATGTCTAGTGAATCAGAGGTTGAGTTGGCAGCTCCAGAAATGAGAGAAAAAGCGAAAAAGGTGACCTCGGAATTATTACAGCAATTTTTGTACTCTGTCGCAGGCGGACTGGTAAAACCAAAGCAATCTGTGGCAGGTAGGGGAGCTGTCCGCCAGGTGGCCTTGGCTGAATCCTGAATGTCAACTATCACGAAACGATCCCATGTAAAAGTTTAACAAACAAAACTGTGTGGTGAAAAAGTCCCGTATGAAAATCGATATAATGGGTATTAATACACTCGTGCGAAGTTTACGATATTCGCTCTTACATCGTTCGTATCGTATTATCACACTCCTAAATTAATACCCATCATTACATCATCGTTTAATAGTAAATTATTTTTCGTTCATAAGACAACGACTTTATCAGTGCACGCCAGTATGCAAACTGTGGTGTGGAAAGTGGGGTTAACTACACGAGAAATGAATTGAAGGATGGCCAGGGCAGCTTCCGAATGACCTTGGTCGCAACGAACGCCTGACGCCACCAGTAGCTGTCGGGAGGGGGGAGGGGGGCTGGCGCCAGAGTCGCTCCACAGGAGAGAATTGGAATTTCCATGTGGTTTCCTTTCTAGCCAATTTAAATCTTGATCTTGTACAGGTGTAAACACTTCGGGGTTTTGGACATTCGTTTTCGGTAACCGGCAATTACCGTTGTAATGGGAGAGGCAGGATGTAGAAAAATTGAATATTCTTGCTAAAAAATAAAAGAAATATAAATTTTCGATTGCATCTAGAGAATGAAATGCTGCAAAATACTTAATTTCCCTCCGGCACAAAATAAAGAAGAAAAAAAGAATCGTCATCTTTACCGTTTGCAACAAAATCAGCAATCATTGTATTGTCTGTGAAATTTTGTTCAGTGAATCAAGTGATAAACTGTACGACAGTTCCCATCTGCTTGTGTTTCATATTTACTGAACTAGAAAAGTTAACTGAGGAATAAGTGTACAAAGCAAAGAAAATGCAGAACAAAGGGCAAAAGATTTGCCAGGGAAGAGAAATAGAAATAAAAATGTTTTCATGAAAGTTCTTAGAAAACCACATGAAAATTAATAAAAAAAATATTCTTAAGCGCAACAGTCCATTCTCCCAAAACGCACTATGTAGTCTGTATTCAACAACGTCAATAAGTCGCTTCATTCCGGCATATTAGTCGTAATAAAGCAAATAAGTACTGTGTCTGCATTTTCATTGAATCCGTACATCATACATTTTGCGGACTTCTTTCGTGTTACTTTGACCGGTTTAGGTGGCTAAGGGCATCAACTGATGTCACTAGTGTGCTTCTGAGCGGGGGGTCTCATGGTTCGAATCCCGTCATTGGCAAGATTTTCGACACCCGCTTGCTAGGATAGCTATCTGGAGGAGAATTGTAGCGTCCGACTGTTCCGATTGGCAGTTTTCCGTGGTTTCTTCGATCAACACTAGGTGAATGCCGAAGCAGTACCCTAACAAACGGGCCATGGGACGCGCGCGATCTTTCCTTCCTCTTCTTGTTTCCTCACCACTTACGTTCACTTCGCTTCCACACATGTCGGGAGATCGGTCGAGAACTTAGAGGTTGTCCCAGCCGGGGCGCTGACTCGCTAGTGGGATATACAAATTTGAGGAAAAGCCCGTAACCAGGAGTGTGGGGCGACGCCGGATCTCACCATCCAGCGGGGGAAGATCACAGCAACCTCTCAGAAAACATGCACTAACTAAGGGACTAAAACCTTTCCTTCCCGGAACACAAAAAAACCGACGTGTAGGTCTACGCTCCAACCAGCGGAAGAAATCTACTGCCACCTTACGCGATAAAAAATGCACTAAATTTACTAATGACTAATTCAATGACCTTAGCAGTTCACGCGGCCGGAAACACCAATCAATCAATCAATCAATCAATCAATTGTTTTACTTAGACTACCACAAGAACATCCTTGGCCTGGGGATCTAATCCGCGAGTAGAGCATCCGGCGCAGGCCCAGCGACGCGTTGGCAGCGCGAGAGGCTTCCGCGTGGGGCTCCGAAAGCGCCAGTGGCGTCACCCCCGGGCAATCACCACACGAGCCGGGTTCGCCCCGCCCCCGCGCCCAGACCACCGCCACCGCCGCCGCCGCCGCAGAAATATATGACCCGCCGCCGCAATTTTATCGCGGCCGCTGATCATATCAGGCAGACGGCGGCCGTTTAGAGCGGCGCGCAGCCCCGCCGCCGCCCACCCGCGCGCGCGCCATTTATTAACACGACATCGCAATTCCGCGCGGGGCCCGTGACATTAAGTACGTGCGAAATGGACCGGCCGCGCGGCGCGGCTATCTCCACGGGGGAATCCGCGGGCGGGGACGAGGCGACTTGGGTGGAGGCCGAGAGGGTTGTGCAGGAGAACTGGCGGTGGTGGCGACGGATCGTGCTGGAGGCTGGTGGAACCGGAGAGGCTGGTATAACGGCAGCGGCGAAAGGCGATGGTGAGGGATAAGAAGCCCCGACGGTGAGGGCAATGGTTATGGGGCTACTGACGCCCCATACCCACCCCTGTTCTATATGGTGCAGGCTGAGGTTGGGGTGAGAGCGATGACGCTGGAAGAAGCGACTGCGGTTAGAAGTTAAAATAGTACACCGGTAATAACCGAAAATAGGTTTTGTGTGTGTGCGCGTGTGTGGGGGTGTTACTTCGCTAGTTATGTGATCGGATTATTTTGAGCGGTCATCGTGAATCGTCAAGTTCAACTGCATGCGAAATAAATCTGATTAGCTTAATTAATGTTTACACTTTTAATAACCCCCGTCCTTGGGTTTGTGTGGATGCCGATAAACATGTGGGGATGAGGGCAATGGGAGTGTCGTGAGCGGTGCAAGACCTAGGAGAGGGTGGAGAGAGAGTGGGGAGAGGGTGGACAGAGAGAGGAGAGGGTAGAGAGAGTGCGGAGAGGGTGGAAAGAGTGGTAAGAGGGTGGAGAGAAGGTGGAGAAAGAGTGGAGGGGGTTGGAGAGGGAGAGGTGGAGAGAGTGGGGAGAGGGTGGAGAGAGAGTGGGGAGAGGGTGGAGAGAGAGTGAGGAGAGGGTGGAGAGAGTGGGGAGAGGGTGGAGAGAGTGGGGAGAGGGTGGAGAGAGAGTGGAGAGGGTGGAGAGAGAGTAGGAGAGGGTGGAGAGAGGGGAGAGGGTGGAGAAAGAGTGGGGAGAGGGTGGAGAGAGGGGAGAGTGGGGAGAGGGTGGAGAGAGTGGGGAGAGGGTGGAGAGAGTGGGAGAGGGTGGAAGAGGTGGGGAGAGGTGGAGAGAGAGTGGGAGGGTGAGAGAGAGTGAGGAGAGGTGGAGAGGTGGGAGAGGGTGGAGAGAGCACGGGCGCGAAGGCGGTGGCAAGGCGACCAGGCAGGCGGATGGAAGGAGGCGAGTGGAACTATATCAATTGGCCTCTGACTTCCTCTGCGAATGATGAAAGTAATTAAGTAATGAGATTCAATTAAGAGACAATGTTCTTGTCTCCTTGACGCTTCGAGTGGCGAGGACACGGCTGCAAAACACGCGAAGTGCGGACGTTGCTGCGATCGAGCCATCACGGAAGAACGAACCCTCTCTCGAGCGCAATGGTCCATAATGAGTGAAACTGACCATTTTGTCGTCATTGGCTACAGCGCCGTTACGTTGTTCGATACAAGCAGTTGGTGGTTTGAGAAATATGTATATAATCACAGAAGAAGAAAACGATCACGACGAAGAGGAGGATGAAAAGATGAATATGCAAACACAGACGAAGAGATGCAGGATGGAATGATTAAACAATAAATGATTAGAACAAATAGGAGAGTTAGAGGAGGAACAAAGAGGGGAGGAGGAAGAGGAGGAGAGTGAGGAGGAGCTGAGGGAGGAGAGGGAGATGAGGTAGAAGGAGGAGGAGAGGAAGAAGAGGAAGAGGAGAGGAGGAGGAGGAGGAGGCGAAGGAGGAGAAGAGGGAGGGAGGTGGAGTAGAAGAGGGTGGAGATGAAGGAAGAGGATCCCTCGGCCTCTGTCCGCGCACCACCCCGATGGGAATTGGCCAAATCGTGGGGAGACGTCGCTCGCCTCACCAAAATGGCTCAGCGGCTTCCTTGCGCTCGTCTGCGCTTCGGCGTTTATGTGCACAGGATGTTATTTGTTATAATGTCAAGCGTCCGCTCCTGCGAAGGCTTACATCATCACTTCTTGGAATGTGCCAATAAAGAGTAAAGCAGAGGCGGACAACATTATCAAACATAAAATTCACCCAATGAAATCTGAATACAAATTAAATGTCTCTAGAAAGGGACACAGTGCATTTAAAGTGATAGTCATAAATTACTCTTTAACGGCTCCAATGCTTCACACGCGTTAGTTAACTTATCAGCGCTGATGTTGGAAAACGATAGCCGTTCAGTGCCAAATGTCGTGACTTATTCAAGATTACTCGTATTACTACTATTCACTTAACAGTGTACACATGATAAACATCACAATGGGTTTAAGATATATGTTGTAGATACAACTTTAAAACGTTAGGCACGGAGAGACATAAAATGGACTGATTTAGAGAAAGGAAACGATTGAAATGATCTCATTCGAGATATAGAAATCAGATGTAATGCAGTATTCTTCTCTTTGTGAATTCCTCACTCTAGAATGATCTATAAATATTCCATTATACCAGTCGCTATTCGCTACACTGAGTTTCGCATCACTTTTGTGCATTTGCGCATGCGTTCAAGACACTAGATTGCTGTACGGTATGGTTTATTTTATTTTATTTTTTTAATTTATTTTACGTCAAAAAACAGTTAAAAACTGCGTATAACGTGCTATGGGGAAAAGTGAATTGTGTGCACATTTTCAAAATTCTGTGATCCCTACACTAAGTCATATACTACTTAAATTTTGAATTTTGAAAGGGAGAAAAAAAACAAAAAAACTCCCATGTGATAAAATCTATTTTCAAGTATAAATAAGCAATAAATTTTGAATTTTGAAAGGGAAAAAAAAAACAATAAAAAAACTCCCATGTAATAAACTCTAATTTCAAGGATAAATGAGCAATAAATTTTGGCTCATATTACTTCCTGCCGCGACAACATGGAAACGATAATTTGAATAATTGTATTTCCCACTGAATTCTAGACGTGCACAGAAAATGAAGTTACATTTATGGTGTACAGCAATCAACTTCAAGTTACATTACATGGTGTACAGCAATCAACTCCCTAGAGACAGCAGAACTAGCGAAAGGTTACCTAATTGAAGACTCGTGAACAAAAGAAATAGGAAGAGCAAAGGTAGCGCCCGGAGAGGCGGTGGGCGCCGAGATGGCGCCGAGCGTGGCTCCCCGGCCGACCGACCTCCGGAGCTAAATCTTCCACGCATACTTGTGGCGACGTGGAAATTGGATCCGCCCGCCCCATAAAATGAGCCCGAGGCTAGGGCGGGACAAGGGCGGTGGGGGGCGTGGAGGGGAGAGGTGGCGGGGGCGGCGGCGACCGACCTGGCGCCGACGCGCCGCCCAACTCGCCCGCCGGCCCGTCCGCCCGCCAGCGGCGACAAATATGCGCGGTAGCCGCGACGCCCGGGAATGCCGCCGCCCAGCCCGGCGAGGCCGCGCAGCGGAAATCTCCTCCACCCCGTTAGTCATGGCGGGGAGACGTAACGAATGGATCATGCGACATCAGAGTTTCCATCATTTAAATAAAAAATTTTAAAACGTCCCAAAATGTGTAATACAACCCCACTTCTTGTGGAATTTTAGTGTTGACACTACAAGTAGTTTAGCCCCAGCCCAAATATCTCAAACCTACCCTATATAGTGTTGTACACTACAAGTAGTTTAATCCCAGCTCAAACACCTGATACCTGTGTTGTGATGTAATCGAATGCAGAAATATTCGTTGATAAGTCAAAAGGTTATTTCGCACAGTTGCTAAGTGCTAGTTTACATACTCGTTTTGAATGGGAGTGATGTTTGTGTATACTTCAAGGAATTTGCCTGTACATACTTCCAGAAATCCCGAAACGAACAACGCCTCAAACTAATGAACTTCCCTGTAACTTCAGTATTGTTGAATGTATGTTGTGCTTACTTTTGTGTCTGTACTTTCCGTGGAAATACGAATCTCAAACCTTGAAAAAAGCTGCGGATTGCAAATAATGTCAAAGCGTTGAAAATTGGTTTCCCAGGCAATACGCCGTAAAATAAAGATTGTTCCCGGTATCTTCATACGCAGTGTATTTCACAGATGTTATAAAAACAACCGACTGCGACATTCTACGAAGTTGCGAGTTGCCAGCTGAAGCTCGTGTCTGGGAGGTTCTATGATCGACTCCCGCGGGTGGCACGACTTTCGACACCAGTTAAATAAAAAAAAACACCGTTTTTTCGCAAATCTAATGCGCCATCGATCTAATGCGTCCCATGTTTGAAACTTATGAAAAACTTTGACTTGAAACTTATGAACACCACTTTGAAAATTATGAAAAAACCTTTTGTATCGAATGTAATGCAGATCAATCACTGAATAACAGGTATGGTATTTCATTTTCATAAATTTATGTAATACATCAATGTACCTGTATTTATCGTATACATAATTAGCATTCTGTTTTACTGCTAACTGCTTTTCTGTTAACTGCTTTACGTTTAATGAAACATCATATGACGTAGTTCACTGTTTGCTTTCCATAGAGAAACTAAAAACCCTCAATAATAGTCTAATCATAAATGAAACAAAGTTGAATTGGAAAACTCCAGAAATACGTTGTGACGTAATAAAAGAAAAAAAATGTATGAAGTAACTGATGTTCCAGGGATAGGATTTGCACTCGAATCTAATGCGCACATCGATTTTGAGTACTACACTTGTAAAAAAAGAAAGTGCGCATTAGATTCGCGTAAACACGGTACCCATATAGAACTTACCAGATCGGCTGCTCTGAAAAATATTTCAGTGTTTTTTTCAAATTAATTTCAGGCGAATGCTAGAGAAATATCCTTATCAACGCACCCGAACCGCTCATGATAAATTCCTTTTCTATCCCGAACACATTCCCACCCCTAGGACCGAGCGACTGACTAATTATTCATCCTGAAATGGCCCGTCGAATGAGAAAAATATCCACAAGCTTTGGAGATCAGAGAAGCAGCGACCCATTATAAGACTTCCGACTCGAGATACGTGTCTCGTAAAGGGATAACCAGATTAATTCGAAAATTAAGAAAACAAGACTTTAACAAAACAAACTTTAGCAAGTTGTAAACTTTTCTTATAATAGAAATGAAATAAAGAAACTTTTATGGGGAAGTGTTGTGTGTTACAATACCTGTCATGCCACCCTGTCACGTCTTCAATGCGATACAAAATATGATGGCGCCACTTCTATAATTCGAGATTCGTATCAAAATTTTGTCAATGAGAAACATATGAATCTACAGTGGAAACCAAATAAGATTCGAATTTCAAACCAGGATCGAAATCCGGGTAGATGCGCCATCGTTATAAACTATTCATACAAAAACATGTGGTGTTTGTCGCTTTCGCAAACATTCCTGATTACGATGTGTGAACACAATCTTTTTGTGAAAAGAAATGCGTGTATAACTGATTTTGTGAAATGGTTCTTTTGGGCCTCCCGCTGTTGAAATGGCTACCGGCTGCAAGCGGGAGTGTCTTGTTGTCCAAGGAGACGCCAACTTTCTTCCTCGGTTCCTCGCCCAGATGCGTGACCGGAATTTGTTGGGCATCGGGTTTTTGTCACTCATGTTCAGGCAGAGGGGTCACATGGAATGCGGTGATTAGCCAAACGCTGAAGGTGACTCACGCTGTTAGTGTCTTTCCGATCTCGTTCTTTGGACAAAGAAGCAAAATAATGCAAGTAATTACATGTAATGTAAAACAATGTCAATTATATAACTAGACACTACAGAAGTAAAGGAAATGAAATGACGATTCGCGCTTGATTTATAACATTAAATGAGTTTTATATCAGGTTTATATTCACTAAATGCTCAGAATCCAGATATTGCAAATAATCGAGATGTTGTTATGAAATTGATTTTCTCTTTCGTAAAGAGAGAATATCCAAGGAAACTGTAAATATCTGTCTTCTTTTCTAGTATTGAACACATTTTAGTCACTTCAGTCATACGTTTTGTTTGCAGAAAACGCTTCAACAATTTTTTACCGAGGAAAGAAAGACTCTAGGATATAAAAGCTCGAGCTTCATGGTGTATTTATCAAAAGCAGTTTCAGAAAATATGTAACTTCTTAAAAGAAAGAAGAAAGTTAAAAACAAATCATTGTTGATAAAATGTATTGCATTTATTTATTTTTTCTAATTTGTTTATTTTACTGTATAGTTAAAAACTAATTTATTATATTTTCTCTTACTACTATCTACATTACTAATTTCCGATGCACACAGAAAGTGAAAGAAAACTCTGCAACCTTTGGCCATCTTTGGTTTCGTTAGATACCAAGGAACACGGGGGAAAATCCAGATGCACTGGAACTGTTTCGATTTTGCCTAAAAAATGCAAATATTTTAGTGAGTTATTCAGCACTATTCCCATACTGCACGTACCGACTGAAATCTCATACTCAGTGCTTACGACATATACGTGGGTTTTCGTAACGTGGCGGATGACATTAGGTCATTTTTACACCTCCCGCCTTATAAAATAAATCCTTTAATTAATTCGGGAACGTCCTTCTCAACGGGGCTCATGGCCACCAACATGTGCTTATCACTTTAAAGATTGGTTTGAAACCAAGTTAGCAACACAAGGAGGAAAGCGCTCCCCATTAAGGTTGCTATTCTGATTTGCATTAGGAAATCATTTTTACATTATTCTAGGTATGTACAGAATTTTTACTGTGAATTCCTTTGTAAAAATATTTAATTTATTGCAGAGTTATACGAGAGTATTTTGTTGGCTGTTCTTAAACAGTGTACGTTGCAAGGAAAACCATTTTGTGTTTTTTCTCATCAACATTTTAAGGGAAGTAATTTTCTACTAGATTTGTCAGTTTTACAACATGTTAAATTTTTTAAAAAGTATTAATTTCTTTCATTTTCAATGTTGGGCATACACTCTACGAGCTGCTCTTGCCCTTTGCCTTCATTCCACTGGGAATCAACCTCAGACGTACATCTCACAATTAAAATAATTTCGACGAAATATTCACTTTCCGTTTGAGGTAAAAATATTTAAACGATGCCGTTGAGGAAGCTGTAACAAACCTTTCTTCGTTTGAAAAGATTAAGAAATGTTCTGCCACATTATGGAAAAAGTGGTGAAGTATGTAGTAGAGAAGCTGTAAAAACCTTTCTTCGGTTGAAATAAATAAATATTCTGCTAAATTATTGGAAAAGAGTGGTGATGTGTATACAAGAGTGGAGAAACCATGAGTGTTTATCCGAACAGAAAACGAGATGTGACGTCGTTCATGCGAGTGCCTTCCTCGGAAGGAGAATGAGGTTGCATTGTAGATAAATCTAAGTGTAAGAATCGATTGGATCTTATTCAAAGTATTGTATCTCTTAAACCAAATAAAATTATCACGCGGTGGTGTAAGTTCTGAATTGTATGTAATAGGTTTTTCGAAGCAAATTAACTCTTTATACTCGGAAATTGCGCACCGTTGTTATCACTTTCTCATCCCTGTTGAAGGCGACCGGCCCCTCCACCCTCTGACTGGCATCGAGATGAACGCCACCTCCTGTAAGTCTCGCCAACTCCTACGTCTTTCGGTAGTCCTACACAACCTGTGTAGGACTTACATCTAGTTAAGCGCTAACAGCTGTGCACTTGATTGAGTGAAAAGATATACTTAACATTTCGTGGTCGGAACAAGACACACTCAATTTTTGCCGGGAGGTGGGGTGGGGTGGGGTGGGTGGATGGCTGAAACGTACCGGGGACCGACTCGAGTCTGGGACCTGAGGTTTAAGCCCTTCTATTCACAGCAGTATTTGACATTAACGATGTAGGTAGCGCGGAGAAACCCACAAGCTGGGTGGGCGTTCCTAACCGTCCACGAGGGCTGGAATCGTGGTCCTATGGCCCCTCCCTGCTCGCGGGGAATCACTCGTGTTAATAAAAGCACACTCGTGTGTCGAACGAATCTGTATTACAACAAATCTTGACCCGGTGTAGTAAGCTGATAGTTAAGCTTGGTTGAAAATGAGATGAAAATATTAATGCATTGCCCTTAAAACTTTCTACATTTGTTTATAATTCGATTGTTCTCTTTTTTTTAATAAATGGGCATCTGCGTTTATCAACATAACATAAATTTCATAAAATTACGAAACTTATCAAGATAAGTAGATTTGTTCGATTATTCACTCTGTAACAATTATTTGAAATCATTGATTAATCTTCATAACTGATTCACGCTTGAAAGCGTAGTTCAGTAAATCGCACAATGGCAAAATACGATTTTTATATTTGTATTTCGCCATTATATGTCCTGTAAAGGGAAATTGGCCTTGGCGCCACTAGGAACGCAGGGTTGCAAGTCGGTCCCCCAATCAGGAACTCGCGATGTCTCGAATTCGTTTAACCTTCGTGACTTCACGTAGTTAACGAATTCGTCTAGCGACTCCGGTTTCGTGGTTGTGATTTTTCAGTACAATCATCGCAGCATTCACCTGGATGACCGAGAGAAACCACGAAAACCCCGGCGAGGACGGCCAGAATGCATGGGGAACTGACCCGGGCTTCCCGAATGCGAAGTCAGCGCGATACGTTCTGAGCCACTTCGCTCGGTCAAAATTCGAGAAAGTCCTGTAAATATAAGTTTTCTGCTTATTCACAGGCCAGCGACATCAACAACAAAACATCAGTGTTTCTAAATTTGAATGCTCAAAATTGATACATCGATGTTAATAAAACATCCACCCAAAATGATCGATATTATTAAACATGGATGTTTTTAAAACTGGACAAGTAACCATTGAATTTCACGTGGGGAGATTTAATATGAAAGTGGTCTCGTTTATTAATTTTAATTTATATGGAGATTTATCTGTAAAACAAAGTAAAAAAATCGTTAAGATAAATAATACAACTTAAATTATATCTGATTCGATAATTAAAAAATAACATACCCTTTTTTGGCAAAAACTCGAATTTATTTAACCTTTTTTAATTTTGGTCTGAAGAATATGCAGTTTATGGAGGTCTGGAAATTATTACCGAATTTTGTAATGATGGCACTTATGTACTTCATTTAAAAAATGACATCTACGTAAAAATCGAACACATCATGGATATTAGAAAACATCGGCTTCAAGATATCGATGTAAATACATCGATGAGTATTCAAAAATATCGATGTTTTGAAAACGTCAGGGAGTTGGACCACAAGAATGGAAGGGCCACAGAAAAGGGGAACACAGAAAGGGGAATTGGAGCACAGAAAGGGGAGAGCCACAGGGAGGGGGTTGGACCACCGGAAAGGGAGGGCCACAGGAAGGGGTTGGACCACAGAAAAGGGAGAGCCACAAAAGGGGAATTGGACCACAGAAAAGGAAGGGCCACAGGAATGGGAATAGGACCACAGAAAGGGGAATTGGACAATAGAAAAGAGAGGGCTCCCAAAAGGGGTGGACCACTGAAAAGGGAGGGCCACAGAGAGTGGAGCTGGACCACACAAAGGGGAGTTGGACGCGCCCCCGCGGCGCGGCTTGGGGCACCGGCGCACCGCCGCCGCCGCCGTGGCGAAACGCGGCCCGGGCGCCGGCTGCAGCGGCGGGGGGGGGGGCGCGCGCCCGGGGGCCCCCCCTTTCGGCCGGGGCAACCGGGCGGCGGCGGCCATTGAAAGAGCCGATAAGAGCGCGGCGCCGCGCCGCGCCGAGGTGCAAGGCCTCGCTTTGACGTGCCGCCGCCGCCGCCGCCGCCGCCGCCGCCGCCGCGGGGAGAGAGGCGATAAGTCGCGCGCGGCGGGAGACGTGTGAACTCTCCCCAGGCGGATTGGCCACGCGGAAGCAGGGCCGTCACGTGGGAGATGATGACTTGGAGGACATGGCATTTAATTGCGGCTGGGAGGCGGGGGGGAATGTTCATGCAGGACTTGGAGTGGACGCTTTAAATGTCTTACTTGGAAAGATCTCACGTCGTCATGAGTTGCGAGAGAGTTTACGTTTGCCGGGTCTCTCTTAGGAGATGGTGGTTACTCCAATCACACCTGTTATGGATGCATGGAAACTAATGTGAATGATGAATATGTAATATTTGTGTTTCCCCCTATAATTATATTGTCTGGAACGCTATTCACTTTGGAGCTTGTTTTCTTCGCGATGACTCGGTTGAATTTGACACAGGAATATCATTTTAAATCATTGCATTATCTCTTTGGTTATTAAACTGTCAGTCGAATCTACATTTCTCAAAATATTTTTTAAGTATATCTCCCACAAAAATGAGTCCCAATAATAAAATGTATTCTAACTCTTTTTATTGCAGTATTTTTCAGTTTCATTTTAAGTACACTCTCTGACTCACAGAAGTGAAACTGATGGTTTTAAGGAAATGACTCTAAGATCAATGCCTTTTATAATCAAGTAATTACACGCAACACACAATTCAATCTGAGGTACAAAGATACAAATGAAAAGATTTCCATAGCAAACACAAAGCATTGAAATGAAAATAAAAAGGAAACGTCGGATTGTGTGTATGATTCATCATTTTGAAAACTTGCACTTCTACATATCATAATCACATCCGGCAAAAATTTCAAATTAACGAGCCGCAAATATCTACAAACATCTTCCACAAGGGGAGCTCTACAGGCAAAACAAGTGTGTAAGATGCACATTCTGCGTTATTTACTCTTTCTCAGAAGCTTGAATAATTGTATATTATCTAATGTGTCAGAGTGAATGATTGGTCAAATGATAAACGGAACCGGCGGTTGAGTCCAAATATAGGACTAACATCTCGCTCCGTATGCAGGCCGACGTAACACGAAACAGCAGGCCTTTTTTGGTTGTGCTGAGAAACTTATTCGATTTGATAATAATAGAGTCTGAATACATCTTGCACAATAACATAACAAAAATTAATGATTTCAAATTAGCTATGCCTTTGTCTCAAGGATAGGCTAAGGGTAAGGTTAACAGAGGCATCCAGATGGCATATTTTCGATTCTCTTTAACGACTACTATGTTTAGTTTCTTTTACGATATACGACATTCAAAAGTGTGATTCACGTACATAATACATTTTATTAACTTCTGCTTGTTAAATGGATAATTTGAATAGACAAAAATCGATCTTTACACTTCACTTTGTTGTTTATACCACACAAAATAGAAATAACATATTTTTGACAAAAATTGGACTGGTGATTATGAATAGTTTATGAAATGAATGACCAGAGGCAGGGGAAACGGGAAACCTCTACATTATATCTACATTGATTTTAATTTAAGCACTAAATTTAATGTTTAATGCTTTGTTTTAAGATTAATACATTAACTTAAATTACATTTAACAATATTTTGACATTGTTCTATTCAGTTTCCAGTCACTAATTTTAATCAAAATTTTCAACAAGGCGCATAGAACCAATTTATTTTAGGATCCTTTATTTATTAAGCAGTTGAAGGATTAATTCGACTATAAATCAAAAACACTATGTGCACTTCCGTTCCAGTTAAAGTCCATAAAATTAATTTCTACATATCCATCATCACATGTCTACCCCTGTGACATCTAGACTGTCAGAAATGTTATTAAATTTAATGTATATTAATGTACACGAAACTTCATATACCTTGTACAGTAAAAAGACTAATATATGTGTCCATTAAATCTAATGCTTAAATTAAAACAAGTACATTTAAATAAATTCTCCCGCTCCCAGCCACTCATCTTCATATCGTATATTCATAATGACCAGTCCCATAAGACCATAAAGCTTGCATACTAACGTTATGTGTACATTAAATTAATGTGGGTTCATGATAGTTACTTTAATGTAATTTACATTAAAGTAATGCAGAAATTTCCGACACTGCATCTAAAATTTCTCTCTTTATTCTACTTCTCCATCGTTTTCCTCTTCTTCGCACGATCCTTTACTCAGCGTGCGTCATTGGCATGTTTGTCGCCACAGTAATGCCAAGGACGAGTTCCGGAGCGAGTGACTGTTCTTCGCGAGGTGTGGAGGGCGCGCCGCGTGGCTCTTTAACGCCAATTAACAGCAAAGCAGAGGAAGCAGCTGATTGAGCAGCCCTTCCTTCCTTCCGATCCGCAATTCACATGTCGATGAAAACGTTCCACCGCCGCGCCGCGCGGAACAGCGACTTTCTGTCAGAAATCTCTACATTACTTTAATGTAAATCACATTAAAGTAAATGTCACGAACACCCATTCAATGATTGATTGATTGATTTTTTCGTGTGTCCGGGCGCGTCAACAGCTTTGGTCATTAGTCCTGTTAGTGTAGTGCATGTTCTTTTTTCTCGGGAGATGGCGGTGATCTTCCCCCACTGGATGGCGAGATCCGGCACCGACCTACCGTCGGCTAGTGGGGTTTCCCCTACGAACACCCATTAAATGTAGTGTACACATGTCCATTAGGCTGCAAGAGTCCATCCTTTACGAACAACAAGTTTCGTAGACACTGTATTGCTAATAGAATTTTTCAACACAAGCACATAAAACCAACTAAGTTTTAGGTTCCCTAGTATCCAGAATCAAGGCAAGCCATTAGTCATAATTAGGGAACGGACTTTATTGTGATAAAAAAAAGCAAAATATGTACATATATATGTACTTATTTTTTCAAAAATATGTAAGAAAAATGAGGAAATATGTGAAATAAATATTCGTTATAATGTTTACAAATCCATATTTCAAGCGTTTTACGAGCACAGTACGTTGCCGATCAGAACTTTACATGGATTCAGAAAGGCTGAATGAAAGTTTTACATCTACAGAAGCAATTATTCGCTAGTTTCTTCCGAAACATAATACTTTCGTATTATATACAATGTTGTTTCCGAGGAGCCGGAGCTCACGATAACCGTACCGTGTAGCCTGTGATAGAAGGGCGAGAGGTAAAGGGAGCATACTCCCACCCCAACTCCAGAAAAGGGATAAGACAATGATCTGATTTTTGTTTTATCGAGTCTATGGGGTCTATGAAACACGAGTATGCAAGTGGTTGAATTTCCTTCTGCTTCACATTCTACATCTGCGGATCGTTGATGCCGACTACGCTGTTTCCAAGAAGCAGTGGGGCGGGGGGAGATAAATTTGGCAATTAATAACGATTGCCCGGCGTTAATACAAGCGCATTGCGTATTTTTTAAGTATTTCAGTAACTAAGTTAGTTTTCAAGTAACATATATTTTGAACATCACAAGTGAAATGTTCATTTTCGATCTATAAATATATTAAAATGTAGCGAAATATGTAGCTATAGATAAAATATGTAAGAATATGTAATTATACCAAAATATGTAAAAATATGTAAAATAAAAATGGTTCCAATTAGTTCAGAATGTCGTGTTAAGTGTAAAAAATATTAGTGAATGCAGGTATCTTGTCCCTGTAAAAATATGTATTTACATGAAAATCCGTTCCCTAGTCATAATAATTTAACGAAGTACTATTTTGTAGGTCAACAACAACCACCGAGAGGACAGACTTTGTATACGAACTTTCTTTCACACGCAGCCCTGCTCGCTTTTTGTAAAACTTATTAATTTCCACATCAAACGGAATGCGTCATGTATCAACATTAGAATTCTTTACATGTGTTTTTTGCCCTAAGTTTAGTTCAATGCTGAATCATCACTGCAATTCACATTACAATCAGCCCTACTTCGTCAATTTCGTAAGTACACATGTAGCCTATGACGTTAACACATTTTATTGCTACACAAAAATGATTTTTAGCAAATTGGTACCAAAACTGAAAACAATAAGTCACTGTGCGTTCTCAGGAAGTCCACTTTGGAACAGAAAGAAAGATAAAAAAGGCAAAGAAATGAAAACGGTTCGTCATCCACATGATCTGTTTCTCATCAGTTGACACTGATGTCAGGGCGTTGCAAACAACATGTCACATCTCAAGCTTCAACATGTTGTAGACCTGACACACAAAGCTAACATTGATATTATTTTATTACTTTTAACCGTTGACGTTCTTAATTGTACCAGTTCCCACGCAACGGTTCAGCTAAACGGTTACCAGATCTCAATTACTGTACGTTTTAACAAATTTATCATTTGAAAAACAAAAAGAAACGTTCACGTGACATTAATAAGACAGATGAAATAAAAAACGATATTCACAGATCACGCCACGTTTTAATGAAGAATATGACACTGGTCACGCTACGATTAGTTTTGAGAGAATAAATAATATCGTCAGTGAAAACTGATTTATATTATGGTGGTTTACGCCCATGCCTTGTAATATTTAATTCACACTGAAAAAATGAATGAGATAAATTTCTATTTCTTTGTCATCTCTTTCTACTTTTCTTTTTCCCCCCGTGTTTTGAACACATTATCTAAGGTAAATTCTTTAAAATTGTTTTTCTTAAAAGATTAGTAAAAATTAATTTTATAATTCAATCAATATTTTTAAAATTGAAGACTATTGCTGTTAATCACTAGAATTTATTTATCACAATATATTGAATTAAATATCATTTATACTTTTGATTGATGACAACTCATTACTCTTCAATTATTTATATTTATTTAAAATTTAATTATATCTCTTGCAATAAATATAATGTAGAGAATCTTGATGGTAGGTAAATAATAGCCAAGTTATTTTTACAATGCCTACGTTTCGGCCATTTATTTGGCCTGCTTCAGGGATATAAATATACATAAAATAAATATAATATTAAGTTATAAGCTCATATGAAGTTATTGTATTAAGTCTCATATTAAGTTATGTGTGCTTAAAAAGAAAAAAAAAAGATCAATGCTTGCTGAATGCATTGTAAGGTGTCACTAACGATGCAATGTCAGGATAGTGTTGAATGCCAGTTTTTCCGATGTTTTGTTGCAAGTGATATGCCTAAAATGTCCACAGTGGGGGCCAGAGGAGTTGCACCGTTTACGAAATCGCGTCTGAAAGAGGCCCTGTGCAGGAGCGAGGCTGCCGGACCGCAGGGGGTGCGGGACAACGAGCAATCAAGACGGAATTCCGCACGCGGTGCACTGCGCCGTCGACAAAGGGGCGGCAGGAGGGGCGCCAGGGGGCAGGCGGGGGCGGGGCAGCGACGGAGCGGCGGAGGTGTCTATAAACAAGCGCGGCAGCTGTCTATCAGCATTAGGGCGGCGCCCGGCGAGGCACGCCGCGCTCCCGTTACCCTTGAGCCACCGGCCGCCGCCCCGCCCACCCGCTCCCCTCCCGTCCGCCCCCCACCCTCTCTCCGCCTCGCCTCGCCCCGCCCCGCCCGTCCCGACCCACCCCCGTCCTGCCACGCCTCTCTCCGCCCACCCTCAGCCCCTCCCGGGCCCGCCCCGGCCCAGCCATCCTGCCACGCCCCGCCCCCGCCACTCCCCTCCCAGCCCCGAACCCCTCCCCGCCCAGCCCTAGTTGAAAAGCGCCTGTTGACGGATGAAAAGCGCTTTTTGTTGAGCCGGAATCAGGACAGGCAAGGGTTTTCCTTCGGTAAAGCAGACACCGGATATCAGAGGTCGTTGGTCTCTGTATTAAAATTACACCTCCACAAAATACAGAAGGTAGATGACCCTTGGGAGGCATTAAAGCACATGAAACTGCGCTGCAAAATTTGAAATAAATTCAAAACTTTAGGACTGAAATAATTTTCAATAATTTACCCCAAAACGTTTGCGTTTGCGTCATTGAAACAATACACCATTCACGCTCGTACGCTCTATTTCTGCTTTTACTCCTTGGTCTCTAAGATTCTTTTACACCGTGGTTAAAGCATAAGAATACTAATACGCGACCAAAGAGTAAAGGCAGGCAAAAGAGAACTTTACTCCGTGACTTTAACATAGGACTATCGGGTCTTTTCGCATAGCAACGAACTATACTCTGGCAACGAGCGACCTGCTTACACCACACAGCGCGGTGACTGGGTAATACCAATTTTCTGTCTTCGTCTAAAACTAGCTGCAACTTAATTTTACGAATTTCGCGTGTTATTGAATGTATTCTATTTCAGTCAATTCTTGCCGGTATTGAATGCATTATTTATTATGTTTGGAGAATATTATTTTCATTTCATGTTAGATTTGTTGATTCAAAATGTGCATTTTATGATTCCTTCGTGTAAAGTTGGCCGTTCAGGAAGAAACACCCTCTTTCATATAAGGCCGGCCGTCATCGTCGGTCGTGACTGAGTGAACTGTTCGTGAATGAATCTGCGGAAGTTCTCAAGAGGTAGTTATATTACAAGTGTTGTTTGTAGTTGTTGTTGTTGATAATGCTGCCGACACCTCATATTTCTCCAGGAAGTAAGAATCTCTACCGATTTAAGAGAGAATATATTCCTGAAAATTACAGAACATTCATTAGTGCGACCACTGTATTTTGGAATTCTAGTTAGTTTTTTGTTTTACATCTATTACCGGCATTTGTCTCAATGCAGAACTATTACAAAAACTCGAGTATCCACTGAAAATCAATGCTATAATCATATGCGCGGTTGATGAACATACTTGACACATACACTACGCACATAATTATGTTCCGAATATAAATTTTATTAAACTTACTTTTAATTAACTTACATTAATGGCTTACGTTTTATTATACATTCTGAAGTTCGGGAATTACATTTCCGTCATTCGATGGAATTTCAACCCCCAGCTTGTTGGAGCAGCAGCCGCCACTGCTCGGACTTGAAACGTTCCGTATGTTTCTAAAACACTGACAATGAGAGCAGAAAGGGCGATTCCATGAGATCTCCCCCTCAAAACATAATAAGCTCTCAATTACATTTACGTATTTATCACTTTTGATTTTCCCGAGAAAGACTCAACTATAAATTTCTAATGGAAACTTTGGAAGGGTACCGACTCCACAATGCTCGAGCCAATTGTACCTGCTGATGAGTTATGCTGCACTCATTTCTACATCCGCTGTTACTCCTACTCCAAACCTCCTTACCGTCCGTTAACAGCATTTCCTCCAAACATCTTCCTTTCGTACTGTCCAAATGAAACAAAAGTTTCCTATCGACGTGTACACATCAACGCGTCTCATTCCAAGAAATATTAGTATTCAGCCAAACTTAAGGGAATTAAATGTTATTAGAATCAGTGGCGTATTTAACTGCAAGGCCCAACCTCGAAGTTCCCAGAAGAACTGTTTTGATGAATTTCTTTTATATTTATTGAGGATTTTTCCAGTTCATAATTACCCCGCATCTTCCTCGTCTTGTACCTTGAACTTCTCGCATCCGAGACTGGCGTTCCGAGCCTTCAACGCCTACGCATTACGTGCGTGTTTCTGCGATCTCGATGCACATGAGAATAACATCAGCTTAGCTTTGTAACGGCAAGCCTTTCAGAACTTCTGGAGATGGTTCGGAGGCTGTGTCAAACTCAAATTCAATTAAATTGCAATTACCTTGTTTGCAGCCACAGAAGTTCGGCATCGCAACACAACCGCCACCGCCATCTTCATTGGAGACTTTTTCCGCAGAGTGAAGCACATTGCGTACATCGCTTTTAAGTCTACGTTCATCAGTTGTATGTACGAATTTGTTTTCTTTGTGTTCCTTTATTTCTTTGTTGATTTTCTTCCTGTCTCTCCTAACTCGAACTCCCACTGATGGCTAGTCCGCAATTCCGACGAATTTGGGGGACGACTTATATCGAATGCTAACCGATTTCCCGATTCTACACGGAGTTTTTGCACCGCAGAGCGTATAGCACACCACTCCAATCTAGATATTTAGCGCATGCGCAGACACACAAAAGATCGATATTGCTGTCGATTACTGATTTCTGCTTCCATTCCCTGATGACTCCTTCCCATAAAGCAGCACGTCGAGCGTCGCGTCACACGGACTTCTAGCTACCGCACCGCCACCGCCGCCGCAACCGCCGCCACCCTCGCCCTCCGACGCCGCCGCCGTCGCAGCCGCCGCCGCCGCTATCGCCGCCGCCCTCCCCCTCGTCCGCCGCCCTCCTCCGCCGACGCCGCCACCGTCGCCGCCTCCGCCGCGGCCGCCGCCGCCGCCGAAACCGCTTCGCCGCCGCCCTCACCCTCCGCCGCCGACCCCGTCGCCGCCTCCGCCTCCGCCTCCGCCGCCGCCGCCGCAACCGCTACCACCGCCGCCGCCGCCGCAACCGCTACCACCGCCGCCCTCGCCCTCCGACACCACCGCCGAAACCGCTTCCGCCGCCGCCATCGCCCTCGCCGCCTCCGCCGCCGCCGCCGCCAACCGCTACCACCGCCGCCCTCCCCTCCGACGCCGTCCCCTCCTCTTCCTCCGCCGCCGCCGCCACTGCCACCGCCACTGCCACCACCCCTACTACTACCGCCACCACCACCACCACCACCACCACCATTACTACTACTACTACTACTACTACCGCCGCCACCGCCATCGCCGCCCCCACCGCCGACAGCCTCGCGAACGTTCGCTTCCTCTCCTCGCTCTGGCGCTGCGAGCACTGCCATAAAAAGGACGACCTTGCTTTGTTTCGCTGTGAATGGGAATTCGAGAAATTTAACTCGTCGTCCTGGAGATTTGTCTGTGTGGGGAGAAGTAGGGATGCGATATGTTGTCGACGGTTTTGATTTTTGAAGGGATGCGACATCGAGTTTTTGAAGCCCATGTTTTTCTATAATTACAGTTTCTGGTCGATGTTTTTATATGCTTTGTATTTTATTTTTAAAGCAAAAAGTATCATCATAATAAAAACTTTTAATATTTTCCAGATACTCATAAATTGAAAATTATTCAGACCAAAATGACGAAGGAAAGAAAATAAATAAAAGCGAGTTTTCGCCGAGAAATGTATTCTGTAAATTTTTTAAAAATTATTTAATCAAGAAATAAAGGTTTTGTCACTTGTGCTGATCCTGGCTGTGTTTATTTTTCAATAAATATTGAATCAATGTGTCCACCTCCAAATTTAATCCTCTGGCGTGAAGTTTAATGTTTACTATTTCAATTTTAAAAACGTTGACGTTTAATATTTTCGATGTTTTGAAGGCGATGTTTTATTAACATGGATGTTTTAATTTTGAACATCAATGTTTAGAAACATGGATGCTTTGTTGGCTACATCGCACCCCCAAGGAGAAGTCGAGACAGACGGTAAACATGATAAATACAATTTCGGTTGAGGTATAATAACTTTTTTATGGACTCAAGAAACAATTAATGTCGAATAGTAACATTTATGAATTTAAGTATATAGCAGAGAAGTGGCCCCAGGACGAAAAGATTAGACACCAAAAATGACAGAGGCATGCCAATATCCTTGCCTTTCGCCTCAACATATAAAGTTTTCAATATTATATTATTTATTGTAAATGATGACTTTTTGTATGAAGTCTCCTTCAGCGGGAAAATGAGTTCAGGATTTACTCACACAATATCAGAACAGAACAGCAATCTAGTAAACAGTATTTAAATTTGAAAAGCCAGATTAGACGCTCGCCGTCATGTTGCATGGAGAGCGAGGAGTGATGGAAAAACATAAGTAACAAATTTTCAACGGTGACGAACGAAAAATAATACATGAAGGTGCAATTGAAATAAAAGATGCAATATTGTTTTTATTTCAATGACTTATAACAAGGTGACAATAATTGTATCTGGCATCTGAGTGCGTTTAAAATTCCCGCTAATATTGTGATGGAAACTGGTGCCTGAAGCTCATTGGCTGAAGTCGGTCGCGATGAGCAATAGCTCACCCACCATGGTTGGGTGCAAGCTGCCTGTTCTTCCTCGCGTAAGTGACATCCCCACACGGGTTCCAAGATAACAGGCGCACCGCTCAGGCTGCCGTGGCGACCGGCCCGTATCATAGGGGCGCTTGCGTATCATAGTCACCGCCCCACGACCAACGCCTCTGCACCTCCGCCAACCTCTCTCTCCCCCACCCTGCGCCAATGTCACTCACCACTAGTAATGGCAATTTTTTTAAAAAAATCGATATTTCGATTTTCACCAAAACATTTTCAATGTCGATAAAAATACCGCAGAAAACATCATGTTTTAAATATGATAAAACAGATGGAATTTTCCCATCCTGTTTCCATTTTTTAAATTCGAAATCTTATACGACATACCAGTATGTTCGAATCTATGGTGACGAGTAAGTAATATGGTAATAATAATAATAATAATAATAATAATAATAACAATAATGTTTAGCGAATGTGAAAAAGGAAATAAAGATGAAAGACATCGGTTTTGCTATTAATCATCGAAATAAAACGTCATATATCTAATATAAAAATACATAAATATTAGTTTAAAGTATATTCTGCCTAGAGCACTCTGTCTTTTAATTTTATAATCAATATTCTATAAGAAAAGGTTCAAAATACATTTTAACGATTTTACCACGTACGATACGATAAACGATAAAAATGAATACATAACGTTTTTGAAAACATCAATGTTTCTGGAAAAATATATCGATCTGAAAAAAAAACATGAAAACAAAACATGGATGTTAATATATCGATCTTTCTGACGCAAAATATCAATTTTTTAAAAACCTTCAATTTTTTCCATCCCTACCCAACGATTGCCTTCGCCCAGCGCCACCCGCCCCGTCCCCGTGGTCTGCTGTCAGCACCACCGCCCCCATTCTGCCCTTTCCAGCCACGCCCTCCTCTTCTTCACGCTACACTTCATCCCATAAATCATCACCCAGCAATCTCCCCGGGCCAGCTGCCGAATGAGTAATGGGTTACGTACAACCTAAGTGATAACCAGATATCTGCCTTTGTTTGAAAAATTATCTGGGTTGGCGTTATCTGGAGTGAAGACAGTTCGCAGGGATGCCAACGCGAGCGCGCCGTGAGCGGCGTGGGCGGGACGTCCTTGCGTGACCTTTCTTCCGATCGCTCCGTTGGCAGCTTCTGTCTTCATTCACGGCTGTTCTGAGAAGCGCTGGTAGGCGTGGAATCGCGCGGGGGGGGGAGGGGCGGAGAGAAAGAGCAGGGAGTTACGTACGCCTGTCGACTAGGGATGCGATATTGATACCTATGTTTTCAAACCATCGATTTTTTTTATAAAATCATCGATGTATTTCATCGATTTTTGAAGCCATGTTTGTGTTCGATATTTTTTATTATAATTTTCAATATCCACCAACTGAATATTCTTAACCAAGCATGGCATATTAATAAAACCGAGTTTTCGTCAATAAAGAAGCCTATTTTTGAATTATTGGTAATCCAAGTTTCGTTAATTATCCCGATGATTTTTTACTTTGTTTTTTCAGTTAAAGGTGAATTAAAATACACGATATCTCTTTTAAAATTAAATCCCCCCTTACGTGAACTTCAATTGCAGCTAATCCAGTTTTAAAAACATCGATGTTTTGTTGGAGATGTCGCATCTCTACTCTCGACAGACATCGGATTTTGGCGTATCAGGAATTATGTAGGCCGATTATGCCATTTTTGCCGAACCCGTGCGAAAACTCTTTGTAAATAATTGTCTTAAACCTGAAAATTGCTTCTTAATAGAATTTCAACTTTTTACGGCCAGTCTCTGAAAATGTTCGTTACAGCAGATCGGTACGATGTGTGAGAAACCATTCTAATGTTGCTAAGCGCTGATATTACATTGCTCAGAAAATCGAACAGTCTCTTTAATGTTCTTGTGAAAGACTATTAGTTTTTTTCCTTAAATTTAATTTCACATAAGATTTCGGGTTCCTGCACTTTTCTGGCCAAGGAGTGGGAACACCTAAATGAACTAAATCTCCAAAAAGTAAAACAATGTTCTGGATGTCGGGATGTAATTCCTACCCAACAGAGTTTTATGTCGGTAGTTTCTAATAAATTGCTAAACAACGATATCTGTCCTTGAGAATTATACGAAGAGAATTGATTACTTCAATATATTGGCAAGTTAGAAGACTTACGAGTAGAAAGAAAAGGAGTCGTACTTATCAACCTTTATAGCGTAAATCTGGAAAATATAACAAAGTCATAGAAACCTGCTAACCTCTTAAGTAACTAGTGGTGCGACGAATGGCACACACTTTCTCGTATTATGTTGTCTTCGAATCTCTTTAGTCTGTACTATCTTTTCGGTTTTGCGCCACCCTCTTCTCAGCAGCCATCTAATAGCTTCTAAATTTTTTTCTTCACTTTTTCTCAATTTCTCAACAAACTAAATTTATGAAATTAATTATTGAGCATCAAATAAGCAAAAATTGACAATACACACAATATAGGTCAGTGGATATTCTTGCACAAAGGGAATTGCCTCGGAAATTCTCGACTTCTTTGATCTGCACTCAGTTCCCCACGAAATCAGAATGACACATCTAAAGCTTTTATTCTACGATTTTTCTATAGTGGCCGATGACATTCAGTTGTGGTTACATCTCCTGCCTTATAAAACGAATCTTTTTAACAGTGGTTAGCACATTTCTGAGGCTACGAGCCCCGTAGAGGACATTCGCGAATTCATTAAAAATATTTATTTTACAAGGCAGGCGCCTTAATGTCATCGGATACTACAGACAAATCGAAGAATGCAAACCAAGTAAAACACTCGTTGTTCGAATTTAAGGTGAATATTGCTAAGTAACAACGTAAATCAATTTGTACCTACAAAATGTATTTTGTTACTTAGAAGTAAACTAAAATTACTATGGTGTCATTATCCTTTGTACTTTCCTGCCATACCTTAAAAATGTAAATATTTTTTCTATGTAATACATTAATTATTTTCAATTTAATATAAAATATTAAAATATACAGATTGCTGCCTGATAAATTCTATTTTTTTTTCTTCAAGTAATTTTAAGTAAGAAAGATGGAATTGTTTGGGAGAAAGAAAATAATAATTTCACTTTATAAGTATCTACAATGACATCGTTCTTTATGGAAACATTAGTGAAGCTAGTGTGATATTTGATGAACTACATCGCCCTACACAGTAGACCAGCAATTGCGATGTTTCATTGTGTATTTTACACATCAAAGTCACGTCAATGTCATGTTATTCAGCCAATTTAACTCTATCCATAGAGCTATTTTTAAGAAAAAAAATATTGGAGTCATTTTGGGTAAAATGTGATTCCACTAATAGATTTGGAATCTGATTTTAGGAGTTTTACAGAAGACCCAAACTTATTCCTATATTCAAATTTTCATTGAAAAACGCGGAAGTCCCGAATAACTGACACACAATAGAAAAAATCCTGAATATGGAAGTAAAAATATCGGTCAGAGAAGTTATAATGCAAGAGATACTGAGGAAACGATGGTTGACGATACGTGTCTGGACGAGAAGGGAATTGTAGATAACGTATCTTGATGTGAAGCAATATTTCTTATCACTCTGATCTTCTCAATTATCAGAATATTTTTTGTTTACTAGGTGACAGGTCAGCAGAGTCGTGATTGGACGCACTATGCTCCAACATGAGATATGAAATATACAAATGAAACAGACACAGATATACAACGAACAACGGTGGAGGAAGAAATGAAATATGCTACAACAGTTCATTCTTTCTCGCGCTATTTCTAACTTATGCAATTTTCGAAAAATCATAGAATTCATCTACAATGAGTCCCGAGCCATTCTTTTGAGAATTCCGTCTTTTACCTACGGTAAATTTCAGGTTTCTGGAGAAAAAAAATATTTGCATTAATATGAAGCACAAATTTCGCGAAAACTACTAGTTTTTTCTCAAAAAAGTGTACATTACCTTATTTCAAAATCTGTCTTACAACATATTTTTTTAAAGAAAAATACTCTGTTTTCAAAATTGTAGTTGTAAGAAGCCCCCTAAAAAACCGAACTTGTGCAGTTTTAAAAAATCAGGGATTTCAACGAAAATTAAACTTGTGCGACTATCCGAGGACAAAGCTTAATCCAAAAACTTGGAGCCATTTTTAAGAATATTTTTATAATGTAAATGAAGCTTCAAGTAAGTAAACTCCAACATTAAAATATCCGCTTGAAACTCGCAGCATCTCAATTTTCTTAAAATCCATCGGGGAATATCAATTTTGGTGAAAATTTGAGGAAGGTTTCGGCGCAAGCGTTTGACTACAGACAGATTTTTGTTGTCACCTCAGTCATTTCTTCGGTATCAATCACCCACAAATAGTGGATTCTATCAACACACCGTGTTAGAGGAAGCAATTTACTAAATATACGGGAGCAAAATTTATCCACTTTCTCGTTATCAGGGCCCGGCAATAAGAGTTTTTCTGTTCAAAATTTGTAATTTTCCGGCGCACGATTACAATACTTCCCTGTGGCCGAAGCAAGGGAAACAAAATAGAGTGAACGCCGGAACAAGTCACATGACCGAAACCTCGTAGGGAAGAAGAAGACGAAGAAGAAATATATGTTTGTGAGTTACTATTTCACTTCAACATTAGAAAGGAATGTACAGTTAGGGAGAGACAACTCCAGTGAGGAGGTGGCAAAATCAAACAGGAAGACCGCAGAACGGCTGACGGAATTTTTCGAAATGATGGTTCCCTGATATTGGTATCCTGAAATGAAGATTTTGAATGAAAAATGTATCGTTAGAATAATACAAATACTTATTACTAGAAAAATGTTGAAGTATAACACCACTAAACTCAAGAGCAGGGAAGATTAACTTCGAATTGAAACGTTACCGTTCGAGACAAATACGTCTATCCCAACGGATGAAGTGATGCACGCAGGTGTGTACTATGCTCGCACTTTTTCTTGATCCTCGAGCTCCCTAGTCCTCGCTCAGCCCGGCATAGCACGGCCCGGTAGAAAATATGAGCTCCACTCGGAACGTCACGTCTGAGTTTGCAGTGCTGCTCACCTTCTTCCTTTCCAAGCGGACTTCTCATAGTCTTTGGTCTCTATTTCTATCGTTGAACAATGTTCCTTCTTGTTACTAGTTTTTCTTAGCTATCTAGTCCAAGACGAGTTATTACGCCGTTTTCTGTCAATAAAGTTGACAGCCCTGCACTGCCGTGACAGAACCCGCCTCTCCCCGCACCCCCCGCTGTGGAGTATCAAGAAAAAGTGCGCGATTAGTAAAGAGGTCTCTTTGAAACTTGGGGTTTCAGTCTCCGGGCACCGGCTTGTCTGCGACGTGCACGCTGAATGTCCTTACGGAAAATGAAATTTGAGAAGACAGAAGAGGAACCGTCTACCCTGAAGTTCCTCACTTCGGCTTCCCGTCTCGGGTTTGCCTCATTTCTGCCTTTTTTCATCAGAAATAAACTTGGAATTAAAAAAGAATTTATCATATACAAATGTATATATGTAAAACTGTGTTACGAGTGCTTTTCCTTGTAGGTTTCTTCAATGGGAAGCCAGAGTCAACACTGCCTGTCCTCCCGCTAGGCCAATGGTCTGCCCCACCATTTGCACTCTGGTTCGGCAGGCAGAACCGGGCCAAGTAGGAGTCTTGAGGCCAGTCTCGCCACCTGCAGTGCTGTTAAACACATACGGTGACTCACGCCGTGCAGAGTAAGTGGCAAGTGGAAAATCCGACCTCACCGGGATTCAAAAGCGGAACTACGCGAAACCGTAAGGTGAGTAAACTGCTAGGTACCACTCTCATCGATTCCAAATACAGTCTCGGTAATTCGACGTGCCGGGATCGGGCCTAGCTCGAATGAATGAAAACTCGAATTATCGAAAATGATTAATGTATTAAAATAGAAATATAAACACAACTTTTAAATTTTACAGCATGTATATTTGAATAAAAAATGTGCTTGCAAAATATTATTACATTAATTCCTGAAGAAAAGTGAATTACATCTTAAAGTAATAGTCAATTTTTATCTTTTGTTTAAGTACATTGTTTCTTTTACGTGCAGCAATATCTCACCATCTTCTGAACATCACAGTGCTGGCTGGAGTTGCCTCAGGTTGTTGTACCACGTACCTCATGGCGGCCTCTAGCGCAGCAAGACCCTCGTTGTGACTTACACGCGGTGTGTGGAATCAATGAGGTCCTCCGGTCAAACAATCAAAAACAGATGTAGTGAAACATTTTAATGTCTTTGTATTTTTTTCGGGGATAAATTTATTTATTTAAATTAATTTTTTGGTAAGCCAGATTTAACTCGGATTTATGGGACACTGGAACACACGATACTAATATAGAGACTTTCCTATACATGTAACTCTCCGATTTCGCACGCGTAAAATGAAAGGATAAAATGCACTCCTTGTGGATGGAGTAATACATGATTATTCAAACTATCAGGGTGTCAGTAAATCGAACAGCTTCTTGGGATGAGACGTAGAGTCTACAAAAATATCAGCAACTAGAAATAATTTAACAGCCATAGGCTATGCAAAACCACCAAAGTTGAAATAACAAAATTTTGATGTATCACATTCCAAAGAATAAATAATGAATTCTAAATAAAAAGTAAAATTACGTGAAGTAAATGCGGGGGGGGCTGGAATTTCAGTTTGCATTAGAAATGGTTGGTCATCTACAATTACCCTGTACCTCACTTTTAATTTCTTTTTCTTTTTGGACGAAATAGATGAGAATGATGTTAGCGATTTATGTTTTTAGAAATAGTTTACGTCATTCTCAGACAGTTTCTTTACTTCTACTGCCACTTGCACTCCAGTCCAATGTAACTCTTCCTCCGACATCCGCGTGCACGAAATTCTTCTGGAGTTCCTAATACATCATGAAAGTTGAGCCAAATGAGGACGGAGATAGGTACAGAAGTAGACGAAGATGAAACCACAGAACTTGGGCAGAATTACATAAGCTAGAGAATAGAATTCATTGCTTTTATGAAGTTTCAGGCCTTAAATTAAATAGTACAGTTGAAGAATTGTGAAATTGTGTGGGACGCGATGTGCCATACTGAAGGTCCAATGTATTCTAAAACCGTTAATGAATGTTAAAAGAAGTTTAAATTTTCATTTCAGTGCATAATTGTGAATTCTGATTTGGTGTTGTTGACGTCCTTATGAAGAAATAAAGAGTCATCTTCGTCAGCATATTAATATGTTGACGAAGATACTTCTTTCTTTGCTCAGTGCATAATGATTTATTGAAGCACCGATAATTATTAACACACAGAGCACGAGCGAATCGAAATTCTCTAAATATTCTTACTTGGAGGCGCAACCGAAAAATCGTACGAGTCAGACAGTTGTACTACATTTATAATAAAGTAAGAACCACCTTTACCTTATTAAAATAAAATATTATTTGGTTTACCTGACTACTGAGATTTTGAAGTTTACTACGTCTATAAGAGTAAGTTAACAAAATGGGGCTCATATAAAACAAAGAAAGAGATGTTATTACCAACGTTTCTTTAAACTAAAAAATCAATACAAGTTTGGAAACCTCATCTGTCGGGGTTTTCTTATATTATCTGGCTTCCTTATGAAATATTGTTTTGTTACAAATAGAAACAAACAAGGCACCGTTTAATGTCGTATTTGTAACGAAACAATTGGAAACTTGAATAAGAAATTTGAGTAGTTTTAAAAAAAAGTAGCGTAGCCACCATTATTCACTAAAGATACAGCATCAACTTTCGTCTTTTTAAACAAAGACATCTGACATTACATCTTTAGCCGAAAACTATACACAATGAACTAGGGACGCTACAACAGGATAAAAAAGATTGCCTGTTGCGGTACTAAAAAATTACAGATTTTTCGATCTTGTGAACTAGCATTTCACGACTGTTGCTATGGTGCCATTCTACCAAGAGACAGAATTATAATGGATGCTGGTGCCATTTTACAGAGACGGAGAGACAGAGAGAGAGAGAGAGAGAGAGAGAGAGAGAGAGAGAGAGGAGAGAGAGAGACAGACAGAGAGGGAGACAGAGAGAGAGAGAGAGAGAAAGAGAGAGAGAGAGAGAGAGGTGTAACCCGTCTTAAGTGAAGGGAATAAGTTTATTGACAAATAGAAAGTTCTTAAATACAATTTTAGATTACAATTTTTTTAACAATCTGCAGTTCAAAAGTGTTGTCTAACTTAAATGGAGATGGGCAAATACACAGAAATAATGATGGTGAGAATCGTATTACCTCACTTCGGTGGGATTGCACGCCCGCGGGCCTTTACCGGTCAATTTCGGCGCTGGGGTTCCGGCGAAGCACGGTTGAAGTGGCCTCGTACACATCAGGAATGGATCTCTGCTCCCGTCGCATGCCCGAAAAGTCAGCAGCCGTCCGCGACCAAGCTGGAAGCGATGGACCCACGATGCGGGTACTCGAGAAAAAGCCGTCATACGCCACCTCGTCTGCGTTCGCTCACCCTTTTAATTGCTTTTCGGGTGTTCGTCCGTCTGATCCACCACACGGAATTCATTCCGATTGAGTGGATGATGGATAGTCGGATCGCTTAGGACGGCAGGTACTGGTCAGTCACACGTCAGTAGATAGTTGACTCCGCCATAAGTTGCCTAAGTCTAGTCTTATAAAGTCCTTCGCTCTCAAGTCACCAGCTCGACTCCACTCTCACGTTCCTAGCTCGAGTGTGTTCTCTCACATCCTCAGCTCAAATGACTTCCTCACGTCCCCAGCTCAAGTGCGTTTTTTCTAAATCCTCTGTTGCTCCCTCGCTTTCTTCTCCCCATCCCATTTGGAAATTTTGTGCTTGTCATGTGCGTGATGCTTTGCCTCTGATGGGTTCGATCATCAGACTTGTGGAACCTTCCACTAATCTTTTCTGCCGATTAGCTTCAGGCAATCCCTCCCCTTAGCGTCCTGATTTTAATTGGTCGCTTTGTGCGACCATGGGCACGTGACGATCTCCAAGAAAGCGAGGCAACGTCCGCTGTCAGCTGTCCGCTGATTATTTTCTGGTGCGCCCTTAGGGATTAACAGGCGAAGTACCACGGACTTCCCTAATATGACTGCTCCAGTACTCAATCCGATGATCGCCGGGGACAAAGAATGAGGCGGGAAGGCACGCGAAGGAAGCCCGTGGGAGTCTCTGTACGCCTGCGAAGTCCTTCCGTGGGTTTGGCGAGGGGTGCTCGGGGCTTGGGCTGACGAAATGCTCGGGAGGGGCGTCTGCGCCCGGTAGCAAATTGGCATGACAGAGGGATCTGTGGCGCGATACGACTTCTCGTAGTATGTATGAAATTCAATGATGTATTGACTGATGCCATTTGATTTCTGTTTCCATTGTGATATATCCGGAGGCCACCGAGATGCTATTGACAAGGATATTCCTGAGGGCATCATCGGGTATACTTCGTCGACGTCCTCTCACACAACACTTTCTAGTATCTTATTGTGCTGAGTCCAGACGCCACTCTCCCCAATGTAAACCTCTTACGAAATGACCGTTGAACAAATTGTCTGAGGACTACATGCAACAAGCAAGCTGAGAATTAGTCGGCATTGACAAGTGACCTGGGAAACGAAAGCAGCGTGGCGGGCGGTCTGCCTCGACGCGTCGCTCGCAAGGCCAGTGGCGACGTCACTGCACGCGATGCCGGCGGTCGCCTTCGGCTGCGCTTGACTCGGTTCGGTTCGGATGGATTCGGATGTGGTCGGGTCAGCGTGGGTCGGGTCGAGTCGGGTCGCGCGTCGCGATTGCTGGTCGGCTCGGCGGTCGCTCGGCTCGCTGTCGGGCTCGGTCGGCGGCTCGGCTGTGGCTCGGTCGCGGGCTCGGTCGGTCGGGTCGCCGCTCGGCCGGTGGTCGGCTCGGCTCGCTCGGCTCGGCTCGTCGGCTCGGCTCGGTCGGCTCGCTCGGCTCGGCTCGGCTCGGCTCGGCTCGGCTCGGCTCGGCTCGCCGGCTCGGCTCTCGGTCCGGTCGTCGGCTCGGCCGTCGGCTCGCGTCGGTCGGCGTCGGCTCGGCTCGGCCGGCCGGGCTCGGCCGGGCGCGGTCGGTCGGCTCGGCTCGGTCGGGCCGCGGCCGGTCGGCCGTCGGCTCGGGCGGTCGGCTCGGTCGGTCGGTCGGGTCGGGTCGCTCGGTCGTCGGCTCGGGACGGCATCGGCTCGGCTCGGCTCGGCCCAGCCCGCCTCGCGCCGGCAGTGCTCTGCGCTCAGGCAATGAATGAATCTGAGAGCGAAACCCTTCTGTGCCTTATTCCGGGCCTGACGTCACCGAGCGTCATAATGGGGCCTTTTAAACGGAACACAACACACAATGCCTTCTAAATTAACCCCGCGGCCCCGCGCCCAATAATTAAACCGTCGAACTGCCGACGCTGACGCGAGCCTCCGCGGCCCGCCCCTCCTCCCTACTCCTCTCCCCTCCCGCTCCCCCGCTCCGCGGAGCAATGCGCGTCGCTCGGAGAAGCGTCGTGCCGCAGGCATCCAGCCCTCGGCGTCTCGGCACGTGGCGAGCAGGGCTTCGATATCGATGTTGATTTTAAAAATCGATATTTTATAGAAACATCTACATCTTACCTCAGTTTATTAAATAACATGTATTTTAACATTCATGTTTTTGCTCGATGTTTTTACCTTTTCGATGTTTTGTTTTCGTGTTTATGTTTTGTTTGCGAAAGAAAAGGGTCCTTAATCATAATTTTGTAAAAGTGAAAATAGGGAGTAATAGCTGATAATAAGTTCAGTTAACGTGATCAAAATTCGAACGAAACGATCACGGTTTGTGCTTTATATTAAAACCCTAAAAATCTAATTTTAAATTAATGAACACAGCCACTGTCAAATTAAATTTTTTCATGCACAAGCATTCATACATTAAGATACTAAATCAGCTTTAGAAATATCGACATTTCAGAGATGATTTATTATTATAATCGACTTTTAGTTTAGAAAAATGATATTTTAAAGATTTGGGGGCGATCATCATCATCATGTTTACAAACATTGATGTTTTCTTACTGATGTCACATCTCTAGTGGCGGGTCGCCTTACACCAGACCCTCAGCTGCACTCTGAACACAGCCAGTAACATCTGCTTCGGGGTCTCTTACTCTTACTTTCACCGATCCCCTCCCCCCAATTTAAAGACAAGTTTTGTTTAAAAAACAACTAATCCCCTAATCTCTGAGTGACATTCTCGCATCCACCAGTAACGTTCCATTATAAATATTACCCACTAACGCGCGACACATCAGTTCCTTATGCCAATTTTTTGCGGATATTTTAACCATACATCGCTTTTTATACGTTTTTTATTTTATTTTTTGAAAAAATTAGAATTAAATAATTTTTTTACAAATAATCGGGGGCCCTGGGCGCCCATGCGTTAACACAGGCCTGAAACCAGAGATCATCACTTTCTCTTACAGAATTTGAGTTCTCGTGCAGCAAATGTATGAGTATTACAAGTACAGTTGTATACTACTTACTTGTATACTGCTATTTTTCCATAGTTGCCTGTGACATTTCATGTGCTGTTACGGTGCCATCCAATCGGGATCTTACACGTCACTGCTGTGACGTAAGGTGATGTTCAACTTTCCGATTGGATGACACCGTAACGTCTGATTTACTTGAGAGACAGCTATAAATAAATCCAAGTATATTTTTTGTGTTTCCAAGGACACAGTTAATCCTAATCCGGATGGTCATTTTGTGAGGTCTACTCTGTCAAAGGCACGAGATCCAAATCGAGGAAATCCGGCTGAGTTCAGTTATAGAATAGACGCTACTTCTGCAGTGAATCTGGCCGAGAGATCCTAGACTAACAGTCCCGACGCTAACGGATTTTTGACACAAGTTACATACTAACTAGATCGTAAGCACGAGCACAGGTTCACCCATACACTGTCGTATTCGTACATGTACTACGCTATCACGCATGTCGGGGTATCGGGCAGGAGCCTTAGAGCTTGTCCCAGCTTGCGGTGTGTCCGCTGGTGGAACATAACTACAGGGAGAAATCCCCTATAAGTCAACGTGTGGTTTGGATCTTACCATCTAACAAGGATTGGTTTGGTTTGGTTTGGTGTTTCCGGACGCGTCAACTGCTTTGGTCATCAGTCCCGTTAGTGTAGTGCATGTTTTTTCTCGGGAGATGGCGGTGATCTTCCCTCGCTGAGATCCGGCGCCGACCTACCGTCGGCTAGTGGGGTTTCCCCCTAACCAGGACTCTCCCACCAGCGGGGCACCGCCCCAGCCGGGACAAGCTCTAAGCTCCTGACCGGTCTCCCGGAATATGTGGTAGTGTAGTGCATGTTATTGTAAGTGTGTGTGTGTAAGGGGGAGAGGATAGGACAAGGAAGAGGAAGGAAAGATCGGGCGCGGTCTGTGGCCCGTTTGGTAGGGTACTGCTCCGGCATTCACGTGGTGTTGATCGGAGAAACCACGGAAAACTACCGATCAGAGCTGCCAGCCGCTAGAATTCTCCTCCAGGCAGTGACTGAATTCGACCTAGGTGAAAAGCTAGTGTCGAAAATCCTGCCGCCATCAGGACTCGAACCTAGGACCTCCCAGTCAGAGGCGCAACAGTGGCATCAGTTGATGCACTGAGCTACCGCTCCCGCATCCTCCCACAAGGGTGGAAACCACCACTTCAAGGGATAAAACATTCACTGCACTATTGGGACTAATGACCATAGTATTTGACAAGCCCTGAAACATTTATCAATCGTCATTAAATGAATAATGGTTGGTTGGTTGTTAGTGATACCGGGCGCGTCAACTACCGAGGACATTAGTCCCGTAAGTATGTATAGTCCATGTTTTTCTCGTTTGTCGATGGCGGTGATCTTCCCCCACTGGATGGCGAGAACCGGCGCCAACCTACCATCGGTTGGTTTCTTGAAGCAGCTATCTCCCACCAGCGGGGCACCGCCGCGCCCCAGCTGGGACAAGCTTTAAGCTCCCGACCCGTCTCCCGGCATCTGTGGTAATGTAGTGTATGTTAGTGTAAATGTGTGTAAGGGGTGAGGATAGGACAAGGAAGAGGAAGGAGAAGGAGTGGTCGCGGTCTGTGGCCCATTTATTAGGGTACTGCTCCGGCATTCGCTTAGTGTTGATCGGAGAAACCACGGAAAACTACCGATCAGAGCAGTCGCCCTTTAGAACTCTCCTCCAGGCCGACTGAATTCAATCTAGCAGGCAAACTAGCATCGAACATCTTGACTCAAACCTAGGACGTCCCATCAGCGCACTGCAGTGACATCAGTTGATGCATTGATGCACAGAGCCACCTCTCCCGTCATAAATGAATAAAATCGAAGAAATTAGAAAAGATTCTCAGGATTCTTTCTGACTGCACCGTAACTGTGTTTTGCTGTACTATTCGTTCTACTTGCCAATTTCTGCACTGATCAACAGTGAACATCTCCGGCGCTGGTTTTGATCTCTCATTTCTGATAGTTCACTTCTTTGTCATTGTTTTCCAAGAGAAAAATCCAGTGCGGCGCTCGCGTCTTGTGGGGTAAAATACTAGCTCGGGATCCGAGTGACGAACGTGACGTAGTTTCTCCTACCTGCGGCTTTCGCTGAGCTAGACACGCACATCCGCTGGCGTACCCCATTTCTAGTGACAGTAGAATTTAGCGGGAAATCACGTATGAATTGAATTAATTATTATGTAAGGCTACAAGGCAGCTTTCAAAATTTTTGCAGGGGGCACGGTCCCTATGGCTCCCATGTGCGCATGCAAATCGAATGAGGAAAGGCCGACGCCCCCCACCAGATTCGTCATCCCATTTTCCCACACATTCTCTGCTATTCCTCGTCACGCAACATATTTCACCTACACTAGCCGCCTGGCTTACGTATGCTTCGAAATTGTTTCAGTTTCGAACTTCAGCCACCCATTATGGATAATGCGAACATGAACCGGATAATTAGTGATTTAGAGAGATTCTGACATTCTCCGCAAGATCTCTCTCTCTCTCTCTCTCTCTAAATATATATCACGAATTGCAATAACATTTTTACAGCGTGAGTGATATTTCGTATCAACACCCAGCAGGTCACCGAGGCAGCGCGCCGTATTCCGGGAAGAGGTGCGGCGGAGCCCCCGGAGACGGCGGCGTCGCCTGCTCACCTTTCCCCTGGGCCCCTTCCCAGGCCCCGCCTGCGAACGTCCTCTGACCCGCGTGCCCCCGCCCCGGCGGGCGGGGGGAAGGCCTTCGTAGCGGCTTGGAGAGGAGTTAGCCAGTGTCCAACTGGTTAGCGCGCAACGGTACTCGCCGGCGCAGGCGGAGGCAGGGCACGGGCCACGGCCGGCGCGGCGCGGCGCGGTGCGGCGACGCGACAACGCCACGCGGCCAACGAGACGCCTCGCCAAGAGGGAAATCACGACGGCCCACGGCGGCCACAAAGGCCGTACCGGAACGGCCTTGCACTCGCAACAAGACGCACAACCTGCCAATGATACTGGATGGCAACGAGGCAGGACATGCAGCACGGAGCCATTCGGGGGACAGCTCGTTATAAAGAGAGCAGGGGGCGGGGGGCGAAAATGAAGAGACGTCGGTCCCAAGAAAGGGAAATAATAATACTAAGAGTGTTGGGAATATAAAGGCAGAGGTAGAAGTAGTAGTTGATATCAAGCGGAGGGACTGGCAGAGAAACTGCAGCGCACGAGGAAAACCTGGCGAAGTGGAAGGAGGAGACGAGAAAGAGTGCGCGCCGGCGCGCTCATCGGCTGGCGGTGGGCGGCGCCGGGGATGGCGATGGCTTTCGGAGCGTCTCCGCCGACCGGGAGGGGGCGGGGGCGCGGGCCCGTGAACCCGCCGCCGCGGGCATCGAACCCGCGATCGCCGGCCCATAATGCCGCGCGCCGCTCCTCGCCGCTCCCCCGGCTGGCGCCAGCGCGAGCGTGGAGCTCCCGCCGCCGCCCGAGGAAGGAAGTGGTAGCGCTCCCGCCCTCGGCCCCCGCACCACCCCGCACGCCCGCTTCACCCCGCTCCGCCCCGCTCGGTTCCACCCCAGCCCGCTCCGCCTCTTTCCCCCCGCTCCACGCCGCTCCACCCCGCTCCGCCCGCTCTCCTCGCACACTCCACCCCGCCCGCTCTCCGCCTGTACCTGTGATAAATATACTTAACTACGCTATTGCAGGATTATTGATGACATTCTGTTAAAATATTTCATTTAAAGTAGTTACGAGTTATACGATAATTACTTATTATTTGTTGTTTTCGAGCGGTGTGTGCGCTACATATCGGTAAACATTTTGAGCGGTTTGGTTTTACTACAGCACCTTATCTCCATGCTACTATTCGAACTCCCAAAAATAGTTGCTCGATCTTAAATTCGAACCTAGGCACTTCGGTTCCTCTTCAACAAACTAATCCACTAGACGAAAAAAATGAACTTTTACGGTGCCAAGGTCTCGCAAAGAGGTATTTTTGATCGAAAACACGGCACTTTTATCGGTTGCAAAAAATAATGTTCCCTTTCTACGAAGGAGGTGCGAGAAAGTAAAAGTGGGGTGATCTACAAAATATGGTTGCCTGATTTTTGTGCGAAATTATTTCGTTAGTCACCGTGCTTATTTTATTGGTGGAGGCAATCGGCGCTGCCCAACTGCGGCTCCTGCCGAGCCTTCCAATGCTCGCGAAGGCCCTCGTGTGTCGTGTCCAGTTTTTGGGGTCGCTTGCAAAGCTCGCGAAGCCCCTCGTGTGTCGCGTCGATTTTATTGTGGAGTCGCTTGCAAATGTTGGAATGCCCTCGTGTGTCGTGTCGATTTCTTGGGTAGTGAGGGTTTGTAAGATTGGCCTGGGAGCGAGTTTATTTATTTATTTAATGTCAAAAAAACAGTTAAAACTGTTTATGAGTGTTATGGGGAGAATTCTGTGCACGTTTTCAAAATTCTGTGATTCCGACACTATGTCATATACTACTTGAATTTTGAGTTAGTTAAAAAAAGAAGCTCCTATGCAATAAAATCTATTTTCAAGAATAAATCAGCAATAAATGTTGGGCTCTTATCCATTATGTCCTCCGCAAGGAATAATACTTCCTGCCGAGACAACATGCAAAAGATAATTTAAATAACTATATTTTCCACTGAATTTCAGAATTCGTCTATAGATAATGAAGTTACATTTATGTCCAGAAGCAACACAAGGAGCCATCTCAGCATTTGCTCAATGGATCAAGGAAACTGGACAAAAACCTGATCGAGATGGGAGTCATTGACGCGGAGGCTGCAGTACAATACTTGTTACAGGTTGTTTATACACATTTATACAGTTCAAATGGTAAATAATGCATTATGTATAATTGTTAAAATTAATATTACTTTTCTTGCGATGCTCAGTATAGTCTCTAATTGTATAGAAACAGTTATGCACAGAAACGATTTCACTTGGATTTAAACTTTTCTATTGAATTTAATCGTTTAATGTCATCTGGAAAGTGTTGTAAAATAATTACATGTATTGTATGTGAATTTTTTGTAATGAGCTGTTGATACTGTCACCTGATGAATATGATTTCTACGTCGAGTGTTATAGTAATAGACATCGGCATTTTCTGAAAATATATGCTCGCCCTTAAGCAAGTCATTTTTGACAAAAACCACTGATTCGTAAATCAACAGACAAGGTAATGGTAAAATTCCTAGATTAATGAAAAGAGGCTTACATGAATCACGTGGGTGTGAATTGGTTATTATTCGTTCAATTCTCTTTTGTAATCTAAAAGTTTTGGAGCTATAAGGCGTATTTCTCCAAAATATTATGCCATATCTCAGGCGGGAATGAACATTCGCGAAATATACACAACGAGCAGTATGAAGGCTGACTGAATTTGCAAGAATTCTGAACGCGTAGCACAGTGAACTTAAGTTTGTGTTCAATTCATTTAAATGGACGTTCCATTGCGGTTTGACTGAATTGAGAGACCTAGATTTTGTTGCCTTAACATCAGTCAATGGTGCACCGTTCATTTTCAATGAAGCACAGAATTGTTTATTTGAAATGGAAAACTGCATTAAAATCGTTTTCTTTTCATTTACTATTATTTTGTTATTTCGGAACCAATTTGAAAATCTGATATTGTACTATTTTCAGTTTATTTATTGAAAGATTTCGTACATCAGCAGAACTGTTCTGTTCGAATCGTCAGGGCATCTCGTTTACGTAAAGTAGACGAATGCCTAATCGACTGAGGAACTCCTTGAGTTCGTTTCCCGTCTGTGCTGCCGCTTCTTCCCGGTTTCTTCCTGGGCAAGCGTTTCTGAAGTTAATGATTCCTTAATTAACTTCATTAAAATCTGTCATGGGAATACTCCACGACGCAGGTGTCACAGGGCCCTTCCCATTGGTAACGTTTGTTTGCCGGAGGCGCTGAGTGAATTCCGAGACCCCTATCGGAACCGACGGTACTCGATGACGTAAGCGCACACGCATTCAACTTCCACCGATCAGGAGCCGACGATTGTCTTTTTAGGAATGTATTCGCTTATCGGCGTACCAACTCATCGGTTGTAATGAATTATATGCGGAGAGCAAAAGCGAACTTTGGGCGGGATCCCAGTTCAACAACACTTTTAAAGATGTTCACACGGCAATATTCAAAATGTGCGACTCTTCTTAATTTTTAGGTGATCACCGAACATTTAATTATACACTAGAGTAGGTTGAATACATCAAAGCGAGCAGGACCAGTTCGACGGTCCGAAAGCAATGCCTCCTGTCGGAAATGCTTCCAGGTGAAATTAAACCCAGCTCTGGCATGTTCCAGTGCGAGTAGAATCATAGTTATTTTTTCGTGTAATCAAGGTGGGATGATTTCGGCTTGATGTCCTCTCCTTTCCTAGATTAGTGACTATACTAGTGGTGGTGGTTTGCCGTCGTCTTCATCGGTGTAAGCGGGGATAGAGCGATCAAGAGGGAAAAAATAGTGAAAATGAGATGACTCGTGAAGGTTGAAATGATGGATCAGCGGGAAGCCAATGATGCCCCTTACACAGACTGAACCTGCATCCATAGGATGGACCTGAAGGCTTTGTCGCCGCGTTGTTCGATGTTGCTCCAAGCCTTATGCAGGCTACATCGCTAGAGATCGTAGATTTTAGCAAATGTTAACAATGCGAAATGAAACGTTGAGAAAAGAAATCAGAAATTGAATCTTTGACAGTGGGAGTTGTATATTTCTGAAGGTTTTCAATCTGCAATAAAATGCAAAATGTCGTAAAAAATTCGAAATGGACGTGACTCTACGATATGATTGCTAAATTGTATTTTAAGGTTTCTCTCTGATGTGTCCAAATTCAACACACTCAAACTTCAATCAACAATTTATTGATAGAGAAAACAGGTACAGAGCTATAGTGCCGAATATCCAGGAGAAAATACAAAGAAACTTAGCCGAGTTGTCGTAATCAGTAGAAACACCAAAATATCGCCGAGTCACCAATTCTCCGTAGTGGGAAAGTCCGTGGTCGCAGCACTGTTCGTCGTAATCACAATATTCCAGGTTCTATCACTTGTCGCCACACACCTCGCAGTTACTCGGCCGCTCACTCTCTGCCTTTCCCCGGGCCACGGCCGGCTTATATTCGCTCCGGGCCGCAAGGTCCGCAGGCTGGCAGGCGTAGCCGGGGGCGGAGGTTGTGACTCGCCCCGCTCGCTCAGGCGTGGCGGCCGCACATCTTTTAAGGCCTGCGCTTGCCGCTGGCCGCTGCCGCCAGGGGCGGTAACGCCCTACTGTGGCGGCACCTTCGAAGCTGTGCGGCCGGTCACGCTCTCTAACTAGTGATGCGACATCAACAAAAGTACATCGATATTTAAAAACATTTAATTTGAAAGTCGCCGTGTTTATTACTTTGCTATTACGATTTAACTGACAAAACACAGTAAAAAATAATAAGAACAGTTTATAAAACTGGTCTTGAAAGCCTGTGCGCTCAGGATCATCTCAAGAGATCTCAGCTTCCCCAGTTCGCTATGGAGGTCACGACGAAAAGAGGAAAGCCCTAATCCTAGGGCGCTCGCGTTTTTTTACGTTCGACGCTTCGTACGCTTTTATATTTGCTCAAGTTCACAAATGGCGAAATATTGATTAGTTTTCCTAATTTCCTGATTTTAATGGGAAAATATAAAATGCATCAAAACATTTTTTTTGTCTCAATGAATTCTCCCTGAATAATAATTTTTTCAACAAATGCTAAAAAACGCTAAATCTGTGATAATGCTATAAAATGCTGTTCTTTGTTTTCGAAATGTGATTTTTTTAAACTTTAAAGTGCTAAATTCTACCATCACTATACAATATCAATGCTTACATTGGAATGGGAAGCGATAATGTTGAATAAGCGTGAGGCTCTGTAACAATTTTCTCTATACACTGAAATGTAAGTTTGAGCAATTGGAGGAAGAACATTGTTTTACCCAGTGTTACTTATTGTTGAAGTTTATGCTAGGAAAAAAACATTGTTCGTGTAGAACGTCCCCATAAAAAAATTAAAAACCCATACTGGGACGACATCTGGTGCTACAATTCGCTAGTTTTCGCGGCGCACGGTAGTTGAAATGAGTTAGAAGTTTGGGGACAGGAAGTTGGAGTGAGTCTGATGTAAAATACACCAACTACAGGTAGACTATTATAAAGTGATTTCGATTCGCGGCTCTTTTGAATTTGTGTGATAGCTGGGAAGAAAAAATTAAAGTTATGTGTTCCTTTTTATATTAATTTACGTGATTTGTCAATGTACAGTAGATACTGTGTAAAAGGTTCCGTGTTTTATTGTTTTGTCGTTCTCTTTCTACATTAACTTCAGAACAGTTTAATAAAAATCAGTATTCAGTTTCTTAAAAAAACGAATTTGCAAATAATTTAATAAATACTCACCAGATTTTTACAAAATTATAATAAAACCATAATTCATAAAACAGTTGAGATCACTAAATTGACAATACGCAGTAAATCTTAATTTTGTTACGATAATGACGATATCGTTGATGGAGTTTTCCCCTTTATTTCAAATCTGACCAACTTCATCTTACGCAACATTGTTATTTCTTTTTGTAAAAGTATTCTGATCTTTTATGAAAAAAAATAGTGTAGTGCCTGTTTTAATAAAATGTCAGAATACTATTACAATTAAACGAGATAACAGATGTGAACTTATTCCTTAAAACTATTTTTTCCTAATGGAAATATGAAAACATGCTGCGAAGAAGTGTAGTCTTCATTGTATGGTGTTTAATGTACAATCTTCGTATTTTTTCCTGGGGCATTTTCCAGCTTCAGGGGATGTCGATTTCGACTACCCGCGGTACTCACTATGTGCATCCTGGGACACATATTAACCTTTTTCACTAACACACTTGTGGACTCCTCGGTCTGTGGTCAGTAGACTCATAAGGCCTTCCGCGACAACACACATACACACATGAAAGACAAGTGACAAACAACCATATTCGCGGCGGGACTCGAAACCGCGAGCCTTTAGACCGAGGCAGAAGGGGCACACGCTCTAGCCACATTGATCATCCAGTTCGGCAATGCACAATCTTCGTATATGCTACTGAAAAAATTACAGTAACTCACAATCTTCGCCTCGCTAACTATAACCTCACACACACCTGACCGCTCCAAACGACGATCCAACAAACGTCTTCGATAAATATGCACATCAAAATAATGAAATGAACAAATGAAGGAAAAAAGCATTCTTCGATTCATTTTAAGTTATTATTAATATTTAGTTTTATATTATAATACTACTACGAACAAATAATATTAATCAACATGTAGGTTTTTTCATTTACCGACGTTCAGCACTCAATCGGGTCCCAAGATAAAGTGCGCTCAAACTAGATGTTTCCTTTATTTTTTATTTAACATCCAAAAACATTTAAAACTGAGATTGACGTATTTCGAGGAGAAGTGCAACTTGTGCACGTTTTTTTGTGCTCTGGGATCCGCATCTTGACTGATATACATATTAAATTGCATAATGAAAACTATAACGAACGTTTTTGTCAAGAATTGATTTGAAAATATTCGCTCCCGTACAATAAAAACCTCTCAAAAAATAGGCCTACCTCATGCGCCGAATGATCAATGTTTTACGAACCGTCCCGACAGCGGGCCCCACCAGTCGCCGCTTCTCGCAGCGAGTGGACAGCCTGGTCTTGCGCAGTTGTTAGCCAGCAAGTCAGGACTCTGACGGTCTGGCACAAGCAATCCACGTTCAGTGAGGAACTCGCCTTCAAAAAGGCCCGAAAACACGCGAATCGGCGCCTTTCTTGTCGTGAGCAGGCCATCGCCCCTGGGCGCGGGGCGGGCGGCGCGGCGGAGAGGGCCGGGCCGGGACAGGGCACTGGGGCTACGGGCCCGCGCCCGCGGATTCGACGCTGACGTCAGCCACCGCCGCAGCTGCCGAAAATTCCCGCTCTGGTTCGCATGCTGCGCCGGAGGCGGCGACGGTGCCGTCGAGGGGCAGTGGGCGGGGGATCCCTTGGTGCCGCCGTGACACCACACCCCCTCCCAAACACGTCGTCCACTTTTGCATACTATTGGAATTAAATTAACATAAATGTTATGTCCAGAATCGTGATTCTTCACCTTTTAAGCGCTTGACTCCCCCCTCCTCAAAAAAATTGATGCATGAATAACAGCTATGTTCATACATGTATGAACACACAAGTATGAAAGGGGCAAACATTAGCAATTTACATGTTACAAATTGATGTGTATAAGCCCCTTATATTTTGATCTTTCTATATAATATTAGACGTGAGAAAGGAGTTTCAGAGCGTCAACTACTAGTCACTTGCTCCGTAAGTGTAGTGCTTTTTTCATAACTCGGGAAGAGGAGGCTGATGACCTGGGCGTTATGGGACTATCATAATCGTCGAGAATCAACTGTCAAAGATAAGGAACGCGTGGCGACATCTTGAACGACGAAGGGAAGTGATCTGGGCTGTCCGGGTGACGCCGCGTCGAAGGCTGGGGTACCGACGTTTCGACCGACATATCGCGGTCCTCTTCAGGGCTGTACTGCCTGAAGAGGAGCGCGATATGTCGGTCGAAAGGTCGGCACCCCAGCCTTCGACGCGGCGTCACCCGGACGGCCCAGATCATGACTCTGGCCGCGGAAGCCTACGATACCACGACGAAGGGAAGTTAAAAATTTCAGCCTGCCGGCAGCCGATAATTGAGAAGGGGGCATATATGACAATGCAAGTATTCGCGCACACGCAATGGCTTCATTTAGCGCGCTTCACCTGTCGCATGTCAGCTCTGCCTGCGTGTGAGGCCCGGCGCAGGCGGCGCTAAAGAAAGTGCCTGGACCTCCGGGGTCTACGCGGCCGGCGGCACGCGCGCGATCGGCGGCGGCGGCGTTGGCGACGAACACGGCGTTCGAGGAACAGCGCGCGCGCGTCACATGCGCGTCAGCACGTGCGTCCGTCCCGCCACTGTACACCACACCCCGCTTCAAGTTTCCGGACACGTCCGCTGCTACGGTCATTAGTCCCATAAGTGTAGAGATTTTTTTTATCCCGGAAGGAGGCTGTCATCCTCCCACCGCAGGATAGTGAGACATGCTGCTGACCTACACGTCAGTTTGTGGGGAGGGATTGCCCCTCTCAAGTATTTCTCCCCAGCAGCGGATTTCCCCACTCAAGTATTTCTCCCCAGCAGCGGATTTCCCCTCTCAAGTATTTCTTCCCAGCAGCAAGGCGCCGCCTCATCCGGGACAAGTGTGATCCCCGACATGTATGATAACGTAATGCATGTAAATGTATTTGTGTGAAAGGCGAGTTGAGATGGCAAGGAAGACGAATGAAAGATCGCGCGGGGCACATGGCTCATTTGTTAGGGTACTGCATCCGTATTCATCTGGTCTTGATCAGAGAAACCACGGAAAACTACCGAACAGAGCAGCCGGCCCCTCGAATCTCCTCCAGACAGCGGTTGAATTCGATCCAGCCACCTAGCTAGCGTTGAAAATCTGTCATCGTCGGGACTCGAACTCTAGAACCTTTCGGCCAGAACCGCCGCAGTACCACCTTTGGCAGGATAAACTAGCTCATCCAATTCGCCGCAACGCGCGTTTGCACGGCGAATGGGTTCTGTGTTTCACGTCAACGTAAAGCTTGTTATTCCCGAGGGCTCCACCGACATTCGCAATGCGAACAGTCAGGGGTGAAAAAAAGCGAGGCATCAGGCACATTGTACGTTCACATATAAAATTCCTTTATTGCATTCGTACAAATTTGAAAATTTCTCCTAAAAGCGTTCGTTTTCCAAACAGTACTCACGCAATAAACCTTAACATTACATAACAATTGCATGAACTACGACTTTGCCTACCTATTTGATGAAAAAGGAATGCCTGAACTTCCGGGCTCTACTCATGACGCACATGGTTGTGTCTCACGCGGTGCGAACGTCGCGTCGTTAGCGAATTTTGGTTTGTGGCTGCTCGTTCTCGTTCTTTCCAGTCACTAGCGGACGGAGGCGCACGCGGAGGCGGAGGCGCAGGTGCAGGGGCAGGCGGAGGCGCAGGGGAAGGCGCAGGCGAAGGCGGAGGCGCAGGCGAAGGCGCAGGCGGAGGCGCAGGCGGAGGCGCAGGCGGAGGCGCAGGCGAAGGCGGAGCGGAGGCCAGGCGAGCGGAGGCGCAGGCGCAGGCTGAGACGCAGGGGCACGCGCAGGCGGAGGCGCAGGCGCAGGCGAAGGCGGAGGCGCAGGGAAGGCGCAGGCGAAGGCGGAGGCGCAGGCGAATGCGCAGGCGGATGCGCAGGCTAAAGCGGAGGCGCAGGCGGAGGCGCAGGCGAATGCGCAGGCGGAGGCGCAGGCGCAGGCGAGGCGCAGGCGCAGGCGCAGGCGGAGGCGCAGGCGGATGTGAGGCGCAGGCGGAGGCGCAGGCGTAGGTGGAGGCGCAGGCGGATGTGGAGGCGGAGGCGCAGGCGTAGGTGGAGGCGCAGGCGGATGTGAGGCGGATGCGCAGGCGTAGGTGGAGGCTCAGGCGGATGTGGAGGCGGAGGCGCAGGCGGAGGCGGAGGCGGAGGCGCAGGCGGAGGCGGAGGCGCAGGCGGAGGCGCAGGCGAGGGCGAGGCGGAGGCGCAGGCGGGGCGCAATCGGAGACGGAGGCGCAGACGGACGCGAGGCGCAGGTGGAAGGCGCAGAACGACGAGGGAGGACGGGCTAGCTGAGGCGCGGCTAAAGCGGAGGCGCAGGCAAATGTGGCCAGGGCGAGCCGACGCGCAGGCGGATGCCAGGCTAGCGGAGCGACAGCGGATTGCGCAGCCTAAACACGACGCAGGTTAAACGGAGCGCCGGCAGGCGAATGCGAGGCGGATGCGAGGCAAGCGAAGGGCGCGGCAATCGCAGGCGGCTTCCGTGCTAAAGCAGCTCTGGCGAGAGCGCAGGCGAAGGCGGCGCAGGGAAAGTGCCTGGACCTCGGGGCACGCAGGCCAGGCGGAGCGCGCGCAGGCGAGACGCAGCGGCACGCGGCGGCGACGCAGGCGCGAGCGAAGCAGCGGCGGAGCGCAGGCGTCAGCAGGCGTCCGTCCCCCAGGCTACAAGCAGCTTCAGGCGGACGTCCAGCTGCGCGGCAGTCCAGCGAAGGGAGATTATCGGAAGGCAGGCGTCATTCACCGCAGGCTGGATGCACAGCGGACGCAGCGTAGTGGAGATTGCCAGGCGGATGTGCAGCAGGCAGGCGCGCTCATCGCAGGCAGTGTGAGACGGATGCAGACGTAAGTGAGCTCAAGGATTGTGGAGGCGAGTTGAGATGGCAGGAAGACGAGAGATCGCAGCGGAGCGAGGCTCATGGGAGGTACGCATCCGGATCAGGCTTGATCAGAGAAGCCAGTGAAACTACGAACAGAGCGCGCCCCTCGAATCTCCTCCAGACAGCGAGTTGAGCAACGAGGCCACTAAGCGAGCGTTGAAAATCTGTCACGCGGCGAATGCGCAGGCCGTTGCGAGCCAAAGCGAGGACGCAGGCGGATGCGCAGGCTACAAGCGGCGCAACGGCGCGTTTGCAGGCGAATGGGTCTGGCAGGCGAAGGAGCAATCCGGAGGCGCAGACATCGCAAGCGCAGTGGAGGCGAAAAAAGGGCAGGCATCAGGCACATTGACGTTCACATATAAAATCGATGCAGCAGTTTGAAATGCCAAAGCGTCGCAGGCGGATGACCAGCTAAACTAGATGCAGGACAATTGCAGCAGCGAGCCTCCTATTTGATGAAGGATGCGAACGGGCTCACTGAGCGCAGGCATGGTGGCCAGCGGAGGAACGCGGCGTCGTTGCGAATTTGGTTGGGCTGCCGTCCCGCAGACGCGCGGAGGCGCACGTGGAGGCGCAAGAGCGCAGGCGCAGGCGCAGGCGCAGGCGAGGCTAAGCGAGGCGCAGGCAAGCGGGAGGGCAGGCAGCGGAGGCGCAGGCGAATGCGGTGAGGCGGATGCGCAGGCGCAGGCGCAGGCGAGGCGAGGCCAAGGGCAGGGCAGGCGGAGGCGCAGGCGGAGGCGCAGGCGAAGCGCAGGCGGAGGCGCAGGCGAAGGCGAGGCGTAGGGAGGCGCAGGCGGAGTGGAGGCGCAGGCGAGCGAGGCGGAGGCGCAGGCGAGAGCGAGGCGCAGGCGAGGGGAGCGGAGGCGCAGGAGGGAGGCGAAGGGGAGGCGGAGGCGCAGGCGCAGGCGAGGGCGAGGCGCAGGGGCAGGCGGAGGCGCAGGCGAATGCGCGGGCGGAGCGCAGGCTAAAGCGGAGGCGCAGGCGGATGCGAGCGAGGCGGATGCGCAGGCACGAGCGAGGGCAGGCGGAGGCGCAGGCGGGGCGCAGGCGAAGGCGCAGGCGAGGTGGAGGCGGAAGGCGAGGAGCGAGGCGCAGGGCAGGGCGGAGGCGGAGGCGCAGGCGAGGCGCAGGCGAAGGCGGAGGCGCAGACGGAGGCGCAGGCGAGGGCGCGGCGGGGGCGCAGGTGCAGGCGGAGGCGCAGACGGAGGCGCAGGCGGAGGCGCGAGGCGGAGGCGCAGGCGAGGCGCAGGCAAGCGTCGCAGGCGAGCGCAGGCGGATGCGCAGGCAGGGAGGGCAGGCGGAGGCGAGGCGGAGGCGGAGCGAGGCGCAGGCGGAGGCGGAGGCGCAGGCGCAGGCGCAGTCGGAGGCGGAGGCGCAGGCGGAGGCGCAGGTGCAGGCGGAGGCGCAGGCGGAGGCGCAGACGGAGGCGCAGGCGGAGGCGCAGGGAGCGAGACGGAGTGCGAGGCGGAGGCGCAGACGGAGGCGCAGTCGGAGGTGGAGGCGCAGGCGGAGGGGGAGTGGGCACTAGGCAACGCCGCGCGGTGCCGCGCGACCCGCAGCCTTAGGCCCCGTTAGGCCGCCTTCACTCCGCGAGGAATTCCATTCATTGCCATTCATTCAGCAGCCACGCCAGGCCCCGATTCGGATGAAGATTCTATTTTGGCCACGAAGACGCTCGCTGCTTTATTGCGCTGCCTGTATACACGCGTGTTCCCTCCCCCCAACTGCACCTTGAAATTTACCATTAAGTTTGCTGATGTGAATGATGGTTATTAATTGATAATAAAATCTTTAGGATCAGATGAAATATGTAACAATAGCGAAAATGCTAAATTATACAAAATGGCCAGTTTAATTATTCGGAAAGTAACACCACATAACTACGGAGAAAATACATATTTTATTCTTTCCAAGCATTAGTACCAGCTCAGCCAATTTTCATTCATTTAGGTACTTCAATATTAAAAATGAAAATATTTTCATGTTCCTATTTTCTTTCGTATAATCGTCAGAACTATTAAATTTAATTAATGGTACACAAGAAAGTTTATAAGGTCTTCACTTTCCACATGGTTACTTCAAAGAACTCCTGAATATCAACCAGCTGTAAATTTCCTAACATTGACCAATGGTGAAATGCAAATGATTTTTCAAATTTTTTAAAATGGAATAATGAAATCATTTTGTGACTGGCTTTTGCTTGAATTATTTCTGGGGGCAGCAAATGCACTTCACTGCCTAGGACGGTGGCGTTCGGCGCCTGCCGAGATCTGTTTCGCAAGCAGCAGCAGCAGCCGGTGGCGTGCGTGCACTTGAGCACATGGACCAGTTCGATAACAAACGCCAAGAGAAAGAAACCTCGAAATGCATTGGGCTGATAGAGCGGATCCGGTTGGAAGTGCTGGCGCCAGCAGGCAGCAGCAACTTCTTCGGTCGGTGGCCGCGGGGGCGGGGGGCCAGGGGAGGGAGGAGCGGAGGAGGCATCGGCAGGCGCGGGATCGAGGAAGAGGCGGAGGGCGGGTTGGGTGAGCAGGAGGAGGAGGAGGCGGTGGCAAAGGTGAGGGCGGGGGCGGGAGGGGGCGGGGCCCGGGGAGGGGAGTGCCGCGCCGCGCAGCGCCACGCCGCCGCCGATGAATGGCCACTTGTTGGACCGGCGGCACGGCGGCGGCGGCGGCGGCGGCATCTTGTCACGCGGAAGGCGGACCAGCGGTCCCCGCTCCCGCCCCCGCCCCCGCCCCGCTGCCCGTCGCCTACTCCGGGGGCCCCTGCGCCGTTTGGGTTACCCGGCGGCCCGCGAATTTACTCCGCGTTACATCTCTTAATGAGCACTCACAAACAGTTTATTAAGTTGCTTTATTACAACGGACACAGAACACACTTCTCCTTGTAGCACCTCACACACACTTTGCGTTTTAAAATAAATAACAAAAAATTTATCAATGTATTATTTATTTATTTGGGGTTGTTGGACTCTTCAATTGCTGATGTCTCTGAAACCCAAGAGAGATGATCTGATGAAAAGATGATAACGAAATTGATAATCAGCTGAATGGTGATAAAGAAGTAGTGGTACAAGAGACGGGGAAACGGGAAAACCTCCAGAAAACCTGCCCTGAAATCGGTTTGCAGCCTCATTGCACATTGCACATGGATTGGTCGGGGTTCAAAGCACGGTTCCAGAGATAGAAAACAAATGCGCTAGCCATTTCCTCACGGCCGCTTTCTCCTGAGCTGCTTCAAGACCTTTAGGTTTTTAGCCATGTCTTCATTAGGGCGCGAGACAGAGGAGGAACTACTACTACTTCTTTTTCCACTCGTACTATTTTATACATCTTTTGTCTGTCGTAAGTGGTGGCATGAATCCTGACAATATTGACGATATTTTTCTTAGTGAAAACCAATTACATTACTTTTCTTAACATCAATTCATTTAGTGTCAACCGACAATGAAATCTTAAAAGGATATTTTACTTGATGATTTAACGCAATGTATCGTTAGCACATAGTCGATCATGGTCTCCGCCCTTTGTTTGGTCCCCTATAGAAAAGTACTAGCGTAGAATGTTGGCTGATTCCTCGAGTGAAGACAATGCACTGGAACAGTGAGTGTAATGAAGGATAGAATTAGCTTTAGAGCACCACTCCTGCAACATTACAGAGGTGCCTTTTACCAGCAATTTGGTGTGTTATCTCGCGAAATCCTTATTGTGCGATCGTGTTAATAGGAGGTCCCAACTGCAGAAATATGATAATGTCTTATCTCTAAATGTATTTTTTTGTTTCTAACGCGCAGTTCCTGATATAAACGAATCGTTAAAACAGATTTAGAATCTGTACTTCTACTAGGCGTCCAAGCTTAAACAAAATCATTTAAATCGCTTTTCTCAAAATTACAGAGATATTAACATTGAAAAAATCTTTTATTACAACCTAACAAAAATATGTATATCCAATGTTTGCTCAGGTACTACTTAACTGAAGAGATTTAGACCAGAATAGAAGAGTATCATATAATTTGACATTCACACACACACACACACACGAAGGAGATAATTAGGCACGAGTCATAAAATCATTGACCTATTTTCCTTAATGGAACAATCTTTCCATCACTGTAATTTTCTCTACAATGTTTCATCTCTGTAGTTTCAGCCTACTGCCTCATTAGTGCACAATTTTGACCGTCAGTGAATTGGAAGCATTGGGCTAGTAATTTTTAATTAACACCTAATTGGGCTGCCTCCTGATGCCACTCAATGCATATTATCTAGATGGAAATGCTAATAGTTTGCTTCATCTTTAAACAAAGCCAATGAAAAAAAGTGGTTCACCTGTGGTGTTTTGGGGTCCTTGATAACGAAAAATCGAATGACGGCAAAACGTCTGTCTGTTTGTCCGTCCGTTCGTCTGAGAAACAACACTAGCGACGAAACCGTTCGGCCGATTTTCACCAAAATTGATATTCCCAAATCGATCTAGCTAATGTCGCGGCCCCTGGAATTTGAAACCGATATTTCACTGTGGGGAGGGGTTACTTTACTTGAAGACACTGTGACATTTTCAAAATTTTCAAAAGCAAATTGGCTCTACAGGTTTCGATTGAATTTTGTTTTTGGATAGTGTAAAGGACGTTTAAGAAAATGCGCAGTTCTCATTTTCGTTCAAAACTCTCATTTTTCTAAATTTGAAAAAATTAAAATATATTTATGAAGATAGCGATTTTTTCCCGTAATGAAATTTGTTCCTTAAAGATAGATTTTGAAATAAAGTTATGTACAATGTTTCGAAAATTTGAGTTCTTTTCGCGTAATTTTCAGTGAAAGTACGGGCGAGAAAATACGTGCTTTTTCAGCACCAAAGTGTATATCCTTTTTTCTCAGTTAACGCTGACGAAATTATTGGCCGAATACACTTGGCATAAATAGAATGAATATTTGGCTTCATAACACGGAACACGCCAAGTATGACGTGATTACATCAGAACCGACATAAAAATGCTGATGAATAACGATCTGCCTATCACCTTAAAAGTTCCACACGTGCTATGCATAATAGAATGGATAGTTATTAATTCGTTATTTGACATATTCAGCCAAGCTGCCAATCCTTGAGCAACTTGCTCACCTCTCGCAAACTTCACTAACGACCTGATTCTGTTTTCTTATAATACGTTTCCCAACTAAGCTCTCCTCTATTCTATATTGCAGGTGTCCAATATACTTTTTTCTAAATGACACGACGTATGGCTCCATCCTGTAACAGAAATCACTCCAGTACCCTGTGTAATAACTTATATTGATTCACCTTTCCTGGAGCAATCTCTTTTCTAGGAATTAATCCACTTAAGTCCCAGGTGACTTCCAATCTTAAATTTCATCCATAACCGTATGAATCCATTACCACCCAGGGAGTCACTTTAATGTTTATAGAATGATGAAATATCTCCCACACCTGTGGAGATAGAGTAGATTGTTAGTTTGAGGGTATAAATGTTTAAATAGTTTTCCATCGCTACCTGCTTTTCTGCGTCGCTGATTGAATAGTGAATGAAACTCGTTTAAAAGATATGCATAACTTTTAACGACATCTATGGCGAGTCGCCAGCCCAGCCAAAGCCTCTGTGGCGATCGCAGTGGTCGTGGTAGTGGTGGTGGTGGTGGGTGGGTGGGTGGGTGGAGGTGGTGGTAATGATGATGGTGGTGACAGCGTCATCGTATCAAGACCGCTGCGTGTCTTGGACCCTGGATGGGAGATCGCTATGCAGGACGAATGCATAATTCACGAGTTTTATAAGCGAGTTATTATTTTCCCTTAAAACGGAATTAACTTACGTCATGCCACCAAAATATTACATGTGTATCCAATTTCATATTGCAGCTGTTGATGAATGCAAGTGAATCTTAGTTATTACCGACTTACTTTTTTGCAAGTATGTCGCGCTACCCAGATCAAATCTAGATATTTCTAATATAGGCTAACTGAAATAGTTGCAATCGCTTCACTTCCAACACAATATGGACCGTCCGTCACAACCTTCAACACAACCGTCCGTCCAACACAACCTACCCCCAGATGTAAAATATAAAAGGTGGCGTTCCTTATTTTTCCTTACAATTCTTAAATACTACATACAATTCTATGTTCATAAATCCATTAATTACTTCAGAATGGCACAGACTTTCTCGTATAATTAGTGTCCTTACTGTAGTCTTGGCCGCATTTCGATTTTTCCTCATTCATTCCCCTTTTCTACCTCTCAGCGCCTAAAATATAATTTTTCACATTTTCTTTCTACTCGCCGAAGTGAGGAATTGAAATAAACTTAAAGAATATCATAGAATAATGAAATATAATTTGTTACACAAACGTTTCGTTGAAACATTTGGAGCTATTTTTTTAGAAAATGTTTGAGATTTTTCTGAAATGCGCAAATGAGCTCATTTTCACCGGAAACGTTCCAGTTTCCCAAAAAATTCGTAAGATAAAAATTGAAGCACTTGCACATATAAATAAAATAATGTATGAAGAACGCCCGTAATGTAAAAATTAACGACGTGAGGGATGCATAGAAAATTATATGAGTAATTTTTGAAAAATCAAAAGGATACATAAAAGTGGGTGTATGTCAAATATTTAGTTTACTTGCCACTCTCCGTAATAAAATTTGATGAATAAATTTGAAGCCGCTTCTGATATTAAATATTTTAAAAAATTAGACATGCATCTTCCTTTTCAGCGTCCTTGGCTCTGTACGAGGAAAAAAATAGAGATAAAATTAAGAAGCTGTTTTAAATAAAATATAAACTGCCTTTAATTCAACCAAAAATTACGTAACAAATAATAATTTGAAAAAACTAATATTATTGACGTAATTTATGGTTAAAATAAAGGCAATTTATATTTTTTAAACGACGCTTTAGTTTTTGCTCTAATTTTGCCTCCTCGGATAGAGCTACGGACGCTGGAAAAGAAGATGTAGGTCTCATTTAATGGCAATTACATGACCTTATTTAAAAAGATTTTTTCGAATAGATTGCAATAATAAAACATGTTACTAAGAAGAAAAAATATTCATAAGTAATTCCAGTTTGATTCATGCGACGCATTTCATACATCTGATTATCTGGCACGTAAATGAAATTGTTTCTGAAGATAGTCAGAGATGATTAAAAAAGCCACATTTCTTTCTTTTAATTTGAAAACTACTATTTTTAATGGAACTATGGGAAAAATATTTTAATAGCTATAACATTCTTTTCTTTCATAACTAGCTAAAAGTACAAGGGTTTACAAGTTCGTTTCATGTTTGATACAAAAAGTAGTTAAAAAGTATCCCTATTTCTTTCATGGTTCAGTTGTCTTATTCGACAAAATATTAAATGGAATGAAATTTTGTTTGTTAATTACTGAGTTAACAGTGATACTCTCAATTCATTCAATTGACTATTATTACCTTACAACAATAATAAACAGGTTCAACTAGTTAACGTACATTTGGAATTCAATTGTATTATTTATCCAATTCACACATCACCCGTATAATGAGAAGACGTTCAGCCACAGACATGCATGTGTATTTCATTAGGACTTATACTTTTGTGAAGCAACACGGGAGCTAGCTGGTGGACGTGGCTTTCATTCAGTCCTTCATGGCTATATATATTTATAGTGAATAATTTCAGTTACCATGGTGGCGATTCAAATGTGTCTTCAGCACTCTAATACAGTTCCAATACACACACAAAAAAACTTTTTCCCATTTAATAAAATAAAACAAAGAGCGCCACCCCCCTCCAAAGACGAGCCGATCGCCACCGTCTGCAGCGTGAGTCGCGCGGGCAGCGGAAGCCCCGCCCCCAACCCCGCCCATCAACCATATATCACCGCCCTGCTCAAAGTATAGTCACCCCGAACCAGTAATCGAATCTGGGTTCCTACTTGCCCTCGCCACCAAGCGACGCGGCGAGCCGCGCTTGGAACGTTTTCTCAATTGTCAGTTATTTGATTATCATTTGTCTTCCCCATGCCACATAACTTGATGGGCAATGAATTGGAAGTATTTTCGGCACAGAAAATGGCTTCCATGATGTGATATTATTACTGTAAAACAAAAATATTTGATAATTCAAATTGTTGAAATCGTTAAACGACGTACTGATGATCCTCTGAGAAATTAGTGGTTAGAGCAACTTAACCGATTGATTGACTGATTAGCGTGTCAACGGCTCAGGTCATTAGTCCCAAAAGTGTAGTGCATGATTTATCGCGGGAGGTGGCACCTGCTGATGGCAAGATCTGCCACGGAGCTACCCGTCGGCTTGCGGGGCTTTTCTCCAAACCACGTATCACCCACCTGTATGGTATCGCTCCTGTCGAGACAAGTTCTAAGCTCCCGTCTAGTTTCCCGACATGTGTGATAATGTTGTGCATTTGTGTGTAAGTAAGGGGTGAGGAAATGACAAGAAAGAGGCAGGAAAGATCTCGCACGGTCCGTGGCCCGTTTGTTAGAGTACTGCTCCGGCATTCGCTTGGCGTTCATCGGAGAAACTGTGGAAAACTACGGATCAGTGTAGCCGGCTCCTCGAATCCTCCTCCAGACAGTGGCTGAATTCGCCCCAGTGTCGACAAACCTACTAGTGTGTCGTAGCTAGTGCCTAAAATCCTGTCACCGTCGCGACTCAGGACCTCCGGTCACAGGTGCTGTACAGAAATCAGTTCATGTCACCCTTGTCGGTAGCAACTGAACCACCTTTGGTCGTAGCAACGTGGCCATAAACCAAGAGACTTGGGTTCGATTTTCAGACGAAGTTAGTAATGCTACATAAGCAATAAAGTGCAGACAATTAGAAGCACATAATTTCAATCAAACGAGATTTCAGATTTGCAACTACCATATTGTTAAATTGCGAGGTCCTGGTTTCGACCAATGCCTGATTTGGAGATGTAGGATGCCCTGAACGGTCGTTTCTGTGATGTCCTTTCATCAAACCCACGCTGACCCGGAGCACTTTCAACAAAAGCCAGTATATACGCGAACGTCTTATTCTAGATTTTACATTGTAAGTTATTTTAATGTATCGTAGTTCAGGAGTTGAAACGAAATCCTTGTGAACATATTCTCTAGTTGTTTTTAATTCTCTAGTCTAATTTTAAACACTTACTAGATATTGCAGATAATTGTAGATCTTCAAATCGGAAGAAGTTATGGTCGTCGGGCTTCCTGAAGGTTGCCCCTGTTTTCAGATCTTCACCATAATTGTGGAGATAAATATTTGAAGAGATAGTGCACAACATTAACCTCCGAATCTTTCTTTTCATACGCGCATGAATCAAGGAAATTGAACCAATGAATAAGAACGGCTTCCGAAGTAGAGGTGTCTCCTCACTCTGGACCTAGGCGTTGAGCAGTAAGGTAAAGTGTTAACCCTCTCATACTGTTTTAATAAAAATTGAATTATAAAATCTATTTATTTAAACTATAATATTGGAAGAATTAAAAAAAAACGATGAGATGTTGTATTTTCTATTGCAAAGATGGGAATAATACATTTTAATGTATTTAAAAAGTCATGATTTACGCTTTCCCCATTTTTCGGTTCTGTTTTCAAAAGTAAATTCTGAAATATTATCAGGTTAGGGCATGGTCGCCCATTATCAATTACTTGTTTCTTTTCTTTCATACGAGAGGGAAAAAAGTAATTATTGAAAATATTGTTCCACTTTTTATTATATATTTTAGAAAATAACACTAATTTCATGAGTCCGGTAAAGGCTACAATTTCAGCGGAGAATACCACTATCTCGGACCTCGCTCTCCAGCAGACCTTTGAATCGAGATCTAACGCACTCGAAGCTTTGCCTTGAGTGGGGGGACCTCGCGCGCTGCGCGCGCCTCCCAATCCGACCTGAAGACGTTGGAGGCATTCGCCAACGCCCTGAGCTGAGCTGCGCCAGCGGCATTGCTGGACACGCTGATGCTGATCTATGAAGCCGATCGCACGAAAGACCGAATAAATGAAAAAATCTAAATAAATTCAAAGCAAAAAATGATTTTTTTATTTTCTTGGGCGTTCAGACACCACTTGCACACCCAAAGAAAATGCCACTGCTCCGAAACACCGTGCGCGTCGCGACGTCTTGCAGATCTCGCTCCCTCCTCGTGGTGAAGCGTCACTCGCAATTAAATTCGGGTGGAGGCAGACGAAACGAGATCCAACTGCCTTCAGACTTAAGATCCAAGGACAGAGAAGAACAATTGAGAGAGCTGCGGCACCTTCTCTCGTGAAGAAGATCTTTTCTCTCTCACCACGGAATATAATCACATTCACGCATGCTCAATGGTAATTCACCTAATCAAAAACTTGTGGAAAAAGCCACTGAATACATTAAAATAAACATAATTAAAGCATAAAGTGAAGAGTTTGTTTAATAAATAGCGTTACAATATTCATTTTTAAAACATTCATTATCCATTAGCAAAGATATAAATACAATTAATGTGGTTTGGTATCTCTCACTAAGACATACTCCTAAATATGACATCTCATAACATTTAAACGTACCTTACTTCACAATAACTAAAGTTAGATGAGACTAAACATGAACTTGTTTTCAACATCTTGCGTTTAGACTTGACGTTCTTATGTTTTTGGTGACTATTTCTTCATTATTTGTGCTATTCAACATGAAACGTAAAAGATGAGTCAACATACAGAAGAAATGTTTATTCATTACACACATAATTTTTAATTGGCTGAACACTGACAAAAGTCAAATAACAAATCGCTACTGAGTACTAAGTGTTGAATCTATAAACATAGAACGTTTATTCATTTGAATTAAAAACTACTAATTGAAAACTATGTAGAAGGCGAAACTGAGTTCTGGTCTACAAAGTAGTGAATAGAAAGTAACGATGAATTATAGTTCTGAATACAAAGAAAATCATGAATGTAACATTCTTAAATGAAGGGAAGAGAGGCGTTCACACACTGCCCCATTCACAAATTCGTGAACAAAATGAACAACCTTTCAGGGTCTGAGGATCGGATAGGAACATAACACTTCGAAACGCGCCGTAATGACCTTACCAGAGAAAGTTGTCTTGGAACTACTGTCCACATATCTCGCACACGACACTGTTGTAACACGCCACACTGCAGAGGCGTCAAGCCGAGCCTGCTTTACTCCGTTGTGACGTCCCGCAAAGTCATTCGTCATTCACAGAATATTCGAAGAGTCGCCGCACCCGGACGCAATAACACGGCGACATTTGGAGAACGAAACCCCGTAAAAGCCGCGGAAGGTCGTAAGCAATTAACATGTCAACAAAGAGAAACCTTTCCGCGAGGAAACCATTGTGGCAAAATCGGGCGGCGAAACCTTCTTCCCGCCCGCTAACTCGGCCGACGAGGCCCGCCCATCCAAATTAGGTGTCGCGCGTTGCAGGCGGTGAAGCCCGCAAAAGATATATGGAGCGGAGAGAAACCAGATGTTAAACGAGAAGTATCGGTTGTCATACAAAAGGTACATATCATTTTAATGCGAGCGATCGATCTCATCAGCTATCTTCTATTTGCACAACCTAATTTCCCATCACGCCTCCGGCCCCGCGGCCTTTGGCTCGCAGCTGCGGAGCGCTCGGCCTCGGAGACTTGAACGCGCGGCGAGCGACGAGCGCCCCCGCGCCCGCCGCCGCCCCGCGCCGGAATGAAGAGGAGTTACCCGGCTCGAGCGCTCTCGGGGCGTGGGCGAGCCGACAACAACTGCCGGGCGCAGGCGTGCCGCTCGCCGGGCCGGTCGACGCGGGGCCGAGTCGCGCTCTCTCGCTCTGTCTTCTGCCCCTTGTTTGGCGGCGGCGGTGGTGGCGGCGGTGGCGGCCGACTGCGAGCCGGCTGGTTCGCCCACGCGTCGAAACGTGGCCTGCCCTACGGGCCGGCAGGAAATTGTCACGGGCCGAGATTTGTCGTTAAGCTCAACGGCGCGCCGGCGCGGCGGTGCGGGATGGCGGCGGCAGAGTGGGAGGAGGAGGAGGAGGAGGAGAGGCAGCGCGGTGGGAGATGCCGCGGGGGCCGAAATCGAGCGCGGACGGAGTCGAGAGGCGGGGAAGGCTGCGGGCGCGACGACGTGAACGCCGGAGAACAAAGAGAACGGGTCCCAACCTGAAATTACGTGGAAGATTCGGTTAATTATGGATCCGGAACGGCGTGCCACGGTCATTAAGCGCTGATAAATCTGCAAGTTCCCTTTTGGGAGGCGCGCAGGCGACACGGACGCAGAAGGCTAGTGCACGCGAGCGAGGGAAGCTAAGAGGTGCGATTGTCCCTGCAGCGCTCCGGCCCTCGTCTCGCCCGCGCCCGCGCCATCGCCCGCGCCCGCCGCGCCGCGCCGTGCGCGCCCGCCCCGCCGCGCCTCGCCCGGCCATCGCCTGCGCCTCGCCTGCGCCCTCGCCTGCGCCTCGCCTGCGCCTCGCCTGCGCCTCGCCTGCACCTCGCCTGCGCCCTCGCCTGCGCCTCGCCTGCGCCCTCTGCGCCTCGCCTCGCGCCCTCGCCTGCGCCCTCGCCCGCGCCCTCGCCGCGCCTCGCCGCGCCTCGCCCGCCCCTCGCCCGCCTCGCCGCGCCTCGCCGCGCCTTCGCTCGCGCCCTCGCCCGCGCCTCCGCCCGCGCCCTCGCCCGCGCCCTCGCCCGCGCCCTCGCCCGCGCCCTCGCCCGCGCCCTCGCCCGCGCCCTCGCCCGCGCCCTCGCCCGCGCCCTCGCCCGCGCCCTCGCCCGCGCCCTCGCCCGCGCCCTCGCCCGCGCCCTCGCCCGCGCCCTCGCCCGCGCCCTCGCCCGCGCCCTCGCCCGCGCCTCGCCCGCGCCCTCGCCCGCGCCCTCGCCCGCGCCCTCGCCCGCGCCCTCGCCCGCCCCTCGCCCGCTCCCTCGCCCGCGCCCTCGCCCGCCCCTCGCCCGCGCCCTCGCCCGCGCCCTCGCCCGCGTCCTCGCCGCGCCCTCGCCCGCGCCCTCGCCGCGCCCTCGCCCGCGCCCTCGCCCGCGCCCTCGCCCGCGCCCTCGCCCGCCCCCTCGCCCGCGCCCTCGCCCGCGCCCTCGCCCGCGCCCTCGCCGCGCCCTCGCCCGCGCCCTCGCCCGCGCCCTCGCCCGCGCCCTCGCTTGCGCGCCCTCGCCTGCACTCTCGCTCGCCTGCACTATTATCAACTTCGCAGTCTCACAGTATATACAAATGAAACCGTATTTACTAGTTTTGTACGATGCAATTTAATAATTTGTTTTTTTCAATCATTGTTTTTCTTCCTCTTTTTCAATAAATACTGCGGTTTTACTCCTATGTAGTGCTTGACAAGTAATAGATCTGCTTTGAATACAAAGTTCTGGTTTCCTTTACACACGTTAAAAATTGCAAGTGCCAACGGCAATGGTTGTATTTCAGTAAAAACACTTAAAATAATGTACATTAAAGTAGTAGTGCTTCAGAATGGCACAGACGTTCTCGCACTACCGAACCGGGAATATTCATTGCAGCAAAAAACCAAGAATAGTTAAGACAGTAGTGTTATTCACTGCGTGACGGACGGACGAACGTACAGACAGACTGAGGGACGGATGGACTCATTGAAAAAGCAACATAAAATAAAAACAACAAAACCACTTTTTCAGAATCATGGTAATTCCAAAAGGTATATTTCAGTTAAAGTCTCGAAATCGATTTTCCGCAGAATTACATAACTTTGTATACGAGTACAGAGTAATATTCGATATATTACTCTGTATATACGTACGTGTAAAAGAAATTAAAAAAGCATTCACGAATATTTTTTTCTTTCTAAACGCACGCACACACAGCCTTGTTCAACAAGAGACTGCTCACTTTTAGCGCAATATTACACTAGTTACATATTAATTTCACAATTTATTTGAATGATAACCAAAACGTCATTATTCTGATGTTTTATTGTCGTTGCTTCACCTGCTCCAGCACCTTAAAATACAGACGAATCAAATAAACAAATTCATTTGAAGATTTATTTTAGCTCTAATATTGAATTTGAACTGTGTAACAGAAACGGATTATATTTGCAAATGATTTTCATTAAGGCCTTGCTTCGATTTACAAACGATTTTCGGATTTCTTGCGAATTTTGTAGCTAGTTATTTTTGTGTCCAAGCAACAAGAAAAAGAGAGTGGGAAGTGAGCGATGTCTTTCGGTTATAACTCGTTAGTTCGATATTTATCCGTCATTCTTCAGGTAAAACCGGATAAAATCACGGTATGCCTGGTCAGTGAACCGTTCTCTAAACTTCCCTCCAGACTGGCTTCGACCCAGTTAATTAGGTGGTCACGAAAATGTAAACCTCGCTTGGGGTCAAACCGCAGTTTTCTAAGCGTACAGCGATTCTCCACCAGAGTACTTACGGTAATGATTTTCCAAAGCAGGTTATGACATTCAAGTGCCCTAAATTTACGATGCACGGAGCCTAATGACTGTAGTTCACATCTTAATCTGCTCCTTCAAAAGTCACTTAGGAAGCTGAATTTGCGTTTATTGGCAATAGCGTGCATGTACAGGAGTACATGTCAGAAACGGCTTTATTCTTAAAAAAAAAACAGCTATTGGTAGCCGTATTTACAATTATTACAACCAAAGCCCCCAAAAAACAAAACTCGGTCCTGACCGGCAAGTCGTGCTGGCGCCGCCGCCACAAGATGAATTGCCGTTTCCTAACCTTCAGCGCCTGTAAGCCAGCGGCCACTTTAGCGTGAACGAGGCCCTGTCATCAACGCAACCGCGAGTATCCATTTCGCCCGCTATTTAAATTAGTATTTACTCAGTAATACGCGGCTTGCGAGTTCGCACCGCCGCCTTTCGCGAAATTGGCGCCGCGCCGCGTTGCGCCGCGCCGGGGCTTCGTCGTGGGTGGCGCCGCCGCCGCCGCGCCCTTGTTGTGAAGCGCCGCCGCCGCCGCAGAAAAAGCCGCGAGGCGGCGCACGCAACGCCCGGGGCCGCGCCGCGACGCGGCCGGACGAGGCGAGGCGCAGCCGGGCGGGCGGGCGAGGTGGCCGAAGCGAGGCGACCGCCCGTGATCGCACAGTGGGCCGCGTCTCGATTTTTTTCATCTGATTTATTGATTGATTAGTGATTACTGGAGCCTCAACTGATAAGGTCATTAGTCCCATAAGTGTATTGATGATTATTATTCATGTTTCCGGGCGCGCAATTGCTCTGGTCATTAGTCCCGTTAGTGTAGTGCATGTTCTTTTCTCGGGAGATGGTGGTGATCTTCCCCCGCTGGATGGCGAGATCCGGCGCCGACCTACTGTCGGCTAGTGGGGTTTCCCCCTAACCAGGACTCTCCCACCAGCGGGCACCGCCCCAGCCGGGACAAGCTCTAAACTCCCGACCTGTCTCCCGGAATATGTGGTAGTGCAGTGCATGTTAGTGTAAGTGTGTGTGTAGGGGGAGAGGATATGACAAAGAAGAGGAAGGAAAGATCGCGCGCGGTCCGTGGCCCGTTTGATTGGGTACTGCCCCGGCATTCACCTGGTGTTGATCGGAGAAACCACGGAAAACTGCCGATCAGAACAGCCGACTGCTAGAATTCTCCTCCAGACAGCGACGGAATTCGACTTAGCTGAAAAGCTAGTGTCGAAAATCCTGCTGCCGTCAAGACTCGAACCTAGGACCTCCCAGTCAGAGGCACTGCAGTGACATCAGTTGATGCACTGAGCTACCGCTCCCGGTCCATAAGTTTAGTGCGTATTTTATCGTGGAAGGTGGCGGTGATCTTCGACGTGGAATGGAAGCCTACCCGTCGGTTTGCAGAGTTTTTCCCTAATCAGGTACCTCCCATTAGTGGGGCACCACCACACCCGTGACAAGATCTAAGCTCCTTCTGGTCGCTCGACTTATGTGGTAGCGTATGTAGGTGTAGTTGAATGTAAAGGGAATACTCCTTGGTCCGTTTCTTAGGGTACCGCTCCGATATTTGCCTGGTATTGGTCGGAGAAAAACACGGGAAACTACCAATCAGACCAGCTGTCCGGTAAAATTATCCTGCATTGAACGGTTGAATTCGACCTAGCGATGTAGCAGGACTCGAACCCTGGGACCTCCCGGTCAGAGGCGTTGCTGTGCCATCATTTAATGCCCTGAGCCACTTAATGATAATTTATTTTGATGTAATTTGTATGATGTAATGATGTATTTTGGATTTATTTTGAATTTTGTTTATATTATTTGTAGACTGACGATGACGGCAAAGTCGTTGAAAGCCAGGTCACTGAATAAAGCCATCAAGTTAACGATGACTTCAGTTATTTCATGATTTAATTACGCCATTTAATCATTTAATAGAGTGGGTCACATTTTGTGATGGTATTATTATTATTAATATTATTTTAATTTTTTATCCCTAAATGAGACTTTTTACTCCAGGGATGATGCGATTAAGATCCCCAAAATAGGATCGAAAATAGGATCGTGTTGAAATATCTTAACTTATAATGTAACGAAGCCAGAGAAAAAAATATCGATAAAAACAACTTGAATTACATTTTGTTATCATTTGGGATATGAATACCCAAAATTATTGCTATCTTGTTCACGGGATAAGGAAAGAACTGAAGGCTTCTCTGGCCCGCTCACATGATTGGACTTTCGAACGTTCGAACTTTTTTGACCTACTATTCCCCGTTACATACACACATTCATCACAATTTACGAGAATTTCATTTAATGAATACAACTCTTGTTGCAGAGATCTCCATATAATCAATGTCTCTAACCCTGCTGTCATCTTATTATATGTACTATATTTTCTCATCTTTTATTTTCTTCAAAAGCTTAACAATGCAAGTAGATCTGATCTAAATACGGTAATTTCATTGGAAACTATGACGCCTCTGATTTTATTATAGATCACATGTACAGCGAAGATAGATCTTTTTTAATATCATAAAGAAGAGCACTGAATTAATATTTTCGATTTCACGTGTGATAGGACTGAACTTTTGCAGCCTAATTCACCCTAAAGTTATCAGAACTACATAAAATATTCTTAATGTAAAAATTGAACAAATGAAGCAAAAGACAAACTCATCTTTCAAAATCATTCTTGAACCGTACGAAAAATGTTGGAACAGCTTACCTTAGAAAGTTTTTAAAACATTTCACTTCTCTGTACGAACGTTTGGAAACACGTTTAATGTAGTATAATCGATTTATCCATTAACAGCTACTCTATATTAACTATACGAAATAGGTGATGATGTGCAGAATAAATATAGTACAATGTTGTGGTGTGAAGTCGTGTACGCAGTATGAAAACAAAAGAAATGAAATGGTCGGAAAAGTGAAATGACTTAGTGAAGTGAATCAAGTGTGAAATTACCAGAAAATTATCCTTCAAAATTGCCATTATTTTGTTTCTGTTTCACAAGTGGTTTGTTTCCCTTCATATTTGTTATTATCATTATTATTATTATTATTATTATTATTCGTCTAATTCACAACTAAAGATGTTATTGTCGGTTGATTATATAGTCTACTCCCGGTTGAAACTAGCTTACTAAGGAGCAGATCTAGGTACTGTCAGTTCCTCCACAATACGGAGCAAAATGTGGGCTATTGGTACTTAGAGCAAAATGTGGGCTGTCCCAATAAAGCAATGTCTTGCAGTTTCCAGTCTTTGGAATAACCTGAGAGTTTGGCCAAATTCTTACCCAAATTTGCGGAACAAATCTAAGACGTTCCATAACTACCGGTACGACGTATGCTTTTACGCCCCTCATTCGGGGGATCTCAATTTTTACCTCTCCGTCTTCTCCAGTCGCAAGTAATTTCCTACTTGGAAAATCCTACACCCAAAAGAAAATTCATTCCAGATTCCCCAAGGATTAATTCAGACCACATTAATAACTCATTTCTCCTTCTAACCTATTGGTTTTTGATTGATTGATTTTTTCTTGTTTCCGGGCGCTTCAACTGCTTTGGCTATTAGTCCTGTAAGTGAAGTGCATGTTTTTTTCGGGAGATGGCGGTGAACTTCCCCCGCTGGATGGCGAGATTCGGCGCCGACCTACCGTCGGCTAGTGGGGTTCCCCCTAACGAGGACTCTCCCACCAGCGGGGCATCGCTCTAGCCGGGACAAGCTCTAGCTCCCGACCGGTCTCCTGGAATATGTGGTAGTGTAGTGCATGTTAGTGTAAGTGTGCGTGTGAGGAGAGGATAGGCCATGGAAGAGGAAGGACATCGCGCGCGGTCCGTGGCCCGTTTTGTAGGGTTCTACTCCGGCATTCCCTGGTGTTGATCGGAGAAACCGCGGAAAACTACCGATCAAAGCAGCGAGCCGCTAGAATTCTCCTCCAGACAGCGACTGAATTCGACCTAGCTGAAAAAGCTAGTGTCGAAAATCCTCCCGCCGTCAGAACTCGAACCTAGAACTCCCGGTCAGAGGCGCAGCAGTGACATCAGTTGATGCACTGAGCTACCGCTCCCGGTCTAAGCTATTGGTATCAATTCCTAACCCTCTACCATTCCTTCAACCACATTATACGTATATTGAAATTGAGGACTCCAGAGGGATTGGCCTCGCTCGTGTTAAGGCTAAAAGTAAATTATGTTTTCAGTATATTATTAATTTCAAAAAACTCTTGTAAAGCGGTAATCCGCTGCAAGTAAACTATTTAATACAAAAACATTATTGGGATTTTCTGCTACCAGACTATGAGACTTTTCGCAGCAAAACGCCTATGTGCACGTCCATCTTGTCGGGCCCCGTTTGCCCGCGGGGTCTCTGGGCGAGGGCACTGCTCGGCGGCGGCGTTGGGTCGGGGCCATCGCGTTCGCAGCTGCCGACACCGGAGGGGTTGTAAACTCGAGGAAATGAGTAATACGCTTCCACGCCCGCGGGCGCCGCGCCGCGCCGCGCCGCCTCTCCCCGCCTGCCCCGCCCCCTCACTTACACTCCTTCCCTGCAGCCTCAATTGGCAACAGGTTGCGCCAGGGGTGGCCAGCCTACCCACGGCGCGCGCTGCATCCTTTTACCACCTACTTATTCCTACTCAAGTAGGCGACGCAAGCAGGACTGATTTCATTTTCGGATTTTTTAACACCGGGATGCTATCAGTTCAATTCATAGTGTTTTTTTCGTTTATCTTTACCGAACAACAAATTCCGGTAGCTCTAGCACCGTCGGCGGAGTCCACGGCACCTCTTCGGTCTAAAAGCTCAAGTCTCACTGCTGTAGATTGATGCTCTCTTAAACGTGAGGTTTTTGAACGAGTGGATATTAAATAATCGTAAAAAAAATTTAGCTGTGTGATTAAGTTATCTTCTTTTCCTTTTGTAAGCGGTGAAAAACCTAACCGTATCCCTACGTCTCAAGCAAACCTTACTCTCGCTCTGAGAAAAATATTTTATTCCGGCCTATAGATTCCATTTGATGAATAAAGACAATTAGTGAAAAGAGGCAAAAACAAGGTATTCAGTTTCTGAAGCACGCTGTCTTTTATTACGTCACTCTCGCTTCAAGGAATCACTTCAATCTTCGAGGGGGAGATACCGGTATAGTGTCCAGCCGTCTTATACTTTGTTACAAAGAATTTTTCATTTACATTGAATATAAAACATATTCTTATTTGTTGACTTCAACTTAATATTTATAACGTTAACAATTGATATATTTTGATTGCTTAGAAAATTATCAGTTACATTTTTGAATGTGTAGCGTTAGCTTCGGAAACAGGACGGATGAAATCCTATGAGACATCTTGGATGCAACACTCGTTCACTCTAATATTCCTTGTTTTCATCCCGTTCATTTCAACTATGCTAATGCAGATGTGAGCTTTATTTTTTTATCACGATTGGAAGATTGAAATCGGGCTCATACTGCATCGATCATTTGAATATTTATGTAAAAAAGCGCATGGAATGTTAATGGTTTGCCACCCCTGGTTTAAGTGCTCTGCACAGTACATAGTCCTACGTCGTACTGAGAAAGGAGTTTTCGACTCACATGTAGTGAGACAATGCTCAACTAAGGCTCCTGTTCCGTTACATGTAAGTACAATTCTCGTAGCTTCTAACTCTTCTTGTAAGGTACTACCTTTCACTGCGGGCTGCTTCAACCGGACAAAACGAGAGAGCTCCAGAGAGAAATCGAAGCACATGTTTTCGGGACAGTTGCACCGGGAGGGATCGAATTGTAATGACGCGTTGTTGGCAAGTGTTTAATTGGCATCTAATTTGTTTCTCAAAATCTTAGAGAAGCGACAAATACTTCAAACATCAAAATACATTTCTCATGCCATTCATTACTGAAAGCAAAATTCACATGATCAGTTTAGACAGACGTGTAAACGACGTTGGATGAATAATGTGTCATAATTATTCTTTAGCATCGAACAGAAGTCGATGTCCATTTAATGATGTCATAATATTTTTCGTAAATATTTCCACGGCATTCGAGACATATTCAAGTTATTGAAATGAAGGTTTTCTATCATTTCAGTATAAAGGCGATGAAAACAAATATTTAGCGAGAATCGGAAACGTGAGCTTGCGACCCAGCGGTCACTCGTGGAGATATCTGAGTAAAATCAGTTCTCCACGGCACAGAGATGGAATGATCACCGCAGGCAGAGTGCGTGATAGATGAGCGTTTGCGTCTTTCTTCCCTTTAAGACGGTGGTGATCTTTTCTTCAAGTGCACTGCAAAACTTAAGAGCATTTTAAATACGCAACTCAATGATATGCATTTATTGTTTCCTATTCTGTTCAAAGTAAAGTGTTCATTGTTTTACTAATATTTTTAGTGCTTGTTATTGCTTTCGATACAGAGCTCGACAGTGCATAACTTACCAGGATCGAAAGGAACGTGGTTACGAGGGAAATATGAAAAAAGTTGAATGATTTGACAGGTTCTCTTATGAAGGAAATTATGAAAGAGAATTAGGAGAGGGAAGTATGAGAAAACAAACCGAGTCAAGTGAGCATCTAGTTAATTATTAAATACGCAAACGTGAATCATTAAAATGAGGTAAAAATAAAACATTGAATGTACCATGGCCATTAATTTCTTCTAATACCCTAGGTGCTTTAAAACTATTCTTCATATCCAGAATTATCCATTTTCGTGCTTTATATTTCCCAGAAGATCTTCTTAAGTAGTTCACATACATCGTTAGGGTACCGTCTTAGGATACATATATCAGTGAAAGGAAACGAATACAGTTAAGCCGGAGACTCGTGTGTGAAGGCCACCCTGAATTCAGGCGCGCGGGTGGGCGAGAGTTCGTCACGCAGCCCCTGGCCTGCTCTGCCCCCCGCCATCCCCCACCGCCCCGCGCTCCCCGCGTTGGTCCATCCCGCCCCCACCCCGGCGCCTCCCGCGTCTCGCGCCGCCCCGCCGCCGCCCCGCCCGCGCCGCCCCGCGCCGCCCGCGCCGCCCCGCGCCGCCCGCGCCGCCCCGCGCCGCCCCGCGCCGCCCGCGCCGCCCGCGCCGCCCGCGCCGCCCGCGCCGCCCGCGCCGCCCGCGCCGCCCGCGCCGCCCCGCGCCGCCCGCGCCGCCCGGCGCCGCCCGCGCCGCCCGCGCCGCCGCGCCGCGCGCCCCGCCCTCCGCGCCACGCCACGCCCCGCTTCGCTCCCGGGAAGGTCGGCGGCGCGACCCTGTCCGCAGGGGGCCGAGGGGACCAAAGGGGGCGGGGGGAAGCGAATTTGCGTCTCGTGCGGAGTCGCTGGCCTGTGTTTATTCCTCGCCTGCGTTTATTGCCGCGCCGCGCCGCCACCCATTATGGGCGCCGATTCCGTGGCGCCGCCGCGGCGTGCAATTAGCCCAAGGCCGGGAGGAGGCATAACTATTCTTGGAGAGCGGGGAGCTATTTTTGGGCTCCTGCGCTAACGAGGAGGACGTGGACGTACTACGCAGAAGTGCCTGTCAAGGAAATAGTAACAAGTGTCAGGAGCGTAATTATCGGGAATACACGTTATGGAACTAGTTTCAGGATTTCTTGGCGCTCAACTTCGTGTCAGTTGGTTGTTGTGGTACGAGAGATTGGTTGGTTGGTTGGTGTGATTCCGTGCGCGTCAACTACTGAGGTCATTACCCCCGTAAGTGTAGTGCATGTTTTTATCTCTCGGGAGACGGTTGTAATCTTCCCCTACTGGATGGCGAGATCCGGCGCCTACCTACCGTCTACTAGAGGTGTTTTCCCTAACCAGGTATCTACCACCAGCGGGGCTCCACCCTAGCAGGGACACGTTTCAAGCTCCCAATCGGTACTGTGGTGTACGGGTAAGGAGCGAGGGAGGAAAGGGAAAGAACGATCTCACCAGTTCGTGGCCCGTTTGTAGGGTATGCTCCGGCATTCGCCTGGTGTTGATCGGAGAAATCACGGAAAACTACCGATCAGAGCAGCCGGCCTCTAGAATTCTCCTCCAGACAGCGACTGAATTGACCTCAACTAGGTCAAAATTTGCCATGTCGGGACTCGAACCTAGGACCTCCCGGCAGAGGCACTGTATATGGTACGAGATGTCCTGTTAGTGCAACACATGTTCGAATTTGCAATGATCATTTGGATATTAATTTGAGAGTCTGATTGATGGAAAACATTTTTCTGTGATGTTGTTTCTTCAAATAAAATAAAATTGAGGGGATATATTAAAAAAATCAAATACTTAGTGGAATCTACAAAGAAAAAATGAACACTAAGTTTAGGAATACTTGATTTAGCTGGTTTATATTTGTTTCGCGTTGTCTTCATGATGGCGACAATCATGCTACTTTCGACGTGTACGCATGTTAAAAGAAAAAGGATTAGAACAAAATCCATACATTTACTTCAAGATCTTGAGTGTAATATTTATTCAACACGTTCCGTGTGAAACAAACTTCAGTACCTCTTTCGTATCATACGAAATTGAAGTCTGTAGTCTAAACGCCTCTAGTTCTTCAGTTGACGCTTCGTGTCCCTGTAGACCGTCTGTTCAGCGATTTCTCCAAGACTTCCCATTCTTTTGTAACTTAGTTTATTGAATATAAATCGATAAGTGCACTCATAAAAGCTGCATAATGGTCGGAGGAAAAAAGGTTACGAATAAACCACATGTTTTAGAATGTGGGGCACATTGGTGCATTGCATGAAGGGGCCGCAGGAGGTGTCATGCCATTATCTCGGGTTGGCTGGCACGGGGCGCAGTTCCTTCTGCACAAAGCACCTCATAATAGGAATTACCGCGCGACTCGGGGGGGGGGGGGTAGCGTGGCGCCTCATCCAGGAGTCATCGTCACGACGCCATACGCTTCAGCAGTATCGGCGCCGTGCCGAACAAAATTGTGAAAATAGTGCTGTGAAATGTTGAGTGCCGGAGCGAGTGAATGTGTTTGTAAATATAGTTTAGGAATGAATGAGAGCATGAATGAAATAAACAGAAAAAAGAGAACAATATCAAGAACTTTTGCAATATACATGTATAAGAAATTTCTTGTAAACTAAGAAAGTCCAAAGAGGCCTTTTGTATTTACTTTAAGTTAATTTTAGTTAGTTTGTTTAAGGTAGAACCGAACAAAGCTGCAAAACTCTAATCGGCTGCAGCGAAATCTGTGCCCCCAAATGTGATGGGGTACCAGACAAATGGAGAGGGGAAGACTAAACAAATTAAGCAGCCAGAGCGTTCGCCGTGGGGCCAATGGCGGTCGGGGGTGGGAATCGGCCTCCGCCAGTGGCATTCGCAGTCATTCAGTTCGACAGGCGAATACCAGGCCCATGCCCAAGCACTACTATTCCCTTCCCCTTCCTTGTCCTATCGTATCTTCTTACTCTTACACGCACTACACACATCTCGGGAGCTTAGAGCTTCTCCCGGTTGGGGTGGCACCGCACCGGGGGAAATTCTTGGAGGGAAAATCCTGAGCCGAATTTCACGTTCTAGGCGGGAGGGCCACCTCAAATCAAGGAATATAATAACATGCACTGACGGGACTAATGACTTAGCAGTTGCGGTGTTTGGGAACATCAATCAATCCATCAATCAATCAACCAATCAAGGAGCGAGTGGAGCTCTGCCCTATACTCTCATTCCAAACACTGAACACGTGAAAACTGCATTGAACAGACCATTGTAAGGTAATTACAAGGGAGTAATATTTCCCATTTGTCAATTGTCATTTAGGCGACGCTTGACAACGAAAAGACGTAAGTGATAATATAAAACTAATAATTAGAATTCTGATGAGTCCTTCACAGTGGTCTTTATATCCAACGTGAATAGAGGGTCGTTGTAGTGTAGATGAATGTTCTTGAAAGGAATGGTGACAAATCGGTGGATCAGAAGCCACAAGAGATTCGAAGGCAGTGCGGTCCGGGAGTCACCTAAGAATTCTAACATATCATGGTGGACATGGACCCGACAATTAACCATCAAGTGTGAAAGTTAGATTAAAGAATTGGAGATGGTGCCTTTCGAAAATCTCAAAGAATTTTTTCTTAAAGAAGAATTAATAGAGGTGTACCAATTCTTGTCAAAGAACAAATGATATGTCGTATAAACAAACTAAAATTATCGTTTAAATACCTTGCAAAATTTTAATTTAGTGCGAGCTAATTTTCAATTGAAGACTAGTGACTTTTATCTCAAAGAAAGAAGGAAGCGTAGTGATAAAAACAAAACAAAATGATCTGTCCTGAAATATTATCCTAATATATCCAAGTTTATTATTATTATTATTATTATTATTATTATTATTATTATTATTATTATTATTATTTTATTATTAATTATTAATTTTTTAAGAACTTTTTCATCTTTCAACTATTATAGTTAAATTGTTGGGAAGGGATTCTGAAACTCAAGAAAGGTGCGCAGATGATTTTCTACCCCATACTCACATAGCTTTTTACTATTTTTTTAGAAAATAAAAATCTAATAAATATACATGGAGTGTGTTGGAAAAATGTAATACAATGTTATTACACCAAATCAATAGTCCATATTAAATTTCATTGTCAAGAAAAATCGAAAATAAATATTAATTAAAGAAGAAATATATTCATATTTATTTCAGGCTAAACTAAAAGGAAAATGTACATTACTTAAACATTCTGCATTACTCAGGAGAGACACTGATATTGTAGCTCGAAAGTATTGTTTACCTCAATACACATTAGAATGGATACAAACTCCAATAATGGCCATGGCTACGGCAGAAGTTAAACTGGGGACCCTTTGGAATAATGCACACAAATCAATACACTAACGTTTGAAGGGAATGTAATGAGGTACTTCCAACCTACGCAGAGGAATGGCAAAATGATTGCGAAAAGTGCGGCTGAGAGCAAGGAGAGTCGGACGCTTTGCTTTGCCTTTGGAAGCGCCGTCGGACAACAAACACACTGCGTCCGCCGCTGTCGTTCTCCACTGGGATCCGCAATCCTTAGAACCTCGCTTGCCTTCAACTTTTATTTGCCCCGGCGCTGCGGGGCGGCGGCAACTGCGTATCGTTCGGCTAGTACGTTTGCTGCCACAGTCAGACGCTACGCAGCATGACAAGAGCTTTTATACGGAAAAAATGTTTGACTTTTTAAACCGACTGATTTGATTACCAACTTGATTTTGGAATACAGGTGAGAAACGTCGGAAAAAGATTCTACCAAGAATTCTATCCCAATGTAGAAAGCCCATTATATAAAATGCGTTTGTTGAAACTTCAAAAAACGAATTCATTGAAAATTATAATAGAAACTGTAACTTAGAAAAGACATCAAACTTAATATTGCTAATAAATATATGATTGTCTGGAATGAGAGGCAGGTAGTAAAAGTGTTGAAACTGACTTCCAAACTCTTTTGCGAAGACCTTGCCCGTAACAATACTTTTTAAACCCCGTTTTACACGGGCCACTTTCAGTTCATTCTCAGTAAATAATACGTACAGGCGAAAATAGATTAATCAGTAAAGGAACATGAACCATGAGACATCTCCTAGAAAATGTGTGTCTCATAAACATTCTAAAACTATCGTAAATGACTCAGGCAATTTTGATTTGTAACAAATAATTTTAAATGAAAGAATTGTGGCTTTAATCTCAAAGAACAGTAACCGAAACATATAAAACAAGAGAAGAAACGGACTCAACAGCGATTTAGAACGACAGTTGCAACCACTATAATGATAAGTGGTGACATATAAAAACTACTTATCAGTCCCTTGCAAACGTAAATGTTCGTAAAAACGTACGTAGTGGTGGTAAACAGCCCAGACTTTCTCGCATTATTTGTAACTAATAAGTAATATTTTAATATTGCAAATTGTATCCATTTTTTTATTTTTCAACCATATCCTAATACACTCTTCCGCGAAAGGAAGAGCCAGAGATTCGAAATTACAATTTTCAGATGTTAACAGCTTTTAATGAAAATTGAACTTACACCACACCCATATACACTTACACACTTATACATATAGAGAATATCCCACCAACTATGGACCACACCCATAATTTCTAAACGGTCCAGGATATTGAAATGCAGTTTTAGCTGAACAATACGGAATCATGGGGCACGTAGCATACCGGAGAGAAATTGTCTTTAATATTTTTAGTTTTCGAGAAATTTAATCATCTTTTTTAAATGGGACTTTATATTTTTCTCACCAGCAATAGATAGACCATGAAAAGAGAATTAAATTATGTATCATATGCTAATATTTTGATAGTAACTTGAATAAAAAATTAGACTTTCTGACATGTGATTTTGAATTAAACGGACAATATTTTGTGTAGGAGCCCTTGCAACTCTGGCCTTCGGGGCGTCGAGACTGTTGCGTGGAGAGGAGAGACTGAGAGGGGTGGCAGTGAGAGATAAAGAGGCATAACTACAGCAATCCTTGGTGTTGACACAGACGTCACACTAAGAAATACAAATTTTAACGATCAGAATGGGAGATTTTTTTCATTTAATTATCTCAATTGAAGAAGACGACATTGATCGTTCCAAAGAACAATATAAAATATTGATAGCGCAAGGAAGATGATAAAAAAAGGAAGATGGAAAAAAACTCTCATTCTTATCGTTAAAATTGATGTTTGTTCATATGTTTTTCGTGTCAAGACCATGAATTGCTGCAGTTACGCCTTCATTCTGCACGGCACACTGCTCTCACACTCGTCTCTCCACAAAAAAAATATCGACGCCGCGAAGGCCACCTTCCCCCAACGGCAACTGTTGCAAAGGCTGCCCGTTTACTTGAAAATCTCATGCCGAAAATCTAATTTTATACTGAAATTACTATCAAAATACTAACATATGATTCACCATTTTATTCCTCTTTTTATGATCCATCCATTGCTGGTGAGAAAAATATATAGTTTCATTTAAAAAATCAATGAATAAATTTCTCGAAAACAAAAAATATTATGGACAATTTCTCTACGTTACATGCCCCATGATTCCGCATTGTTCAGCAAAAACTGAATTTCGATATCCTGAACCATGTAGAAGTTATGGGGGTAGTCCTTAGTTGGTGGGACACCCGGTATATACACACATACGTATGCATGTGTGTATGACGAGCTATCAGGGAATTAATACGTACCTTAGAGGACATGGACACGACCTGGAAACGAGAGTAACCCTCTTTTGTTTGGTGAAAATTCTCTTTTTCTTTTCAAAGAACTATTTTGCTAAGAACAAATTTCATTTAAGATAAAAATCTTTCTTCGCCATTGTACTTTCGCAATAGTCTCTGCAGTGCCTCTGACTGGGAGGTCTCAGGGTTCGATTTCCAGCGGTGGCAGAATTTTTGACACTAGCTAGATAACTAGATCGAACTCAGCCGCTGTCCGGAGGAGAATTCTAGCAGCAGGGTGCTCCGATCCCTAGATTTCCGTGGTGTCTCCGCTCAACACCAGGCGAATGACGGAGCAGTACCGTAATAAACGGGCCATGGATCACGCGCTACCTTTCCTTTCTCATCCGTCCCCTATTCTTATTCCTTACTTACAAACGCGCCCCGATGGTAGGAGATTCCTGGTTGTGGAAAATCCCACCCTAACCGATGAGGCGTCGGATCCAGCGAGGGAAGATCACCACCACCTTCTGCATACGCGTCATTGAATAAGGTCATTAGTCCCATAAGTATAGTGGATGTTTGCCCCTCGGTAGGTGGCTTTGATCTCCCCACCCTGGATGGCGAGAACTGACGTTGAACTGTCGTCGGCTTGCAGGGTTTTCCCTAACAAGCTCTAAGCTCCCGACCGGTCTCCCGGTACGTGTGACAGTGTAGTGCATTTAAGTTTGTGTATAAGTAAGGGGTGAAGAAAGGACAATGAGAAGAAACGAAAGATGGTTCGCGATCCGTGGCTCGTTTGGTACGGCACAGCTCCGACATTCGCCTTGTATTGATTAGAGAAACATGGAAAACTATCGGTCAGAGCAGCTGGCCGTAAGGATTCTCCTCCAGACAGCGACTGTATTCCACTACTGTCTAGGTAAGGTTGACAATTCTGCTACCCGTTGGGAATGGAACCCTAGGAGGCACCGCAGCGACATCAGTTGATGGCCTGAGCCACTTCTCCCGGTGCTGGCTTCTTGGTGCGTCTTTCGCATGCTTAATAACTCTGGCGTCAGCAGCGGGCGCCGCGCAGCGCCACCTCCGCCAAGACCCGCGCCTTCGTGGCCTCACACGCGCGGCCGCCTCCGCCCTCTCACCTCCGCGTGTTGCTCGGTGAACAACACTACGCTGAGGACGTGCGTTCTCGAAGGCGTTGTGGACGACCTTCTCTTCCTCAATTGGCAGACAGTGCGCGCTACGCGTGCCGCTGGTCGAGCTCCAACAGGTATGAATGGAGCGGAAGGGAAAAAGATGCGGCTGCTATTGGATCTGCAATTAGGGGATTCTTTCAGAACTGTTCACGACTCACATCTGGGAGTTGTGTGATCAATGACACAGCTGGGCCACGCGGACGCCGCTGGAGTTGAACGCTAGCCATTAACGTTCTTGGAACTCTCATTTCGTTCCGTTCCCAGAAAGTGACGAGCGATCAATGAAAACCGTAGCTCTTAAGGGTGCATTCAAACACGTGCGTGTAAAAATTAAACGTATTTGTATTGATCTTCGAAATAGCAATGAAATGTGTTTTGTACTCATCTGAACTGTAACCTATACTTTGTTTACTTCTCTGAACGTAAACTACGTTGTTTACGCAACGAATAATGTCCCTCCTCTCGGTCAAGTAACGCTTTCCTTCAGTTCTGGAATGTTAAATGATAATATAAAAAATTGTATCATTTGTATCTCCCATTAGCAGGAACATGCAATGTCTCTCCAAGAGTTCCTTCTTAATAACCAGATACCTACTGAGACACATAGATTTCCAAGAAAATACGATTACCTAAATGAAGATACGCAATGGCGTCAACATTACGGCAACAACGCACATCAGTAATTTTAGCAGTATTTCTCTCAAGAATATTCATAACTTGAAACATGAAAGCAAACTATCCGGAATTTTTAAATATTACCGATGAAATTGAATAATCCGTCGTAGGCCAATCACAACTGTATTTCTCTTGGAAACCACTATTGGCATTAGTTTTTTTCTTACCGTCGTTACTGCAAATGCCGAGAGATCAAATTCATTGGCATTTTACGAAACAATTCTTTTGCCGAGTTGCAGATACTCTGACACCTGGGCCTTGACTGGTCATTTAAAGAAGCTGACATATTTAACTTTATTCTTGCATAGACATTCATTATTTAGTTGTAAGTTCGTGAAATAGTCTTCATAAATACAACGCGAAGTTCTGAATTTCTTAGATAACTTGATTGATCTGTATAGATAGAAACTCTCGTATCTTTCCTACGACAAACCACTCCGACATTTCCATGACAACTCGAATCATAATGCTGATCTCGTTTGCATGATGCCAGAAGTTTGCTTTCTACAGTGGGCACACTTATATTTTACTTTCTGACGACTTTTTTTTCAACGATGTAAATTAAATTTTCCAAATTTTCCAAAGATATCAAGACATCAAAACGTTATCTGGGTTCTAAAATAGTGCTGAACAGTATTTGTGCCTTTACTACATCCAGACACTGTAATATTTCTTACGTAAAATATTCTATTCGGTAAGTTAAACATTTTTAGTCATATACGCAGAATAGAAGCTTATTCAAGTCAGCGAAGTATGTTTTTAAGACTGTGTTATTCTCTACCGAAGACAATTAACGTAAAAGAAACATAGTTCTTTATGGCTGCATCACTATTCCACGAAATTATATGCAGTAAGCCGTTAAAGTAGGTTTCTCCTAGTACTAAAACAGTCTCGACTTCCAACTTCCGCAACTACCAATTAAAAATTTACTGCCAGGTATTTCATGCCATAAAGGCAACCATAATTACAACAATTTAAACTAAATTAGCATGCTAACACGACGATGTGAAAAATGTATTATGCGACTTTGCGTATGAGAATCAACTAAATAACAATGCGTAAGAGCTGTATAACATGTTCAGAATGAAGCATGATATAATCAACCGTCGACATGGTTATATTATTAAAGTTAGAGTTAAAAAATAGATTTTATGATCTTTGGATAATATATTTGGTTTTAAAATATTATGACACTTGAAAAGTCGCTTATTAACTTATTTTATTACTAATTTACATTACCAATAATTATATATTTTGATCCATTAAGCATTCCTCCGATGATTTCACTTTCTACGTAGACACATGATAAAGAAAAAATATTGTAATGTTTAAGGAAAAAGGCATTTTTCTAAACGACAGACAGAAAAACCCGTATTGTGGGGCTGTGGTATTGAAAAAGTACCTATCGGTACCTACAAGTTCCATTTCTAGACATTATTTTTTTAACATGTTGTGTGTCAGAACCCACGTTTTGTGGATCATGGATACCGACAAATCGACTGACGACAAATCGTCTCTCTGTGGCCAACACTAGCGCCTAAATCACATAGACGATTTTCTCCACAATTGATATTCCACATGGTTCTGGACGAACTCGAGGCTCAATGCTTTTGAAAAGAGGTATTTTGATTTTGGGGAGAACTTTAATTATGTCTTAACATTTTCAATTTTTTTCAAAAATAGCTCCAAAGTTATTGATTAAGCATAATTCTAGGACAGCGTAAAGAAGACTAAAATTGCGCAAGTCTCATTTTCGTTAAACTTTAAATTTAAAAAATTGGAAATGTTCAAAATGTTGGCGGTGTCTAATGCGTTGATAACAATTTCTTAATGATACTGGGCGCTCGGGGATGAAAAAAATTATGATTCTTCGTAGAAATTACTTTCAAAAGGTTTGTATTTATAGGTTGATTTTTAAGAGAACGTTGGACATTAGTGATACATTATTCGGATCACAGGTCGATTGCAATGTCTTGGCTACATGCTATCGGAATTTATTGGTAATAGGGTGTAATTTATGGGCCCTTCCGATAGCAAGACTCAAGCGAACCTCTTCGTAGAGGACCACTTGAATGTATTAGCCGTGATAACCCAGGGAATAGCAGCTCCTCTGACCGGGAGGTCCTAGGTTCGAGTCCTGATGGCGGCAGGATTTTCGACACTAGCTTTTCAGCTAGGCGGAATTCAGTCGCTGTCTGGAGGAGAATTATAGCGGCCGGCTGCTCTGATCGGTAGTTTTCCGTGGTTTCTCCGATCAACACAAGGAGAATGCCGGAGCAGTATCCTACGCACGGACGCGGGATCTGTCCATTCCTTGTCCTATCCTCTCCCTTACACACACACTAACATGCACTACACTACCACATATTCCTGGAGACCAGTCGGGAGCTTAGAGCTTGTCCCGGCGGTGCCCCGCTGGTGGGAGAGTGCTGGTTAGGGGGAAACCCCACTAGCTGACGCGGGATCTCGTCATCCAGCGAGGGAAGATCACAGCCATCTCCCGAGAAAAACATACACTACACTAACGGGACTAATGACCGAAGCAGTTGACGCGCCCGGAAACACGAAAAAATCAATCAATCCCAGGAACACCAGCACATTGATCAGCAACATTATTGCTGATTCCCATGAAGAGCCTAAGGGCCCCTTCATGCCGATCGGTTCGGTAGCGCTTCTGATAAAGCATTGATATTAATGGAGGCGTTCACGCGAGCAGCACAGAAGCAATATCGCGACACAATCTGTCAGCACAACACAGTTCTAATTGGCAGCCTTCCCACCACGTCACTTGCAAGCGCTACCGTGTTGCCAAGCAACCGAATAGACTGAGAGCTGAGATACTGGTTGATATGAGTGAGTGAATTTCAAATGAAGAGCTACAGAATAATAATGAAATTGAACAAGGAGTTTTAATAATAAATGTCTTGTAGGGAATCCATATTATCATACGTCATGTTACTTTTACAGTTGGTTGAATTATTGATAAAATTTAGGAAAATAGTCGCAATGACTTTGTCATGCACTCTAAGGACATCTCTCTACAATATATGAAGTAATGTTTGGCTACTCTTTCTGCTATTGCAATGGACGCATCCAAAATTCTCCATTAATGTTCTTTTTAGATTTTTCATTGAATAGTACATTTAAACGAAAAAACAACTTTCTTTTCATACTGGTTAATGACACGAAGATGATAAAACAGGAAGAGTGCTTGGACGCTTTTTGGTGGCGACAGAATTTCAACCTTCTTTCACTATATTACAAAAAAAAAATTAATATAGGCAAACAAACATTAACTTTCTACATTACCACGTACCTCAAAGAAACTGCAAACATTATCTAATATATTAATATTAATTATTTTATATTTATTAGTAGACTTTTTTCTTCATTTTGTGAGGGCTATGGAGTGACAGGGGCTTTGAAGCCTATATAGCGCATCCATCCCTCTGGTGCGGCTCAGTGGCTACATTGAAAAAGGGCTCAGTGTCCAGTTTTTGCATTCATTAATGCCTTATTTTTCATGGCGAGACTCGCCATTAGGCCTGGTCTTCCGTCTAACCACGCCAATTTCGCTACGCTCCTTTCACCAACTAGTGAAGAAAGAAGATATCACTTGGGCGACGACACAGGCGATTTGAATTTAGCTCAGAGACTTCATTTGGGCTTGAGGACCATTTACATACTGTACATCTACAACATGGGACAGCCGGCTTTACTTCCCCTTCCGAAAGACGGCAAACGAAGGATTGTTTCGCCGTTAAAAATCTTCGGCTCCGATAGAGTTTGAACTCGCGAAACTTTGATTTTACAATCCGAGAGTTTCGAATGTATTCTTCATTTTGTGGGGTCTGGATTGGGGGGCTTTGGGCTCAGCCTATGAAGCTTATCCATGTTGTGTGTTGCTACTAAGTGCCTCCTTGTGAAAAAAGCTCGTATGTAGTGTTTCTATGCAGTGTGGAGTGTCCTCTTCATTTTGTGAGGGTCTCGGCTAGCGAGGGGGGGGGATTGAAGCGCAGCCTACAAAGCCCATCCGTCCCTCTGTGGTGCGGTCAGTGGCTCCTTGTGAAAAGGGCTCGTATTTAGTGCCCAGAGCAACCTGTGAGCCTCCAGCCAGGAAGCCGCCTCGCCTGCCCCACCTGCACCGAGCAGCGACCCCGGTCCTCGCCGCGCCGTCCGGGCGCCCCTTCCCTCCACGGCTCAGCGCCTTCCTCGCCTCGGCCCCGCGGGCCAACCGACCGACCGACAGCCTGGCCGGCCGCGCGCCGCGAAGCGAACCCGAGCTATTTAGGCTCTCGATTAGGAGGCGAGGGCGGCGGCGGCGGCGACGCGACTGCCGCGCGACCGGACTGCGAATAGCGGTGACGTCACCCTGGATCGAGGCCTCTGCGCGCGGGGCGGGGGCGGAGGCGGAGGCGACGCGCCGCCAGCGGCCGAGCCCCACCGGCGGCTCCAGCATCAACTACCTCTCAGCACCGGGCTTCCAATCCCGATACATGGAGAATTTGTGACGGGGAAGAAGATTAGCGTTTTCTCGAAGGGCTATTTCCTTTACCTCTCCACCATTGCTACATCATCATCCATCCATCCAAACCATTCACTTTGGGTATGGACTAAAGGGCTAGGATAAACTAGGGATCATAATAAAGAGAGAGCTGAACCGCGGAGACAAAAACCTTCCTCCGCCTTTACGATAAAGTTTCCATCGGCAGCCTCGCCTCCTTCACAACTATCAGTTGCCTCTGAAGAATTTCCTTTTCGACATTAAAGCAGGTGTCACCAGCCGCACGGTATCAGTGACAGGTGATGTTCTTCAGGCACTATTGTCTTAAGCGTTCAGGGCATCATCCCTGCCCTGGCACCTGCCCGCAAATTTCTTGACGGTCGGTCAGGTGGGAAGAAAAAGGAATGGGTCACTTCCCTACGCCGCAGGATACAAGCCACGCCTTCGATGTTTTTTACTAGGGGGTTCACACACAGCAAAAACTTAACGCGGAGTTCTTAAAATCACACATATTTTGTTCCATGACCTCTAGGAAATTGTATTAATGAGACCAGTCTGTATTTGTTGCAAATATAATAATTGTTTTGCTATTTACAAATGTCGTTATAAAATGGAATCGTAATTCATTCGACCGGAGTTTATGGACGGAGTTTTTGAATTCCCTGAACTCCTGTGAAAGAGTACAGGTTTTAAACTCATATTTCTTTCCTATTTATATGTCCATACAAAGGCTACAAGGTGTTGGCATTTAAAAAGCTCGCGACTTCCAGCATTTTATTGAGCTGAATATAATATTTTTGCTAATCTAATAAAATTATATAGGTAGTTGCCTTTCATCATAAATATATATTTTTAAATTAAGTTAAATTTATTTACAGTTATAAAATCCAAAACAAATTTTTGGCATTATATTCATGTTGAGATGTTCAGAAACTTCAGGACATAAGTTTTCATGTCAAAACATTGAAATAGAAATAAGAATGTTTGAATATCGCAAAATTCACGATTTCCAGCTATAAATCCGTTTACATTTCAATTGAGCTAATATTATACAAATCTACTAAAATGTTTTGCAGAATTCATTTCTTTGCAAACTGAAACTACGGACAGGGAAAGAGATTCAGGACGTCTAAGAATAAATGCTACAAACTTCCAGAGCGTGTAGAAGAATCCAAAATGATCACTCCTTGCCAATGAACATGAAGTAGGACATTTTATATCGAAGTTACACCTGCTGAGTCTCTGATCGGGAGGTTCGAGATTTGAATCCCGACAGTGGTAGGACTTCCGACACTAACATATTGTTAGGCCGAATTCAGTCGCTGTCTGGAGGAAAATTCTAGCGGCCGGATGCTCTGATCGGTTCCGTGGTTTCTCCCATCCAACACCAGGCGAATGCCGGAGCTGTACCCGAGCAAACTCGCTAAGGACCTCGCGCGATCGTTCCTTCCGCTTCTTTATCCTATTCTCACCCCATACTTACACTCACTTGCACTTACATGCACTACTCTACCACACTTGCCGGGAGACCAGGCGGAAACTTACAGCTTGTCCCGGTTGGGGTGGTGGCTGGCTGGTGGGAGATTCCTAGTTGAGGGGAAACCCCGTAAGCTCTCGGTAGGTGAGCGCCGGGTTTCACCATCCAGTGGGAGATCACCGCCACCTCTCTAAGGAAACACATGCCCTACACTTACCAGACTAAAGCCCTCAGCGTTGACGCCCGGAATCACTAATCAATCAATCAAAAAATTCGAAGTTCCACATGCAAAACTTGCCCCTGATTGATAAGCAACTCTTCATGCGTCTGTGTTGCGCTGGTCGCGTTCTTGTGTAGTCAAAGTGATTTCGCATCGCTGTTAAACATAAAGTGATCATCTTCGACCTCTGTACAAGCCGTAGAAGTTTGTAACATTTATTTTGAGAAATCTGCGAAAGTAATAACTTTCCATAACTATTATTTACGTTTGTAATCGGAAGGATATGATTTCACTGCAGCGAAGTCCACCGAGATTCGAGAAAATATTGTTTCGAATTCGAGCAAGCGAAGACCTTGGATCGAACACATCACAAAATTGAGAGAAAAGAGCAAAATTTCGTGATCGCAGTTCTTGTTTGTGGAAGCCGCACCCGATGCGGAGCAGGGCATGATCGTCAGTTGCGCTTAATATGGGACGGACCGGAGTCGCCGAGGCTGGCTGACGGCCCGGCCCGGCCCAATCCTGCCAGGCTAGGCGCCACGCCGCGCCGCGCCAGCGAAATATAGGCGTCCCCTCCCCGCGCCTAAATTATGCGTGTCCCCGCCGCCGCGCCGGCAGCAGCAAACTCAAAATTTGTTCGCGAGGCGTTTGGCCGAGATCAAAGGCCTGCGAGACGCCGACTGTCAAACAGGCGCCCTTTTTAAAATGGAGCGGAGTAAACGCGTCACCACAAAGACGAGCGCGAAATGTACGCTTTGCACAGGCAATTTGTAGCACACTTACGTGAGGGAGAGGTTTCGGCACCAAGAGCCAGATGCTCATGACTACTCACCTGGAACAGAAGAAACACAAATTTAAAAACTGAGAAATGTAAGGGTTATATCGCGAACAAAAATTAAATTTAAAAGGATGTGATGGCATAACGCGAAGTTCTCTTCGAACATAAAATGAAAGGGATCAATCAACAATCGTGATCACTGCGGATTTGCAGATATGCTCTGCCTTTGCAGCATCTTTAGACTTTTCCTGGGTTTCTCTGAGTGTTAAGAAAACCAGTCAGTCGGTTGTGCAAAGACATATGTATCACACTATATTAATATTTTCTGAGTTGCCTAACATTAATAACAGCAATAACATTAAATTACATTAAAATGTTATTAAAACGATATGAAATTGAATTTTAAAAATATATATGCTAATTATTGCGATTATTTTACTACGAGGTAGCCTTTGGAAATACATAGCCGTGTACAGACGAAGGAACATTTGCACTCTCATTACTGAAATTAATTAGATCGAATGCAGCATTCGAAGGAACTCATTGGTCTGCCAACAGGATCGTTCATGAATGCTCACACTTAGCGGTCGATGCAGAGGCAAGAAAAATATGAACGGGCGAAGAAATGCGGCAGAGGCAACTTTCAGCTGATTCCGGTTCTCCATGATCCACTCCGGTTTTACGTTATCACCCAGATCAGCCGAAAACATGCTAGTGCAAATGAAGAGCGATTGATCCATCACGACGAAACTGGATTGACAGAGATCCAGAAACATTCAGGGAATCGAATCAATTCGGATCGTTCTGCATTCAGGCGCCTTCACCGCTACCTAAATTTGCCATAAATTCAAATGCAAAATGACTCACATTACAAACAAGAAAACAAAAAGTCAGTTAGTCAGCTAGAAGTGCGCGTCCCTATGATTTTTTTTATTATAAATTGTTAGTGCGGTGCAAACATTATTTCTGAAAAGGGATGCGTGATTAAAAGGACACTCCGGGATACGAAGGTAAAAATTCCCCTACAATCAAATGACATACAAGTTGTTTAACTATGACTAACAAAAACAAGATTTTTGAAAGATTTCATAGCCCCTCTTTAACCACTCTTTGCAAACAAAACGTTTTTTATTTTTTTGTTGACTAAACAAGAACACATTCCCAATGAAAAAAAATTTGTATACTATCAAAAAACATGTTTTTGATATTTTCTTGTCGTCAATTTCAAACGAAAATAAAGACGTTTGAAACATCGAGAAAAAGTTTTTGGCTGCAGAGGCGTGGTGACAGTAATAGGAAGAGGGCTGAGAAACATTTCTATAATCTTATTTTTTTCAATAATTGATTAACTATTAATACGTCGTACAGGAGTGGTTACTTCTCATCTGTGATTGTAGGGAACTTCTTGCCATCTTATCCGGGGTAACCTTCAAGAGTAACAAAGGAAATAAGTTAATCGTTTACCTTCGAAGAAAAAAAATCGCCGAAGGATCGCAAGCTGAGAGAAAAATCGTTAGTGACTACTTCATCGTCAGATTGGTTTCACGATCAGATACTCTTCACAGTACAAATCAAATCTTCTCATCGATCGCGACCAAGGAAACTAACCATGGCTGCCTGAGTCGACACGCAGAACGATTAGTCTAACCGCAGACCGGACGAACGTGATTGCAGAAGGGACTAGGCTAGTCTATTTATTCCTATCCGAAGAAGCTTTGACTCAAACCAAGCATGGCGAATGTACTGCCAATTGGAATTGCAATCATGGCAATATGGGAATGATGAGAACGGAATTTTAGTACAAATTTGCATACATATAGTAGATGTATTTTATAGATAGATATTTATAATTTATAGGTACTATTTATAATTATTTTAAACTATTAAATACGCGACATTTTAATTACATTGCACTTCACTTCACAACATTTGCACTTCACTTCTCTTTCTACTTCTCCATTGCACTACACTTCGCAATACGTCACCACACTTCAGTACAATACTACTTGAATATATTTCTTGAATATATGTTGTTTATATTGCCATTTAAACTACCACCTGTAGCAGTTTACAACTTCGTTCGATGTAATGCCATATTGTATCTAGGTGCGTACACGTTACTTCACCGTGGTATATCTACTTGCAGTTCAGTGATAATCGTTTTTTAGCAACGTCGTAGGTGAAGTCGGATTTAAATGGAATATTCCTTATAGCGTATAAGATAGTTCTTCAGAAGGAACTCTAATGAATCTGAGATAACCGATCAGCTGGATATAAATTTCCATACAATACATAGTGGGCTTCCACACTGGACGCGGAAATGATACAAGAATTGGCATGATTACTCACGATATTTTTCTCAATCGTGTTCATTTCTTTACGCTTAATTCGAAACGGCGGATTAATGTTTCACACAGGTGGCCTAAATACGGCGGGCTGGATTACTAAATCAACGAAGTTTCAAACAATTTTGTAGAAAACAATTTTTTAAGCAGTAGTACTCTTGTAGATTTTTAGATGACGTGAATGTATGACTTGGATCATTAAAGACTGCATTTCCCTTTTGAGGCCGCAAAAATCCAGACTTGGATCACGATTAAACACGGCAAGTCTTGCGTGCCAGTCTTTAGTTTACACTAACTCCCGATTTATTCTCTTCCTTTTCACGAACGCTTTCGGAGTTCTAGCGATTGATCGCATGCGCAGAGAGGCAATGGGGGAAGGGCGGATAAACAGTTCTGCGCATGCATGGGATCATTTAAACTGCGAAATTAAATTGTATTGTTAATTCTGCAATTAAGTATAGTAACTTGGTGCAGAATATCTTAACCTTACACATTAAACTTACATTCACTAACAAAAAGTTACAAAAAAGGAGTTAATTAAAAATAATAATAAATAGTGCATAAAATCACCACGCAAAACTTACTCCACTTCACTTCACTTCATAACTCTACACTGCGCTGCACTACACTGCACTGCACTGCACTGTACTACATGAATAATAATAAAATGATAACAATAATAATAAAGATAATAATAACAATACTACTACAACTGATATTTATACTAACAATTAAACAACCTACTTTGTAGGAAATACTACTAATCTAACAGTGGAAACTTAACATTGATACAATAACCTAATATATAATTAACTAGAAAACTAATTTAGTTTTAAAGTTGCTCAAGCTTTGAGGAAAGATTGTCGCAGGCAAACTGTTCCAGTCTCTAATAGTTCGTTAGTTCTCTAGTAGCTCGTAGTTAAATGCGCTCTGTAAGACTGGTTGTGGAACGCCCTTTTAGCGACGAACATGCTGGCGTATGTCAGCCCTGATGAGGGCCACGGATCCTTGACGAGTGGCACTCTCTGAGCGAGCGAGAGCACGCACTGCGCAGGCGCCAACTGCACTGCGCTCAACGCCGGCGCTAGGCATGGGGAAATCGTCCGGGGCCCTGCAAGTCGCAAGGAGCCCAATGACAGGAAAACGTTTTTAAAAAATTAAAAAGAAATTAGATTTCGAGAAAATGTATATCGTATTCAAAAGTCGGGACAGTAGTCGATATTCCATAAAATTTTCAGCAATTTTATACCTTAAGTAGTTTTAGCATTACTTTAAGGTAGGTCAATGAAATGAATCAAATGACCCACTTAAAATAGTTTCACTGAAACACATATTTATAATTCATTGTTTACAAGTATTATATTAAACACTAACTAAACACAACAATTTTTCACCTGGAATTGTATTATTTGATCACTTAAATACTTTTACTTAAAACTATTATTTAAAACATGTTTTTTCAAAACCTTTTTCTAGCTTAAATGTTGTAATTTTTGTTATTTGCAAATAAATATGTAGTTTTAAAATAATTATAAGTTTTATATTAATAGTTTTTAAAATAAATAGTTATAAAATATATAGTTATAGTCTTATAGTTTGATACAACTCTCACATTTTTCTTTTCTTTTTCTTCGGGGGGAGGGGAGACTACGTTTCAGAATTACACCGGGCCCAAAATTGTCTAGCTCCGGCACTGACTGCACTGCACTGTGAATGGTCGCCCTCTGCATGGGTCGCCATTAATGTAGGCGGACGCTAGTGGTGCGACATTGCCAACACAACATCGATGCTTAAAAACATCGATGCTCACATGAAAACATCGATCCAGGACCGTCGAAGTTTTTAAACATCGATAAAACTTATTTCGTAACAATTAAACCATTTAAACTTCATTTATTGAACAAAACTCTTTATTTTATTTACTTTTTACTCTGAGTCACTTCGATCTGAAGAACGTCCAATTAACGAATATCCCAACATTATTTCAAGCTGTTTTTCGATGGTCCTTTTTTCATTCGAAAATAAAATATCAACAACATAAAAGCAGGAACACAAAACATCAAAATTAAAAAAAGAGCATCTGCTTCAAACAATCGATAATAAACACATGGATGATTTTATAAAAACATGTATGTTTTCAAAACATCGACATCCACGTGGCATCCCTCGTGGGCGCAGGTCGGCCGGCCGAGCAGCCAAGAGGACGCGGCCGGCGCGGGAGGGAGTGGCCGCTTCATGCATTATGCACTGGCGGGAGCGCCCGCGCCCGCGCCCTGCGCTCGGCCTTCCAGAGGCGCCGCCCCCCACCCATCGGGATCCTCTCACACTCCGCCCCGCACCGCACCGAAAGCGGAAACGATCACGACGACCTTTGGAAGAGACGTCGTTAAACCAGCTCCACTCCTACACGGCTAAATGAAACGTGTCGTAAAATTCAAATAATTATCTTATCGAAGGTTATGGTGGGCTATTGTACGTTGGTACAACTGTAGGGTTCCTTTTGTTATTGACAATTAATTATAATGAAAATTATTTATTCCATTTTGAGGAAACGTTTCAGGGCGAGGTAGGCCACATTATTATGAAATAATTATCATTTTCATAAAGAAACGAGTGATAGGAAGAGTTACTACATTATTACTTCAAGTTTAATTTTGATTTGTATGAATGGAGTAAATATAAGAAGATTTAATGATGTGACCACTTTCTGTGGATCAGTGCAATTTCTTTGCGAATTCATAAGCTTAAGACGTTTCTGACTTTACGTGAGTTGTCTAAACTTCCCAATACGAAAATGTATAGGCCTATTTGTTCACAAGAGCAAATAGAAGATCATCAACCCTAAGTGCCTTCGGGGTTATTCTTAAAAATTGAGAGATTCGGATCAGATTATTTCACACAGAGTATTGGAACAAATATTTATTTAAAAACATTAAGAGTTCGGTGGAAAGTAATCAAATTTGTTTGTGTAACCGACAATGTATTTCTATCAAAACTTAAAATACAATACAATCGTAATTAATTCAAATAAATTATATGTTAATCTATATTTTAGAGTTCAGGCACATTCAAAAGAATTTACATTCCAGCATGTTGATGTATCATTTGCCTCGTATATTATATATCCAATTCTCAGACATTTCTTTCTACAATTTAAAGTACAATGAATAATAAGAAAGAAAACCTTATAGAAAACAGAGTTCGAAATAATCAAAGGTCATCTGTCCAAATTTGACCTTCCTTTTTCGTTTTGTAGCTTCCACTCTGACCATTTTAAGAGGCGATTCCATATTGGAATTTACTAACACCAACACCAAATACAACCATAATAAAAACACTTTGAAATGGTATTCATATATCACAATGCACATACTTAATGTGGCTCTTTCAAAGCTACAAGGGAACAAAATGATACAGTGGGTATAATTTAAAGCAGTTACATTTGCAAACTGGATTACGGTGTTGCGGACATGGATTCGGTTGCAAAGATGTCAGATGGCTGAATCAGTCATGAACTGTCTCCAATAATTTCCGTTTCTTCTGTTGTTAGAAGCAGTACTATTTTTAACTAAAACTTAATTTTATGGTTTACAGTATCTATTAATTATAGACAATCAATTCGTAATAGTTTTATTACACTTATAGCACTTGGAAACTCAATTTATTCATAAATAGTTAATCATCGAAAATTTTTTTAAAACCAAAATTTTTACTATAAATTCAAATGTTGAATGCAATTGAATGACTTCTGCTTCGATTCAATATTAATTAAATTTAAAAAACTGCTAATGTTGATTTTATCATGAAAGAGAATTATAATACATTGATATAAAATGTACCCGATGAAGTAGACTCATGGGTCGAAGAAACGTTGTGACATACAATAAAAAAAATATTACGAATTCACTGTTTATAATTAATTGTAAGTGTAATACATAAAATGTACACTCACGGTCACAAAAATAACCTTATTTTAACTAAAACACTAATAATAGAAATTCTTCGTTATCATAGACAATCTAATATTTCTTTTTCGTTTGTGGAACATTACAGAATTCGTCCACTATCAACTGCTTTCCCCTGTTTTTATAATAAGTGTGTGAATGTGTCGATGAAAAAAACGCTCATACGTGTTTGGGAATCAACCTTATGAATCTTGCACTGGGCGTTGTTTCTTAAGTTGGCACTGAGTAATTCGCAGCCGGCGAGAGAAACTTTAGGCCCTGGTACAAATCAGGGAGCATTTGAATCCTTATATTGATTATAGTTTCCGGGCGCGTCAACGGCTAAGGTCATTAGTTCCGTAAGTGAAATGCTTCGTTTTTTGCTGGATGGCGAGATCCGGCGCCGCTCTACACAATCACCCACGGCACCGCCCCAGCCGGACAAGCTCTAAGCTCCCGACAAGAGTGGTAGCGTAATTGTATGAGAGTATAAGTAAATGTAAGGATAGGACAATGAAGAGAAAGGAAAGATCGCGCGCGGTCTGTTTGTTAGAGCATCGCTCCGGCATTCGACCGGTGTCTGCAACAGAGACTCCTCCAGGCAGCGGCAGAATTCAACTTAGATATGTGGCTACTATCGAAAATCCTGCCATTGTCGGGAATCGAACCCTAGGAATTCCCGGACTCTTAGTCCGCTTTCCCGGAATTGAGGAGTTTCAAAATGTTTTATCACCATTAACCCCCCCCCCCTCCGCCGTTTCCCGACGCTGGAGAGTGGAGAGTCACCGGCGCCGCGCCCCCCCCGCCGCACCGCACCGCGGCGACCCACGGCCAAGGCAGGTGGACGCCACACGCCAGTACAACGCACACTGACTACGGATAAGAGAACTGAGGGTGCACGGGGGGAAGAAGCTCCACAACCGCTCGAACATTTGGAAATGGGTCCTGTAGCCTTATGTAATAAAATGATTTATTTCTGTAAAAATGCTTATTCAATTTTTCATTTTCTTCCTGTTTCATCTGCCAGTTTGGAAAACTGTTACACGCCTTTTGGGGAGGAGGCATCCAAAGCCATCTACCAATCATGTAAATGGTTAAACATAACATTAATTGTATTCATAAATTGCACATTTAAAGTTTTAATTTCATTCTCCCTGTAGTATTTTTTATTTACATACTAGTTAAGTATTTATTACTAGCGTAGATTGGTGCTCCGGTGAAATATATTATTACAGAAAATAATATTGCTTCACTTCTGCTTTCAAGCCATTTCTACCGAGATAAAGATAAATCTTCCAAAGTGGACACTTGTTTTCTGAAAGATATTTCTCACACTTTTAAAAGGTTTTGAGAGCTGTTAACATTTTTTCACTGATAACGTTTGTAATGACACATTATTTACAGAAAATAGTCAGCTCTCTAGTTTCTCTGCGATAAAGTACAAATTAAAACAAACTCAACAAATATAAATTGAGCAACAGATAATACTGTACTTTTTTCAGGAATAATATAAAGTTTTATAACGATTCCAAAACTTTCCCTGACTTCAAACGATTCTTCTACAAATTCCCTGGCTTTTCCACAGCACTGAAACTCTCATTTTCCGCCGGTTTCCCATGTTTTCGAGAAAGATACCCCTCCAGTGCCCTTGTATATTATTAGTTTGTATTGGCTGGCCGGTGTCTCCGAGAGGAACGGCCGCTCGTCTGCCTCCGCCTCGGCGCCTTTCTCCGCAGAGAGGCCGGTGCGTGGGCGGGAAGCGGCACCGGTTTGGGCCGCGTGGGCGGAGGCGGCGGCGGAGGCGCAGGACGCCCCGGAAGGTCACTCGGCCGACGCGACGCGACGCCACGCCACGCGGCGGACGCAACGCTGCGGGCCGTTTGGCTTTTCGCACACCACTTACATTGTAGAGAGAAAGTAGTGTAACGCTGCAGCAATTGCGGCCATTTGTCGTCAGAAAAAAAAAACTCGTTTATTCGGTCCCTGACACCGAAAATGTGTATATTTCTTGTTCCTCTTTGTAGTAATGGTTTTAGTAAATATTAATTTGTTCATATGTGTAGTCAATAACTTCCTCTAACACACTGTAGGAGGGAAAGATCGCCCACTGTCTGTGGACAATTTTTTAGGGTACTGAGCGGGCGGGCATTCTTGTAGTGTTGATAGGAGGAACTACGGAAAACTAACGATTAGAGTAGGTGGCCGCTTGAATTCTTCTCCAGACTGTGTCTGCCTTCGACGTAGGTATCCAGTATCTAAAATCCTGCCACCGTCAGGACTCAAAACCTGTGACCTACCGGGCAAGGCACAACAGGAACATCAGTTGAGCCACCTAAGCCCGTCGGAATTTTCGAAAATTGCCAAAGTTGCTGAAGAGAGTCTACCACAAAATATCACGTCACAATACAATGGCAACGCCGCGACTCCGGCAGTTTGAAATTCGGAAAATTACTTCTCAGTGGCTGTTGGTGCTCATTTCATATCCGGTTGTAAACCGTTCAATGTGGAATTTCAAAATCATTTAATGTAGCGAATAGCCATTATTCATGTGTTTTCTGAATCGAAACCCAGAGAGTATCGGTGAACTATAAAACGATCCCCACGATAATAAGGTAAGAAAAGCACATTAAACAAACGTAATGTTTTTGCAATTCAATAAATACAAAAATAAACTAGTGCTACAACACAAACGTTTTCCTATTATTTGTGAAGTAATCGTTTAACTTGAACCGTCGTATCCGTTCACCAGCGTTCGTTAAGTGTAGCAGCGATCCCGGTTCTTCAAAAACAAAATGTTAAAATTTTGCAATTTTAAAAATTTGCAAGATTGTAATGCGAATCGGAAATATGACTTATTATTGAGCGAACATTTCGAGAATAAAATTAAAAAAAGAATTGGAGCCGTTTTTGAACATTGGCTCTTTTTTTTAAATTCACTAGATCGCTCAAATGTATGAGAAAATTACTCATAGTTTTTAAAGATTCTACGTGGCTTCTTTAAAGTACTAAATTTGGAGAACAAATTTTATTCAGAAAACATCCAATAATGAAGTTTAGGAGGGGTTGTAAACATTACATTTTAAAATGTTCAAAACAATTTAGTTAAATGAAATTGGACAAGAGCCGTTTTTGTAAGCATATTTTGTTCCATTAACTAGTGGTGCAAAAACACTACATACTTTCTCGTTCGTATTTTCACGCAAAATTACGTGAAAAGTACACAATTTTTCGAAAAATTGTACATGACCGTATTTCAAAATCTATCCTTAAGGAACATATTTCATTCAAGGAAAAAATCTCTATATTTATAATTTAGTTATCGGAACATGCAAAAAAATTGAACTTTTGCAATTTTCGAAAATCCGAGTTTTCAACGAAAATGAGACCGGCACCATTCTCTTAAAGGACCTTCACACTATCCAAAAACAAAATTTTATCAAAAGTTATGGAGCCCTATTTTTGAAAAATATGAAAATGTCCCAATTGCTTCATGTAAAGTACCCCCAAAATTGAAATATCGGTTTCAAATTCAAGATGCCGTGACATCAGCAAGATTGATTGGGGAATACCAATGTTGGAGAAAGTCGGGTGAACGATTAAAACGATAGCGTTGTTCCAGACAGACAGACAGACGGCAGACTGACAGACGGAGTTTTACCGTCATTCGAGTTTTATCGGACCCACAAAACATGGATTCTGCAACACACGGTTAGAGGATTTTTTTCTAAATTTAGCAACTGATTTATCCACTCTTTCGTTACAGGACTCTGTAGTAAGAGTTTTTCTGACGAAAATTAGCCTTTTTGTCGCGCAGCATGTCATAATTTTCTCTCTACTCCTTAGCGAGAAAGTAAAAAAGTGTGAAGCCTTTGTTTTTGAAAAATCTGAAAATGTCATAGGGGTTTCATGAACAGTATTCCTAAAAACGAGAAGATCCGTTTCAAATTCGAGAGACCACGACTTGAGCTTGGAGGAAGAGGAATACCTGTTCTGCAAAAAAATCCTGTGTACGGTTGAGGTGTAAGTGGTATGGACAGAAACGGACTGACGGTCAGACAGACAAACGGTGATTAAAAAAAAAAAAAAAAAGCAACGTATATTTTGAGTCTACTACGTATATGAAAAAATAATTTCCTAAGCAGGAAAAAAACGAAAACATTTTTTGTTATAACAACTTCAACATATGGACACTTTTCCTGTGGCAATACATAACTGTCTCTAAAAGGAGTATATACGAGAAAATAAACATGAATAGTAGATTAATGTGCACGCTATTTAAATTTTAGAAAACGCATCAATCAAGTGAATTCACCCACGTGTCATAATACTGTCACGGAAAAAAATACGCTTGCGTGTCGTTTAAATCCATGTAAGAGATGCTTTAGGTTAATGTATCTGCATTCTAATAAATTATGATGCTTCATGTCACGCGAAATCTGATACATGGTGGCGACATCATTTTCAACACACGCGGTAAAATAAATGCCCACACGTGTTAATGGCATGTGCATAATGATGAAGGGAGGCGCGTGCAGAGGCTTTGGTGAAGAATACGCAGCAGCGACTGGTGAAATATGACGCCGCGGCCCACGCCGCGAAGGGGGCGGGCGGGCGGGCGAAGTGAGAAAGAATAATGTAACGCACGTGATTGGAAGTCTTCTGCTTTCGTTACGAGTCGCCGATGTAAAATAGGAACTCCTACCGCCGCAACTACGCAGGCAACTTCGCCCCACGCTCTGTCAAGCACAGTCGACTCGCGGCGTTATGTTACAGGACAAAGAAGGTCCCCCGTCAGAAGCTGTCCGTTTCTGTGTAATAAAGCAGATAAGACGTTCGCTCGATTCAACAACACGTTCTCTTTGAGATGGCGAACGTTATCTTGAGAGGCAGGTAAGCGGTCTGAGAGATTGTTTGTGTAATCAATTAGTACAAGCGTTTGAGATGATACTTTTCGAGTATATTAGTTTTCACAGCAGCTTTATTTGTGAGAGAATATTCCCTGAAGTGTAACAATCATGCTCTAAAACATGCAGTACAATTATTGTAGAAAAAGACCAAACCAAGACAACGTATTATTGGTTGTATTGGTGGTCGTATTACGCTGATGAGATGCATTGACAGTAAGCAATCGAAATTTATTTACAAGTAGCAACAACTTACAAGTAGCGAACAAAATGTCTGCACAACAGGAAAAATTTCTAAGCAATGCTACAAAACAAAGATTCCCACGAAAAGCAAATTTTGAAAAGTACTGAGGCATTGAAGATATCCAAATAATAATTTTAAGAATAAATAGTGACATTTATCTAAGAAATTGGTACACGATTTGATGTCTTTGTACTGTATTTTCTGGCCACATCACGTAATATTAGGCATAATAAAGCTTCGATGAAATCGAAGTTTCGCAGAGAGAAGAAGGAATTTGCAGCATTATAAACATTGATGAATTTTGACCATCATGAAATGTTCAAGATAAAAATGCATTTCTTAGGTTAGAACAGTATAACATTGTTCGCGCATTTGAATCTGTGATGCAGTCTTCTTAAGGATGTGTCTTTCGAGTGGAATCGATCAGTTCCTTCTTCGAGTACATCTGCTCTTCACTTCTTTCTGCATTTCTCGTGTGTAGATTGTTGTGTTATTTCTTAGGTTTATTGCTTATGTGATAATGAAGATTTTGTCCCCGTAGGTCCAGGAGAAGGGTCTCCCTGCTGGATCCACTTCAATTTAATGCAGTACAATTCAATAATACCTTTTTTATGCGGCGACACCATCTGGTCCACTCTCCGAGTGACAACGAAAATTTCGCTACACTCCTTTCACATCTGACAGACAAAGAAAGTATTACTCGACGACGAAACATGTGACTTTGAACTTAGCCCAGAAGCTTCTTTTAGGTTTGAGGACCTTTAGCATGCAGTAAATCTACAGCAGGGGACAGACGGCATTACTTCCCATCCAAAGGAAGGTGTACGAAGGATGTTTTTCGCCATTAAGTCCTTGTCGTTTGAGCGTTGTGTTGACGCGCGTCACCTAACGCTGAAGACGACAGCTGCGTCGATGTCTGCGCACACGAGTCACCCGCACAACGCACGTCACTAACACAGCTCATGTGTCATTTCGCATAAGCTACAGTGTTAATGTAGAACGCGCGTTAAGTGACTCGTGCGCGTAGGTATCGATGCAACGTTTGGTGACGTGCGTAAACGCAACGCTCGTGTGACACGTCTAAATATCTATCGATCGGATTTGATCCTGCGAACTTGTGTGTTACAGGCGGATACGCTAACCGAAGCCACCGCCTTTGGTAAGTAGAGGCGGGCGCGGGAGCGGGAGCGGGCGCGCGGGGGCGGCGCGGCCGGGGGCGCAGGGCGGGCAGTGGGCGACCCATTAGGAGGGCCGATGTCCGTGTCGCGCGCTGATCGGTGATACCCGCCGCGCCGCCGCCGATGTCTTGCGTCAGGCCATTACCAGGCCCCGCGCGCGCCTCCGCCGCCTCCGCGCGCGCGCGATGCTCCGACCCAACGCTGCACGCGCATGCGCACGAGCGGGCGGACGCCTCACCAGGCAGCGGCGGCTCCGGAAATTCACAAGAAGCGAGCGGATCGCTTGTTTCATGGATCGCGAATTGTCTTATTCGGTTATAAGCTTCCAGAATGAATGAATGAATGAATGCCTTATTTTACGTGGCGAGACTCAGGCCATGAGGCCTGCTCTTCCGTCTGACCACGCAAATTTCGTTACCCTCCTTTCACCTACTAGGGGGAAAGAAGGTATTACTTGGGCGACGAAACAGGCAATTTGAATTTAGCTCAGAGGCTTCATTTAGGCTTGAGGATCTTTTACATGCAGTAAATCTACTAACATGGGACAGCCGGCTTTACTTCCCCTCCGAAGGAAGGCGTACAAAGGATTTTTTCGCCCTTAAAAATCCACGGTTTCGATCGAGTTTGAACCCGCGAACTTGGGTATAACAGCCCGATACGCTAACCGTTACACTATCTCCGCCGTCATACACCATCTCCGCCGACAGAATAGGCAACAATTACAATACACATTTTCGGTGCCAGGCATCTTGGGCCCATTCCCTTCTTTTCAACTAATCTGCTAATTCTTCTTCTGCTAAGCCCAGACGATGTGGTGTTCCGAGGCGTTGTTCCGAGAAATTCCCATAGAAATCCTTATTTGTAATTTTTGGGAGGCCACAAAAAACCTTCATAATAATTTTATGTATTATCGGAAAGGGCGAAAATTCCCAATCAAATGAAGAACAAGGATAATGGACTAGAAGTACTGCGAGATATTCTGATTAAAGTGTTCAAAAACATCAAATATTATTCAAGACATTAGGTTTGAATTCATTCAACAGCGTTTGGTTTCTGAATACGCTGCGAAACATTTATTCGCAGCTTGCAAGGAACAATTAATCGCTGCTCAAACTGTATTTCCACAGGATAGTTTCGAAAACTGCTTTGATGGCAACACCTCCATGTCTAACAAGGACCCATCACAGATTTTCTTTAATTGGCCCATAAACTTTATTATCATTCTCGGTACTGAAGTCTATTCGATATTGATTGTGATAAATGCTTTCGATCGATGGGTAACGGATGATGTTCATATTTTGAATGATAGATCAGTGGCGGAAAGTGAGGCAGAGGAAACGGGCTTCCAGATGGCTGGAGCGGGATTCAAACCCTGGTCACCAGAAGGTGCGAGCTGTGGGACCCGTTTAATAGGACTGTGGATTGAGCCTTGTGGTGCTCCTCCGTTGGCGCCCCCCCCCCGCCGGCGCTGCCCGCCGCTCCGCTCGCTCGCTCGCTGGCGTTGTTCCGCGGGGTCCGCCGTTCGGCGCCTTGCGCGGGCGCGGGCGCGCTTTCTTGGCGGGGCGAGGGCAAGCACATAAATCTGGGCGGGGGCGGGGCGGGGGAGGCGGTTTCTCCTGCGTCTGCCTGGCGCGGCGCCGCCCCTGCAGTCGCCGACTGGTGCCTCGCTGGGACGGGGGGGGGGGGGGGGCCGCAGGGGGGCGCCGCGCGGGGGGGGGGGGGGGGGGCCCCCGGAAAGCGGGCGGAGGACCGGGGGGGGGGCCGCTCTGGGAAGGAGCGACGAGCTGATCGGGAAGAATGAATGGACTGCACGGGGAGTTTCAATTTGAACCATCGATTCGAAGGCTGAGGAAACGGATTGGGTATATCGTAAAAATATCACAGAGAAATATATGCACCATAAGTAGTGACGAAAAGACCATAAGTAGTGAAGCTTAACAAACTATAAATCTAAGAATTTAACAAACAACAGGTCAAATAAACCCTTAGACGCGGTTGAAAGTGAAGACAGATCATGATGTAATAAATTGGTATATACAGTAATCACAAGCGAGAAAGCATTACGTTGAAATATAAAAATATCCCTCGCATTCAAAAAGCTTAAAAAGTGATTGCGAGAAAAGTAACTAGAAGAGAACTGTAGTACAGCTAGGAGAAAGTCTACGACAAACAATCCATCGAGATGCTAAATTAGAATTGTGGCCGGAAAAAAATTCGTGGGGGAATCGGCACGTTCCACGCAGCGCCCTGGAGAAGCGAGACGAAGGCTCCCCGGAGGGGCTAAGGGGGTGGGAGAGGTGGGCGGGGCGGCCCAGCGCCGCGCCCGTACAGTGCTCGCTCGCCGCATCTGCATACGCGAAATTATTTCTCGACAGCGCCGTCCCCGCGCGATTTACATGTAATGACGAACGATGCATGGATATGAGAGTTTCATTAGCTAATTTCGATCCAAAAAGAAACGATCTCCACTATTTTGGATTTCTTACTGCCTTGATTAGCATATTAACAAGTCTCCGAGGGCATGTCTGAGCAATTTTTCAGTTTTTACGGCGTTCGTTCCCGTTAGGTTTCATCCCAGCCGAGTTTGTTTCGCGAGAACCAGTTACTGTACCATGCAGAATGTATTGCTATGTTTAAAACTGTGTCTTTGTTCAGTTTTCCTTAAGAAAGTCAATTTCCTCTAGTGATATTATTAATGGTGACATTAAGTTTTCTGGTAATAATATTAATGTTAACATATTTTCATTTTGATCCCGTTATTAAGCGTAAGAAGATAGATTCGATTTTTATTAGCCTCACTGTTTCAACACAACTATACCGTTATATTGTGACATTGATTACTCACTCACATAACCAAAAGTTCATCAGAAATTGAACATCTCTGTTTCTACCCAATAAATAACGTCACTTTCAAAATAAATACTTCTTGAGTATAAATAGAATGTCTCGGGAACTCTGCTAAAGAAATTATAATTTTACTCTGACTTTATTAACTCGTGTCGAAATAATATTAATACAACGAAGATCTTATAATTTATACTCGTGTCGAAATAATATTAATACAACGAAGATCCCTAACTTATTAGATTTGCACCATCTGATTTGATTTGATGCTCAAGGATGTCTGCTATCTCCGTTACTATTCTGTGCATAAACACAGTGCTCTCTTAACAGATTCACTTACATCATTTTACTCCCATGGGACCGAAAAATTGAGAAAAAGTGAAAAAGATTCTTTTAGGAGTCTGTAGATGGCAGCTGGGAAGATCGTGGGACTACACCGAAAGCCTAGTCCCAACGCACTAGAATAGGAACTATTGCGACCAGGTCTGAGTCAGACTATAGCACTGACTACATGTAATGTATTCTTCTATAAACAATTCTTTGTAGGTTATTTCAAGCACTGTCATTTTCTTGTACGAAAGTAGCTTCTAAGCTGTTTTCAAAATTATGTTGAAATGTGGAAGAAGTGCTATTATCTGTTGAAGGGCGGCCTTCAATTGTGGAAACTAATCATAGTTTTCGAAATGTTATTGAGCGGTATTGTAAGAGTAAAGTACCGGATGAATGCATTGTGCGAAAAAGTTGTGGGAAACGGGGTGAAGACGGGTATACTATTTAAAGCACATTTGAGTGCTTATTTTCAAAAGGTTTACTACATAACAAGTCTTAGTGCATTAATGCATATAAATCCGGTCTCTATTCATAAAGGCGATCGCGTCCTGTCGGAGGCATCAAGGTCAATCACGCCTAGAGTCTATTGACAGAAAAGCTAGGAATGAATGAAAATAAAGCATTAGACTAAACTGAAGGAGGTTCGTACTGTCATTTCTTCCGTGTTTCCTTTTTCCTCTTTTAATTCGGTTTATTCAACGAATCAGAATATCGTGCGGATTCTTCTCTCGTTAGAACAAAAAATTGATATTTTAATCTAATGTTGTACTTACTCTTGTCAGTTTATTCCATTAATACTTTATTTTTATCCTTCGGAGCAATAAACACGTCAAACTTCAGTGGAAAACTGGTGTAGGTATTTGTCACTGATCTTTTTGATGCAATTTAAGTACACTAAGGGAGGCAAACTCCATTTTAGACGCAAGCTCGAGACGCACAAGTGGGACGAGCGAAAAACATCGAAGTTTTACTGATGTCTTCTGTTGTTTTCTAAATTTCACTGTTGTAGATAGATTAGACAAATAGCATTTGACTCATTGTAGTAGGTCTACTTTTGTGGCTCTGTGTTTTATCCTGAACATCTCTACTCACAAACATGAGATATTTATTATTTGAACGATTCTTGTGGGACAGCGATCATGTGACTCCCAACTTCAAGTTGGCATTGTGTGTCTCAGAGCATGCAGAAATTCGGGAGGGGGGGAATCAACAGAATATCTCAAGGTACTCTTTTTGTTTGCATTTCATACATATTTTATTCAGCGAGAGACTGAATTAGACACAATCAAAAATGAAAGTACCCGAAAACTCGTTTTTCTCTGAATTCTGAAATTCCCGATTAAAACCATTAAGAGGATGCCTTAGGAATGATCTCCAAAGCAAACATTATCAGGACAACGCACGTGGAATGAAACACTCTGCAAGACTACTCAACATGGACATTTTGCAACCCACACAAACGTAAAGACAAATCGGTGATAACAGAAGAGGAACAAAAGAGCGTCATTTGACACTCTTTTTATATGTCAATTCACCCGTTAATTCTAATATCGATAACTTTTACTTTTCTTGTGAAACAGCTGTGGACGCATTAAAGATGCCAGCGTAAAACCTTTCATGCTGAATTTACATAATTGTGTGGTACATGGTTAGATATTTGTTTACAATTAGTATGTTTAGGGTGATTATGAAGGTTTCGTTTTGAGGAAACTCCACTCTTATAATTAGAAATTATGAATGAAGTTTGATGATCGAAGAACGAATCGATATCTTTTCTGAGTGGGAATGATGAAAATAACAATCAGGTACTTCTAATGTGACTAGCGGTGACAAGAAGAGACGTTCAGGAAGCCAGCACTGAAGTTGGATCCAACGGACCAATAGAATATGAAAAGCTTCAAATTTACAGCTTACGACTTGTCCCGGCCTAAGTCGTAAAAGCAAGCCTGTAATATCACCACAATATACAGACACCACATGAAAACAAGTATTTTATTAGAGAGTTTTACATTATATTAGTCAATTCTGTTGTTTATTCAACGTAACCCCGGGCTCTGAAGGAACACATTGCTAAAGCACGTTGATAAACGTGTGATTTCATGTCTTTGCATAAGTAAATTACAAATTTGAACGTGTGCTGGAACTGAAGGAAATCTATTCATCGATTAAACCATCGAGAAACATCCAATCGGGAGCTTAAGCTTCACTACAGTAACAATCAAGTTCCCAATTGGATGACACCGTCACAGCTGACGAATTGTCAACGGACGCACCGTTTTAATCGAGGTATATTCGGCCTCCGGGCACGGGATGGCGTTCGGATTCCGTTCTTAGTTTCGTAATTGCACAATGACGCCGAAGCCCACTGTGTCGGCCGCCGCTGAATGGAGCGGCAGGGGCCGGTGGGAGGGCGGTCGGGTTGCCGCTGCCTCTGCTCGTCGCCAAATCGGGCGGCGCCCCCGCGCTCTCAACCTGCTCGCCCCGCCGCGCTCGCCCGCCGCCGCCGCCGCCGCCGCGCCGGTTCCGAGAAGCCTCGCGCCGCGCCGGGCCGCCGTGGGCGAGGGCGAGGGCGTGGGCGAGGGCGTGGGCGTGGGCGAGGGCCTGCGCCGCGTACCCACCGACCGGCGAACGCGGCCTCGCTCCCCACCTCACCAGACATTCCCAGTCTCCGCAACCCTGCCCGGGAACTTCCCTTGTCCCTTCCCTCCCCACCCAAACCCACGAGACGCTCCGCGATGTACCGGTCCTGGATCCGCCCTTCAGCTTCACTAGTTCCTCTCATCTCAATCTTGCTCACAATACGATCTCCACCGACCTCTTCTTTTTGACCGAACGACCCACTCACCCCATCTCCGTACGGACTGCGCTTCGTCCTTGGTGCTGGCGTCCCGCGCGGGACAGCCGAGCGCCGCGATCTTCCCGTCTGGGCCCCGCCCCCTTTGTGGCCGGTGGCGGCGGCGGCGGCGGCGCCCTGCGAGCCCCACGCGGGGCGGGGCTTGGGGGGCGGCGGTAGTGTCCCGCGGCGACGGTCGCGGCCTCCGCGTTACCCGCGCCTACCGCCCCATCAACGCGCTTCGCTTCGCTTTGCTTCGCGGGGCGGGGCCGCGCTGCAGCACCGGAGCCCCCGCCACCCACGCAGATCCGCCACGATCGTGCCCCTCCTCCCCGCGCGCGCTCTGCTTTATGGCGCTGCGCCGCCCCCAGACACCTGCGACGGCCAGCCCCACGCGCCCCGCGCTTATACGGCCCCGGCCGATGCGGCGGCGCGCCGCTCCACTTGCAGGGCGGCTTCGGCTGCCGTTCGCCCACGCCACGTGGGCGGTTGCGACTTCAACCAAATCTCCGGGGGGGACTGCGCTCGCGTCTGGACGGTGGCGGATTGTCCACGCCAACGAAATCACTGGGACTGACGATGACAATTCAATAACATCCATTCTCCGATCCGGTCCTTTTCTTACTCTATGCGATCTATTCCAGGCGGATGCCAGTGGAGGTTCTTAAACAACGCACTCGCTGTAAATTCTTATTCTTTGTTTCCTAGTTTATTGCCTCTCTCATCCTTAGGGCTGAGTGATATGATTTCTCATCCTCAGCCTTTTCTGTCGTATTTGAGAGGAATAGTTAAATGTATGGGAGATGACGATGCTTACATTATTTACATGATGTCGGAGTAATGGCGGAGAGGGAGGGGCAAACGGCTGAAACCCAATTCTTCATCATAAATTCCACGTGTATCCATCGGGATTCAAACTCAGGTACCCAAAAGGTGGAAGGTAATATATCTCGGGTCGCAGGTCCCCATCATTCCCTCTTCATATGCCACATCTCAACGATCTCGAACAGACTCCGACAGTTCTACGAGATCGCGAATGTTAAACGCAATGAACGGTTCTCGACTCCGGCAAGGATATAATGAGTGTCCTACTGATCGATTCGAATCACGAAGACACGTACAGTAGCATTTCTTGGGAAGAGTTGAGAAGTTAAAATGAGAGTTTTTATTTCGAGCGCGTCAACTACTGGCGCCATTCGTTAGTAAGAATAGTGCTAATTACATTCCCAAAAGTAGTGGTATTCCTCCACCGCTGGAACATGACGGTGACATATACGTTAGTTTCTGGACGTTTCCACTCCAGGTAGCTTCCTCAGCAGGACACCGCCCCAATCAGATCAAACCCTATATGTTGCGTGTTCTGCCCAAAGTTTAACTGTCGAGCTTTTAGAGAGGTAGCATATCACTTCACGGTCATTACACGCAGGAAATTCTATATCATCTTAGGTTATTCCTTGTGTCGAGAGATGAATTGACTGGGTTTGTGGAAAGAAGACGCATCACCTATCTCAGCAAAATATTTCTCGAGAGTTTCAAGGTTGCCTAACAATCTTTTGCTGCCTACATTTACGTGTCTAGGAATTGTTTTAAACTTGTTAAAATCGAAACTCGTGACCAATTACATTCTGACAGTGTGATACCTGGAACTCAACGCGATCACTCTTCCTGGCCTCATGAGTCTGAGCCCTAATCAAGAGAAGTCAAGAGCAGCGATGGCTCTTGATCACACCGGGAGCGGTACTCAGTGCAACAACTGATGTCACTGCTGCGCCTCTGACCGAGAGGTCCTAGATTCGAGTCCTGACAGCGACAGGATTTTCGACACTAGCTTTTTCAGCTAGGTCGAATTCAGTCGGTCTGGAGGAGAATTCTAGCGGCCGGCTGCTCTGATCGGTAGATTTCCGTCGTTTCACTGATCAACACCAGGCGAATGCCAAAGCAGTACCCTACCAAACGGGCCACGGACCGCGCGCGATCTGTCCTTCCTCTTCCTTGTCCTATTCTCTCCCCTTACACACACACTTACAGTAACATGCACTACACTACCACATATTCAGGGAGATCGGTCGGAAGCTTAGAGCTTGTCCGGTTGTCGCGGTGCCCCGCTGGTGGGAGAGTCCTGGTTAGGGGGAAACCCCACTAGCCGACGGTAGGTCGGCGCCTGATCTCGCCATCCAGCGGTGGAAGATCACTGCCATCTCCCGAAAAAAAACATGCACAACACTAACGGGACTAATGAACAAAGCAGTTGAAGCGCCCGGAAACACGAAGAAATCAATCAATCAATCTCTTGAGTCACGACCAGAGGCTTGTTGCGCGCCATCCCGGCGACATCCCTTTTTATTTCGAAAATTATTTTTAAGAAATTCGACAAAATTCAACGTGACTTGCATACACTACATCCATTGAGGTCTTTCTTTATATGGAGCATTTAATAAAAGTTTGGGTTTTGAAGAAAAATTTAATATTTTCGCTATTTTTTCCTCGAAAGAAACATGCACAAATATCAATCGTAAATATGAATATTATGATATATGATAGTTTTCTTATCAATAGAGTATTCAAATTTTCAATATTTAGTTTATTACCAATTAAAAAATTTTAAGACCTTTCAAATTTTCTTTTTCAAAATTTAAGTAGTATATGACTTAGTGTAGGGATCACAGAATTTTGGAAAATGTGCACACAATTCACTTTTCCCCATAGCACGTAATACGCAGTTTTTAACTGTTTTTTTACGTAAAATAAATTAATAAACTTCATCTCCTCGGCAAGATTTTCAGATTCTCTCGGTTTCTGAACTTCGTATCTCTCCCCCTCTGCTCACTCCAAGAAAATGGCATTCGTCAGACAATCTGGACTGTCCACCCCGAGGAGAACAACCCCCCGGAGTCCCGAAGACGGAGAAGGATACTTTCGTATAGGGAGGAAAAGAACTAGAATGACTTCAACAATACGATCTGGAATGTTTGGTCGTCAAACACGTGTTTGAGGTTCTGTCGAGCTGAAACACTGCACACATGTGAGGATTAAGATTTGTTAGTGCTGTTTCAAGGACGGTGCAAGTGGCGAAGTGCAATTTTGCGCAATTTTGTACACGAAAATTGGGATCTCTATATGGATGGATTGATGAACGTTTGTGTACGCAACCGGGAGCTGTACCTCAGTGCATCAACTGATGTCACTGCTGAGCCTCTGACCGGGAGGTCCTAGGTTCGAGTCCTGATGGCGGCAGGATTTTCGACACTAGCTTTTCAGCTAGGTCGAATTCAGTCGCTGTCTGGAGGAAAATCCTAGTGGCCGGCTGCTCTGATCGGTAGTTTTCCGTGGTTTCTCTAATCAACACCAGGCGAATGCCGGAGCAGTACCCTACCAAACGGGCCATGGACCGCGCGCGATCTGTCATTCCTCTTCCTTGTCCTGTCCTCTCCTCTTACACACACACACTTACACTAACACGCACTACACTACCACATATTCCGGGAGACCGGCCGGGAGCTTAGAGCTTGTCCCCACTGGGGCGGTGCCCCGCTGGTGGGAGAGCCCTGGTGAAGGGAAACCCCACTAGCCGACGGTAGGTCGGCGCCGGATCTCGCCATCCAGCGGGGAAAGATCACCGCGAATACCCCGAGAAAAATCATACACTACACTAACGGGACTAATTACCAAACAGTTGACGTACCCGGAAACACGAAAAAATCAAATCAAAATAAAATTGTGTACGCATAACTGTCAGATTAGACGTTTTTGAGCTGAAACTTGGTAAATATTTCAGGAGTAAGATCTAGTTGTTCGTTCCAGAGAAAATAAAGATATTTTAATTTTGGGACGGTATTTTACTAAAAGTCCTTTAACATTATCAAATTTTCTGGAAAAATTCTATATTTGTGAATTTTCTTTTTGAATTTATAAAAATGATATAGTACGGATGCTCACAAAAATACCTGGCATACATATAATTGCAAAAACATTTACAATTGAAAAACAAGGGGTTTTCGATTAGAAACAAATTTAAGCTTCCTACTCAACCAAATTGCGTGTATTTTGCTTTAAATGAAATGTGGTGGGTCACAGATATTTTATTAACCGGTTGCTGGTATTAACCGGTTTTATATAATAAACACTAAATTTTAATAAAATAATAAAATTAATAGAATGAGGCTTATCTACGTCATTTGTATATTACTTCATTGTGTGAGGTTTAATCGATCCATTGAAACCATTCCACATTTCCTCTTGTGACATGTAACGTGAAGTCATTGGTAGGGAAGTTTCCTTAAGTTCGAAGAGGATTTTTAAATGCAATGATTACTGAATGATATGGTCGCAATGTTCAGCAATGATTGATCCTTTAATAATAATTATTAAAGTAGGTTTCTTTGCCATAGTTCCCTAAAACCACAGATCTAGGTAAATACGCAACATTTCCATTGTATTTTCCGAAACATTTTCAACTCTATGTTCACAGTGAATAGACATTGTATTGTTTCAAGATTTGTAATCCTCATTTCATGTCTTCGAATACTGAATGGATTGAAACAATATTTTTGAGCTTTCCTATTTTCCGCATATCGAACATGTAGAACTTGCACAACTTTTCTACAGCCCACCTCCCACACAGAACTAATTTTCGGCATGCATCCTTGCTGCACGACATTTTAAAGTAAGTCCCAAATTCCATGCTATTTTTCAACCATATTGATTCACGTGAATTGGGTGTTTTCTGCCTATCTTCATTCAATTGTTGGTCCTTAAATGATTTTAAATTTGATTGATAACACTAAGATGAAGTTTCGGTATGACGCGCAATTCTATCTTGGTTCCTTCAGTTTGTTATTCTCTGTTCATTTATTTTATTTCATTTTAATTCTATTTTTTTTACTAATATAATCCTTCAAAATAATGTTATTAATTCCCATTTACATTAAAATTCCTTTTATATATTGTACAAGTTTCTTATATAGTTTTATACTTAATGATTTTTAATTCATTTGTACTAGATCTGAAACTGAGGAGTCGAAACTGCTAACCTAACTGATATTTTTTAAGACAATACTTTTAATCTAGTGCTCAAACTATAATTCACCAAAACGAATAAAAATATCGCAAAAGATAATACCTTTAAACTATTACAACGCCACGAACACCCCAAGAATCAACCAATAACCTCTGTCAAGCTGCCTGTTTGCCACGCCCCGGCCCGCCCTGCCCCGCCTTGTCGCGCTATAGGCTGCATTCAACGCGAACCTCCCGCAACGAGACAGGAATCCGACTCAATCGTCAGCCGGCGTATGATTGATGACAGCGAGTAGACGTTTTAATTAAGCACCTCTCAGCCGATGTGAGCTATGAAGAACGCGCGAAGTATAATGAAATACAATCGCAAACATCTTTGTGTTGTAAGTGCGCTACTGCACCATTCATTCTCAGTGACGTTGAAGAAGTGCTTATGCAAAGAGTTCGGACAATATCTCAAATGGATAACGCGATATCGCCTAGTTTTCTCGACCCAATGAGCGCACAATTGATGCGACAAGTCACGCTGAGATATCATGGACGTCCAACCGGGCAACGAATGAACTGCATATTGCAAACCGAAATGTGACAGGAAATCGCGAAGTTTCAATAAAAAGACACTGACGTTTCTCAAAGATTCATTGACATACACTTGAATGTAGGTAATCAAAGACAAACTTCATCATCATCTGTTTTCAGAAATAGTCCAGTCATTTCGAAGGAGCGCTACTACAAACAATTGCGTTGGAAATTTCCGATAAATTTCCGTGCCGCGAAGCTACGAGGGAATTTATCTGAAAATTTCCAATACACGAGTAATACTTTTACTATATAGGAACAATATCCACTTTTTCGATATCAGGCCCCGCAATAAGAGTTTCTCCGACGAAAAATCGTCAGTTGTTGCAGCATTACTATTCTCTCCCTAAGTAAGTACGTAGTACGGCGAGAAATTAATAAATAAACAGGATTATAATTATATTTTAAATAACACATGGATAAGAGCCATGTACAACAGACATGGATAAGAGCCATGGACAACATGGATAAGAGCCAAAATTTATTGCCTTTTTATCCTTGAAAATAGATGTTATTACATGGGAGCTTTTTTTAAATAAATAAATAAATAAAAAAAAGAGTTTTACTGCCTAAAATTCGCCGTTTTCCGATGCACGATTACATAACTTTCTCTTCTTACGAACAATTTCGTAAGGCGAGAGAGTAAAAATAGAACCTTATTATAATGCAATAGAAACATGTAATTATTTTTTTAGAGGTTCCTCATACTCCTAACTTGAAATCAAATCTCATTTACTTCATATGGAATTTTTGACTGGTTTGTAGATTTTTTGAGAATATTCCTGACTCTTCCACGCCCGATTTAACGTCCTCTTCAGAACATCTCTTTTCTGCCTTTATTTCTCCATTACATTCTCTATTCAATACCCATACTTTTTCGCTGGAACGCTTCCAGCATTCCCCATTGGCTGAGAGGCGGACACATTTCGCCTATGCCACACTAGTTAACGTAAACAACAGATAAACGCATTCGTTAGGTTCGAAATGAACTGTTGCACATTTAAAAATGAAAAAGTAATTAATGTGCATGTAAAATTTTAATTAATTAATTTTTAAAAAAATGAAAGTACTTCTTGGCTCCTAACCATACTATAAAGTGGTATGATTATCCGATAATTTTCTCGGAATTAGTGTTATGCCTTTGTGGTACTCGGAATTGTGATATATTGCTTTCATATATTTGTTGTAAACAGGAGATAGATTGCGCGCGCGTGCGCGCGCGAGTGTGTGTGTGTGTGTGGGAGAGAGAGAGAGAGAGAGAGAGAGAGGGAGGAGGGGAGAGAGAGGGAGAGATAGAGTGGAGGAGGGAGCGAAAGTCAGGGGGAAGAGAGAGGTAAGCTACTCAGCAAAATCCTCACTTACAAGGTAACCATCAAACAGAGTGCCTAAATCCTCTGTCCGCTGATTTAATGCGAACAAAAAAATGTTCAATTCTCAATCAGCACAGGCATTCAAAATCTTAATCCGGTCAGATGAAGACTATAGACCTTAGCCAGACCATCGCAAGCTCATGACTACTGATCCCAAAGTCCTGCTTCTATCACAAAATAGAAAATTGAGACAACCCTCACACCCCTAAGGGTTGTCTCAATTTTCACAGCACCCCTGATGGTTGTCTCGATTTTCTATTCCGTGATTGTATGGCCTACATACTACTTGTGTCGCTATTTTTCGAAGAAACGCTATTTTGAAAACATTATTTGATTTGATTTTTATTTATTTTTTAGAGATATTTTTAGTTTGAAACGTAAGTTTGATTTATTCTTTTTCTTCGTGCTCTCTGTTAACGGAACCTAAGAGAATTACTATTCTGTAGTAATGGTCCGTAGCCAGAGAGGAGGGAGGAGGTCAGAGAGATCCCCGTCTCACCCATTTTGGTCCCCACTTCGTTAAAAAATCAAATCGTGTTTTCTAATGCTCAATTTCATATAGTTGTACGTGGTACGTGGACTGTGCAGTGGTAGGCTGTTGCGCAAAGCGAAGCGAATCCGGCCGGGCCTCGCCGGTCGGCGCGCGCGCCGCGGCGCCGGGAGGAAACTGCGACGCGCGACCCGGCGCGACGCCCGCGCGCGCGCAAATACACCTGACGTCAGCGGGACGGGCGCGCGAGCGGCCGAGGGCCTCGATGTTCCTGATTGGCGGCGGCCCAGTGTACATAAACAGTAATTAGTTAATGACGGCTTTCCAGTTTGAGGTTCGACGAGGTGTCGGCAGAGCGCGACAGTGGAGTGAAACGCGGAGGCGCGGAACGACGGGGTGAACAGCGGGGCGGGCGGGGCCCAAGGCGGGGCAAATTGTTGCCGCATGCGGCAGTGACAGAAGCAGGCGGCGGCAAGAGAGGGGAGGGGAGGGGGCGGGGCGGAGAACAGGTGACAGCCTCCGGCGGTGGAACTGCGATCGCGCCAGAGACACGACGGGAATGTCGTAAGGGAGGGCGGAGCCTGAGATGAGACTCACGACACTCTGATAGCGCGACAAGTGGATGGATACTACCTAGCTTCGCTGACGCCTCTGAGTTATTCGTAATGGTCTACTAAAGAAGTTGTGGTCGTCTTCCAAGCTTCACGCAAATTCTCAAGAAGGAAGACATTAAATACAAGTAGCTGTTGGTTACACTTTCGAAGTTATAAACATATTTTATATGTACTTATTTTTGTATGAAATGTTGTTTACTTTCTCTATTGAAGGCCAATCATTAATTACTTACTCACAATAATAGTAAACATCTTATTTATTCATAATCACATAATATATTTTTACACCACCTCTTGTAGTCATCTCTATCCGTTCCTCCAATTCAACAGGCACACTCATCGTTTTCTCTTCTGGAAACTTAATTTTCATGACGAGCATGACAAACGGCATAAATTTGATCTAATCCATACTACAACTTTGCACCACACTTTTCGACCTTTCTTTACAAAATCAGTCAGCTACAAAATGATCAATTTGATTCATGGACTTAACTAAGTATAAAGAAAGAAATGAAATGACTTCGTAACCACTGAAATCTCTACAACATATCCCTATTTTGAATTAATTGGTACAATAATCCTCGTTTTAAAAAATGAATGGAAATTAATCTTTGTATTATTTATATTGTGCAATTTTCATTGTTTGTGTTTCGCACTACGAGAAACCAAAATAACAGAGTGGTGAACACGATTAGTAAAAATCTAGAAGACCAGAAATATTGCTCGCCTATATGCTGGCATGCGACAAAGTGTGGACATACACAGTCATTATACAACTTGAAGAAACACCTTCAATTCCCTATTATTCTCTCTATTAAAATCCCTCCAAAATAAAGATTCTTCCAAGTTACGCATGATAATGAATTATCGCCCTTTTATTCTAAGCTGTCTGGTGTCCCGCAAGGAAGAATACACGGTCCAGTGCTTTATATATTGTACACTTCTGACTTGCTCACAACCCAAGAAATAGCTACAATTGCTGACAATACATTAGTTGTAGCTTTAGACAGCGATCCAGTAGAGGCTTCTAGATTGCTTCAGGAACACCAACAAACTACAAACGTTGCTAAATATTTGGCGATTCAGAGCAAATGAAAGTAGATATTACTTCATATTACTATCACCACGAAGAGAAACAAAATTGTTCTCGGTTGCAAATAAACCGAATTAAATTACGACAACAGATTAAGTGAGATATTTACGTATCCATCTTGATACGAGACTTATGTGGAAAATTGTGTATCAAAGAAACAACTTCAGTAACAATACAAAAAATCTATTGGTGGCTAGATAGAAAATCAGTGTTAGATTTAGACAATAAATTACTTTTTATCATTCTACAAGACTGTTTGGAATTACTGAATACAGCTCTGGGGCAGCAAAAGCGAATTCGAGATCCAAGTCATCCAAAGATTTCAGTCTAAAGTATAAAGAAACATAGCCAATGCCATCAAGTATGTTCGAAATGTCATGATTAAAAACGATTTTAAAATGCCAGCAGTTCATGAAGAAAAAAAATGTAGGTGTAAATATGCTATAAAGTTAGAAAGCCATACCAATACTGTAGCGATAAAATTTGTTAGATATAGTTTAGAAATAAGACGTCTTAAAAAATTAAAGCATCTAGATTAGTCTTACAAATACTGAAGTGTTGTTATTCGTGTATCAACTGTATTAATGGAGAGATACTAATCAATAACTTCTCCAATCATTGTTAATTATGTAAGCCATCATAGTTATGTTTTGTCACATGTATGAACATATTGTAATAAAACATAAATTTAAAAAAGGATAACAACATTCTACCATTATTTTTATCATTGATGGTTTTGACCAAAGAGCATTTTAGTATTGTGCAAAATAACAACTCTTGGGAAACCGGCATTAAAATTTCCGAAATTGTTTGCTTTTCTAAAAATACTTTATTACTTTATTCGCGAACAATACAGGATTTAAACTTGTGTATCTTTGTAACACATGCAAGAAGGATTTATTTCTATAACGAAAAGTATCCCTGCTAGAGGTTCGCGTGTATTGACCTTGTTCTCAATAAGATTTTTCAGCAACGGATAAAGTAATATAATGTTTTCTATTGTAAGAGCTTGCTTCCAGTAATATCGTGTATCATTGGAACTGTTCGAATGTAGAAGAAATATCTTTTTATGATCGGAATTGTAGTACAGTATATTATTGAGAGAGAAAGTCTAAAAAAATTGCTTTCAACAACTAAATTATTAAATTTAGCTGTTGTCAATCCACAATAAAAAAACATTGTTAGTAGGGGCCGTAGATCACTAGATCACTGGTGAAGCGTTCAAATCGGAAGACAACAGCGAAAAGAATAAGATTTCTTGAAGTGGTTATTGTCTATTGTCGTTATCTCGTTATTAGAACTTTCAATATCAAACGCAAAATCAGTTGACTAACTCAACATATACTTTATTAAAAAAGGTTATGTATTAAAACTACACTGAACCGCACCGCTCTCAAATGCTCTCTCCCGCTCTCAAATGCTCTCTCCAGGCGGTTGGAGTGATAAGCCTTATCCCCACAAGGAACCCTTCACTTGCGCATCTGTCTCCTTGGCCAGCGGCAGCCCATGGTTGGTGCCGAGGCTCAGCTGTCACTCAAACTTTTAGCGCATGCGCAGTGAAAGCATTTTTCTACAAGGTTCAACTATGGATTTCACTAGCTGAATATACGACGTAGCCTTGGTATTTATTACCAAGTCCTCGTTTTTGTAGTTCCACACGCCGCTTCCCCCATCGCATCTCCGGAAATTCTAGGCAACAACACAGCCTAGATGTATTGCAAGATACATTGCATTAAATTTCGTAAAAATGTCAACAAAATCTCTACTACATATTGGAGTAACATTTTGAAATGCAAATCACCCCTACACCTACATTCGGCAGCTCAAAAGAATTCTACTGGGAGAGGTGGTGCAGGGCATCAACTGATGTCACTGCAAGTGCCTCTGACCAGGAGGTCCTAGGGTCGAGTCACGATGGTGGCAGGAGTTTTCGACGTTAGCTAGATAACTAGGCCGAGTTCAGTCGCTGTCTGGAGGAGAGCAGCTGGCTGCTCTTCTAGCAGCTGGCTGCTCTGATCGGTAGTTTTTCGTGATTTCTCCGATCAATACCAGGCAACTGCCCGTGCAATATCCTAAAAAAAACGGACCACGGACAGCGCGCGATCTTTCTTTCTTCTTACTTGTCCTATCCTCACCTCATCCTTACAATCACTTACACTAACATGCACTGCATTAGCACAAACGAGAACATAGAGCTTTACCCAGCTGGGGCGGCGCCCCGCTGGTGAGAGACCTGATTGGGGAAAACCCCGCTAGCCGACAGTAGGTCGGCGCCGGATCTCACTATCCAGTGGGGAAGTTCATCGCCAGCTCCCGAGGATAAAGCAAGACTACACTTACAGGACAATGACACTTACAGGACAGTTGACGAGTCCGGAATTACTAATCAAACAATCAATAGGCAGCTCAAATGGATTCTTGCAAAATACATACATACATACGTAGACTTTGATTCGAGTACATGCGATGAATGTGTGGCTTGTGTTTTTGTTGAACGGGTGGACAGTGCGTCGCGAGGCCGCAGCCGAGGCGGCGTGGAGGGTGAGGGGAGCGGCGTTGGCGTTGGGCGGCGCGAGGGCCGATGTCCAGGCGTCCAGACAGCGCCCCTTATTTGGAGGAGAATGAGTGGCCCCCATATAAGGCCTATCCGCCTCTCCCATCTGCCTGGCCGCCGCGGCGTTTCCCTAAAATTGCTCGCGCACCTAGGACTCATCACCGGCGCCCGCCCACGGGCCGCCGCCCACCGCCCACTCGCCCGCACGCCCACCCACCCCGCGCCGCCCGCCGCCCGCCAAGCCCTTCCGCCAACGCGGCCTCAAGCGAGCGCATTAAAGCGCTGGCTCCCCGGGAGCTTCGAGTGAACCACTCACTCCGGCGTCTTGACACAATGTTGGCAACTCGTGCTTCCTGCAGCTCGGTGTACACGACGACACCTGTTAACTTTGTGGACGAAAAATGTGTGTGCTCTCCGCGAGGTAGAAACTATTAACGAGACCGATGCAAAGTATTCAATGAGAAGCGTCAAACAAGTAATACTACAGCTATATCCCCGGAGGGGGCGCCAAATGGTCGCAAGTAGAGGAGGAAAAGTCACTCGGAGGCAATCGTCGTGTGTGCCAAGGCGGGCGCAGTGGAAAGGCGACGCCAAGCTCCGTGATGACCCACCAGTTGGGCGCCTACCCGCCCTTTGGACAGGATGGGGTTAGTTAGTTAGTTAATGCCTTATTTGACGTGGCGAGACTCGGGCCATCAGGCCCGCTCTTCCGTCTAACCACGCAAATTTCGCTACGCTCCTTTCACCACCTAGAGGAGAAAGGAGGTATTATCCTGGGCGACGAAACAGGCGGTACTCAATTTTGCTCAGAGGCTTCATTTAGGCTTGAGGATCTTTTACATGCAGTAAATCTACTACATGGGACGGCCGGCTTTACTTCCCCTTCCGAAGGAAGGCGTACGAAGGATTTTTTCGCCGTTAAAAATCCACGGCTTCGATCGGGTTTGAACCCGCAAACTCGGGTACAACAGTCCGATACGCTAACCGTTATACCACCGAATCCGGGTGCGGGGCATGTACCAACCCCATATATAAACGTTCGATGGGGAGCATGAATCCGTCTGTCTGGTTGCCTACATTCCGGCGGCTCTGGTGTCGATAGCTCCAAGGTGGAGGCAGTTCAACGGGTTGAGGCAAACACGTACTAATTCTATATTTGTAGGTATCGGTTGACGGCACCAAGCCACCCAGGACACCGTCCGCGCGACCCTCAGATGGGCTCTTGGTTTCGTCCTGGCGAAAGCCCGATGCTTGTGGGTAATTAAGAAGGGTCTTGTGTAGCGTATTGTGAGTGACGCTTAATTCGACCCCGGTGCTAGACTGGAGTGCTAGTAGCTCTGAGTTGGCAGAGTGGCACCACCCAGGCGTAATTCGGGAAGTTCCCGTGAGGGGTAACTGCACTCCGGCGGGATCCGCATACCAGCTTGTCGGTGTGTTGTGGGCCGGCGGAAGGTGCGGATAAAGCCGAACAGCTTAGGTGTCCACCCAGCGGGCCAATCCCCCTGGTAGAACAAGTAATAGTAGTATAGGATTTAGCCCACGCGATGATTGATTGATTTGATATGATTGATTGATGATATTGATTGATTGTTAGTGATTCCGGGCGCGTCCACTACAGAGGCCATTAGTCCTGTTAGTGTAGTGTGTGTTATTTTCCTCGGGAGGTGGCTGTGATCTTCCTTCACTGGATGGCGACAACCAACGTCGACCTACCGTCGACTAGCGGGGTTTTCCCTAACCAGGTATCTCCCAACACTGTGGCCACCGCCCCAGCCGTGACAAGTTCTAAATCCCCGACCGGTCTCCCGGCATGTGTGTTAGTGTAGTGCATGTTAGTGAAAGTGTGTGTGTGTGTGTGTGTGTGTGTAAGGGGTGAGAACAAGGAAGAGGAAGGAAAGATCTCGCGCTGTCCGTAACCCGTTTGTTAGGGTACTGCTCCGGTAATCGCCTGGCGTTGATCGGTGAAAACCACGGAAACTCCCCATCAGAGCAGCCGGCCGCTCGAATTCTCCAGACAGCGACTGAATTCGACCGAGCTGAAGATCCTGCCACTCTCGGGGCTCGAACCTAGGACCTGCGAGGAATGTACTACAACTGTATACACTCTAGCACATTCTCACATTTGCGAATTATACTTCGTCTCAGGCAATGGAGAGTCGTCTATTCGCCTAACATTCCGCTTCCCCCAAATCAGGATCGCAAATGAAAGTCAGTAAGTGTGAATTACATACTAGCTACCTCCAATGAACAGTGCGCTACGTTGATATTTTAGAATATGGCGATATATTTTCGGATATTTTAGAATATGGCCGTTGATATTTTAGAATATCACAACAATCTTTTTCCTCATTCACATATCATTTCATTTATTATTCACATCACTCATTAAAATTAACAGAAAGAAACATAAATTACAGGAACGCTACATTAATTTTGGATGTCTCACGACGGTTCACTTCATAACTTGTAAATGAATTACGAGAGCGAAATAGAGTTTTCGCTCAACAATTCAGCATCATGGAGCAAGTAATGTGCCATAGAGATATTTGTAATATTCAGTTTTGGGGAAATTTAATCATTTTTGATTTTTCAATAGATGATATATTTTTCGCTAGCAATATCATACAATCTCTCCTCTTTCGTCTATTGAGGGAGGCGGACATACCGTCGTTAATAAGGCATCGTCACATTGTATTCTCACCATGAAAGGGAAATAGCAGCTGTCGTTATATATCCTCACCTTGGATGTCCAAAAAGAACTATTCAACTTCTTGACTTGATTTAGTATAATAATAAAACTAATATACACATGTGTGTCGCCAACACTATCTTGCATGCACATGGACATAACTGTGTACTTGTGTACATAATCTCACACCGTTCGCCAACGAACTCGGCGTCTTGGGGAATTGACACTAATGAGCAGCTGCTATGTCCCATTTCAGCTCTTTGTCTTTTTTCTCTACTTTTTTCTTCTTCTTCTTCTTTTTGCGCAGGACTCCTGCTTCACACGCGTCGGGGAGAATATTAACCTCACGAGACGCGCCCTGGAGGCCCAGCATGAGAACACTGAGGAGCGAAGCAGGTGGTCACAGCAGCCGACGCCGCGATGTATTCTGAAGCAGAAGTGAACTTGCAGCACCAACCCTTCAAAGCGTCCCCATGTGTATCAAACCTTCATACTTTAGCTTAGGCCAACGACCTACAGAAAGAGAATTCAACTTAACGGCCAGCGCCGAGACTCGGCCAGAGAGGAAGTTTTCTCGTGTCCATTGTCAAGCAATGGTCACTAGAGTAATATGCAACTGCGAGGTAACAAATACCGATTATTTCCTTAACAAACAGTAGGAAAAGACTAGTATTTTGTGAACCTTTTATTGTTATATGTGATTAAGGTGAAGTCAAGTAATGATGTGCATAATTTCATTGAGTTATTAAATCACTAAAAGGATGTAAAGTGTACTTAAAAACCCATGGATTGGCCAGCGTAAAGATCACGCAAACTTGGAGTATTTAATTAGAAGTTTTCCTTATTATTCTCTGAATAAGTGAAACTAATTGGAATGCAATAATTGCAGCTATTGTAAAGTTAGTACATACGTTTATTATAAGGGTGTACATATTGTGGTATTTATTTATTTAGGGTTCTCATTATTTTATATTTGTTTCTGCTAAGTGTTGAACCATATTTCTATTGAATCATCTTTATAATAGAATACATTAATATGTAAGCGTCATAACACACTATTTATCATTTCCAAGAACATCGCAAAAACAACTCCATTCTTTAGAGAGTTCCTCAATATGTCGGTGACTATGCCTGGGTTACGACATCGACGGGGTATTCCCATCAGCAGGTGGCTCCCCATGCTCAACCGAAAGGACTTAACGAAAAGGTTTTTTGCAACCGTGAATAAAAGGGTCCTCTGCAATTCAGCGTGGACGGTTGCAACGCAAATAAAGATGGTTATCGCAATGTGGCCGTATTCAACGTTAGGTGTTCAATTCACCAACGTTTCGGTAATGATTGGGTCCTTCACCATAAGAAGGGCTGTAACCAAGAAACAAAACACCCAGGTTCAAAACAATTATTCATTATCACGCATGCTATGTCATATTAATTTTACAAAACTATGTTTATAAAAATACACATCTCGCTGGAAAAAAACGTTTTCTTCTCTTAGGGAACACTACCTCTTCACCATCAGATTTTTTTCCTCTTCCTCTTTTTTTTTCAGCTTCAGGGTATGTCGATTTCGACTAAACCTCATGAGGACACATATTAAATTAGTTAATATTTAGCTTAGTTTAATTAATGCCTTATTTTACGTGGCGAGACTCGGGCCATCAGGCCCACTCTTCCGTCTAACCACGCAAATTTCGATATGCTCCTTTCACCACCTAGCGGAGAAAGGAGGTATTATCTTGGGCGACGAAACTGGCGGATCTCAATTTTGCTCAGAGGCTTCTTTTAGGCTTGAGGATCTTTTACATGCAGTAAATCTACTAGATGGGACAACCGGCTTTACTTCCCCTCCGAAGGAAGGCGTACGAGGTTTTTTTTGCACTTAAAAATCTACGGCTTCAATCGGGTTTGAACCCGCAAACTCGGGAGGAACAGTCCGGTACGCTGACCGTTATACCACCGAGTCCGCAAAATATTACACTAGACACATTTGCGGGCTCCTCAATCTGTAGTCAGCACACTCACAAGGCCTTCCTCGACAACACACATTCATGAAGGGCAAGGGACAAACTACCATGCCCACGGCGGGACTCGAACCCGCAACTTTTCAGACCGACGCGCTCTAGCTTCCTCACGCCTTGCTTCCCCGCCATTCAGTGCGGCCAGTTCATCGTCGGATATTTTATCCTAAAATAATTTAGTTGAAAATTTGGTGCTTTCCTTTCATCCTACGCGAGGCAAGCGTATTAAAATTACATTGGACACTACGCACACCTCTTAACTTCCAACGTACACTCTCGTTTTGTATTCTGCGGCTTTTCGCACGTTCGAAATGCATCCGCATGCTAATTGCCGAGGAAACACAGCCATTACGAAGGCAAACATTTCGTGCAGAGGAGGTGTCACGCGTTGGTGGCGCGTACTTGACACTTGGTCAATTCAGCGTCAAGCGCTGATGACTCATGTAATGTCCAACTACTCTCACCGTTTCATTTCTCAAGAACCGAGATGGATGGGTGAACCTTTGAGAGTAGTTTTCTTTTCACATGAGTCCTTTGGTGTACTCAGCATATGGCAATGATCAACGATCATGGGTTGATTGATTGATATTTCGTGTTTCCCGGCGCGTCAACTGCTTTGGTCATTAGCCCCGTTACTGTAGTGCATGTTTTTTCTCGGGAGATGGCAGTGATCTTCCGGCAGTGATGTAGTGCGTGTTAGTGGAAGTGTGTGTGTAAGGGGAGAGGATAGGACAAGGAAGGGGAAGGACAGATCGCGCGCGGTCCGTGGCCCGTTTGGTAGGGTACTGCTCCGGCATTCGCCTGGTGTTGATCGGAGAAACCACGGAATACTACCGATCAAAGCAGCCGGCCGCTAGAATTCTCCTCCAGACAGCGACTGAATTCGACCTAGCTGAAAAGATAGTGTCGAAAATCCTGCCGCCATCAGGACTCGAACCTAGGACCTCCCGGTCAGAGGCGCTGCAGTGACATCAGTTGATGCACTGAGCTACCGCTCCCGGTACGAGCATGGGTAAACGGTGCAAGGAGAAGCATTGGAAAATTGATTGATTGATTGATTGATCGACGTTTTCGGTTGTATCAACTGCTATTTAGTCCCATTAATGTAGTGAATGCTTTAACGCAGGAGGTGGAGGTATCCCCCCGGGTGGTAAGATCCGGCGACGACGTACATGCGATCTTACAGTGGTTTCCCTCTCTCTCCCCTGGAGGTGGCAAGCTCTAAGCTCCTGGCTGGCTTTCAGCCATGCTTGGTAGTGCAGTGCATGAGTGCTGGTGCATGTATGAGGGGTGAGGATATGACAAAGAAAAGAAAAGAAAGAACGCGACCAGTCCGTCGCCAGATTGTTCGGAATTCTCCTGATATCGATTGTAGAAACTGCAGAAAAGTACAGATCAGACAACCGGCCGCTAGAATTCTTGTTGTACTATGTAAAACCTCTGAGGGTTCTACTACGAAAAGTAACGCTAGGTAGCATACCTTTTATCTACGATGTTCAATGTATTATGAAGTGGAAGGCACGTGGTTTTTGTCAACTGAATGTTGTGTGCTAATTTTGAAAGCTTCGAATTCCCCGAGTACATTTAATTCATAACAATTTCACCTACAAATCAGCTGAAACCGACGTAGCTGTAGAGCTAGTTTCGAAAATCCGCCATCTTTGGCACTCAACTCCGTCAGAGTTGTTAGAAGACAGCGGCAACGCAGATCTGACAATGAGCTAAATCAACGGGGTTTGGAACTGAAAAACTTGAAAAACGACTAGCGCGCACTTTCTTTGTCCGATTCATGTTTTGCACTGATTGTTTAAGATTCAAATTTTCTTCAACAGCAATCCAACTTTCTGCTTCAAACAGAAATCCCATAATTCAGTTTGAAACGTTTAACAGAGTAACTCATTGTTTTTAAATGTCCTACGACCTGAAGCTTCATGCAGCCCTCAAGAAGGTAGCTCTAAAGCATCTACTGCCCCCAATCCAACGTCCTCGAGCTGGCACCATCCATTCTATTGAGGCGCCAAATAACTGCAGCGAAGTTACGCTCCTCGAGCAGTACACAAACGAGCATGCCTAGCGTGCACTGCATGCCCTACGATATCCTTAACATTATTTTACTTCTGCTTCAACGTCAACACACGCGGAGAGTAAGTACATTTAAATTAGCTGAGATTGGGTGCAAGTATAAATACAATTTGCTGGCACGTTGGTATTAATCGATACCGTGATACAAGACGTTAGGTGTGTGGGGGTAGATGGCACGATTGGCTGAAGAGAAGCTCTCTGATCTAGTGCATGCTTAATAAAAAGTTCAGTTCCAGATTGGGATGTTAGGAGAGTGTTAAATTGATAAAACCGTGGGTCCAAAAATGTGAAAGATCATGTTACAATATATAGTTAAAACAACTTACTGTTCTGAGGCACTATAGTTGAATAGAGTAAATCAATTTTGGAACAATGATAATATAGGAAAGTTGAAACACATTTAATGTGTAACACAAAATTGCATGCAATTAACAGAAATTGAAACTTTGATTTACGAATGAACTATCAAACATTCGCGTATTTTCACAGTTAGTGACCAAAAAGACTTCTGATCGTAGTGTCTCTTAGATTTATGTATTTAAAGAATTATTTTATCAGTTTCTGCTGATGTATGTCTTTTCCTCGGTTCACGCCGATGTAAAACGCGGCCGAGGTGCGTGCCGCCAGTTGGCACCAGTTCGCGCTCACTGCGCAGCAACATCGCCTTCAAAATTCCTGCCATTGCGCACGCGCTAGATTTTGATTTTCCTCTGCGTCCCCCTGATTAAAGAACGATTTTCCTAAGGACGAGCCAAATGACAGTTCGCGAAAACAAGTGAACATCACATGTATTTCAGAGAAGTATCCCTCCGCCGCGACAGCTGTTCAGCCCCTTCGTAAAGTGTTTGGTTATGGCTTCTGAGAAGACATCACTATCTAGAAGTCTAGGAGTTTTGCTGATGTATATGCACATACGCGAGTCCGGGAAATAATTAAATTTAATTACATATGTATAAATAGAAAGCTCTCAATCACAGCTCGCCACACAAAGTATACAGTACAAAGGCCGGAACCACGTGCATCGGTACGCATCTCGCATTCAAGTCTCGGTTTTAAAATAAACATATTATTTATCACACAAAAAGTAAATTCAATGTAATATAAAGGAAAAAAGAGTTTTTACAGAAGAGCACATAACACTGCACTTCCTAATTTCAATTATTTCTCGCGGCGCACAATATTTTTGTCGGACGAGGACGTCGCGAAAGGAAGTGTCTTAGCCATTTACAAGTTAGCCAACTGCAAACGAACAAATGCAGAAAGGGAGTTCATTGGGCTCGAGGGCACGACGACCACAGAACCTGCAGTTATGTTGCCGGCAGTAGCTGTCACTTTGGCTCAACCTTAGGAAAATCGGTCTATACCATCCGCTGCCGGGGGGTAACTTCCTCCTCTTCGCAAACTCCCTTAGTCGAATATAGTGTCGCCACGTGTTCATTCACTTCGAGCACCATTTCATCACGTGCATAGGCGGCAGTTGCGTGGAAATTACTTGACTTGCGGAGCGGCAAACGTTCTCATTACTTTATTTGAAGATCTATTTTTGATGAACAGATTTCATTAAGGAAAATATTTATCTCCAACTTTAAAAAGATGCCGAACACATTTTGAACATAAATTTTCAAAAATTCAGGGAGTGTAACAAAAACGCGGCGTACCCTTATCTACTCGAAAAACCTGTTTGTCTTAATAAATGAATGGGTATAAAGCTGAGGTTTTGAAACTGGCGTCGCGGTTCCCAGGAGCGCCGCGGCCGTATGGTAGGGTGATTTATTAAAAATGATCTTTAGATTTGATTTACTTTAATCCTTGTGTCATTTGTCTACAAAATAATTGTGTACTATCATACTGTATGTTATTTGTAATATATATGATTTGTTTGTCTAATTAATTGTGGGTTAATTGAACCTAGCAAGTTCTTTACTAATAAGCGTATGCGGCTCCTTTATCATGGACGTACATCCCTAGCGCGCATGGCGGCCGGGGATAAATAATATTTTTACCCACACATAGTTAACCTCCAGAGTTAACATGCTCACGCCAGAGCGCGGCGGCGACACATAAGTGTTGTGCTATTTTAATACTTAATTAGAACGGGTAAATAAAGTACACTTACTCATTTGTGTTGAATCTTTAGCAGGCCTATATTAACTCTTATATTTGAAACTTATTGTTCCAGGAGCCGCGGGAAGTTTCGTTTAGGACAAGGGAGCCGTGGTCAAAAAAAGATTGAAAACTATATTTGGTCTTTGAGTTTTTAAAGACAGAACATTTTTCATATTCATATTAATTACATAATATATCGCAACGTTTCGGAAACGTGTTGTTTGCGTCGTCAGGCGTAATTGAATTAATTAAATATATTATTTTAACAATGCTCAGTTATAAACAGACGAATATGTTGTAAATGTACACAAGTCACACTAAACCAATCTTGATAAATACTCTATGAAAGGAACTAGTCAGAAAAAGGTTGAAGGACATTATAAAATACAATAGACAGAAAGAAGTTATTAATACTTAATTTAACAATAAAATGAAAGAAATTAAAAAAAATACCCAAAACTATTATAATATTGAAGAAATACAGACAGAAAAAAAATTTTAATATTAAAGATTGAAAACCACTGGGATAAAAGATTCATGCGGCGCTATTGAAAAGTAGTATTGTAAGTTGTTTCTGCTGAGGGGAGTGCGTGCGTCTGCCGCCCGGCCAGCGCGCGCTGGGCCCGGCGCCACCGAGCGCCGCGCCGCGCCGACCTGGCGCCAGCGCACTTCGTTCCGCGCAGGGCAGCGCCGGCCGCATTGGCCACGCACGTCACGCGTCGCCTCCCCCTCCCCCTCCCCCTCCCGCCCACGCCCAGCGCGAGCAACCAGGCACGTACCTCTTGTACTACAAAAGAACGGGGATGCGAAATCCTTGAATGATGAATTAGATTCCGGGCATGTCAACAGTTAAGGGTGAGAGGTGGCCGTGATCTTCCCATGCTGAGTGACGAGATCCGGCTCCGATCTAAATGTTGGCTTGTCGAGGTTTCCCCAGCCAGGTATCTCCCACCAACGGGGCATCGCACTAGCCGAGACAAACTCGAAGCTCCCGTCATATGTGGTAGTGTAGTGTATTTAAGTGTACGTATGAGTAAGGGATGAGAATAGGCCAAGGAAGAGGAAGGAAAGATCGCGCATGGCCCTTGGTCTATTTGTTAGGGCACTGCTCTGGTGTTGATCGGGGTAATCACGGAAAACTACCGATCAGAGCAGCCGCCGCTAGAATTTTCCTCCAGACAGCGGCTGAATTCAAGCTGAAAAGCTACGGTCGAAAATCCTGCCACCGCCCAGACTCGGACCCTAGGTCCTGCCGGTGAGAGGTTTGCAGTGACATCAAGTGATGCCCTGAAGCTCCTAAGCTGTTCTGGAATCCTTGGAATCTGGTACTTGGAAAATATGAAGACGACCAAATTGATTAGGGGAGTCGAATAGTATTTTACACAGTCCCACACATGCCACAATTTTATAGATATGTGACATTTCAGTCTCGACAGGAAAATTGAAATATGAGTAAGAAGGGTGAAACAACCTGGTCCTCTACCCAAATTTTCACTGACTAATTTTTAGCCGTTCGCGAGGAAAAGTGTTTGAGAGTTCCTGAACATGCGCAATTTTAGATCATTTTCACAGAAAAGTTTGAATTTTCCACACAAGTTATCCGAATTCATATGAAGCAGTCGTAAAAGAAGATGAAGGTGCTTTTAAGAAAATTGTTAATTTGCCCATATTTCATTCAAAATTGGAAACTACCAATATTTTCAAATACATGTATTACACTAATTGTGGAGAAAACTTTATTTTTGAAACATTTATCTTCAATACATAGTTGTAAGAAGACGGCGAAAAACTTTAACTATCGCAATTTTCGAAAATTCGAGAATAACCGTGAAAATCAGACTAATGCCGTCTTCTTAGAATTATTTTCCTCTATCCTTACAAGAAACTAACAGAAAATATTTGGAGACAACTTCAGAAAATTTTGAAAATTTAAAAATATCCCAGAGGCTTCAGTCTGGTCAGATTGATAGGGGAATATTTATTTGGGGAAAAATCTTGCAAATAGTTCAGGCGCTGGTATTGTTGACAGACGGACATACAAAAAGACAGATGGGTGGACGAGGGACGGGCGGTCGTTTTGAAAACAACTACACAATTCGGTTACAGGGAACCCCAAACGTGTATTTCCGTTGATATAGTGAAATCTATTTTCAACACGTGATTGATTGATTGTTTCGTGTTTCCGGGCACGTCAACTGCTTTGGTCATTAGTCCCGTTAGTGTAGTGCGTGTTTTTTTCTCGGGAGATGGCAGTGATCATCCCCCGCTGGATGGCGAGATCCGGCGCCGACCTACCGTCGGCTAGTGGGGTTTCCCCCTAATCAGGACTCTCCCACCAGCGAGGTGCCGCCCAAGCCGAGACATGCTCTAAGCGCCCGACCGGATCCAAGGAAGATGAAGGACAGATCGCACGCGGTCCGTGGCCCGTTTGATAGGGTACTGCTCCGGCATTCGTCTGGTGTTGATCGGAGAAACCACGGAAAACTACCGATCAGAGCAGTCGGCCACTAGAATTCTCCTCCTGACAGCGACTGAACTCGACCTAGCTGAAAAGCTAGTGTCGAAAATCCTGTCGCCGTCAGGACTCGAATATTTTCAACACTATCACTCTCTACGACATACGTCTATTAGGGAGTTTGTGCACGCCATAGCGGACCCACAAACGTTGCTCAGTTGTGGGAATGTTACTGAGAGCAATCCTCCGTAAGGAGAGGCCGTTGCCCACCCAGGGATTCTCAGGCTATATTATATTATAGCGGATAGCCCTATCGATCTTCTGCACATGTGCAGATACACAAAATATGATGAGAAACGTAAACTGCGCATTCGCAGAAGATCGATATTGCTTTAACGTTCGAGGGTGCACAAACTCTCTACTATTCCGTTTATACGCAGGTATACGAGAAGGTAATCAGTGCGTTAATAGTAGTTTATGCAATTAATTTATAATATTAAGCTTTATTGCGTGAGTACATGTTTTGAAAACGAGCGATATTAGGAGAATGTTTTCAAATTTCTTCGAATGCAGTAAAGCAACATTAAAAAACGAGTTGCATACGCTATCTATGTATAATAGGATTATAAATTTTTTAAGAGAACAAACTTAATATTGCGAAAAAACTTTCTTGTAATGTCTCGGGTATTTGACACCTGTACGAGAAAACGGTGGTCAGCTGTTCCATTTACCGCTACCACCCCAAGATTCTCTCGTTCCGATTGGCTGAATGTGTGATGACGCAATCATTCGAGCCGTAAAATCTAATACGTCATTTGTGCCGTAAAACGTCCTTTTAAGAGCGATTTCTTGCAACAGAAAAGGTCGTTTGTAATGCTGGCATACAAAAAACAATGTTTTGTAGCCCATTTGTAGGGGTAAATGGGAAAGGCACGCGTTGTCGCCCTTGGCAGCCCACTGTGCAACCGCTGGCGCGCTCTGGCGGGGAAGGGGGCGGGGCGGGGCGGGGCGAGGTGGGGCGAGGGCGAGGCGGGGCGGGCGGAGCGGGGCGGGAGGGCGGGGCGGAGCGGGGCGGAGCGGGCAGGGGCGGAGCGGGGGGGAGGGCGGGGGCGGGGCGGGGCGGGGCGGGCGGGGCGGGGCGGGGCGGGGCGTCGCCGAGGGACGGGAGCCGCGCGGAAGTGCCGGCCGAGCGACCAGGGCCCCGAGCACGCGATTAATGGGGCGCGTAATGGGGCCGTTTCCATTCGACGCGATCCCCGCTCCTCCCCTCCCCTGCCCCCCACTCACACATTCGCTCGCGTGTATTTATACGAGGAAACCGGCGAAGCTACTCCCCGCACAGTGAATAAAATTAAATGGCCCTAAAATAGACACCGCCTTGACACTGACCTACAACCACTGTGGAATCACCGATTTCTTTCATGAGTAAACATTCAAGTGGTAGCCCAAGAAGGGCAGGGCCATGTGTCAAACGAGAAGCGTACGTATTCAAAGTTAAAACCTTCTTGTGATTGCAACAGGTATGTGGATCCTAGAACTGGCCAAACATGAACAATAATCGACAAAATTCGAGAATGCGAATATATGTGTTGATTTTGATTTTTCAAATCCTGTGATTACAAGAAAAATCATAACAGAGATATTTCTATTATTTAAATATTGTACACAACGAATCACACTCGGCAAAATTCTCTCAAATTGGTTATAAGAATACACAAAATAATTGGGAGAAAAAGTATCCCGATAATACCTACAAACAGATGGTCGGACAACTGTTTTAACGTAAACCAATGTTTCGGATCAAGAACCAACAAAACATGAATTCTGACTACAGAACATGTTAGAATAAGTAATGTCCTACATATAGGAAGAATATTTATCCACTTTTTCGGTATCACGGTCCCCACAAACACAGATTTTTGTCGAAAAATCGCGTTTTTGCAGTATTACAAAACTTTCTTCAGGCTAAATAAATTATAAGATGAATTAGAAAGAAGTGTTCCGCAACAGACACATTAAGTTTGCTAGCTAGAACTGACTAAATAAAAAAAAAAATATTAAAAAAGTAATCAAATAAAATATTTTATGATGGTTTTCCAAGGTTTCGAGGTACAGGCGTTTCGATGAATTGAAGAATCATTTGGTAAACGGACAAGTATTTTAGAAAATCAAGGATTGTTACTATTTCTGTTGTCACCGGCTTAGGTGGATCAGGGCATCACCTCATGTCTCTGTGGTATCTCCAATCACGGGGTACTAGAGTTTGATCTCGGACTCTTCATACTGTATACTGGATTTCGACTGTAAACTTTAAAACCCTAGATTATTTTAAGACATTAGAATTTGTATACACAAATTAACATATTTTACATTTATTTGTTGAGTATTTTTCTTCTATTTAACGTTTCTACGAAATTTGTACAATTTTTTTATATAATGATATGTCGATGTGGGCAATAATAACACATCTAAAAGTAAGTTATCTCAATTTGGAAACTAGGTAATAGTTAATGTTACTGTTATTATAGGGAATTTTTATTAAGTCGAATTATAACATAATATAAATATGTTTAATTACAAGACAATTATGCAACCGTTTAAATACTAAATGTACATTCAGAACATGAAGACATTGCAACGAAATGTCGAATCGGAAAACGGAAACTGTAGTGTATTCAACAATAAAATGTGAAATGTGCTACTTTGAGCAAACAAATTATACTATCTTAAAATAGTTCTGGGATTTAAATTTAATACTAGTTTTTGAGTCCCGACGGTGGCAAGATTTTTAACACCAGCTAAAATAGCTATGTAGAATTCAGCCGCTGACTAGAAGAGAAATCTAACGTCCGGTTGATCTCTTCAGAGAATTCCTTAGTTTCTCCGTTCCATACCAGGCGAACGTCGGAGCAATACCCAAACAAACGGGCCACTGATCTTGCGCGATCATTCCTTTCTTTTTCTTGTCATATCCTCATCCACTTCTTAAATGATTGATTTTTCGTGTTTCCGGGCGCGTCAACTGCTTCGGTCATTAGTCCCGTTAGTGTAGTGCATGCTTTTTCTCGAGAGATGGCGGCGATCTTCCCCGCTGGATGGCGAGATCCAGCGCGACGTACCGTCAACTAGTGGGGTTTCCCCTAACCAGGACTCTCCCACCAACGGGCACCGCTCCAGCCGAGACAAGCTCTAAGCTCCCGACCGGTCTCCCGAAATATGTGGTGGTAAAATGCATGTTAGAGTAAGTGCGTGTGTAAGGGAGAGGATAGGACAAAGAAGAGGAAGGAAAGATCGCGCGCGGTCCGTGGCCCGTTTCGTAGGGTACTGCTCCGGCATTCGCCTGGTGTTGATCGGAGAAACCACGGAAAACTACCGAGCAGAGCAGCCGGTCGCTAGAATTCTCCTCCAGGCAGCGACTGAATTCGACCTACTGAAAAGCTAGTGTCGAAAATCCTACCGCCGTCAGGACTCGAACCTAGACCTCCCGGTCAGAGGCGATGCAGTGACATCAGTCCACTTCTTAAAGACACTTATACTTATATGCACCACAGTACATGTCGGAAGCTTAGAGCTAGTCCCGGCTGGTGCGGTGTCCTGCTAGTGACAGATATCTGGTCGGAAAAAAAAACAGCAAGCCGATAAGTAGGTTGGTGCCGAATCTCACCATCCTGCGTGTTATGATCACCGCCACATCCCGTGGTAAAAGCAGTCCTCATACGAGACACACGATCGCAGCAGTTCACGCGGCCGGAAAAACAAAACAATCAATAAAATATTTATGTTTATCATATTTGATCTAACCTCTGGAATGGCTCACGGGGAGCGTACTAGCTTGGCACGAATGGAGCACGGTGAGCGTACGCCATGTTCGCCTCATGTCTCTCTCACCTCAAGCATGGGAATTTAACTAGGTCCAGGTAAAGGGAACACCGGTAGCTGGCCGGCGAAGTCGGACTACCGGCCCAATAACGCCAAATACACACATACATATTTATTCTAATACAATCGATACCGGAATGCAACTGTCCTACACAAGCTTTACTGTTTCATGTTATATTTGGAGTCCTGTGGAGACTGGAGCACATTTGACCTTTTTATCTCTTTTGATTGATTAATGATTCCAGACGCGCCAATTGGCAAAGTTTTAGTTCCGCAAGTGTAGTGCACGCCTTTCCTCAGAAGGTGGCGATGATCTTCCATTTGGATGATGGGATTCGGCGTCGACCTACCGCCCGCTAGCGTGGATTTCCCTGCCCAGATATCCCCACCAGCGAAGCACTCTCTCAGGTGGAAGAAGCTCTAAGTACCCGACTATTCGCCCGACATGTATGGTAGTATAGTGCGTGTAGGGTAAATATGTGTTAGTAAGGGGATGAGGATTGAACACGTAAGTGGATGGTAAAATTACGCGTGAGGCGTTTGTTAGGGTACTGCTCTGGCATTCGCCTGAAATTGATAGGGAAACCGCGGAAAACTAGCGATGGAGCAGCTAACTAGAATTCTTCTCCAACACGACTGAATTCGAGTTAGCTATTAAACTTGTGTCAGAAATCGTGCCACCGTCGGAACTCAAACCTAGGACTTCCCGGTCAGGGGCAATGCAGTGACATCAGTTGATGTCCTGAGCAGTGTTTCCAGACGTATCAGGATCCTGGTATCTTTATCAGGATTTTAATGAAGATACACGTACCAGGATGAAGTCATCCTGGAACGTTTAAATACCAGGATTTTAAGTCTACGGTAATTGACAATGTACGATTTAAGATTTGTATAATATTTTTATTCAATAATTTAAAACTAACACCAAGATTACAAATAACAATGATATATTGGTGAAAACATTGTATTAAGGATGACATAGGGTGGTCTTTTCTAGCACATGCGATAGTAAAAAAGATATAACGTCTCAGTCTTCAATTCATTTTATCAATATAAAATGAATAGATATCTAGTAAAGTTTAACAAACTTCTTATGTGAGTTAAAAACATAATGAGATTTGTAATATGAACAATTTCAAAATTTGAATCAATTGTCATTGGTACCAGGACTTTTAGAGAAAGTATCAGGATTTTGCAGGGTTGGTATTGGAATTCACATTTAATTCCTCTGGCAACGCTGGTCGTGAGCCATCCAGCCCGGTCATTTGATCATGTAGATATCAGGCTTACGATGAACAAATGACGTGAGAAACTGAATAGCAATAAGACTGCAAACGTTAGAATGTTAAAACGTCGGCGTAGTTAGAGGGTGTCCTGATTTGCAATAAGGACAACCGGAAACTATGAACTTGCCCACGCTTCAGCTAGAAGGTGACTCCTCTTTGCATATTGTGACAGCCATTCCAAAACAATACGCACAACTTGTAAATTAAGAGCGCGCCTTATGCAGTGTCCAATGCCAGCGGAAATCTCTGATGTAACGATTAGCCGGGGGGTGAAGGATGGCCATCGGGAAAAAGTCAAATGAACATGAATCATTAAATGCAACTTATCTCCGCTAATGCTATGACATCCAGTGATAAGCAGCACTTTTACGATTATTTCTCGTGATATATAGCTACTACTTTATTCAATGCGTAATACATCCGAGAACTCGTCACATCGTCGTGGAGATCATGAAATGTTTGCTAATATTACTCGCGGGAATATTGCGCATACTTGTGAATGAGTGGGAATACTCCTGGAACTTGAAAACGTGGGCAGTTTGTACTTCTTCTTTATTCGTCACATACAAATTTTACTGTTTCTTTAAAAATAAAATAAATTAAAAAATCAATTAAAATAATCAATTATTAAATATCTCAACAAGCAATGAACGGACTGTATAGGTTTTTAAAGAGCTGAAAATACTAAAAAATGGGCAAATGATTGGATTACGTGTAAAAAAAGGTTAATGCAATTTTATTTGAAATGCAACAGTTATTGTAGGGACACAATTGCTTGGACCCACGTTAATCTAACATTCATTGGCAGAAAAATTGCGTTTTTTCGGACTTTTCTAAATACGAATGAACAACATGAAACAAGTTTGTAGACACTCAACGTAGATTTAGAAAATCTATTTTAAAGTGCCTTTTTAAAAAGTTCCTTGTGAATGGTCCCAATTTGAGAGATAAGGCCATGGAAATATATTTGAATATTTCATATTTTGGAAAAATACACACGACGTTATTTAAAATCTATCTTTGAGAAACAGACTTTACTCAGGAAAAAAACAATTGGTGATTGTAGAAAGACGTCAAAAAAAATTAACTTTTACAATTTTCGAAAATGAGACCCACACTATTTTTTGAAGCAGCCTTTCTCTATCCGAGAAAAATTCAATTCAAAAGTTTGCAGTTTTGTTAGAAAATTTTGAAAATTTCCCAGAAGATTAATGTAAGTATACCAAATATCAAAATGTTTGTTTCAAATTCTCAGGGCCTCATGTTCGGCAAGATAGTTCGGGGAAAATCAAGGAGATTTTGGAGAAAAATGGCTGAACGGTTTAGATGCTAGCATTGACTGAGGACGGACAGACAGCCTTTTTGCTGTGATTCTTTTGGCACCAGGACGCACAAAACCGAGATTCTGACTGCACAACGTGTTAGAGGAAGTTACTAGATACAGGAACAATATTCATTCACTTTTTTCAATTTTAGTGCCCCATGAGTTTTTCTGACAAAAAATAATAGTTTTCTGTGTCAGCTTCTATATTTTTTGAATATCTATATCACTTTAAAGAATCAAAAATCATAACCGAATGTGGGTTTTTTGTGACACAAATAAGGGGACAAGTGGGGGGAGGAAACGTCGAAACTTCGAAAATAGGCTCTTAAGACAATTGTAAGCATATTTTGTCTAATAAACTACTTGGATATTCGAAGCTGAACGCAGCATACATCAAAGTTAGTTTGAAAAAATAATAAAATTTTAATAAAAATTAAAAAAAAAAAGCACCAATTTACACAATTCGACAGCTTTTTTTATTCTGGGTTAATTTTTCTTTTATTAAAAATAATTTCATTTCTTTCAAATAATAAACAATTTAAATGTTTCTGGAGTATTTTTATGCTTCTGCAATGCAAATTTTCCCTAGAGAGCATTTTTTCAAACTAACTTTTGAGTGATTATGGGGTAGCCATTAAGAATATCCAAGTACTTTATTAGACAAAATATGCTCAAAATTGTCTTAAGAGCTTATTTTCAAATTTCGGACATTTCCTCCCCGGACACCCTGTATAATAAGCGCCAAGTGACGTCAATCGGACACGCGCCACTCGAGGGAACTGCGCAGCTCCGCGGAAAACAAGGCGGCTGCAGCGGCGCCTGCTATCTCCTCGCTCCGGCGCTGCACTCCAGGCGGCAGGCGGCGCGGCGCACGGTGGCTCCAAACACGTCGTCTATCCCTTCTTCTTTTTTACTTCTCCTTCGATTGGTTTGGTTTGTGTTTTTCGTGTTTCCGGGCGCGTCAACTGCTTTGGTCATTAGTCCCGTTAGTGTAGTGCATGTTTTTCTCGGGAGATGGCGGTGATCTTCCCACGCTGGATGGCGAGATCCGGCACCGACCTACCATCGGCTAGTGGGATTTCCCCCTAGCCAGGACTCTCCCACCAGCGGCACCGCCCCAGCCGGGACAGGCTCTAAGCTCCCGACCGGTCTTCCGGAAAATGTGGTATGTAGTGCATGTTAGTGTAAGGTGTGTAAGGGGAGACGATAGGACAAGGAAGAGGAAGGACAGATCGCGGGCGGTCCGTGGCCGGTTTGTTAGGGTACTGCTCCGGCATTCGCCTGGTGTTGATCGGAGAAACCACGGAAAACTACCGATCAGGGCAGCCAGCCGCTAGAATTCTCCTGCAGACTGCGACTGAATTGGACCTAGCTGAAAAGCTAGTGTCGAAAATCCTGCCGCCGTCAGGACTCGAACCTAGGACCTCCCGGTCAGAGGCGCTGCAGTGACATCAGTTGATGCACTGAGCTACCGCTCCCGGTTTCTCCTTCGACTTTCTTTGTCCTTCGAGGAGGTTAATTAAACAATACTAGTATGTAGCGTTTCGTGTATGGCCGTTCAAAAGTATTGATTCGGAAAAAATAATATGTATTGCGCTAAGTGAAAGATAGCGAGGTTGAAGGTCGTTTCAATTTTAACTCTACTGAAGACATTTCTATTAAAAATGACATATGTTCATCATTCAAGTCCTGATGAAAACAAAAATTCCGTAGGTCGATACGGTATCATATTCGATACTATCATAATAATATTTTTGTGAAATCGTGTGTGAAGCACACTGTAAAGCACATACAATAAATTCATCCGATTTTGGAATCCATTTCTGGCTAATTGTTAACAGTTTGAAATTGTATTTCTTCTCTCGTTACTTCTCATTACGTTTTAACCATATTTCTTACGAAAGCCGCTCTTTCATATTTGTTGTAAAAGTTTTATGTCGTGATTGCTAGAAGGAACATTAGAATAAATTTAAGCAAAAACTTACACATATGGAATTTATTATATTATTTACATAATAATAATAATAATAATAATAATAATAATAATAATGTAAAAAGCAAAAACCAACGGAAACGTTCGTGAGGGTTTCGTTTTCAATTTCCGTGAGCCTTGCAAATTTAAACTAACTTTTAATGTAGATTTTTTTTAAATGTAGATAATGAAGAGGAGAGAACCATGTGCAATACATAACTCGTTGTTTAGGTACTACTTCATGCACCTGGAATTGTGGAGAAAACCTATGGCAGCGAATCAGGCATTTAGCTGAAATCAAAAGTTTCCTAGCAGTCAGGACACGAACCAAGGACCCATCAGTCTAGAAATCCAAGCATCAAATCATTTTAATATCATTGCGGTCTCAGCCTAGATTTTCATATGACTGCAAACAGCTTTCTTAAATTTTTGTTATATTTTTGGAAATTAATGATAACGTGGATCTGGAACGTGAACAAAATTGGAACGTGGATCTCCGATGTATCGAAATTTGTGGTGATTCGTTTCCCGTCCTCAGCACAAACTTCCGTCATTGAAAATATAAAAATAACGAAATGTCATCTCTGAAAAAACTAAAGTCATCGGTTGTTTTACACTATGAATCACTTATCAAAACGTGACATGAAATTATATCTTTTCTTTGTTACAACTTTACATAACAGTGTTCTGTTAACCATTTACTGACGCCGAAGTGGAGTCTGTCGTAGACAGCCATAGCCTTTTATCCTTTCGACCAAGGGCTTCAAAAAACAAAATAGGAACAGGAACCGATTGGAAATTAATTTCATTCGGTTCCGTTTCCAGTGAATGAAAAAAATTGGATTCGTTCTCACTAAACCATTTGCTACAGTTCTGATTTGATGCCTTGGTACGATGAAAGACGTAGAAGTGTTTTGTTCAGCGAAGATATTTCTTTGATCCCGGCGAATAAGCTGATAAGTCCAAAGATCCTACTTTTACAGGGGAGCAAAAAATACTTTAAACAAATGCTGTAAATGGGGGATAAATGATATTTAAACAAAACCTATACACAGTTTCATTTGAATATCATTAATCCCTTATTTACTTCAGTTGAAAGTTGTTGTTTTTTTAATTTGTTATTTAAGGTCACATCAACATCTTAGGTCATTAGCGATCACTATTGCTGTTAACGGTATGGTACTATGAAGATGAGACGATATGATGATGATAAGGGGTGAAAGGACGAACACAAATACAACCATGCCCGAGGCGGGACTCGAACCCGCGACCCTTCGGTCCGAGATCACTACGACACTACTGCCTTAGCGATCTCGGCCACCGGGCCGACAAAGTGGCTTTTTGCTTTCCTGTAAAATTAAGTTTGTTTGACTTATTCACCAGATCAAAGATTTTTGTCCGCGTATTTTCCATGTGGGCCACTGTGCGGCTGCACGGCGCCGCGGGCTCGGCTGAAGAGGTCCAGCCGCCGATCGAGGGCTGCCTGTGCCGCGGCGGCGGCGGCTCGGGGCGTTTATCGAGATAATGACGTCAATGCGGTGCGCAGCGCGGCAAATTACGGCCGGCTAATGACTGGCCGCCCCCAGCCTCCGCCCCCCCCCCTCGCCAGAGCCACTGGGCGCGGAGCGGTCGCTGAGGAGGCCGTGGCAAGGCCGTTGAAACGCTCCTCAGACCGAGAGGGCGAGGTAAGCCGCTGCTGGCGAGACGCGACATGTCCACCTGTTCTCGTGAACTATTTGGGGTCCAAAACGGTTCCCAGTTTCGGTTCCCAGTTCAACTTTTTCCACCTCTCGTTACATCTGTTCCTCCAACAACACTCAGCCCATCATCACTTTTGCCGTTTATTTACAAAATCACGGATTATTGCACTATCAAACCTCCGGATCACGACAAAGGAATCATCATAGGGATGATAACATACGACCCGACGGTGAGCAAATTCCACCTCCACTCCATCTCTTGCCGTCTGCTGTTCTAGCGGTTATTTAAGTCTTCATGACTCCAGCGGTTCACAACTCCGGCGCAATAGAAGTGGTGATAAAACTGGTATATTGTTTAATTACGTTACAAAAGAGTATGGTCACGGAGCAAAAATGTGCAACGAAAGGCAGAACTAGTAGGGGAAACCGGAGAATATAGACCCCACGTGTTGGAACGGGTGCTATACTTCGATTGGTTTGTGATTCCAGGCGCGTTAACCTAAGGTTATTAGTCCCGTAAGTGTTGTGCATATTTTTATCGCGGCTGATAGCGGTGATCTTCCCCTGCTGGATGGCGAGATTCTGTGCCAAACTACACGTCGGCTTGCGGGACTTCCCCCTACCACATATCTCCCACGCGTTTGTCACCGCCCCAGCCGGGACAAGCTCTAAGCTCCCGACCGGTCTCCCGGAATATGTGGTAGTGTAGTGCATGTTAGTGTCAGTGTGTGTGTGCATGGGGAGAGGATAGGACAAGGAATAGGAAGGACAGATCGCGCGCGGTCCGTGGCCCGTTTGATAGGGTACTGCTCCGGCATTCGCCTTGTGTTGATCGGAGAAAGGAAGGCACCTCTCGGTCAGAGGCGGCACTGCAGACAGGACTGAATTCGACCTAGCTGAAAAGCTGTGTCGAAAATCCTGCCGCCGTCAGGACTCAACCTAGGACCTCCCGGCCAGAGGCGCTCAGTTGATGCACTGAGCTATCACTCCCGGTGGCACCTCTCGGTCAGAGGCGGCACTGCAGTAACATCATTTGATGCCGGTGAGGGTCCTTCGAGTAGAAGACGGTTGCGCCAATGGCCAGCGGCAGAGGGAGAAGCGCAGGCGAGACGCACGACGTGGATTGATCGGCGCGGCCGCCACCTCGACACGAGGTACACGCATCTGCACTCCCGCCTCCGCCCACCTCCTCCCGCGGCAGCGCCTCCGCGGATGACAAACGCCGCACGGGACTCGAAGTAATCAGCGTTGCGGCTGCTAGCATTTTCGTTCGTCTCAACTCAATATATTTCATTCAGCCCAACTTGCAAGATCAGAAAATTTAAAAGTAAAATCATGGGTCCACACGATCTTTGTGTACAGTGATACACACTCGTACTTTTCTTCTTCTTATTTTTTTACATATTGAAGGTCGCTTTTCAACTACTAAGGTCGTCTAGCGACCACTAAGTATCATAGGTGAAGAAACTGTTACATGGACACACACAAACATCCATGCCCCTGGCGAGATTCGAAACCGCGACCCTTTAGGCACGACACAGCTACGGTTCTTCTGGCACTTCAATTAGCGTACCGCGACAGTGAATCACCAAGAGAATTAAATACCAGAATCAGGGACCGACCTTAGAATAAGTTTATTTCGAAGTACGAGTCCAATTGCTCGCCCCATGGGAATAATTGGTTTAGCGGTCGTTGGCATTTAAATAATTGAAATAATTAAAGGCATTGTCATTGCCAATAATATTGTTTACTTCAACAAGAGCAGCTTTCGATGGTTACCCATCATCATCAGTTTTCTGCTGTACGGAAGATACAAATCTACATAGTCTTTTTTATGGAAGACACAAGTTTCGACTTAGTTTCTTTGATGGCTTCTATACAGCAGAAAACTGATGATGATAGGTAGCTATGGAAAGCTGCTCTTGTTCAAGTAAACAATATTGTTGGCAATGACAACGTTTTGACAATGACAACGTCAAGCATGCTAATAAACATAAGTATTCGGAGAGTGTGACCGTCGGTGGGTACGTATTGCCTTCATTGACGGCCTCTCCCTTCGGTTGTCCGATTGCCTCCCGGCTTCTATTATAAAGAGCCTGAAGAACTGTCCTCAACCTCCACGGTATCCCAGCATTTTCTGGGTCGATCTATCGACGAAAGGATCCCCATTAGAGAGTTTGTGGACCCTCGAACGTTAAAGCACGACCGATTTTCTGCGCATGCGCAGTTGAAGTTTCGCATCACTTGAGTACATGTGCGCATGCGCAGAAGATCTATAGTGTTGTCCTCTATGACGAGCACAAACTCACTATTGTTCCCCAAACCTCACACAGAGATAGACCTTGCGCTCATCTGCGTGCTGTATATCCACTGTCGTCCGAGGTAGCCTGTGGACCACCTCGGAGCTACTCTACTTTTAGAGGATTAGGTAGCCAGTTCCTAAGCGCGCGCAAGAACGTCCTCAGCATGCTAAGGCAAAGGGATTTGAAAAGGATTAAGATTGAGAGTTGATACACGAGGAACTGAGAATGTCTCCATGCCACACATGCACCTGCCAACACCCACGGTGAACATGGAGTTCAAGTCCACAGCCCTGTACTTAGGCACATTCGCACCTAAGATTTGCCTGTTACTTCAAATGTAAATTCGAAAGGATTTCCACAAGGTCTGCATAGAAAATAACATACGAAACATATAATAACAGTATTTCACAAATTATATGATCGGTTTCTACATTTGGTTTAATGTTTTTGTAGTCTACGCAGATGCGTAAAATATTCTTGAAATGTCAGACATATCTCTTCAAGTGGTGCAGAGAAATGAACCAGAAATTGCTCAGACGCACATTATATTTGAAAAAATAAAAAGTAATCGCAATCTTTTAAATCTCAAAGTTTCAAGTCGTCCTTGAACGCCACGAACAACAGTGACGCCGACTCGGCCGCGCCGCCGTTGATTACACATTTCCTTTTCCTCTGCGACCTTAATCACTAAGCGGTCGCCGGCTGGCAGGGCAAATCCCATTGTGGCGCGGCGCGGCGGCGCGGCGCGACGCTGTGAGTGCGCCGCGGCGGCGGCGCGGGCGGGGAAGAGGGGGGCTGTCTGAGGCCGACCCGGGGGAAGAGGGCGAAGAGGCGAGGTGAGAGCAAAGGTGGAGGCGGCGGCGAGACAGAGGCGGAAGGGAAGGCGGAGGAGAGTCGGAGGCGAGAGCAGCAAAGGTGGAGAACAGATGGCGAGGAGGCAAGGCGAGAGCAAAGGTGGAGGCGGTGGCGAGACAGAAGCACGGCGGAGGAAAGCGGAGGAGAGTCAGGCGAGTAGTCAGCGAAGGAGGAGAAGAGATGGCGAGGAGGCGAGGTGAGAGCAAAAGTGGAGGCGGCGGCGAGACAGAAGGACAGCGCAAGGAAGGCGGAGGAGAGTCGGAGGCGAGTAGTCAGCGAAGGAGGAGAAGAGATGGCGAGGAGGCGAGGCGAGAGCAAAAGTGGAGGCGGTGGCGAGACAGAAGCACAGCGGAGGGAAGGCGGAGGAGAGTCGGAGGCGAGGGCGAGCGAAGGCGGAGAAGAGATGGCGAGGAGGCAGGTGAGAGCAAAGGGGAGGCGGCGGCGAGACAGAAGCAAGCGGAAGCGAAGGAGGAGGTAAGAAGCGAATTGTGGCCATGCTGGAGAGGTCGAGGCTGGGGCATTGGGAGCGGTGGCACAGATGGATCAAAGGCAAAGATGGGGGCCGGGGCGAAGGTATGGCGGAGGTGGAGTCGAGACGTGGAAGGAGTGGAGAGCGGGACTGGGATGACTGAGGCGTTAGTGGGGACAGGGCAAAAACGAGAGGTGTAGGTGGGAGCGAGAGCGGATGGAGAGTGAGAGCGAAGCTCAAGAACGGCGCTGGGTATTGTTGGATATTTATTAAAGCCTAGTTCATTATAATAATAATAATAATAATAATTATTATTATTATTATTATTAACATTGAGGTTGTCAGTCCTAATAATAGTTTCTACTTCTCTGAACTCGAATGCTGCCACAAGGACAGGATTCCCGATCACCCTGTGGAGGACGTGGGCGGTGCCACCAGAGCGGTCTTCTCAGATTGGCGCGCTAATTTCCCTTCGAGGCCTACTGTGCGACAGGGTTTAGTCAGAGATTATGTCCATTAACCTTTAATCTTCACATAGCACTTCTAGCGTCTTTGAATCTGGAATATTTGTGTATTTTCCCACCTCCTAGTGCTCTCAGACTCTGCTGGGGTGGGATGGGAACGACCTCTCTCATTCCAGATCTCATCTACGACGGTGAGATCCGGCAAGTTCTGATCCAGCCGATAGTCTGTTGAGATCCTTAAGTCTCTGACTTTCGTTTCAAACACCATGCGTTCAGTATGTCTAACCTTTGGGCTTTTACCATTGACCATTTCCACACAAGCTATATCTTTTGTATACATTCCAGCAGCAGGTGGGCCCACAATCTTCATGACGTTCTTTTTCATCTGTATGTCCTATTTGCTTGAGGCAGAATAAGTGTTGGCAGAACACACACTGCATCATATTATAAAGCAATGGTATTTTTGAAAGTCTGGGATAACCGTTAGAAAACAGATGTACATATGGGTATAATCGTTAATAATCTTATATCATATCGTTAAAAATTTTCCAAGATCCATGCACTCGCAAATTATTTATTTTGCTTACTAGAAGTATTTGGCGCCTAATGATACTCTGAGATTTTAGCTTCGGAAAATCTACAGAAGGGCCGTCCATTTAGATCTCTCAGAATGTAGCTGTGCTTCAGACTGTCCAGTGAACAGAACAGCAGTGAGAGGGATGATGGTAGGCTCGGGTATGGGTGACCTCTATTCAAATTGAGAAAGACAGAATTAATATTGAACGCGTAGTAATCATCCGCTGCTCAGTTGGATGTGGAAAGACAATTAAATTGTTCCTTCCAGGCGAAAACGAACGTTACACAAGGGATTGGTCTAGCGGGTTATGATGACTCCAGTCCCAATCTTCTTTCAGTTATGATTGGGGTCTCATGCGGCACTTAAATACAGCTTTAGTTTCGAAACAAACTTGAATCAACTAAAACAAAAACGAAAAACACAATTTTTCACGTAGTACCGGCACATGGAACTTACGTTTGTACAGATCCGCTCTGCCGTCCGTAAATATGATGACCATTTGTTCCCAAAGAGGGTCAATGGACTGGATAAACTAAGTGAGGGCCGTCCAAATCCTCACTGTGGTACTTGAAATGTTCTCATACGCACAAGTCTTTAACAAAGAATCCGGGAATTCATCTAAACCGGACGAATATTTATTTTTTAGTTTACCGATTATTTTGAGAATTTCATAGGAAGAAGTTTCGGAAACGAACATTGTGTCTAAAATTTTGGGTGAACTGTCTGTTTTTGAATTTTGTGCCTGAAGACCCTTAGTGAGATCGGCAGCAATTCTCGAAAAGTATTGGTTAAAGAGATTAGCCACTGTTGCCGGATCGTTCACATTTATATCGTTATATTTTAAAACAACATTCTCTACGGGGTTTCTAGTTGATTTGGTAGTATTTTTTATTATATTCCACATTGCTTTTGTTTTATTACTTGAGTTCAAAATATCCTGATCGTTTTTCATGATTTTAGCCTGCCTTATGACTTTTCGTAACAATATTTTGTATTTTTTAAAGTAGATAAGGAAATCCTGAGATACGTAATGACGTTTAGAAATAAAGTAGAGAGTACGTTTAAATTTTTATAAATTTTTTTTTTTAATTAAAAAAAAAAAAAAAAAATTATATTTTTCATTTGTGTCAATAGCGTTATAAACTGCCTCCCATGATTCTTTCAGCAAGTAATCCGTAAATAACTTTATGTTAACTGTAGTAAATGCTCTGCACATGCGTGTTTTATTTATTGTGTCAGTATTCATGTTATTAGTAATTGTAAGAATTTGTGCATCGTGGTCACTGTAACCTAGATTATTCGTTATTATTTCATATCTAGTTGTGGTTTTGTTAATTATAATTTGATCTATTGCTGTTTAAATTAAAAAATGAATTAAATTGAGAAACTGCTCTTTTTCGTGGGATTCGCTCAGAAAATCAATATTGAAGTCTCCACATACAACAATGGATTTAAAGAGAGATTACTAATTTTGTTCAGAGTTATCTCTAGACTTTCTAAGAAATTGAAATAATCTAAAGCTTGCTTTGTTGGAGGTCTGTAGATGCAAAGTAAGATAATTTTGAGCGTAGTAAGATGTACAACTGTTATTTCAAAAACTTTTTCAACTGCATATAAATTGAATTCTGACAAGAAGGTAGAATCAATGTTATTTCTTACATAAATACACGAACCTCCGTAAGCAGGGCCTTTATTTGATTCCCTTGCTCTACAATAAGATCCTGCAAGGTAAAAGATATTAGAAATATTTAGAGAAACTTCTGTAATGTTGCCACATTGGCAATGCTAGAGAAGGTATGCCAAAAGCACATCGGAATGTAAGGGAAGAAGGATACTAGCCAAAATACTAGAAAAATAGCCAGCCGGATACTAGAAGGATACTAGAAAAATAGCCAGCCGAAGGAGAATAGAAAGCCAGATAAAAGCAATTGGCGATCACGTGATCACGCCAGGAGACCGCCCTCACAAAGGGGCAGAAGTAATCACGAGCATGAAGTAATCACGTGACCGCCATATGCGAGCACAACGGCCGGCAAAGCGGGCTGGGCTTTCTGGTAAGCCGCGTTAAGATACAAAACTGGTCGCCCCAGGAGGCGAAGATGTGCGCTGCACGACAGACAACCGATCCTTTCTGAGACTGTAAATGGATCTGAATTCCAAGAGTGACAGAGTGTCACGTTTTGTGGCGTGATAAAGCGGTGGGGTTGAGTTGCTGCATTACCTATGGTGTGCAATGCGGCCGAAAAAACTTTCGGAAGAAATATCTAAGATATAAATGTAAATTCCACACCATTTCGTATCAATCTCTTAATCTCAACGCTTGTAAATAATTTCCTTATTTGTATTAAGCCATTATATGTCCCGAAAAGGGCTAGGCCTCGGCGCCATTGATACCGAAGTTCGTAGTCTGTCACCCATCCAGGAACCGTCCATGTCTCGAATTCGCTTAACCTTCGTGACTTCACGTAGTTAACGAATCCGCTAAAGGCACCCGTTTCGCAGTCGTGGCCTTAGAGTAGAACCATTGATGACTGGGGGAAACCACGAAAACCCCGGTAAGGGTGGCCGGCACGGGGATTGAAGACGAACCTCTGGAATGCAAAGCCATCGCGCTACGTTCTGAGCCACTTCTCTCGGTAATTTTATTATAGTATATTGTAAATATACTATTTAATGTGCAGCGAGTATTAAAATAGCATATAGCGAATAGTACAGGCAGGCTGGTACAAGATACTAGTACTGTAGTAATCACACTAAATATTTTAGCACCTACAACAACAAAAGAGATAAGCAGAACCACCTGTGTTCTGACAGGAGGACTCTGCCCTTTTAGGGATTCAATGGGCTCATATCATCGTCATATTGTAAGTAAATTTATACATAGAACCCCCTGTCTGTGTTTGCGACATTGCTACCACGACGCGACGCAAAATTAACTATTACTGAAAAGAAAACGAACACGGATTCAACTTGTCAGAGCGCCTGCCGTGTCATGAGAGCGCCCCGCCTCTGTTGGCGTCCCCGAGGTGGGAGATGCGCGTAGCGTGGCGTGGCGTGGCGTGGCGTGGCGTGGCGTGGCGTGGCGTGGCGTGGCGTGGCGTGGCGTGGCGTGGCGTGGCGTGGCGTGGCGTGGCGTGGCGTGGCGTGGCGTGGCGTGGCGTGGCGTGGCGTGGCGTGGCGTGGCGTGGCGTGGCGTGGCGTGGCGTGGCGTGGCGTGGCGTGGCGTGGCGTGGCGTGGCGTGGCGTGGCGTGGCGTGGCGTGGCGTGGCGTGGCGTGGCGTGGCGTGGCGTGGCGTGGCGTGGCGTGGCGTGGCGTGGCGTGGCGTGGCGTGGCGTGGCGTGGCGTGGCGTGGCGTGGCGTGGCGGGGCGGGGGGGGGAGCGGGCGCGCGGGGCGCGCCACGCAGTCGCAGCGGGGCGGCCACTTCCAAATCGGAGTAATCGTCCCGTCCCTCGGCGACGCGGTGCGGGGGCTCGCACGTGGCCGCGTGGGAGGAGGGCGGCAGGGCGACCGTCACAGCGACAGGATGTCTCTCTCTAAAGACAGGCTCTTTTCCACGGTAAAAACCGGCTTAGGTTGCTTCGGGGATTAATTGATGTCACTTCACTGCTTCTGAGCGGGAGGTCCTAGGGTTCGAGTCCTCACAATAGCAGGGCTTTCATAGCAGTAGCTATATAGTTAGATCGAATTACGGCGCTGTCTGGAGGATAATTTTAGCGGCTGGATGCTCTAATCGGTAGTTTTTCATTGTTTCTCCGATCAACACCAGGTGAATGCCATAGCAGTACCCTAAGAAACGGCCCATGGACCGCGCGTGATCTTTCATTCCCCGTCCTTCTCCTGTCCTCACCCCTTACTTACATACACTCTTACATGCACTACAAGACTATACGTATCGGGAGACCAGTCGGGAGCTAAGAGCTCGTCACGGTTGAGGCGGTGCCCCGCTGTTGGGAGATTGGGGAAACACCTCTAGCCGAAGTGTAGGTCGGCGCCAGATCTCGCCATCCAGCGGGGGAAGATCACTGCCACCTCCAACGATAAAACATACGTCACACTTACCAAACGGAACTTAGCAATTGACGCACCCGGAAACACCAATCAATAAATTAATTCATGATAAAAGTTTCGTGCAGATGCTCATTTAGAAATTTCCCGACGGCTTGTCACGAGCTGGAAAACAAACGTGCCGCCGAATTTATTGCGATATTTCTGTGCGTGCGAAAAGGATCCTTGGGCATATTTAATTTAATTTACTGTACGGGAACGGGAATGTATTTACTGTACAGAAAGGCTGTCTTGCGTCAGGAAGGCAACGTTGATGTACATCACTTGTAATATATATATTCATATAAAGCAGTTACCATAAAAAATGTCCTGTTTTTAAAATAAAGGACCAAAAGTATTCTGATATATTGAAGAAATATAGACAGAAAAATAAATAATAATTTTAATACTTGGATTTGGAAAGCAGAATGACATGTTAATATTCCCGGCCTATTTTCAGGCATCCATTCATTAGCGAACCCTATCCAGTCCCTTTCAGCAAACTTGCGCCCATGGTTACTGAGGCTACATTGTCTCGTTTCCATTTGTTAATAAAACAAATATATATTTTCATTTTCTTTCAAAGTTTTGAATGGTTAGTGCTAAATGCACTGAATCACATGACATAAATTGATGTATCCTTTTAATTTTGAAAAATTACTGAAATTAATTTTTTGTAATATCTCTCACGTCATTACCCATTACGAGCATTTTTATTCATTATTGAATTTGGAAGAACACGTGGTTAAACGATTTCTTATGAAGTTTCCCGACAACTCGAAAGTTTTCAATGAAAATTATCTCAAAATTGCACATGTTTACAAATGCTCACAACATTTTCAGAAATGCTCCAACATTTTCCCAATGACGGCTACCCATATTTAATGAAAATTCGCATGTAAGACTACGTTTTACACTTCTTTAATGTTATTAAAGTTATATTTCAATTCTACTATTAAGAAACCGAAAAATTCGAAAAATGTGAAAATATATCTTTTAGGTCTCATTAGGAAGTGGTTGGAAGAGGGTGGGACAGTACCGAAAAGCTAGCCGAGACTGAATATACTAGAAAACGAACTAGTACTACAAAGTCTGTGTTACTCTGTGGCACCGCTTCCTTTCAGCTGAAATAATGAAATCGCTGAAAATCGTTGTCACTTGCAGAAATAGTGCTAGTATTTGGTTTCGATATGCCTTGGAGTTACCTAAGCAGCCAACTAGGGAATTGGCAAGGCCTTGGAGGCGCCGCTGAAGCGCCGTTTCGCAGACAGGAGACGGAAGTGAAGAAACGTGGAGGCGCCTCCTCGCCTCCGCATTCTCCGCCCACGGCGAACACACAAAGGAAGCAGTTGGTGTACAGCAACATAACAAGGAGTCGCGAAGCGTAGAGTCAAGGATTTGCATCTTGACAGAAGCAAATGAAGGAGTCGTATTACGAATGCAGTGACGTTTCCCTCGCGGCCTATGAGGCAACAGGCACATACTGAAATTAAACAGATATGGAAGGAAAAGGAAGAAAGTTATAAAACGATCAATGCAATTAGAAAGACTGAAACAAAGATGGAGAGATCGGAATTTGAAGAACTCGTTATCTTTTTAAATTACCGCCCAATTACCGCAAACAATTAACAAGCAAACAGGCAACCGAATATTAAAGAACGTTTATTACATTCTCCCCTTACTATGTAGTTCATAGCAAGGTTGAAGTATTTTAATCATACTCCAAAAATCGTTGATTTTTCTAACGAACACGTGGATAAATCATATTCCTAGGTATACGGAGTAAAATACTCCCTTAAACAAGTTGTGTACTCAGAATCCACGCTTTAAGGGTCCTTGATTCTGAAAAGTCGATTGATGGAAGAACGTCTGTCTGTCTTTCTTTCTGCCTATTTGTCTGTCTGTCCATCCGTCTTTCCATCCGCAGGTCAGTCTATTCGCAGGTCTGTCCATCCGCAGGCTGTTCATCCGTCTGTCTGTCTATCCGTCTGTTCATCTGTCTGTCTGCCTATCCGTCCGATCATGTGAACGCAACCGCTCAGACGATTTTCTACAAAATTCATATTTTCCGATCGATTTACTCTACCCCCTGGAATTTTGAAATGTATACTTTGTTTTTTGGAGGAAAGTCTACATGAAACATCAACAAAGTTTTCAAACTTTTCTCAAAAATGGCTCCTAACTTTTTGATTAAACTTTGTCCTCAGATAGCGTATAGAACGATACAGAACGCCAGTTGTAGACCACGCAGGACGCGTCCTTTGTTTTCAGTGAAAGTAATGGCGTAAGGTGCACATTACGGGTTCTCTACTTCACATTAGGGGTCACTTTTCAATTACGACGATATTATTTAAAGCTGCCTAGTGATGGAATTTGTGGCACTGAGACGATGTTTTATTTTCCAGGAGGGAATTAATTTCCGAGTCGATGTATTTCCTAAGTTCACTCTAGCCGAGGTTCAGGTTCACTGTAACCGAATCTTCTTATGCTTACTTGAAAGTGAAACGGGACCAGTGACTTAAGTTCACTATATCTGAGTTCTCTACAACCGGAGTACACTGTTTCTTGAAATAAGGTCATGCAAAATTTTTGTAAAACCTTAGCCCTTTCCCCTATTTGTAGTGAAATACTGGCAATTTTTAAACAATTATTTTCTCAAACAAGGCTCCAAGTTTCTTCTTTAAAGTTTTTACTCGGTAAACAAGTGATGAAGTATCTGTGTTTTCAAAGATTTCAAAAACTTCACTCAACTTCACTTCAACTTGGAAATGTTATTGGAGATATACATTTTTTCTTCAATAAAACCTATTCGAAAAATTAGATATTTAAATAAGGTCATGTAAACTTTTTTTTAACTCGTAGTTTTTGCATAATTTCTACTTGTAAAAAGGTAATTTTTAAAAAAATCTCAGAAATGGATTCAATTTTTCTCTTTAATTTCTTTTCACGGTTAGAGCAAATACGTTTATAAAATCGTGCAGGTCTCATTTTCGTTGCACTTTATGAAATTTTGAAAATGGGTCAACTTGCGAGAAATGTGTGTTGCTGTTGTAGTACCACTTGTTATGAGCAAATAAATAAATGAATAAGAGTGATAGGTTGATGTGTTACTTTCCCCTTTGTGTTTCACTATGAAAAATTGAAAATCAGGTCTCAATAGCTCAATGCACTGGGGGTTCAGATTCGAGAATTACCTGTCACGGAATTAGTTTTCAAATGAACAAAAAAAGAAGAAACGCTCTTATTTCAATACCGCGTTGCCTTTGCACGATTCTGCGATTTACACGAGTGAAATATGCAACACAGAAATAACTTTTGAAAAACGAAAACAGTCTGCACAAATTATGGCAGTGGTAATGAGAGGAAGCCTGAATTGATGAGATTCACACTTCGACAATACATGCCCGAAAATCTCCCAAATGAAGAGCTAAAGAGATAAGCAGAGCGATGGATGTTGGTTGGTTGGTTGGTTGGTTGTTGGAGATTCCAGGCACGTCGACTACTGAAGTCATTAGACCCGTAAATGTAGAGCATGTTTTTTCATCGAGGGTGGCGGTGATCTTCACTTGCTGGATGGCGAGATCCAGCGCCGACCTACCATGGGCAGGCGGAGTTTCCCCAAACCAGGTATCTCCCACCACCTAGGCACCGCCCCAGCCGGGACAAGCTCCAAGTTCCCGACCGATTTCCCGGAATATGTGGTAGTGTAGTACATGTTAGTGTAAGTGTGTGTGTGTGCGTAAGGGGAGAGATATGACAAAGAAGAGGAAGGAAAGATCGCGCGCGGTCCGTGGTCCATTTGTTAGGGTACTGCTCCAGCATTCGCCTGGTGATGATCGGAGAAACGGAAAACTACCGATTGGAGCAGCCGGCGTCTAGAATTCTCCTGAGACAGCGACTGAATTCCATCTAGCTGACAAGCTAGTGTCGAAAATCTTGTCACGTCGGACTCGAACCTAGTACCTCCCGGTCGGAGGAACTGGAGTGACATCAGTTGATGCAGTGAGCCACCTCTCCTGGTCAGAGCGATGGAAAGGAAGCGCAGTTGGAAAGAGACATCTTGGCCAGACACAGTCCGTCCACGATCAGACCGCAAACTGCAATTACAATCAATCAAAGCCCAGCAGCGGCCGCCTGCCGCCATCACCGCCGCCGCCGCCACGCCGTGAATACGTGACGCGACTGACGAAGTGGGCCGCTCTCGGCGCGAAGAGGAGGGAGGGCACGCCCCCGCATGCCCGCCCCATCCCGCCACACCCGTCCACACGCCATCCCGCTCTGCCCAACCCCGCCCCGACCCGTCCCCCCCCCCCACCGCACCCCCCGCCCGCCTGCCCTCCGCTCTGCCCCGGCTCGTCCCCCCACATCCCACCTCGCACCAGCCCGCTCCGCCCCGCTCCCCTCCGCGCCGCATCGTAGCGACATCTCAATGGCGCCAGCAATTGGGGCGTATGCTAATGACGAGGGGGTCGCCGGCGGTGGCGGTGGCGGCTAAGTGGAAAAGAGCCCTCGCACGCCCGCGCAAGGGCTGCGCCAGCCGCCGCGCTGACGAGGCACAAGTGGGAGGCTGAAGGAAGATGTCATCGGAACACGGTGCAGGCTCCAATTCCCAACACCGGAAACAAACACGTCTGCCAGTAAAAATCTTTACATTGGGCAGAAAATTAAATTATGTGAGTTTATTAATCGAAATTAATAAATGTGGTATAATTTTACAGAAGACACGTATGTTTTCATATACAGGGTGCTACCAAAACATCCGAGAATTTCATTGTAAAAACCAGAAACTGTGTTTACATTTTGATGTGTTTGGCACCTTCAAAGTAGTCACCTTGGACATGTATGCAACGAACCTCGATTTGTACCGATTTTTCGAAACCTCCTGGAAGTCCGCAGGTTGTAAGGTGTTCAGGACCCGTTGTGTTCTGCTTGGATATCTTCTGTGGAGCGAAAATGTCGGCCTTCCAACGCGATTTTGATCTTCGAGAGCAGGTAAAAGTCGCACGGAGTAGGTCTGGTGTGTAGGGACGGTGGTGGATCATTGCTATGAAGTTTTTGGCAAGGAATTCCCTTAGAACGATGAAGGGGTGTGGTCTTTCTCTTCCACCACTCTGGTCGTTTGCGCCGAACATTTTCCCTTAGTCGACTCAAAATCTTGCAGCAAACCTGTCCGTTGACAGTCTGGCCAGGTGGAAGAAACACATTATGCACAATACCCTGAATGTCGAAAAAAAATCAGCATTGACTTGATGTTGCTGCAAACTTGTCGAGCATTTTTCGGCATTGGAAAAGATGACGTCTTCCATTGTGATGACTGCTGCTTCGTTTCACGATCATAACCGTAGACTCAAAATTCAACACTGGTTATGACCCTGGATAAGAAGTTTGGACACTCTCTAACTGTTTGTTGCAAGCCAATGCAGGTCTGAATCCTGAAGTATCGTTAGTGCATCCTGAGAAGGCGAGGGACTAATTTCATTGCAATTCGCCTCATGTTCAGTTCATCGGGTAGAATTCGTTGACATTTTCCGTACGACAACCCTACTTTGTTACACACATCGTAGATTGTCTTTCTTCTGACTTTGTGAATCACATTACGCACTTGAAGTATCATTTCCGTTGTTGTGTATGTTGAATGTAGACCAGAATGTTTGTCATCTTCCACAGATTCTCGGCCTTCCTTGAAACGCTTCAACAACAAAAATATTCTTCCTTGACTCAGTGGACTCTCACCAAATGCCTCTATCAGCATCCTGTGGGTTCCAGCTGCTGTTTTCTTCAACTTGAATCACAATTTGATGCAAATCCGTTGCTCCTTCTCGCTATCCATTTGGAAATTCAGAATCGCTGAAACACATCCTGACACGCACCACTATAATCTACTACTGAATGCGCTAAAAATGATGCAACAATGCATGGCAGTAGCTAAAACGTGTACCTACAGATATTTAGTAGAGCAATGTCGTACTGCTTCGGTTTTGAACGATACAACGAAATTCTCGGATATTTTGGGGTAGCACCCCGTATCAAAAATGCCTCTTATGACTCTTCACTTTTGCATTATATAATTTGCAGGTGTATTCAGGCGCCCAGATAAAAGTGTTCTTTTATGAGAAATTATGTTGTTGGGTCTGTACCTTTCATGACATCAGTTCTCAGATTATTTCTATATTTTATCAAAATATGCTTAATACTCTGCGTCAAGTAAATGAACTATATTGTTGAGGAGAAGAAAATAAGGCTTTACGGTATGTGTTGACACATTTTATTTTAGGCCATAACTGCACTACATCACTGCACTACAGTGATGGAAATTACAAATGATTGTCTATTTTATGTTCGTAGGCGCGTCAACTGCTATAGCCATTAATGCCGTTATTGTAGTGAATGTTTAGTCCTGGATGTGGCATTGTTCGTCTCCCGCTGAATGGTGAGATCCGGAACCGACTTACACTCGACTTGCGAGGTATGTCCTCGGGCCGACTATTAGCATATCGGGGCAAGCTATAACTTCCTCATCTCTTCCCAATGATAGTGGGAGTGCACGGAAGTGTGTGTAAGTGAAGAGGACAAGTCAAGAAAAAGTAGGAAAGATCTACTGTCAAAGAGTTGTCCTGCATTCGCATAGTACCGACTGGAGAAACCAGGGAAAACTACCGTTCAAAACAACCGGGCACTGGATTTTCCCTACAAGCAGCAGTTGAATTCGACTTAGTTATCTATCTTGAGTAGAAAATCCGCCGCCACCAGTGGTTTGTCGAGAGAAGCTGAAAGTGGTTAGGACACAACTCTCCTGCAGACTTAGGAGGTTCAAGGCATCAAATGATGTCACTGCGGGGCTTAAGAGTCCGGACGGTGGCAGGATTTTCGGCACTAGTTACACAGCTACGTCGAATTTAGACGCTGTCTGGAGGAAAATTCTAGCGGCCGGCTGATCTCATCGGTAGCTATCCATGATTTCTCCAACACCAGGTGAATGCCGAAGCAGTGCCCTTACAATCGGGCCACGGACAGCGCACATCCTATCCTCATCCCTTATTCAAACAACCGTATACGTACATGCACAACATAATCTGACATGCCGGGAGACCAGTCGGAGACTTAAGAGGTTTTCCGGCTGCTGCGGTGTCTCGCTGGTGGGATATACCTGGTAGCGAAACATAACGCGAACAAACGAGTAGGTCGGCGCCGTATCTCGCCATCCAACAGCGCAAGATTACCGCCCCCTCGTGCGATAAAACAAGCACTACCCTTACGGGAATAATGTAGTTGACGCGGCCGCAATCAATCAATCAATGAATCACATCTCTCCAGATGTTTCAGAAGCGCTTGGATGTAACAGCACGAGGCGATTGAGGCCAACGCGGGCGTGCGCGCAGATGGCGTTCGTGAGCCGAGGGGGCTCCGAGCGCCGGTTTCCGGCGGGGGTGGAGCGTGGGCGGGAGAGGCGCCGGCGGCGGCGGCGGTGGCTGCGACCGCTCAGACGGCGGCGCCCTAAGTGATTGTAATTGTGTAATGGGCGCTAATGGGAAGCGGCGGCGCCGGCGGGCTCCCCACCCCGCCCCACCCCCGCATGGCCACACCGCTCTCACGGCCGCCGTTTCCGCTCCGGAGGCTGCGCGTCCTCCCTCGCGTAACACACACCGACGGAGGAGCAGATGGCGCGAAAGAAATCGAAATTAAGTAGTCTTTTATAGTGAATCTCCCAAGCGAAGAGGTCAGAGCTAAATTTGTAGAGTAAAAAATTGAAAAGAAAATGAAATTTGAAAAAATATTGATGTAGTATAAAAGAAACTTAGGATACACCCACGTCAAGAGATAAAACATACACGTTTCCCTTAGAAAAAATTTCGGTGTCAGAAATAGCAAATTCTTTTTTTTTTTTTTTTTTTTCAATACAATACTCTTTACTACTTTCTTAGGCATAATAATATATAAGGGGTCCTTAAACCAGTTCAGTATTAAATAGCATAAAATTAATTTAAATATTCGAAGTTTTTGGTTAAATGGTACGTAAGAGAACCCCATATTTACTAAGATTTCGACCAACTCTAAATTCTTCCGAAAATTCGATCGCAAATTCAATTATGATAGTGAGTGAAATTCTATTTCTACAGCAATCGAGTGAAACCATTCAGGAAGCAGATATGAACAGAATAATGGATCTTTCGAAAATAGAACCCAAATCAAATATTAACAGAGACACCTGAAAACATTTCTATCACATTTTTTTCAAAGAAAGAAAAATATTAGCGTAGATAATCTCACATTCCAACTCAATTCGTATTCAGTGACACACAGATTTCGAACTAGCCGCACTAAATTTACTGTAATCGCCTGTTGATTCTCCGATTTAGATCACAAATCTTCCCGGTCCCTCGGTCGCCCCGCCCCCTTCCGCCGTGACCGCTCACTCTGCTCCTCACGCTGTCGCCACCGCATCGTCGCACGTGGAGACGGGCAGCGCACCCGCGCTCCTTACCTCCTCAAACTGCCTCCCCGCCCACTCCACTCACAATCGTCTATCACCACGACGATCATTCGCGAATAAAATTTGCTCTTTCGCGTTTACACCGCGTCTCTCACTGTAAACATTTTCTAGCGAGGTTTTCGAAATTGCCTTGCCTTAGAATATCCTGTTGCTACGCACAAAATGCAGGAGAACTGTAAAGAAAATGTATGATAAACTTGCTATGTCGGGATTTTACTCCTGCTGAATAGTAGATTTATAATGTTTGGGAAGTGATATGACTTAGGCAAATTCACTTATTGCTCTCCAAACTTCAATTCCACACCTATTCACAAAAGGTCAATGCGGGAGTAAGAATGGGAACAATTTTGATGTATTTATATAAGTGGATGTAACGGAATAAGAATACTTATATCGCCTGAAAAACAGCAGCATGTCATCTAAGTTAGCGCGTTTCCAGTGTATACGTATCGACTTATCTAAAAGTTGTTATTCGAATTTTTTTTAATTTTATTTTATTTTTTCTTTAAGGGGTCACGAATTAAAAATTCCAAGAAAGAATTAGGTCGTTCTTTTTCGGCACTGGAGAGTGAAAAAAATACACCAACTCTCTGAAACATTTGTTTGAATTGTGTTCAATTGCTTCTAATTATCTCATTGTTCTAATGTAGTCAGAATCATTCCGAGGATTGTTTAAGCTAAATTAAGGAAGTTAAAACTAGTGATTCACAAAAGTGATGTATGTAGCTGTCAGGGCAAACATGAAACCTACTATTACAACAAAGGGCAGGACACTGAAGCAATTTGCGTTCCCGTCGTCGAATCACGGAGAGGGGGTCATGAATAATAATAAAGTAGAGACGGTTGACGAGAGGACATGAAGGGGTCCAGAGCAAAAACTCAAGCTATGACCTCGAGTGTCAGAGTGAAGCAACATCCGCAAAACTCAATGTACAATGTTCGTCGACAGATGCATATAGCTGAACACTGTGTCATTTGACCGATTCCCCGATTACCACATTTTTACTAATTTGCCCCTTTCTCTCTCAGAAACGTCAGAATCGAATATTTTCCAAACAACTTTCCGATTTTATATTTTTAAAAGGTTTGAGACTCTCTTGGTGTAGACTATGACAATGCAGGTGTTGTGCTATCAATTTAATACAACATACTTTACATACTTTCATAAAAATTAATACAATTTCAAAAATCTTTGATAAAACTCGGGAAAAACTAAATAAATAAATTAATTTCAGAATATCATTAATTACTATCGGTTAGAATAAATCTCATCCATTCACAATTACTTTTATTATTGAACAATATTAATGGAACACTTTTACTTCTTAGTATTCCTAATATGCACGTTTACTCAAATTAATGCATTAGGTATTTAGATCTTCTTGGTATCGTACGTCGACGCCTACCCCAATTCGATAGTATGGTTCTCGATAAATTTTATTCCAGGGAAAGGTTTTTCACTCAAACGAATTTGTAAACCAGGATTGTTAGTGTTAGCGGCACATATGCCACAAGAGCAAATGTCTAATTCCATGCCCAAGTCCATGTCCAAGTCCATGTCCATGTCCATGTCCAGTCCAGTCCATGTCCATGTCAAGTCCATGTTCAAGTCCATGTCAAGTCCATGTCCATGTCAAGTCAAGTCAAGTCCATGTCCATGTCCAAGTCCATGTCCAAGTCCATGTCCAAGTCCATGTCCAAGTCCATGTCCAAGTCCATGTCCAAGTCCCAGACTACGCCCAAGGTGGGATAAGATCCAGTGACACATTGTGTTGAGAAAGTTTCGACGTTTCTGTCCTTATGACCTGGCCTAACCAGGTCAGGCAGGTCCTCGTGGCAGTTGATATCTTTCTTGTTAAAATACTTGTACATTCGATGTAATTCTAGGACTCCATTTGTGTGTACTTTAAAGTTTATCCAAACTTTTCTTCGCTCACCAGCAAGAGCGTCTCCAGGTCTTCCAGAGAGCGAGCGGCGTCATGTCAGTAAGGGCCAGTCAAGTCATGCCAGTGCAGTCAGAGTCAGGCCGAGCCGTCATGCATGTGTCATGGCGAGGGCGGCGAGGGCGGCGAGGGCGGCGAGGGCGGCGAGGGCGGCGAGGGCGGCGAGGGCGGCGAGGGCGGCGCGCCGATCCGCCGCGCGCGGTTGCCTTGACCCGGCCGCCGAAATCCGATTCCGCGGCGCGGCGTTGCCTTGCCCGGCCGCTGAGCCGCGCTGGCCGCCGGGCCCACTGACCTTTGCACAGGAGCGCCCGCCCCGGCCCTGTCGCGCACGCACCACGTGGCCGCCAAAAGCGCGCAAAAACGCACACGAGGACGGAAAGGCGACGCAGCGATCAGCGCACGCAGCGCAGCCACAAAGAAATCCTGCATTGCCAGAAACGTTTTCTGCGCTCCTAAACTACGTGACGTGTATTTGTTATGTAAGTGACGAAGGGCTATCGTATATCCTGAAAAAATACGTGTACTTGTAAGATAAGTAATAACTTTAGTAAGTAAAGTAATTTATTTTATAGTTAAAATTCGGAATGAATACGTTAACGCTTTTTAGTGTGTCATGTGTAACAGTGTGGTTCTAACCGAAATTCTGAAGTTTCGAACCCACTGATCTTTAAGAATGTAGCTTGATTGGTCTGCAAATATTATATTTTCATTCATTCGAAATTAATCTGTTTCACACTCAGTAAGTATCAAGAATGGTACTCGATTCAATATTCCTTCGCAGCAAGGCTTCTCATGCCAATTTTGTTTCTTTCGAGATCTTTATGAGAGAGAGAGAGAGGGAGAGAGAGAGAGAGAAAGAGAGAGGGGAGAGAGAGAGAGAGAGAGAGAGAAAATCACAAGCTAATTATGTTTGTACGTTAGTAAGTTGGATAATATCTGAATAAACGAATATACACTACATAATTTCATACCTACTTTCTAATACGCACGTGAGAAAACAGTAAGGTGATAACCGCATCGTTAAAGCATCCAGTTAAAAATGAAAGACGTAGGACTAGCACCACCAGAAAAAGAAGGAATCCTCCTAGAGCGGCGCGCAGAAACCACAGACGTCGCACGGACCCTGCGAGCCCGTAGCCAGCCAAATAGCAATATTTCAGAATACATAGTGCACTTGACGTAAATCAGCAATTACGGTGTCATCCAATCGGAAGGTTGAACGCCGCCACAGTAACGTCACTGTAGTGATGTGTAAGGTCTCGACAGGACGGCACCGTACTCGCTGATAAACTGTCACATGTAGCTATGGGAAACTCGCAGTATAGGCCTCGTTATGAATATAGAACGATTTTTCTAAGGATGAGCCAAAGTGACAGTTCGCGAAAACAAGTGAACATCACATGTATTTCAGAGAAGTATCCCTCTGCCGCGACAGCTGTTCAGTCATGCCCCTTCGTAAAGTGCTAATGGCTCCTGTGAAAACATCCCAATGAAGAAGTCTGACAGTTTCGCTGTGGTATATGCACGTACGTAAGTCCGGGAAATATTTAAATTTAACTACGTATGTGGAAAATCTCTTAACATGCTCTCACAATCAGTAAAAGAAAACTGCTATGAATGTAAATAGAAACAAAAATGATTGTAAGACGGCAACACGTGCACCGGTACGCATCTCGCATTCAAGTCTCGGTTTTAAAATAAACATAATATTTATCACACAAAAAGTACATCCAATGTAATATATATAAAAAAAAAGGAATTTTTACAGAAGAGCACATTACACTGCACTTCTCAATATCAATTATTTGTCGCGACGCACTATATTTTTGTCGGACATGGACACCACATAAGGAAGTGTCGAAGCCATTTACAGGTTAGCCAACTGCAAACGAACGAATGCGGGAAGGGAGTCTAATGGGCACAGAACCTTCAGTTTTGTTGCCAGCGCTATCTGTCACTTTGGCTCATCCTAAGGGAAATCGCTCTATACTGGGCGGGCGTGTTGGTGGTGGCTGCGGCGCGGGCGACGCCAGGGCGACGCGAGGAGGCTCCCGCAGGGGCGACGCCGCGCCGCGCGCCGCGCTGGCCGCCAAGTGGGCCAGGCAGACAGACCACCACTCACGCTATTTGGCCAGGAAAGAGGCCAGCCGCCTGGAACCCACCGCACTGGCCGGGAAGGAACGAGGGCGCGCTCGCCTCGTACAACGCAATACTTTACTAGCACGCCCGCCATTATCTCAAATATAATGGATTACGCGGTGCTTCTATAACCTACATATCCGTTGCGTTTAAACCAACAGTTTACCCCACAACATGATTTACAGCAAATTATTCATTCTAATGAGTTGTGTTCGCAGATGTTTAGAGTGATCGCCAACGCCATTTCTAGGCGAATTTATACAATATTCCCGACCGCTGCTGTATCCCCGTGTTCGTTCTTTAATACGTACTTTAGTTTCGTATTTTTCGACATCTTGGATGCGATGAGTTGAATACACGCCACGTTTCCTTGGCCTGCATCGAAAACGGACAATTTTACATTTCTTCTTCAAAGCGAATCTCAAAAACTTAAAAACTTACACCATTTAAACGGTCAACGTTGAACTCATTCCTTTATTTCGGTTTTCTGAGAATCAAATGTAGGATTCATTTAAATGAAAATGTTGGGAAAACTGTTTAGTCAACATAGCAACCGCAAAACAGCAATATTTTTATGACAAAACTTCCTCGACTTCACTGAAATGTTCCCACAGCAATACCACGCAAAAATTCAAAACTATTACAAAAGGGTGGAGAGACTTGTCAGAAATATGCATTCTTAAATTATTTATATTTTTGAAATTGAAAGCGCAACCATTTATGTCGTCCATAAAAAATTAACAACAGCTTATAAACACAATTATCAGAACCAGCTTATTTCAATATCAAACAGACTCATTCATTTTCATTTACCACCTTCGTGAAAACACATCACAGGAAACAAACACATCATGAAAACCCCAACGTGCGGATCAATTTTTGATTTGGATCATTACTGAAATTTCCTGTTTCTTAACCCTAGAATGCAACACTGGTGGAGGGATTTACGGACATAATCTGTTATCCCAATATTTAGAACAAAATAACAGAATATACGGTTACTAATTATTTATTTACAATAAACAGCAGTTTAGTTTAAATAATAATGAATTGGTATTACATGAAAAACACATTCTAATCCATGTTCTTGCAAGATATATTTATTGGAATTGAAACATGTATTTTTGCATGTTTTTGTCCTTTGATCTTTGGTATTTTGCATTTAATTATTTCTATTTCGCTCGTACGCTGGTTTATACTTTTCTCAGAGAGCATAGCGGAGAGCAATAAGAGATTTTTCATGATGGAGTGCAATACAACTTTTGGGGCGGGGGGTGGAGGGGTTACCTGCATACGTACACAGGAATTTCTTTACCCCAACGGAGCACTAATTTCTTATACGAAAGTGCAAGACAAATAACAACACATGCTACAGACGAACCCTAAGCTCGAAGGAAAATAAACAAAATTTCACGCTTGCCACTTTTCCACTTTCTACAACTGCAGACGGAAAACAAAAGACATGAGATAACATATTACCCCTGTATCCTTTCAAGGGTTATAAGGTATCCATCCATCCATCCGTTAGAAGCATTCTTTTTTGTAGAAGATATTTTTATTTTTAAGGTTCTTTCGTTCGCTTAATTTCATTCATTAATAATTTCTTATCAATGAAAAAGTGCCTTTCTTCCTCACATCTGAAACAAAAGAAACTAAGTGTGTTTCCCTGGATTGAACCAACGTTTCTTCGAAGCAGCGCGATAATCTCCATGACCGACTGCGACCTATTATAATGCAAAAGTTCATTATATATCATTGCAAGAACTAAATTTTCTGACTTTGGGTTCATGCAAGGATACATGCAAACAAACATTTAATCAATAACTTCATCTCATTGTAGTGACATTAAAATCACTGGGAGAGTCACTGAAAAGTTGTATACGGTAATAGTACAAGTACTTATCCAAAAAGTCAGAAAATTCTTTCAGTGCATAAGCAAACATACGTGTGCTAGGTCAATTCGTAACAAAAGTTGTTTAAAACGAGAACAAACAGAACATAACATGAATTCAACCTTCGATATGAGAGAGAACCGAAACAGTGCAACAGCTAGTCCCGTTAATAACACAAGGAAAATATTGAAAAAAGTTTGATTATCTTTTCTTCACTGCAACTGGATGCCAATACGAAAAATATATTTTATAGAAAAAGGTTTTAGCACCCTTCCATCACTGCAAGTATATGCCAACACGAAAAATACGTTTATCAGTACCAAAAGATTTATTTCACATAACATCCTTAAGGTGAAATTGTAAATAAACGTATTGAAAATGCAAGCTTTACTGAACTTACTTATTTTGTTTCAAATCCCGTCAACGATACCCAAATGGGTAGGGATGAACTCCGGAGCGATACGGAGAAATAAATGTAACGTATCTGTCGCAATGGAGTTAGTATTTCCGCTTCCATTAATAAAACACGTTTTAATTTCTCATCCAAATACAGAACAGCAGAATCCAAAAGATGACTTGAATACTAAAGAAAGTTACGCTTCGTTCTACTTTCTCTCCGGTTCAAAAGACTGCCTAGTTTGTGTATGAACAGACAAAGGGCTGATTACGCACACTAAACAACACTTTTCTTTTTTTTCCAATTTCGCACTCTTCAGCGCCGCGTGTGGGCTCTCGTGGCGGGGCCGTGTTTGGGGCGCGGGGCCCGGGGACGGCGGCCGGCGGTGCGCCACGCCGAGACTCGACGCCGCGGCGCGGGCGGGTGGCGAGGGGCCCGGAGGGGGCGGTAAGTGTGGCACGAGGCGGCGGCGGCGGCGGAGGCGAGAGCCGGTCCGGTGAGCGCCTGGGGCAGCCGCCGCGCCGCGGAACGACGCTGTGAGTCACCCGTGCCGCTGCGCCCGCCGGGGCCCGCGGCGACACGCGGCGTGCCCACCCGCCTGTCTGCCGCCACACTCCACGGGCCATCGCGGACATCGCCGTCGCCCAGCGTGCGATCAGCTATCGCCAACGAGCAATACCCTCATGCCTTTCAGCACTGTCATTTCGGCCACCATTCGAAATCCAGTGAATCCAGGTTCACTCAATCGCCCAATACCTACAATGGCCCGATGGTCTCTCGCATGACTGGCAGGAGCAATTTTAGTATTGTACCTATATGTTGATTTTGCAATACAACTACCTGTATTGCAAAAGATCATTTTATTTCAAAGTTTTACTTTTTTATTCGTTACAAAAATACGATAATATCTGCATTAATATTATTGAAAGAGGTCAGCCGGAAAGGTGGCCCCAACGGTCTGTCCCTAGAGGCGAATGAACACTTTAGGAGAACTTAATTAATTATGGGCACCACAGACTATATTTCTACATGCTGATACCTGGAAACCGAATCAACTATAAAAGGGAATAGGAAAGATAAGTCAATAAAGGTTTTCATGATCTGCGAATCACTAGGTAATAACAAGCTATGCAACCATATTTCAGAATCTGAAGCCATGCAGGTAGGTAGCCGTGCGTTTCTGTGTATCAAGATTCTCGGTCATATGTGGAATCACGGTGAACAGATCATGTTTAAGAGATAAATTTTCCTGGGAATTCTCCGTTTCATCTGTTTCTGACTGTTTGCCGCTTTCCATTTTCTCAATCATCATCATTATCATTAATTGTTCAGCTCAAGCAAAGGTAAATGTTCAAATATTAGCGTCCGAATAATTCATAATACTTCTCAATGAAGTCGTATTTCATATACTTCTTCTTGAAAACGAAGAATAAATGTAAAAACGAAAAACACGAAAGAGTACTCACCCAATATTAAGCAATGTAAATATTTTAAAAAATGATATTAAAAATGCAATAAATGAATTCGCAAATCTCATATTTTCAATATACGTCTACCCACTCGGCAGAAAGCTAAATTGTCAAACATTTGCATGTGCACTGTAATAGATTTTCGAACATCCGATTAAATTACCTTGAGGTAACTGACTGCGACACGAAGAATATCAACACATCAGATTTGGAGGTTTAATACCACAACCTGCTTTCACTTACGAAAATTATTAATTAATTACTTAATTAATTAATTAATTTATTTATTTAAAATGGAATATGAGAGATGTCTGAGCTCTTTTCAAGTTCTTCATGCTCATCTCTTTCACAGTTTGTAGAAAACCATTTCAATGAATTTTCATTTCCAGTTAATTTGTCATACTTTTCTCTCCGGAAACAGGGCAGGTGGATTGCATTAATAGTAGAGAGGTTATCGACGATATCGATGTCAATTTCTCCCATTAAACTGATTCAGACTTTATGTCGCAGGAGCGACCACTGTGCATAATCAAGAACCATAAGGGACGAATAAAGACATCAACCGCCTACGAGCTATCGCAGCTAAAGAAGCTGTTTCGGCCTCGGTACTGAACAGCTCTCCTCTTCCGCAAATATTCATTCCAACAGCACCTCGAGACGGTGAATAGGCCATGCAAAAGTCACATACCAAGATATATTTCATCAATGAAGTTGCCAAAGAAAGAATTTCTGAACTGCTTACTTAAAATATAAATTCCCGATACCATGCACCGCGTACTATTTGCTAAAAGAATGACAGCAATTTTAAAATCGTACGTAGTAGCTAAATGGCAGGCAGCGAATGTGGTGGCATTTGCGCGGGCTGGCGAATCTCGTGTGGCGAGGCGGTGCGCGGCAGGGAGGGGTGAAGCGGGGCGGGGCGGAGCGTGGCGGGGAGAGCGGGGCAAGGCGTGGCGGGCAGGACGGGGCGGGCCACGCGCCGTGGCGTCTGGCAGGGCGGGCGAGTGGACGGGCGGGCGGCGTGGGACGGGGGCGGGCGGCAGTGGCGGGCGGGCGGGCGGGCGGGTGGGACGGGCGGGGCGGGCGGGGACGGGCGGGCGGGCGGGCGGGCGGGCGGGCGGGCGGGCGGGCGGGCGGGCGGGCGGGCGGGCGGGCGTGCGGGCGGGCGGGCGTGGGCGACGGGGGCGGGCGGGCGGCGTGCGGGGGCGGGCGGGCGGCGGCGGGCGTGCGGCGGGCGGGCGGGCGGGCGGGCGGGCGGGCGGGCGGGCGGGCGTGCGGGCGGGCGGGCGGGCGGGGGCGGGCGGGCGGGCGGGCGGGCGGGCGGGGGCGGCGGGCGTGCGGGCGGGCGGCGGGCGGGCGGGCGCGGCGGGCGGGGCGGCGGGCGGCGGCGGGCGGGCGCGGCGGGCGGCGGGCGGGCGGGCGGGCCCGGGGGGGCGGGGGCGGGCGGGCGGGCGGGCCGGGCGGGACGGGCGGGGCGGGCGGGGCGGGCGGGCGGGCGGGCGGGCGGGCGGGCGGGCGGGCGGGCGCGGCGGGCGGGCGGGCGGGCGGCGGGCGGCGCCGCGGGCACCCGCGTGGTGGTCCCGCGCGCGAGCGGCGCCGCGCCCCTGTGCCGCCGCGCCTCCTTCCGCCGCCCTGCCCACCGCGGCGCCGGGGCTGTACAGAAGAAGCGGAGGCGCCTGCGCCTGGCCGCTCTCTCCCGGGCCAGACGAGGGGCCCGCCAGGCCTCCGCCACGAGGCCCGACGCCCTGTACAGCTAGTCCCGTTCCCGGACCCCACCCATACACCACAAAGATTCTTCGCAACTGTATCGCCACCAAACATGTCGGACCGAAGATCCATTCCCTCTTAACTATTTTCGTTCAATTCATTTCATTCGTTCGTTTCGTTTGCCATTTGTCATTTAATTCACAGCGCCCACTTTCACGTCTGGATAACGGCTATGTTTTTTATTTTCGTTTTCTTCTTTCATTTTTCATTTTACTATTTGCACCGGTACCTCATTCTTGTCTAAGTAAGTAATATTATGTATAATATATTGAGATATACCAAAATGTTCCTCTCTCTACATTTATATCTGCTAAAGATCTTAGCGTCCGGCTTGCTGGGTCAATGGGTCACGATATATTATAATCCTTATTACCTCTATAATGGATTATAGGATCCGCCGACTATATTTCTTCGTTGATGTCCCTCGTAGACTTCTCAGTCGAAATATCTTGCGATCTTGCCGTAGTCCAAAGTTCCACGAAATCCTCTTCTGCCCCTATCCAAGCTGGTCTCCAACTATCAAAATTATCAGTCCCGATTACGTCCTATGACATAGTCCCGAACTCGATTACCACTCCCGACAAAGTTCCAATTTATACATCAATATTGCTTCCACATGAAAATATCTGCAATATCATTCACTGTCCTTAAAATTTCACTGATAACCCAATTCTATCTCGATTGTACTCGTTCCTCTCACGAACATACGATCAGTTCAGATGCGCGTTTCGAGCAGAATGAAATCTTCCTGCATGATTCATCCCTCGAAGACTTCGTATTAAACTACCTACATTTTTTCATAACATTTGACCGTCCTTCTCTCACCCAGCCAATTCATACGTTTGTAATATTTTGGTGTAGCTGACCGTCTAAACTTCTTCGCCCAATCCCAAATTTTCTACTTTCGGCACCAAGCCATCTCTTAATGCATTAGAAAAAACAAAAACTACATTGTTTATTCACGGTCGTTGCTAAGCTCTAGCTCTCGTGATATTTCGTAATGCATGTTCCACCATATTGTCTACAAATAAATGTTAGTTTATTTTAACGTGACATATCGGTATGTCACAATATACAAGTCAAAAGCAATAAATAATTGAAAAGTAATTTGTAATCACAAAATGTGTGAATTAGGACCGGAAACTTTTCTTAATCGTTTTGTATTCAACTACTTTTTTAAGAAATTTTTGTTACACGCCCACATTTGGGAGGAGCGGAACCTTCAAATTCTTCAAAAGAATGACTTCAATACCTGAAAATCACGAAAAATGTGTAGGATTTTTGTTTCATAATGATGATGATGATGATGATGATGATGATGATGATGATGATAATGATAAAATAATAATAATAATAATAATAATAATAATAATAAGAAGAAGAAGAAGAAGAAGAAGAAGAAGAAAAAGAAAAAGAAGAAGAAGAAGACGAAGAGTAAAAATAATAACATTTCTTTCGGAAATTGCTTAAAGACCCATTATTATTTTTACGTAGCATTCCAAAGCGTATTATTCGACAATAAAATAATGTGCAACTGTCCCAAAAAGTGCTAAAGAGCGCGTTCCTTCCGCCCAACGAAAAGGAAGCGGAAAAGTGTCAGAAAAGAGCAACCGCGTGGGCCGCCCGCTTCCTCGTGCAGCTCCGGCGCGCGGGACACAGCCATCGGCGGCGGCGGCGAAAGCCCGGCCGGCCGTACTTCAGGCAGCGGCGGCGGCGGCGGAGGGTTAAAAAACCGAAAAGAGCCTGCGCGATGCGACGGCGCGGCAGAGCGGCTGCGCGGCGCCCCTGCGAGACAGGCAACTCGCCGAGCGCTTGTGCACGAACAGTTGCAGCGGCGACGCTGCAGGCGGCAACGGGTTGGCGAGAGAAGGGACTGCTCTCCCACACAAGCAAGTGTAATTGAACTACCTGGAGCCTTTTTCAAAGAGGGAGGAATAAACCATTTCGGTGACAGTTTTATTATAGTGGTAACATAATAAAAAATGAATTAAATAAAATTAAGGTAACAATGCATATGAATAATCTTTATCATTAGAGAGAATTAACACTGCGACCTCTCGACCTCTCTGGATCCGATGTCACTAAGGCTACCAGAATGTTGAGAGGCCAGCATCAACCGTAGGGGCTTCTTGGGGGCGACGTACTGCTCTTTTCTACAATTAAGGGTGCAGCAACCTGTTGTTGTTTGTAGCCTAACCTAATAGTCTGACCACAATTGAAACGATTACTTGTAAAAATTATAATTTCAGTGAGATATAATTGGATAGAGGTCTAAAGGCACGAACGATACATCCTGACACGGTTTTAACAACCAAAATCACACCACAATCTGGCTCAACAACAAAAACGAACAATACAGACATATCACAAACAGTATACAATTCCTATAGAAATATGCACTACCCAAAGAAATACAATTCACAAAACAACTTGAGTATGGAATACTAAAAAATGTACTCTCCTGAAATTCCTGAAATAAAATAACTTTGTTCCTAATACGATCTTCCTAGCTACCGTTTCGGAATTTATACACCAGGCGTAAAAATGGTAAATGCTTTTAGTTTAGAATAAGACTAATGCTCGTAATCTTCTGATTCTCTGCTACTCAATTTTCTAAATTTTTACAGTAATCCCTATTTTATTATAAAAATCTCAGTTGCTAATCACAATATTAAAATAAAGGTTTTGTAGCTCTACTTACACCATAATAAGGTAATGAATTATAATTTATAAATATATTTACCTACCAAACTAAATTCTAATAGCTGTCGCTGCCTTCCTCTTTCGCAAAATTTTAGAAACCTAGTAGCATTAAAGAAAAACATAGTAGCATTAAAGAAAAAAATATTTTCACTGTTTCGAAATTTTGGGAAGTCACAATTCCACTCTACTCGTTCCTCTTCGACACAGAGAACATCTGCCACCGTCGCGCGATTTGGACAAACCTTCTCCCGGGCGCACCCGGAATATCGGGTATTCTCCCACTAATACATTTTCCAATATGATTTTTGAAATATTCCCAGCAAAGGAAACATTCTAACTGAACGATCTACTGCTCTGTAGAATATATATTGTATAACTTGCTAAAGAATCAGACTCTGGATTAAATCGCCTTCTGGAGCATAATAAAAAATGAACATTGCACCATACTTTCTACGAATTCCCAGGGAGCGAATGATGCAGCGATGGGTGTTGTTTTCTTGGCGACGTATTACGTGCTTCTGTGACGAAACCTCTTCCTGTAATCTTTCGTTTTTTCTTCAGCGTCTTAAGTCCCAATTTTTCACCCCTCCTTGCTTGAGATACTCGAGGATATAATCCAAGAGTTGCTGTCTCTTGAGTGCAGTAATGAAAATTTATTGGCTGCACGCAGCCGGCTACTTCTTCCAGGGTGCCAACTCACGCAGGCGTACGTTTTCTTATTTTTTGTGACTTTTTCCATAGAAAGCAGATACTGATTTACAAGAATCAGGACAATAGTAAGATAAATCCAAGAAATAAGGAATACGTAGACCAAGGAATTTTATGCACAAAAAAGTGATGAATTAGGCATCTAAAATAGGTAAACACTTCTTCACATTATAAACCTATCTCTTCATGAAATAGAATCATGGGAGAATATTTACCTCATTTCGCGAGCTGTAGAGTTTTGCAATAAGCAGATGTAATTCGATTCGATGTCTGCAATCTGGTATAGATTTTCGCGATGACACGACCTAGAGACTCATCTATGTCATCCACCCCATTAACAATAACCCAGACTATTATGTCGTTTCCAGCACAGTGCCACTCGATCTATATCGTTGCCGTTCGACGTATCCAGTTTTTACGTTGTCATAGCACCGAATTCAGTTATGATACTACGTTAGTCAATCAGCATTTCCCAAACGTCTGGTGCGGGCAATATCTCCACGAATTTTAGTGCGCGGTTACATCGTAGAAATTTTATGAGAACTAACAATGATGAATATTCTTTTGGCACAATTGACCATTTTTGTTCCCATATCCCACCACAAACCGGGTTTACAATGAAACTAAATACCATCAAAATCTACTGGGGTAAATTCATAGAATCAAAGAAGTCAGCGAAGTTAAAATTATTAAATTAGATTTTCCCAAAAGAATTCTGGGGTTTGATGTTAGAAAAAGTATTATTACTAGCGTAACCACAATAATACATCCCAGCCTCGTCAGTTATTGCTTGCACCAGGCTTTTTCTGAATATCAAAACCCAAATAAAACGTGTGGGTCCACAAGTACTTTCTCGTATTAGTTATAACTCCTGAAATCCTCGAAAATTTCCAGAGTTCAACAAACAAATTTTAAAAATTTAAAGCTACTCATAATTTCAAAAATATACGCATGACCTTATCTCAATATCTACGTTTAATGAACTGATTTCATTATAAAAATCTTCTACCTTCAATATTGTAGTTGTATGAAGTGTCCAAAAGTATTTTAAACGTTTGCAGTTTTGAGAGATTTAGAGAAATCTACGCAAATTGGACCTACGTCATTTTCATAAGTATAGTTAGGTTTATATAAGAAAAATACAGAAAAGGTATTGGTGCAATAGATTGGCACAGACTTGCTCGTACTAACTAGTTAAGTTTCCTTTCCCAAATGTTCAAACTTTACAAATTTTCGCAAATTTAGAACTAATAGTACAAATCGAAGCTTTGTCCTCTTTATAAGTGCATTTCACTCTATTCTTACAAGTAATTTTAAATAAAAAATTAGGAGCCTTTTTCAGAAGATTTTGAAAATTTTCCAATAGCTTCGGGTAAAATACCCCCAAAATTTAAATGATATTTTTCTAAATCGTACAGCTTTCAGCCATTGCCGATTGTCCTGAGAATATTAAGGTGCTAGTGTTATTCCCTAATGGCCAAGCAGACAATTTCTTTGGTATTAGGGACCAAACTGTGGATCTGACTTCAGAACGTATTAGAGAAAGTTATCAACTACTAGGGGTGAGAATACGAGTTTTACTGCCGAAAATCTCCGTTTCTCGCTGTAGTATTAGAATACTTTCCTTTTTCCTACGTACGTAGTATGTGCAAAAACAGAAAAGGTAAATAGTTGAAGTTCTGTTTATCAATTGCGAGTGTCAGAACATTGCCTACTTTCCGGTGAATTATATTTAATCCAGCGATTCAAACCAAATGCAATTTCCAAATTTATTTAATATGTCTAATTATTAAATTTTTAAAGGTTTTGTATTTCACCTTAATTAATTTTCATTTTGACGTTTTAACTCATCGGAATTCAGCCCACGACTACCCATCGAGTTCTTATTGAACACACAGTTCTCGAACCATTGGTGCTTGTGTCGTATTTCCACCGGCGGCCTCCTTGCCGGGATGTTGGACTCCCTGTAGGGAGCCTCCAAACGCTCCCGTTGTAGAATTCCGGCCCCATTGCCACGCCATGAGGGCGATAACGACGGACGGGTGGTTGGCAAAGAGAAAGATGCACAGATAACAGGGAACCTATGTCTCAAAATAATTCAACAAATGGTTAGGCAACGATAGATCCTCTTTTCATCATGACAAAAAGTTGCAGTTGATAAAAACGTTAAGCCCACAAACGTGTTGCCCTCTGACAATGAACTTATATTTGTGTACAGGCATACAAAATTATAAGAAATTTACTATTTGTGTTTACTAGCGTTCTGACAAATACAACTTTCTCGTAATATGATTACTTGCGCAGTTACCATATAAAAAATTTAAACAAGACGATGCAACTGATGAATGTTACCTACCGATATTTTATGCTGATGTACGTACTCCTTAAAAACGGCATGAATCACTGTGCGTATTCAGTGTATATATTCTTCGGCTAGAAGTTTACGACTTTACTCGACGAATTTGTTTTCGACCAGCACGACTCAAAGTACTATACTGTTAGTCCAATTTTCATTTCGGCAATTTTCAAAAGACCAGTTATGTCCAACCAAGAACAGGATACACGGTAATACGTATTCAACATTTTCATTAAACCTATGTTGAAAAAATTTAGTAATTGTTATTTTTGCACCTGGGATTCATTATACGAGTAAAAATAGACGGTACAGCGTCGAATATAAGTACCAATGCAGAATACAAATAGCACTGCATTCATTATTCTTAAGATCAGCCAACATTCCCTTCATCAACATGGCAAGTAGAATGGAACAATGTCAACTTAGGATCTACTTTATTTACTAAAATGTCAAAGGGACGAATATGTCCTTATGAGTTTAATATTTGATACAGTCCCCAACGAGGTCTTCAGTGAATTAATCCAATATTTCGAAACAAGAGAGTAGAGGGCATGTGTAGTTTATGTCATGTCCGCGCGGTCTGTATCGGCACAGTAATATTCACAATCTAATAAAACACTGACGATGCTGGCCTGTGGATTATTCAGCTAGGTCACAATACTTGGTTTGGAACGAGTAATTACGCTGTGATTACTCGAAACTCTTTACTATAATGAAGCTGTAACATGAGTGTCATAAAACGAGTTCCAGCCATCTAATACAAGATTTATGCAATGGGACTAGAAAAACAGCATTAATAGTGAAGTGCACAAACTGTCAGCTTTTCATTAATCTATGATGCCTCCAAAAATGTTTGTATATTCGAACTTGAACAAGTCCACAGAATTTTCCGCAACCACTCGTGGAACTCGATTGATGGATTAATATTTTCGTGTTTCCGGGCGCGTCAACTGCTTTGGTCATTATTCCCTTTAGTATAGAGCATGTTTTTTTCTCGGGAGATGGCGGTAATCATCCCCCGCTGGATGGCGAAATCCGGCGCCGACCTACCGCGGCTAGTGGGGTTTCCCCCTAACCAGGACTCTCCCACCAGCGGGACATCGGCCCATCCGGGACAAGCATGTTAGTGTAAGTGTGTGTAAGGGGAGAGGATAGGACAAGGAATGGGAAGGACAGATCACGCGCGGTCCGTGGCCCGTTTCATAGGGTACTGCTCCGGCATTCGCCTGGCGTTGATCGGAGAAACCACGGAAAACTACCGACAGAGCAGCCGGCCGTTAGAATTCTCCTCCAGACTGCGACTGAATTCGACCTAGCTGTAAAGCTAGTGTCGAAAATCCTGCCACCGTCAGGACTCAAACCTAGGACCTCCCGGTCAGAGGCGCTGCAGTGACATCAGTTGATGCACTGAGCTACCGCTCCGGTATGTGAACTCGAAATTCCCCATTTTCCCTGACCAGTGGCCACCGCGTAAACACAGCGGGTCGCGGATCGGAGATTACGAACGCCAGCTTCTCTCGCAGCTGACGCCGCCGTCCAAGTCCGGCGCGGCGCGGGGCGGCGCGCGGAGGGTTAGGCAGGAGCTGCCACGTCAACGGCTTGGAAGCTTCCCAGAAGCTGCGTCTGCTGTCGCTGCGTTGGCGCCCGGCGCCCGGCCACCGCCTCCACGCACCGCACCGCCCCACTCCCCCCTTCAGAAACAGGCGAGAGCGCCATCCCAATATACCGGCTTAGGCATCACTGTAGTGCCTCTGACTGGGAGGTCGTAGGATTCCACTCCCGGCGGTGGCAGGATTTTAGACCTAGCTTATCTGCTAATTCAACCGCTGTCTGGAAGAGAACTCTAGCGACCGGCTGCTCTGATCGGTAGTTTTCCGTGTTTTCTCCGATCAACACCAGGCGAATGTCGGAGCAGTACCCTAACCTACGGACTATGGGCCGCGCGCGATCTTTCCTGCCTTTTCCTTGCCCTATTCTCGCCTCCTACACACACTTACATTAACATGCACTACACTGCCAAAAATGCCGGTGGGGGGGGCAGTCGGGAGCAGTCGCGTGCAACCCCTCTCTATTGGGTGATACCTGATGAGGGGAAACCCCGCAAGCGGACAGGTAGGTCGGCGCCGGATCTCAGCATCCAGCGGGGAAGGATCAGTCACCTCCCGCGATAAAAACAGCAGTAAACTTACGGGACTAACGCCCTTACGAGTTGACGCGACCGGATTTGATTTCGGGGTATTGCAATTACCGCCCAATTAACATGTTGATGACACTGTCAAAAGTTCTGAAAAATAGTTCTGTAAAAATCACTTCATAGATCCAGATCTGTTCAATAGCCTTCAATCCTGATTTAGAGCAGAAGTAAACATTTACATTGCTTTATTGAAAGTAACTGAAGTCAAACGAAAGCAGTAGATGATGTCTCATAACTGTACTATTTTAGATTTTAGTAAAGCATTCCACTCTAATTTTTGCATATTGCATATAGGATTTTGCTTTACTAAAATCAAAGTTTTCTGATTCCACCATCTCATAGATTGCAAGTTCTTTGTACATTAGGCGACAAATTGCCTCCGGGAGGTCCTAGGTTCGAGTCCTGACGGCGGCAGGATTTTCGACACTAGCTTTTCAGCTAGGTCGAATTCAGTCGCTGTCTGGAGGAGAATTCTAGCGGCCGGCTGCTCTGATCGGTAGTTTTCCGTGGTTTCTCCGATCAACACCAGGCGAATGCCGGAGCTGTACCCTACGAACGGGCCACGGACCGCGCGCGATCTATCCTTCCTCTTCCTTGTCCTATCCCTCTCCTTACACACTAACATGCACTACACTACCACATATTCCGGGAGACCAGTCAGGAGCTTAGAGCTAGTCCGGCCGGGGCGGTGCCCGCTGGTGGGAGGGTCCTGATGAGGGAAACTCAACTAGCCGATGGTACGTCGGCGCCGGATCTCGCCATCCACCGGGGGAAGATCACCGCCATCTCCCGAGAAAAAACATGCAGTACACTAACGGGACTAATGACCATAGCAGTTGACGCACCCGGAAACACGAAAAATCAATCAATCAATCAATCAACCGTAGAGTAGGTTTCGGGAACATCTCCAACGTTCTCAACCGGCAGAAGCTACGCTCCCGCGCAATGCTTGTTAGAAAAGCCATTTCATTTATTTACATATCTATCTATGGATAGATAGCGAATGGTTAACAATACTATTAATTCTAGATTACAAAGGCAACCTATTCCAAGCGTTATTACAAAGGCGTAGTCTGACAGACTACGTTGGGTAAAAAACAACTCATGTTTAGAATGAAACTCTAGATTTAATTGGTTTAACATGTACGATATTGTGTTACAAATTACTTTTTAAAGGTTTTATAGATACACATAAATAACTTGACTCTCACAGCACAAACGTGCTTGGTGCTGTCCTCTCATGGCTTTTGAGAAGTGGAGGCAGGAGTACCGCGACCTTTGCGACCTTTGTTATGATGGCCATAGTCCCATTATAATTGCTAAATGTTCAGAAAAACACTTAAATGCTACAAGACAAGGTATTCATTATTCATTTGTCGTATTATTATTCACAATATTAAGCAATATAGCGCCAAAAAAACTGACGTAATTACAAAGGCATTGTCTACTGGATGACGCGTACCGGAAATGACATGGATATTGGCACGCACACAAGGCTAAGTGTATTTCACTGATTAGTCACACAATGAAGGTACTTAAGTTTCAGAAACGGGGAGTGAGGGAAACGGGGTAGGGGAAGCTTTCGGCACTGGTTGCGTCTGACAGACGACGCCCTTGTAATGTAGGGTTAACTATTCAGCTATGGTATCAAATAAAATAGTTCTTAGTGCGCAATTGAACCCTGATTCCGAACCATTCTTCGATATGGGAAGTCCCAAGCAATGAGCTGCATTGACGTGGATGTAATTGCTGATTAGTAGCATTTATTCCATTTTCACGCAATTCTACTCGCTACTCGCTTATACACTCAATTTTCATACACTGTTGTACTCGATTTACACTCTCCTTTTTAAGGAGTTAACGTGCACACGCGCAATGCGGCTATGCGTCACATGTGCAATGTGGAACTCTTTCCAGTTCGTATTCCGAGAGTCATGTGGTGGATGTAGCCGCCGTATTTCAGATTGTTATTGCTTTGGCGTCGCCTCGGCAAGTTGCCTCAACCATCTCCGGCGATTCCATCGTTACCGACCTTGGAGAAGTTTTCCGCGGTGCGCTCCCGGAAAATGAATCAGCACATGTACGACAATTCCTCCATGCGAACAGTACGGGTCGTTTTATTCGTTGGATTAAAATGGCAAAAATGAGCCCATGCAACGACATGCTCTACGACAGCACGCAGTAATAGTAAAAGGAAAATGGTGATGGTTTTCGAAATAATAATACTTCTCTTCATAACAATACAATAAAATTGAAGAAAATTGATAAAATAAAAAAAACTATTGGGTAAAAAATTAACATACGTAAAATATGTAATAAGTATTAAATATGTAAAAATATGTAACACAAAATTAGATATTGTATTAAGACGGCGACAATTCGCCAAGATTATGATATTGAGAACGGTAAGTAGAACAACAAAAAATATGTAATTACATAAAAATCCTCTCTCTACTTATCAGATGTTCTCTCTAGAACATTTCGGAAAACGAAGCACAGTTACGTAGGTTACATTTGAATTTCTGGAAAGAGTTCGAGACAATTGCTCTCGGTATCAATCAGAAACATTTCAAAGCTGTGTAGACAGTACAATAATACTTAAAAGCAACCGAGTTAATTAATTTTTCACTGAAATCTTTCACTGTACTCACTTTCATGAAATATAATTTCCCTTCTATCGAAATTCCAAGTACCCCGACGAATAATGCTTTACTGATCGTCGACATCAATGTCCACATGTATATGAGTTTTGAATGATCAAACAAATGAAAAAACTTCCTCTTCAACTTTACATTTTTATGTTTCACTAAAAAGTCCCCAGTGTCAACATTGGTGTCCACCAGACCAACATGACAAATTGCAACGGCAAGATCTGTATCTGTTCGGAAATCTACGCGTCGACTCGAGATTCGTAGTATGGAAATTTACACGTGCGACGACAGGCAGTGATTAGGTGTGATGTCATTTGACAGTGTCTCACGCCGTTTCCGAGGAGCGGGTGGCGCCAGACAGCCACCGCAGAATGTGTAATCCCGCCACGTGCGAGCATGCGGGCGCGCGGCCCAACTACCAGGGAATGAGCCTCCGCGGACGCAAGGCGCACGCGCTATTTTGGAGAAATGTGACGCAAATGGCAGAAGAAGGAAGGCGAAATTCAAAGAAAGCGGTGATGGTGCACCACAGGCGGAAACTGACGTTTATTTATGAATGATTGTGAAACCACGCATACTTTTTTTTCTTATTAAAAAGAAGTATCAGTCTCCTTGGGATAGCAAGGTAGACACCGTTTTTCTGATGAAATCTGATAATTCATAAAACATACAATTAAATTTAAAATAGCCAAGTACATAAAATTTTTAAAAAAATATATAATTCTTTTTATCTGGAAATTTCAGTGGAATATTTGATTATCGAGGTATGAGAGAATTTGGGACAAAATATACAAAGCAAGAATTATTTCAAATGATAATAACGCCGGAGACTCCACACTCAGCTAATTTTAAATTATTATTGTTCATGAAGAAATAACACATGATGAAACTGGTGGTTCTGTGTTCTACCAAGGATGACCATTACACCAAAAAAAAATTCATGATAATTATGAAGATCTGTAATCACTGAAAATTTGCGATAACTTCAATCGTTCAAATGTCTCAGAACTTATCGCTGATTAAGATATTATTATAAATACACGGAGAAGTAAAAAAAGTTCTTAAGAAGAAAGGGAGCTTGACCAAGTGAAAGATAATGCTAGTTCGTTAGGGAAATATATTGAGATAAGGCTAGTTGATAACAAATGTATACAACACACAAAAGCCGTGTGTTGTGTACTTTCGCATACAACATTAGTATTAGTGTCAATATGTACATATGTTTAGGAATGAAAACATTGCATTTAACATTTAGTGATGTCTAAGTTGAAATATATTACAGAATTTTGACACAATAATACCACAGCGTGTCTGAGGTTAAGAATGAACTACGGTGACTTATGGGCTTACTCGGTAAATAAACATCCCCCTTCTCCGTTTCAATATTTCAAACATTTTTTTATTCTCATTAACATAATTTTTCAAAACAATTACATTAATAAAATAATGCGACAAATCCTTTACAATTTTGCAAAAAATTATGGTGAATATCTCGATAATTTATTATTTTTTGAAAGAAGAAATAGGTTCAGCTCTTGAATAAGCCACTGCCACAGTGCCACGTGCTTCAGGTTGCCGCATCATACTGTGCTAAAAAAATAACCGTTCCAGTTATTAGCCTTATGTTCGCCTGAGTTCATTGGTGTTTTGCTTTTGAGATTTATGGTTTTAATCACATCAAAGTTAAATGTAATTTCATTTTCTTTTCTTCATTTTGATTTTTAGTATGGCAAATTTATTAATTTACAATTTTTTAAATTTAATTTCTTTTTGTTCCCAAATAAATTTTGAAGTATGATCCATCAACCTAAAAAGCAGGAGTGGTAAAGTACTACATAGTGGGGGAAAATAAATGGTTTTTTAATGCTTATAATTATTTAACTATATTGTTTTACGAACGAGATCGTACTCAACGCCTGCCGGGAAATGATTGTCCGGTCTCCCGGCGCGAGAGAGCTCGGCTTCCCGTGAATCAGTTCCGTTTACTCCCGTGGTCTCCACTTATTTTGTTGTCAAAGGAATTTTAAATATTTTGTTCGGTAATAAAAACACATTATTTATCTCTTGTTTAAAATGGAACACGAGCCTTGGCCTTTTTGCAACTGCATGTATTTGGTCTTGAATTTTGGATATTGTATTGAAATAGTGGCGCACTTTAAAATTAATATTTCTTTGTTATGTATAATGGCATTTTGATATTTCGAACCACAAAGGACGTGAGAAGTTTAATAGAAATGTTTCCTGTGTATCAGATAATATACTTTTAGGTTTGAGGAAAGGGAAGAAAATGCGCTTTCATGAAATTGGAAAGGTTCCAGACAAACTACTTTAGCGCTAAACTAGTACGGGAATTCATCGGCACCATCGAGCACGTAACTTTCGAGTTATCTAGTTCTGCAGAAAAGTAAAACATTTGGCATCACTGTCGCCATGAGGGACCGCCCTTTTCATTCTTAATCACGGACGCGCCATAGTATTTTAATTAACTAGCTGTCAGAACGTCCACCATAATTATAAGAATAACTCCCAAAATAATTCTGCGAAATGGCATTAATAATTAAATAGACAAATAACTGAACTGCAAAACATTTCATTAAAACGATGCAATTTTTGTCTACTTTTCCACGTCATTCGTACCAACTGATCTTGATCTCGGAGCCAGTTTTGCCCTTTTCAGTTGCTCACCTCACTACGTACGGAGTAACGAGAAAGTGCCGTCACCGTGCGGCAAAACGTGGCAATTGTTTTGAGAGCACAACAAAGACGGACCCTTTTGACTGATATTGAAACATATATTTGTCCGCATATTGCTGAGCTCACACTGTCCTTGAATAAATCCGCTTCTGCGGAAAAGCTTAATCAACGAAGTGCTGGTGGGATGGCTGCGTGCGCCACCCACCGCTGCTGAAACCCGTCCATGCAGGTGCGGCGGCGTGGGCGGCAGCACAGAAGCGCCAGAGAACAATGGAGCCATCTCTCGGAAGCTGCTCGGTTCTCGCGCGGCCGCGGGGCACCTGGGGCGCGGACGCTCCACGGGGCTCCTGCTTTATTGCGGCGCGGAACAAGGCGCGCGGCGCAGGGGCAAGCGGGATTCCCCGGCGCCTCGGTTACCAAGGCCACGCCCTCCCAGCGCCCACGCGCCCGCGCCCGCACCGTCGCCCGCGCCTGCGCTCACGCCCTTGCCCTCGCCCTCGCTAGCAACCCGCGCCCGCGCCTGCGCCCGCGCTCGCGCCCTCGCCCGCGCTCTCGCCCTCGCCCTCGCCCCGCTCGCCCCCCCCCCCCTTGCGTCGACCACGTCAACGCCTACGTCTCGCCTTCGCCATTTCCTCGCCTTCGCCCTGCCCTCACCTGCGCTCTCGACCGCGCCTTGGGCGCGCCCTCGCTTTCGCCCTTGCCCTTGGCCTCACCCTCTCCTTCTCCTTCGCCGTCGCCATCCCCTCGCTCATACTCTTGCTATCGCTCTTGTTCTCGTTGCACCCTCGCACCAACACCTGCTGCTGTTGCTGCTGCTCCGTCCCTTGTAACGTCGTAGACTCTCTCATCCTTTATGAGAGACGGTTCCGCCTGACGACTATGACAACGCATTGCCATGGTGCGTATGAACACATGAAAGTTGTTATGAGAATCATCTTCTGTTTTTCCGCAAACGACACGCGGATGATATACGCTCTGTTCATCATTTCAGCTATCCGTGTATATTACGTACAAAATAAGCGTACATGTTTGAGAATCCTGTCGTCTTACTCATCACGACGCTACAGACGAAGGAAACAAAAACTCCCTCCTAAGCCTGGGGAAGAACTTTTCCCGCAGATAACTTAATATATCACAGGAAAACGTTCATGACAAAACGTAGATTGACAGCTATTCCTGTTACTTCCGAAGGGAAAATTTCAATAGAACAACAAGAAGTAACAAGAAAATATACAAAACATTTTACAGACATCAAACAAAGATATATAATGTCACTTAAGTATCCCCAAGACCCAACTTGACAGTCTCGGCTTAACCATTTTTTTGGCCTCTGTATCAAAATCGATGTTCTTATCTGCAACCCATTATTAGAATCAATGATTAGGAAGGTGTGAATGGACTCAGCCCAGCGTTGCACTTGCTGCCAGTGCCGGTGCGATGTTATACCGAGGTCCCGCTCGTTGTGCTTCATTTCCTTTTCCTTCTCCTCTACCTCTTTCTCCTTCCTGCAAACTTGATCAATCAATGTGTCATAGAGTAATGACGGTGCTTCATCTGAAGATGCTCTTCTTAGTTTATGATAGTAAGAACATCATAATGGAATGGCTCATCTTTTAATTATTTGGTTTGAATCGTTTTCAATATTATCTTTCTTTCCAAGCACAATACCAAAATTATGAAACATGGTATGTTAAAAATTATGTTAATAATTTTTAAATAATCCTCGCAATAGCGACCCCCAAGAGTAGTGGACAATAATAATTGCTTAGTAGAGAAATGCTTGTAAGAATGCCAATTAAAGTGGAATGTTAGATGTCTGCTACACTGTAGCGTTGCGAGGGATTTCACCACAAACAATCTCAATTTGTTTACTCCTTGAGCTGCGGCAGTCGATTCCACCTTGACCCTTTCAAATGGCATCAATGGGAATGTAAACGTGCCGAGAATGGTAATGTATGTATGGTAATCGAAGAGGATTACGGACAATAATGCCGACAGAAAACATTAGGATTGTCAGGTATCATGGATAATAGATTATATGACGCGCTATAAATGACAGCGAACAAATAGTAGAAGGGAAATAGATAACTAATTTTACAAAAATACTGATAAATAGTATCAGTCTCGTGCAGTCTAAAAAAAATGTATCGTTAATAGGAGCAACAATAGGAAACTAGGAGCAATACCTGAAAAAATAACGAAAAACTAGATTCGTTTACAAATAATGCATTCCTGTCTGAAATTCACTATTACATTAGATCAGGTGTTCCCAAGGGAGTTTGTATCGACCTGCTGGAGTCGATGCAATTTTGAAGGGGGTAAACGATGAACAAGGGGTTTAAAGGGTCTCAAGTCAAATATGAACCGGCGATTCGTAATGCACATCTTATTGGTTACAAAAAAATGAACATGATAATTAGAAAAATCGTCTTTCAGGCGCCTAAAAAGACACTTAAAATGTCAAGTGTATCATGTATTTATATCAATTAGATTTAAAACTCTTTAATTTCAACTTTATTGCAGATAGGGGGTCTCATTTCTATTTTCTGTACCGTGGCATCCCAGCCCAGAACCTGGCTACGCAACCGATTAGAATATTTAGAAAATGACAAATCATAACCAAGTGTTCAAATCAATATTCAATTGTGTAAGAAGATACTCCCTGCAATACGCACTGGAGATATAGTGTGGCCTCGTAAAAAATGTGTACTGGTTACAAAATGTTGAACAACTCAGAAGTGGAAGTGTCTTTGATTATTGTAAATCTATATATTTACCAAAATAGTTGTGTACGATTTTGCTATCATTACGACATTTGTGTTAAATTTCGAAAATAAGTATTCTGAGTATGATATGTTATAGAGAATATAAAGGTGTCGATGGAGCCAATAAGTCTTTTGAAAGCCGTCGCTGAACGGAAAAAGTTGGGAATCATTGCATTAGATCTTTAGAAAGAGCCCATTAAAAAATAAAAAAGCTTCATGATAATAACTTTTTAAATAAATTTATAAAACGCTTACGTGTACAGATACTTTTAAGAGTACGTTACGAGTGAAAAAGTGAGAAAAAAGAGTTAAGAAAATCATTAAAAATTATATTCAAAAAAGCACTCGATTATGTACGATAATATAAGTAATGATCGAGTGTCACGGATAAAAAAATACTTCTGACCACAGCATACAATAAAAAGCAATAATTACAACTTAATAGATATTGGGAAATGAGGTTCAAAATCTAACAAGTTAATTCTAAGATGCGATAAACATAATCAAATATTTTTTAATTTTACTTTCACAAGCGTAAATGCCATAATTGCATTTACAACAGGAAGTATTTCACAAAAGGTCTTTTTTTGATAACCTCTTTCCGTCGAACCGCAATTGGGTTACGATGCTCAGCACCTAATGATTAGATGAACAGATCATTTCGTGGGTCCGGGCGTGCCAACGGGCGTCCCGTAAGTCTAGTGCACGATTTTCCTCGTAGGTAGCAGTGTTCTTCCCCTGATGGATGGTGAGATCTTGGGCGATCTATACGTCGGCAAGTGGCGTTTTCTCAAACCAGGTATCTCCCACCAGCAGGGCACCGCCCCAGCCGTGGCAAGTTCTAAGCTTCACTTTGATCTCCCGATATATGTGGTAGTGTAATTAATGTAAGTATAAGATGACGAAAGGACAAGGAAGAGAAAGGAAATATCGCGCGTTTTCTGAGACTCGTTTGTTAAGGTACTGCTCCGGAAATGATCTGGTGTTGATGGAAGAAACCACGGAAACTATCGAACAGAGCAGCCGTCCGCAAGAATTCCCCTCCAGACGACTGAATTCGATCTTGCTACCGAGCTAATGTCGAAAATCTTACCCCCGTCTGCCTCGAACCCTAGGACCTCGCGGCCGGAGGCATCATAATGATTTAATGGAATCTCGTGCTGCGTAATGATATGATTGATGGTGACGTGGAAAGCGACAGGGCCGTCTCCAGCATTCCGAGCAAGAGGCGCCGGCGGCGGCGGCGCCGGAGATCTCCGTCGCGTCGGCCAAGTGGCCATCGGCGCCGCGTCAGTCAAGGCCCCAATCAGCTCTGGGCCGCGCCGGCGCGCCTCCGCAGGTCAGGGCAGCGGCCGCAGCAGTTAGGCGCGGCGAGGCGGGTCAGGGAGTGCCGCCCGCAAACGCGCACTAAAGGGAAACGCTTCGGCTTGCCAACACGACGTCAACAAGCACAACGTCGTGTTCGTTTTAATATATGCCATAAAGAACTATATATCGCATTGGCCGACGCATCAGATGCAATGCCTTTTGAAATATTTTTTTTATGTTAAGGAAAATCAATCACCACTGAACATTTACTTCACAAATAGAAGTATATTGATAAAAAAAAAAGAAATTTCGACAAGACTTGATAGACTAAAACGTAGATTGGTTGTAATTGATACATGAAAAATCATGTTGCAAATTGCTCGACCCCTAGACACACATTAAGTCCTGATTGATTGATTGATTGATTAGTGATTGAGGGCGCGTCAACTAATACGGTCATTAATTCCGTAACTGTGGTGCATATTTTTTTCCTCGAGTCATGTTCTTTGATTTCAGGTATGTCATGCTTGTACATTCATGTCAGCTCACGCGAAAACAAACTGTCAAATGATTAATTGTAATTAATTGCCACAGTTTAGAATTAATTGCCATGTATTTACATTAAGAAACAGAGCGTGGGCTGGCTTGACACCAGTACATATGTACGTTAAATTCGAATCGTATGTTGACGGAAACTGTCAAATAATTTATTGCGAATTAATTGATAATTAATTGTGACAATTCTGAATTGCCACATATTTTCGTAGAAAAAACGCGTGTGAGCTGGCATGACGCGACGCCAGCATATCCATAAGCTAAATTCGAAGCTCGGCGGAAATTAATAATTTGAACAGACGGACGGAGAGACAGGCAAACTACATTATTTGCCATAATTTTTCTGTATTAAGTACTCACGAAACGTGGATCCTGACGATATATGTTAGAGAAAGAAATTTGCTATCCTACATATAAAACATGAATTATCCACTTTTTCGAATTCAGGGACCTACAACACGGTTCGTAATTTTTTTCTGTCGAAAAATCGACGGTTTTCGTCGCGAGATTACGTCACTTTCCCTACTAAGAATTTGTAATATGCTGGAAACTAACTAGAAATGCTAGTTAGTTCAACACAAACTTTCTAGCATCAGCATACGTAAAATTGTAATACCGCAATTTCTGTTCATTTTAACAGATCGCAGTCAGCACTCGTAAAACACATACACATTGTGCAATAACCAATTCTTTTATAGCTAATAAAGCAACACAAATTCGACGATTAACTTTATTTCATGTAGTTATAACATCTCCCAACAATGAGAAGGAATTCTCAGAGTTTCAAACTGTAATATCGAGGCGCAACCTGATATTATAAATTCCAATCTTGTACCTCCTGAAAGACTAGGGAATGGAGCGTGGGAAATTCGAATTTGCTAATTCAAAAACACAACATTACGCGAAAATACTTATATTTTTAAAAGAAATGTATCTGACCTTTTTTAAAGAACTAATTTTTTAGAACATAATTAAATTTAACATAAATATCTTTATCATTCACCAATATTGTACATTTGCAATGTTAATTGTTTGTTGTCGGCAAGTTTCGAAAATACTGAGATATCTCCGAAAATGGGACCACCACCACTTTATTTATTGATATTTTATTCAAAGGAAAAAATTAGAGCCGTTTTTGAGAAAATAATTGTTTAACATTATTTTAAAATTGCGTATGCTTCACTCAAAATTACGCAAAAAAACTACTCATATATTTTCGAAAAACTGAACAAGCGTAGACTTCAAGATATATTTTTCTTGAACATATTTCATTAAGGAAACATTTCTAACTTCATTATTATAGTTGTAGGAAGATGCTGGAAAATTTTGAACTTTTGCAATTTTCGAAAATTCTTTGAGTGCAAAAAAAAAAAGAAAGAAAATCCGCCCAACGCCATTTCTTTAAGCGTTCGTTGCTTTACTAGAAGATAAAATTTGAAGAAAAAATTTGGAGCCATTTTGAGAAAATTTTGAGGTTATGTTAAGTACCCCCAAAAATCAAAATATCCGTTTCAAATTCATTAAGGTCGCGAGTCAGGTCGATCGGGGAATGCCAATTTTGGAAGAAATCGTCTGAACAGTTTAGGCGCCAACGTTGTCCACAAATGGACAGACGGACAGACGAACGGACGGACAGACACCCTCAGACGTTTTGGCGTCAATCATTTTTTGGTATGAAGAACCCCCGAAACATGGATTGTGACTACACAACATTTTAGAGGAAGTAATTTACTAAATGGAATACATATATGGAAACAAGATGTTTACCTTGTTTTATTACCAGGGCCCAGGGATAAGAGTTTTTCTGTCGATAAATCACTATTTGTTCCCGCCGCATTACAATATTATATACGCCCAATAGAGAAGCACAGAGAGAGAAAGTTAAAATATTTGCTTGAGGAGAGGACCTGTCTCGCATGCGTACTCCCTTCTCCCGACCCCCCACTAGTGACTCGGCATCGACATCTGTGTCTCCATCGTCAGCGCTCGCCACTCTCCCTGAGCAATGTATGCTTGTACAGAACACGAATTCTGATCGTCCACTTGGTGTGACTGGAAGAGTTCGTGAGGCAGCGGATTAGTGATCTGCGCTTGCGAGTTCAGCCGCGCAGGGCCGAGACGAGTGCAGGCGCCTCCAGAGAGAGCGTAATTGGGCTTCGCGACCCAATTCCCATCCCATCCCGTCCCCCCTCCTCCCACCGTCGGATCCGGGACGCTCCTCGTCGCGGAGACGGGACGCGCTGCGGATGTGGAAGTTCGTGATGCGAGCATCGATGTTACCAAACACCGATGTTCAAAACTAAAACATCGATGAAATGACCGAAGTCCACCGATATTTTGAAACGACAGTAATTACCAGTGGATTCACCACTGGTAGTGACTGTGTTAGAGTAACAGTTACTGTGTGCAGTGTCTGGTAGGCTAATATTAAAGGATAGGAGATTGAAGGTAAGGATTTAAAGTCGCGTCTACTAAAAACATTTGGAGATAGGATATAAAGATTTTGGTAAAAGTATAACAACACTACAAAGCTTTGTGAACTGAGAGGAAAGGTTTCGCAACCGTTTTGTATTCTATTATGTTGCTCACTAAAACGCTCTCAAGAACATTTCTGCTACGCCATACAATCGATGTATGATTGGCCAACCCGTTCATTTTGACGTCAAATGCCTTGATAACGCCTTGAACTTGAAAATCTTTCTCGGAAGCAAAAGGGTATGCATTCACCATTATCTACAGAGGGACCTAACGGATGTGTTTCGTATGTCTGCCAAAGTCTCTACGACAATCTGGGCAAACCTGCACATGACTTTGTGGATTGTCGCGAGTAGTGCTGGCAAACGACGAGACGCTGTGTGTGGCTCGAGGGGCGTTCAGGGCTAAGTGAGATGTGGCCCGGAGGCGGCGGGCGACGGGGAGTCCGATGCCAATCTGCCAAGGCCGCGTCATCCGGGCGGCGCCGCATCCGGCTCTAGCGGCCCTCGTGCTCCCCATTACCCCCCCCTGCGGAAGCTCTTGGCCTCGCGCTGAATAAACAGTTTGAGCGGAAGAGACGACAACTCAATTTTTAGGTTTTGTTATTGTAATTTTTGTCGCCTGCCATCTGTTGTCCGTGCTGTGATACACACCCTGTACTTCGATTAAAACATTAAATCCGTTGACACTTCGGAGCTGTAAAGCTGTCATTCAATCAGGAGCTTGAACGTCAAAAGAGTGACATTCAAGCTCCCGATTGGATGACACAGTTACAGCTGACGAAGTGTCAACGGACTTAATGTTTTAATCGAAGTATAATAGTTCAATTCACGCCTCGTAATCTCGTAATCGTTTCGTCATTTTCATGTAACCCACTCCCGGGGATGTGTAGACAAATTCACCCACAGACACATTTTTTTCTTAAACTAATTAAGTTAGGCTAATGAAATTGAGAACACATCTTGGAGAGATATTCTGACATATTCTTTTTTTACTGTCAGTTTTAATTATTTGAAAATTGTAGAGTACTATTTTTTATACCAGAATTATAAAAGATCTTTTCTGTTGCAAGAAATATTTCATAAAAGGGCAGTTTACGGCATAATGAAGACGAATTAGCATTTTACAGCACAATGATTGCGTCATCACATATTCAGCCAATTAGGCGAGAGAATCGTGGGAACATAGCGGTAAAAGGAACGGCCGACTACCTTTTTCTCGCACAATGTCAAATATCCTAGACCAAAGTTGTTTCTCAAAATTAAGTTTGATTATCTTATAACTTTATAATGCTGTTGTAAAACAATTTTGTTTAACAAATTGAAAATTTGATTTAGTTTTTATTAGAAACTACTTGTGAAATCTATTTTAATTTTTGGTAAATAATTAGGAATAATACTGAAGTTAATATGTGAATCTATTTTGTGTTCAGATTAATGGTTATGAAGAAATAACACGATTTTTCGGGAAAATGAATTTGATGACATTGAAATATCGCAACTTTTACTCCCATACAGCCTTAAACCAACATTATTGTTCCGGCTCATGCTAATTTCTTGATTGTCATCCGGCACGCAAACTGGAACATTTTCCCACAGAAGTATCTCAATGCCATCAGTGATTTTTCGATGGTCATCAGTGATTTTTAAAATGTTTCTTACGAAGACAGTAGGATAAAAGCTTTGCGAAGCCTTTCACACTTTAAAGGCATTTCCTGGAGTCAGAAAAATGTATAATTTTGGGAAAATGCTCCCAAGATTCCAAACTCATGAATTACGTTACAAAAAGAAAAACGAGTTTTGGGCCGATAAAGGAATGCCCTTGAAGCATTTTTTTCACTTGCTGTTGGAAAATATTTTCAAGTGAGTTTTCATCTGGTCACGGTATTCACTCAAACTCCTCAAATTTTGGTGAGATAAAAACAACATAGTGGTCGCTTTTCAGAGCTTAATAAAAACATGAAAAAAACAGCGTGATTCTTCCACGGGATGCAAAATTATTCCATCTTTTCTGATCGAGACGTTTCCCTTGATACACTACAAGAACAATGCATTTTTAAATTTCTACTCACACTGCAACTTTCTACACTTTCTCGACCCTTCTCTGTGAATTGCAGAATGCATACTGTTTAGCATACATCAAAGAGATTTGAAGCGTTCCTCTCATGCGTCAAAGGCAATCCACTAGCGAGCACAGCGCAGCCTCTGTTCTGGGAAAGTAACGTAGGCAATAACGCAATGTCAGAAGGGGACACGGAGGGAGACAGGATTGGTTTGGTTTTTTCGTGTTTCCGGGCGCGTAAACTGCTTTGTTCATTAGTCTCGTTAGTGTAGTGCATGTTTTTTCTCGGGAGATGGCGGTGATCATCCCCCGGTGGATTTGGATCTATGAAGTGATTTTTAATCTTTGTGAGTGAGAGAGTGAGTGAGAGTGTGTGTATAAGGGGAGAGGATAGAACAAGGACAGTTCGCGCGCGGTCCGTGGCCCGTTTGTTAGGGTACTGCCCCAGCATTCGCCTGGTGTTGACCGGAGAAACCACGGAAAACTACCGATCAGAGCAGCCGGCCGCTAGAATTCTTCTCCTGGCAACGACTGAATTCGACCTAGCAGAAAAGCTAGTGTCGAAAATCCTGCCGCCGTGGGGAGTGGGAACCAAGGACCTCCCGGTCAGAGGCGCTACAGTGGCATCAGTTGATGCACTGAGCTACCGCTATCGGTGCGGAGACAGGATACCGTGCGTCTGGATGGCGCGTTTTCTGCAGGCTTGGTAATGCGCTACCTTCAAAGCAAAGAACGCGCGATTCTGTTCCAGCACTGTTGAAACCGCATCCGAGTTTGTTTCTTCGTTTTTAGTTTGGAACCAAATTTGCGATTTAGTATAGTTAAAGTTTTCTAGAAAGTGAATCTAGACATTCATTACTAGACCGTGGATTTTACGTTTTAATATATGCGTTTTATGTCCCTAAAATAGGTTAGTTCAGTTTGTCTTTTTAAATGTAAAATAGACACAAATAAAACAAAAAACTGACAAAAAACACGTTTTTACACTTTATTATATATATATTTAATATAATAGTAAAAATATAAATCAATATTATATAGAATCAGTGTTGTATATTTTGCGATAATACTATTAATTAACAAGTTCAATTGTTTGTCCTCTAGTTAGAATTATTCGTGCTGTATTTTTCCTCACAATAAATTACGAATACTTTCCCCAAGTTTTCAAAAAAAAAAAAAAAAAAAGAATGTCCCTTATCGGTCAAGATCACTCTTCTTTTGCGGAAATTCAATCAGCGTACCTTAGAAGTCAGGAAGTAGTGGCATGGAGACTTATCGCAAGATCCTTGTCCTGTATATGCATTTCTCGCTATCTTACAGATTGAGGCAACTTAAAATCAATATCATCCTTGTCTGTTGTGCCGAGAGAAGAAAAAAATTAACAGAAGCCACAGACAAAATAAATTAGGCAAATTAGTCTCATTTTAGGTTGTAAAAGTTAAAATAGGCACAAATAGGTATTAATATTGAGTAATTAATATCGGCTCTTTTAGTCTCTGACGGGTTTTATTTCATAATGAATTTCCCGAGGACGTACATTCGAATTTATGTTGGTCCTTTATCACTAAGTATAATAATACATTACAACACAATATTAAATAAACATTCTTTGCTCACATTCTTTAAAAAATTCCTTACGCAAAAATATTTGCAATTTCTGTTCTTTCGTGTGATGAAAATAGTTTAGTAAAGTAAACATTTTATGCATGCCATCAGATCCAGTGCACGTCACGGAGCTCCAGGCAAGCGTTAAAGCGACACTTTGCATGTGCGCCTCTCAACTTCGCCGATGCCGCTTTAAACCGCAAAGTCGCTTCGCGCGCACGCGGCCTAAGGCAGCGGCCACAGTGGCTCCAATGTTGGCCGAAATTTCGGATGGCTGACGACGGACAGACAAAACTTCGTTCGCCAGTGGTTCTTTTCGGACGCCGTCGGAAGAAGTCGTTCGGGTTCGCTATGACCATCACATGTTAGAATTGATTGATAGATTGATTTGTGATTCCGGTCGCGTCAACTTCTAAGAGCATTAGTCCCGTAAGGTTAGTTTCCTCTGGGTAGACGGTGATCTTCTCCAGGTGGATGGTGAGATACGGTGCCGACCAGGCCAGCTAGCGGAGTTTTCCTCAAGGCTAACACTTGATACCACCCAATCCGGGTCAAGCTGATCTCCCGACATGTGTGGTAGTGAAGTGCATGTGAGTGTAAGTGATGTAAGTAAGGGGGAGGATAGGGCAAAGAAGTGCAATGATCGCGGGCGATCCGTTCGTTAGGATTCTGCTCCGGCATTCGCCTGGTGTTGATCGGAGTAACCACCTGAAAACTACCAATCAGTACACCGGGCCGCTAAAATTCTCCTCGAGACAGCGGCTCAATTCGACCTATCTACCGCCTGCCGAAAATCTGCCGCCGACGGGGCCCAAACCCTACGACCACCCGGTCAAGGGCTCTGCAGTGCACTCTGAACCACCTAAGCCGGTATATCTTCTCACGAATCCGGCATATCGGAAGAAAGCGTTCGAGGCCGACAGACCGAAATTTCGCCCTAAATCGGCTCCACTGTGCCAGCCGCCTAAAGGCGTGCGCGAAAACCGTCGACCTCTCTCCGTCCGCGGCGGAGCCAACGACCCTCCAAGGCGCCGCGCCGTTTATTTTGGTTGTCGATGGCGAATCAAAACACGGCGCTAAGTGCCCGCGAGGCCCATTAGGGCGACGTTGACGACGTTTGTTGGATTGGACCAACACGCCCGGCCTCCTCGCCGCTCCCGCCACCTCCGATCCCACTGGATCGTCCGCCCACAAGAACGCCATCTACGGTACCAACCACCAAACTCATCCGTAGCTGCAGAAAGGGGCGTCCAGCAGGGGCCACTTGTCCCAGGCCCGAACGTATTGGGGCCCCTCATTTTTGTCATTCAAAAGAAATGAAAATTATATGTATCTTTCATCCAAATTGAACTCTAGAAGTTATTTATAATGCATGAAGGAATGAATTCTGTTTATGAATTGGGGGAGAAGGGAAGTTTTTTGTTTGAAATAATGTCCCCCTTGGATCAACTGCTCCAGGCCCCTGATTTTCTTTGGATGCCCCATGCTGCAGACAGCCATTTTTCTCCAAAGATAATGTGAGAGTACATGCGTCGATTTGAGAGAATTTCTAAAGTAAATGCGCCTGAATCAATCAACGTCTTTAGCAAATAGTGTAATACGCCCTAAATATACTCCCCGTTCTCTGGAGCCGCCCACGGTAAGTTCATCGAATCCGACTATCTACTATACGTACAAACGGACTTGGCGGTACAGGACGTCTTCTGGGAGAGCCAAGAGTTAGCACTTGATCAGCGTGGTACACTAGCTTTTGGTCGTCATGCAGAGACACGTGTGATAGTCGCGTGGGAGTTTTCAGTTGACAAAAAAATTGCGAAATGCGCATTGCTATCTGCAGATACAGAAAGAATTGAAACATTACGCGACTTACAACATTCGCCTCCCCTCGCAGGCGAGAAGGAAACGTGGCTTCTTATTCCGGTTTCCATGCATCTTCTTCCAACATCATTCCATTATTATTATTATCCCGCTGCACTATTATCCCGCTGCATTTGTACCATCTCATCAAATTTCCACGTCTAAAAAAATCAATATAAGTTCAGCCATTTTAGCATTAAATGTAGAGTGTATGTTGTTATGTCCGTGCCTGTGCCTCCTCACATCTCAAAAACTTCACCGTAACCTACGCCTCCGATGCCTCACTTCCGCCTCCGCCATCGCCAGAATGCACCCTTCGGCCCCCGCGCTCGGCCCAGTGTTTACGGAATGGCTGCTCTGCTCCGCGCCGCGCCGCGCGCCCGAAATACGGGGAGCGAGCGGCTGACGAGGCGTCTCCGCGCGAGTAGCAGCCCAACAAGTGCTTCCACTTGGCCCCGCCACGCCCCGCCTCCGCGCGCGGCTATAAATACATTCAAGATCACGCACTTCCTGGGCCACTAAAGGCGAGCGGGCCACACGTTATTTAAGGCTATTCACTACGTGGCGAATTGAGAAGAAACACTACTCGTTATTAACACGCTAATGTCCATAAATATTATTTTGAATCATAGAGGCCTTACATATAAGACAAGTTAAAATAGTTGTCTATCATCACATCTGTGTTTTTCAAAACATAGATTTAAAAAAAAGTATATCAATACGTAATTGTTAACAGAAGCGAAGCATTAAAACAATAGGTACTCTAAATTTCAAGATAAACAAGGGAATATATTTTGTATGAAATTTTATTATAGAATATTAAATGAGGTTGTACATTGATTGTGCATATTGAATGAACAAAAAATTCAGTATTCTCCTTTTTTTTTTTAATATTTCGCTTCTGTTAACAATTTGTTTTGACGAATTTCTTTAAATATATGTTGTGTAATAAACAATTGTGATAAATAGATAGGTTTATAATTCGTCTGTTTTATACGAGCTCTACGATTCAAAACAATACTCTGTTGTGTATAACAGCAAAGTACAAGGCAAATGTGCGTTTTAAAATTTTCAACTTAGCATGAACGATGTCAGTGATTCGAGTAAGTGGTCCGAAAATGAAGGCAGCTGTCATGGCAGCCACGTCAGAAATTACGTACGTAAATAGACGACTTGAGGGAGAGCCAAGTTTGCGCACTTGCTCTTGGTCGTACACGTCTGGCTGGGATAGGGTACTTGTCGCGTGGGAGTTTTGAGTCGACAAAGAATTTGCGAAAGGCGAGGGTTCATTGCTTTCTGCACGCACAGGGACATTTTAAACATCATAGGGAATACAACATTCGCCTCTCTACCTCGGACGCGAGCATAGGATCTCTCTATTCATTCCAATTTTCATGTACTATATTCTTCCAACTTCAATCCCTAGGTTTTATGTCACGACACTGCTAAATACCCAATTGCACCATCCCATTTAATGTTCCACGTCTTTCTCTATTCAGAATGCCAATCGTTGTTGGAGAATCGCGGTGTCACAATGAGATAATCGCTATTCGCAAAGTCGTAATGATTCTCAGAGAATCTGTCAATTGCAACAAGATTATTCGATAGAACATTTGTAAAATACATTTATACAAATAAATTAGTATTTATTGGTTAAAGGAAACTGATCCCAAAGGGTTTCATCAGGAACTCGCATCACAGAAATGAGGTACCGATGGAAAATGTTGGTCACCAATACATTTTGTTGTCTGAAGTCATGATCCCTCTCCTCCACACCCTAAACCCTTCTCCTTTTGAGTCACTGCAATAGGGCAGGTATACTGACTGGTTGACGATTCCGGGCCCATCAACTGCTAACGTCGTTATTCCCGTACGTGTAGCGTCTGTGTTTTATCGCTGGAGGTGGCTGTGATCTTCCCCCGCTGTATGGCGTGTTTCCGCGCCGATCTACGACGGCGTGCGGGGATATTCCCCAACCATGTGTCTCTCTCCCACCAGCGTGACACCACCCCAACCGGGACACGCTCTATGCTCCCGAAAAGTGTGAGAGTGTAGTGCATGGCAGGCCTACTGAAGAGTAAGTGTATGTAGCAATTATCCAGAGAGTTGCAGTCCAATTCCTTAACTTCCATTGCATCATTAGTGTTGGAAATAGCAACGTCTTTCTACGTACCCTAGCAACAGTCGCTATCAAGTCACCTCAACTCTCTCCTCCTGGTCTTCGTGGCCTCGACCCGCGTCTCAAACGAGAGCAGGAACGCACTGCTACGTTCTCAATAACATGACTTCACAGAAGTAATTGTTGCTGTGAACCCATCTTAGATTGTGTCAAGAAGATATAGTAAAAACACTGGGAAAAATTGTTATCAAATTTCAAACTACGTTGCTAGCGAAGTAATGATTTTTTTTGTTCAGATGTCCGCCTTCACAAATGGAGGGCTGTGTGGAACTCATGACTCAAGAAAGCCACTTAAAGAGGCGCTAAATATTAAATGATGGAGGAATGATTTACCCCGAAGAAAAAATTCTCTAAATAGTAATCGATGTTATCTACGCTTGTTTATCTATTCGTCCGTTACTTACCCTTACCAATTGCTTGCTCCAAACAGTGAACCTTCCGGCCTACCGTGTGGGGCATACCATCCTTTAAGGGGTCCCTGCATACGAGTTCGATTGATTGATTTTGTCGTGTTTCCGGGCGCGTCAACGGCTTTGGTCATTAGCCCCGTTAGTGTAGTGCACTTTTTTTTCGGGAGTTGGCGGTGATCTTCCCCCACTGGATGGCGAGAACCGGCGCCGACCTACCGTCGGCTAGTGGGGTTTCCCCCTAACCAGAACTCTCCCACCAGAGGGGCACCGCCCCAGTCGGGACAAGCTCTAAGCTCCCGACCGGTCTCCCGAAATATGTGGTAGTGTAGTGCATGTTAGTGTAAGTGTGTGTGTAAGGGGAGAAGATAGGACAAGGAAGAGGAAGGAAAGATCGCGCGGGTCCGTGGCCCGTTTGGTAGGGTACTGCTCCGCATTCGCCTGTGTTGTCGGAGAAACCCGGAAAACTACGACGCGTTACTAATCGCGCGTCAATGAACACTCGTATGACACCGGCCTTAAACAATGTGGTTTGGTCCGCTGATGAGAAACTGTCGAAACTATGAGAAACTGTTTTTTCGTATCTTTCATCTCTAATCAAAATCCTCAAATAAATTAATGAAAACATATCTGTGAAACTATTTAAAGTGCCGGAGATGCATACTAACGAAGTACAACATATAATACATTCAGAATTATATTTTTGGAACCGTCCTGCACTTGACACACACGGAACAGCAAATAATAGACTGCTGGCCAGCTAAAAAGCCGAACTAACGGGACAACTTTTGAAAAATGTCACTGTCGGATGAGAACATACATTTATACTCGATTTAGGGTAGTTTCGTTTCGTTTTATGTTGGCAAAAGTTGTTGCCAACCGTCACACAAATACCCAGTATATATTACCTTCAAGCGGTAGGGACATTTTTTAAAATTTAAGTTTGCAATGAAACAATGACTACTTCCGTAGATTCCGCCAACATTCAAAGTCATACAAGTGAGGTTGTGTTAGTTTACGAGTGTTGCTAAAGATTTGCATTTTGCGTTTTGGTGCTCTTCGTTCTTTGCGTTTTATCGTTCAATTTATATATTTAGTAGTGCTAGGCGTTTCTGAGTTTTATTTATTATTTTCCAATTGTTTTCTTTAGTAATAATAAAAAAGTTAATTGAAATAGTTATTGTAGTTCATTATTTGTTGTTGTTAAGTGTCCCTTTAGTATTTCTTGTTTTAGATTAATTATATTTATTATTATTATTTTTTCTGAATTCATTTTAATTATAACGAGAAAATAATGGATAGCCCAACAACATCTGGGTCTATACTTAATTTTGAACCTTTGAAGATAACACGTATTCAAAGTTCTTTTCAAAAGGGAATTATCAATTTATTTTGTGGACTGTGGAAGGAAGCAGGGAAGAAAAGGTCCATGTTACCCACTCTTGTTTAATAACGCGAGTGGCAAAAATATTACAGGTAAGATTGATTTTTTTCTTTCTACATCTTATCTTTTAAAACTTACAAGTGTAATTTTCTTAATTAAAATTGGATGAGTACAGTTGTTAATTATCTTTACCATTACTCATGTATTAATCGTAATAAATCTAATTTTCTTTTTTTCAAGATGTTGTGTGTTTACAGGTGGTGTAAAGTCAGTTGATAGTATTATCAACAAATATAAAAAACAAGAAGCTCTGACCACACCCAAAGAGACCCGTAAAAGATCCCGTCCAGTCACAGATATTGACAATTTCACTAAGGATGCAATTGCCAATAAAATTTATTGTAGTTTGAATTCAGGTAATCAATTAGACTTTTAATTAGTTTGTTAGTATACAGTTTTATGATCATTTTGTGTTGTTTTATGTATTATTTAACAAGTACCAAGGATTATATTTTATATAAGTTGTGGTATTTCTATAAGAAACCTGTACACAGAGATTGTGGGAGATGAAACGTTAAATTTTGAAGTCTCTCAGACCTCCTAAATCGAATAGTGAAGAACATAGGTTTTACTTAGGAAAGGGAGACAGGTATGCCCATGTGAGGGAGAATGAAATTATAATTTTTAAAAGAGAGTGCTTCCTGAGGAATTACTATACAAATACAAACTCCAACACACCAAAGGCAGTAATTATTATTATTATTATTATTATTATTATTATTATTAATAATAACAATAACAATAATAATAATAGGAAGTGCATACATATGATTTTGCATATTTTGTCCATTGCTTCAGGGCATAGCTAAATGAAATTCCTTGACATGTGGTTAGAATTGGATGCTATGTAGATCAATATGTTAGTGAAATTTTGGCAAATTTTTCCTGTTGGTGCATATTCATATAATAATAAGAGCATATTTTTATGTCCTACATTTATTTTGTTAAAGAGAGACTTATCTCTAAACCATTCCTTGTTGTCATAGAATCAATTTATTTGGGAGCAGTCATTGATTAGAAAAGCTTGTCACACTTTGTGTTTTTTCTTTTCTACAGACAATAAAATACTTGTGCAAATGTAGGATATTTCTTGATATATTTTTTATACCAAGCAGAAAAAATGAAACGAGACAAACAATGTCCTTAATGAAGGTGCATAATTACTTCAATTATTTCTCCTGAGAAGTGAGCTAGGTTATATTATGTTTGCACAAAAATACATCTTTTCATTCCAAGTATCACATGAAATGAAATATTGTTAATTTTAATTGCATATTTCAGAATTTTTAGGTCATAGATGCATATTTCAAGATTTTTAGGACATAAAAATCATCTCTCTAATTATTATAATTTTAGTTTTCACACATGTACGTGTCTTGTATATCTAAATGTATATGTAAATAGTCTTGTCAACATTGTTTCAGTTTTTTGTAGCTTGTTTGTAACCTTATTTGATTAGTAGCATTTGTGACATTACTTGTAATACTGGTTTTGGGCAAGTAGCACCGCATCTCTCTCTAAATCCCACATGCATTTTGAATTTCCTTGGCACAATACTCTAATTTTAATGCTGAAAATAACCGTTGTCTTACCTTGAATTTTTTTCACAGCAAGAATGTGTATTTAACTGGCAATAAATAAACAATATATTAATCTTGTACTGCTTGGCTGCCTATTGGGAATTATTTGACATGAATGTGTAATGGAAACTGAAGTATAATATACTTTGATTTGAACAAGCAATGAGAGGGTTTACTGTGTAATAACTGCATGTTCAGGGAGAAGCTTATAGTAATGTAGTCACAATAAGAGAGTAGATTCAATATTATTGTGCAACTATATATTTAATGTGTCATTTATATTGATTGTGTACATTCCTGTTTAAATAAACATCTTTAAAAAATCAAAAAGTCATATTTATTACCATTTATTCCAATCTTATGAATCACACCCCACTGAAATGGTGAAAAAATGGGTAAAGAGAAAGACTGTCTCTGGTAGCAATGGATAAGTTATTGAAGACTTACTTACACTAATGATGATTTTCATTTTTTAAACTTATTTTTAAAAGCTAATGAATAATTGAACAGATAAATTAAATGGATGCATTTGCATTGATATTGACATAACTGGACTGTAAGGAACAATTCATTACATCACTTAAAAACTACCATGTATATCACGTTAATTAACTTCAATAATTGTGGTATTTATTTGCGTTCAATAAAACTCATTACTACCAGTTCAAAACGTGAAGGAACTGTTGACAAAATCTCAAAGCATGAATAACATAGAAGTATGATCGCAGATAACTTTTGAGGTTGTATTTTTCATTTGCAGTTGACACTTTTTAACACTTCTTAAGCTCGCAATAGTTGATAATTCTTAATTAACTTAATTATTCACAGAGTTAATATTCGTTTATAGATGAACATCTCCTTTTAATTCCATCGAGAAACGAAACATGTGTTATTGAACAGTGGACAAGACTCGAGACCGCGCGAGGATTGTGAATGAGACAACAAACAAAACAAAAGCGAGAGACTTGATCAGAGTTATAGTTTCATAAGTTGGCTATTCTGACAGGAAATCTTTCAAGCTGCCATATTGCGAATTTAGTGCGGCCTAATACACGGCCTGGAGTATAATTATGGAGATATAAATGAGAGCCGTAAAACAGCACTATGTTAGTTTCACGCCGTTGCCCTCCAAATGCTCGAGCGAAGCGAGTCAAATTGGACGGACCAAATCGACAATGTTATTGACATGCAGTTAAATTAGCTCAAGTACATTAAACATACGTTTTCCGCGTCATCAGGCTTAGGTCGCTTACAGCATCAACTGTTACTACTGAGCGAGTGGCCGTGAGGTTCAAGGCTTCGAGTCTCGATGGTGGCAGGTTTTCGACACTACCTAGGTCGAATTCATCAGCTGTCTGGAGAGTATTCTAGCGACTGGCTGCTCAGATCGGTAGTTTTCCATCGTTTGTTCGATGAATGCCAGGGGTGCTGTACCCTAACAAACGGTTCACGGACCGCGAGCGATCTGTCCTTCCTCTGGCTCGACCTATCCTCAGCCCCTCACGCACTTACACTTACCACTCTCGTCGAGGTCCCAGTCGGAAGCTTAGGCGGTGCCCCGCTGGGCAGAGACACTTGGTTAGCGAAAACCCCGCATGGCGAATAGCCCCGCATAGGTCGGCCCTGGATCTTGCCATCCAACGTGGGAAGATGATAGCCAAGATAAAATATAAATACCACTCTTAAGGGACGAATGACCTTAGCAGATGAGGCGTCTAAAAACACTAATTAATCAATCAATATTCTCGCAACACCGCCATTTTCAGTGATATTGCATATACATAGAGAGGCGTTTTGTGGCTTACAGGCTATTTCTTCGACCCCGATAAATAAGCTGATAAGTCAAAAATACTTAATTTTCCAGAGGAGCAGAAAACAACTTTAAACTAATACTATAAATAAGGGATAAATGATATTCAAACAAAACCTACACAAAAATAGTTTTGTTTGAATATAACCTTCGTCTAAATATCATTAATCCCTGATTTCATTCATTTACACGTTTTTGTTTTTTTGCTCTCCTGTAAAATTAAGTGTTTATGACTTATCTATAAATTTCCATTCCACATTTTTCTCAAAAAATTCTCTGATCTAGATCCCGACTAGAGGAGCCCCAGGGATAACCTCAACCCTTGTATTAGTTTTAAGTTTTAATTTAAGTCAGTATTAAGCCATCAAACATATGTAGAGTTATTTCAACTGAGCTATGTATTCACCATCTATGTCAAATAAATGAAAATGAAATGACTTATCTGCTTATTCACCGGGATCAAACATTTGTGAAAATGCAGTCGCGCGCCGAGGCGTCCGCGCTGGAGGCACGCAAGGCGGGCGAATACACCCAGCCAAGCGGCGCTCGCCGCGCCGCGCCGCGCGCCGGGGCTGTCCACTTCCTGCATGTTTGCGCGCCGGTGGCGGGGCGCGGCGCGGCGCGCTGGGCGCCGTCCAAGCCGCTGGCACGCGATCCCCCGCGCGGAGCCCCGACGTCGCCCGGCGCCGCGACGCGTAAAGCGCAGTGCTCGGAGGCAGAGATGCGCGGCAGATGGAAATGCAAACGCCGCCGCGCTGCGTGCGAATCGTGTCGATCGCGTAGCGAGGGGCGTGGCCGGGCATGGCTACGGTGGCTAGGCGTGGCGTGCTGGCGTGGCTGCGTGGCTAGGCGTGGCGTGGCTAGGCGTGGCGTGGCTAGGCGTGGCGTGGCTAGGCGTGGCGTGGCTAGGCGTGGCGTTGCTAGGCGTGGCGTGGCTAGGCGTGGCGTGGCTAGTCCTGCCGTGGCGTGGCTTGACGTTGACGTGGCGTGGCGTTGCTAGCTGTGGCGTGGCTTACGTGGCGTGGCGTGGCTTGGCGTCGCACGACTTCTGGAGACGGGGCAGGGAGAGGAGGAGCGGAGCGTTGTGAGGCGTGTTAGTGCGTGTAAAGGTGTGTAAGGGCGTGTCAGGGCATGTTGGAGCGTGAAGCGGGAAGTGGGTCGCAAGCGGTGCCACAACGGGGCCCTTCGCGAGACCTTTTCCTCCACTGGGCTCACACGCGCATAGGCAGGGAGGTGCTAGGTTCTGGCTCCAGCAAACCAACACATTATGTTACTCGATTGCTGGACATGGCGTTGCGACATCACTAATCCTTGCATTTGAAAACACTCGTTCTTTGAACTTAAAAATATTCGCTACGCCAACTCTATTCTCATTCTCACACACGGTTGCTCGTGGTAGAATCAGGCCTTTTTAAAGTTTTTCACACAACCAAAAAACGCATTGAACACATGACGTTAGATAAGCGTTCATTTCATTGTTGTTTCTTTATTTTCTTCAAGTATAGAATTTATATCATAAAACTGATTAATAATAGTAAAAGCCGGTAAAATGACAATGTTTTTAATCTGTTATAAACATTTCGAAATTTTTGTAATAAAACCAAGTTAAGTATAAGCAAATACAACACATACGAGCTTCAAATCATCAATTCATTGGAAACTACCCTTTTTTGTCATGAACTCTGAATATCACATAATATAATGTTGGATCCTATGGTAATTTCACTCGAAAACTAATCACTGATGTAAATGCACGTCAGAAGCTAGAAAAGTACTACAGTTCTAGAAGACTATATAGTATAAAATATAATGAAAAACTCTATTGAGGCAATATTTGTGCGTTCCTGAAAATTCGCAAATTTGAGCTAGTTTTCGCAGAAAACGTCAGAACTTTCGAGTAACTTCATAAGAAATCATAACACGAAGTTTTCTTTAAATTAATTGTGGATCTCCTGTAAACCAATATTTTTTTAAAATACTGAAATTCTGTTCACTCCATAACTTCAAAAATATTAATCCTATTACAAAAATTATTAGACTTTTTTTTGGTAAATTATATTTTTTCACTAATTTTATTTGAGGCATAATTCCCCGTAGAATTGATAGCAACAGCTTCCCCGTCCCCGATTCATATTCCCACCCTCCAGGACTTTTAGTATGACATGCAGTAGGTATTCATGCTAGTTTTCACTCTGAAATTTATTGCACTCGATTTGTCTTATTTTTCTGCGCTATCGTGTTAATTTTCGACAACGACCAGAGCAGTAGAACTGCGGCACAAATATAAACCGTATAAGGGTTACCGACTGAAACGTTTCCTAAATAGTAACAAATTTTCCTGATTTTTTTTTTCATTTCAGAAAACAGTGAATTCTTCCATTCAATAGCTCCCCTAACCCCGGCCCATATCCCACCCTCCAGGATTTTTATTATGATATACAGTAGGTATCTATGCTAGATTTCACTCTGAAATTTATTTCACTCGATTTGTGTAATTTGTCTGGGTATCATGTTAATTTTCGATACGACCACTTCAGTGGAATTGCGACACAAACTTAAACCACATAAACAAACGGTTTCCGAAAAAGGAAAAAAATCGCTGATTCCTTTTCACTTTTCATGGAACAGTGAATTCCTCTGTGCTACTGGAGGAGCGTGGGAGTGGCGGCGAGCGGGCGGGGGGGGGGGGGGGGGGGGGGGGCGAGGTGCGGGGCGGGGCGGCCCCAGGTAATTGCAGTCGCGCGCCGCGCCAGGGTCGGGCAGAGGCGGAGGCAGGGGCCGGCGCCAGCGGAGACATAAAGCGCGCCGCCGGGGCACATACCTAACACGGCAACACCATTTGCACCACTCCCCTGGAGCGCCTCCAGCCTCCCCCACCCCCACCCCCAAGCGCTTTCTTATGCGCATACGCAACTAGTACTTCTGTGAACACTACTCCCCGCGTCCAAAAACCTTACATTCCAATATCAGCCGCACATCGCCGTCCTTCATTTACAAAAACGTCTCTACCTGTACGTCGCTTTTAATGAATTCAAGGAGTATTCGTGCCGAATACTACGAAAATAGAACAATACTATCCACGTTATTGCGTAACAAATTAGTTTTCAAACTAAATGCCGAACTGTCAAGCAAAACAAAACCTCGCCTGGCTTCGCTGGGTCAAGTCTTTTCCATAATAATGCAAAACGAATGTCAGGACGAATGAACGCACAGGGAAACTTTAGATACGCGTAGGGAAGATGCCAATGTTTAATAATAATTCAATGTTGACGAAGGTAAGGGATAAAATCAAATGAATTGAGGAACCTTGTTACATTGATACAGAGATAAAACAAAATCGAAAGCGTAAAAAAATATTAAAAACAAATCGTGATTGGGGCTGAGAGTGACAGATGCTTTGGGCTGAGTAGACATTTGTACGCATTCTCTGTTCAGTGATATCCGTTTTGCCACACAAAAATTAGCTTTACGCGATTTATCTTCGTTACAACGTCAGGGGCTGAAACGGACACGGAGAATCGTGGAGAGCAAGAACACATACGAGAAAAAAAATTGCCGGAAATGGCGGGGCAGGAAACGTTGGAGCGGCGCGGCCCAAGCTATGGCGGAGTGGACCGACCTGTGGCGGTGCTGTGGTGGGGTGGGAGTGCTCTGGCAGAGCGGAAGAAGCAGTGACGGGGCGGAAAGATCAGTGCCGGGCCGGAAGGAGCAGTGAGGGATGAAAGGAGCAGGAGGGACGAAAGGAGCAGTGAGGGACGAAAGGGCAGTGAGGGACGAAAGGAGCAGTGAGGGACGAAAGGAGCAGTGAGGGCGGGGGAGAAGGAGCAGTGACGGGGATGAAGGAGCAGTGACAGAGCGAAAGGGCAGAAGGGGGGAAGAAAAGCGGGGCGTAAGGCGTGGGAAAGAAGGGTGGAAGGAGCAGTGACGGAGCGGGCAAAGATATGGCAGGACGAGAAAAACTGTGGCGTGGTCGGAAGAGCCCTGGCGAGGCGGGCGGAGTTGTGGCAGGGAAGGGAAAGGTGTGGCGAGGCGGTAGAGCTGTGGCCGTGCGGAGCTCTGGCACGGCAGAGGAGCTTTGACAGGGCGGGTGGGGATGTTGCAGCACCTCAGTCGGGACAAGCTCTATGCTCCTCAGTGATCTCTCGACGTGTGTTAAGATCACGTAAATGGAAGTAAGAAGAGAGGATACGAAAAGGGAGAGGAAGGAAAAAACGAGCGCGGTCCATGTTCTGGTTGAGGGTACTACATCAGCATCCGCCTGTTGTTGGTCAGGGAAACAACGGAAATTAGCGACTAGAACCGCGAGCCGCTGGAGTTCTGATCCAAACTGCGACTGAATCCTACCCAAAACTATTTTGCTAGCGTCCAAAATCCGCTACAATCGACACTCGAACCCTATGATCTCCCGGTCAGTGTAGCTGCAAGGCGAAAAGGCAATGTTACAGTCAACTGAACGGGCGGGGGGGGGGGGAGTGAGGCGATGTTGCACACTGCGCAACTTGCTCTCACGACTCGGAAACCCAATTAGCGCCCCAGCCAATAGCAAGCTGTTTACACTGCTTTCCTCGTGCTTCTCTTTTTTACGCAAACCGCGATTACAGACACACAAGTACAAGTGAACGTGAACTGTATCCATTCAATGTTATTCAAATACTTAAGATGTTTCGACATAAACATCGTTCTTACAAGATTTGCAACGTATCCTAGTATGCACGTTTCCTCAAATCTTTTTCTTTTCAATTCATCAGTACAATTGAAATTTTACACGCTATAATTCTTCTGCTAACGCTCAAGCACCATTTTTTAGCAGCAGGGTTCCTATTTAGGTATGTCGACGTGGAATTTGTAGTGGACAAACGAGGTTCCGGTTTTCTCATGAATTCCACGTGTCCCGCATGTGTCATTCCGTCATTACTTCAACTCTGCAACTACACACTTATTTTTTGTAACATAAACTGCGCAGTGAGGTTTCAGAGACCTCAAAGATTCTTACTGTTACAAAAGATTCAGAACATTACGTACAATTCACAAAGGTGTTATTGTATTTTATTTTCATTAAAAAAAAGCATAAAAACAAGAAAGAAAAAAATGGAATTTTAAAATTAAAATTTGTTGTATTTTTAACCGATAATTTTTTATAGATTTTAACAGAATGATAAAAATACACGTTGGAATCGTGTCACACAAGAATGCATATTAAACTAATACGCTATGAATTCCCAATGACCCATAGGTTAAGTATTATGAATTACGATATGTTTGTGCAGAACATTTAAAATCAACACACTGGGATCCAGCAGGCCCTTGTGGTACCACTGACGAATTAGCTTTTCTCCTCTGTTAAGAATTGTACCAACTGAGACGTAAGTAGCATGATAGAAAGGTAACAATTTAATTCAAATTTACGTAAACCCTTACGCGGCTGTCGTCAGAAATTTTCACTTGATGTGAATTTGAAATGTTGTTACGGTCTAGTAGACCACAGTGTGAAGGTCTAGGGTAATATACTCACCTAACCAACAGAGGTTTATCTATCTTCATAGGACTACTATGAAGGACTACTACTGAGGAGCATAATATTGTCAAACTCGTCTACGAATCTACTGCACCGAATGTTTTTAGTTTTTTTACATTTATTCTTACTTAGCCTGTGGGCCTCAGAAACCGTGTAAACTAGTATAGAGACTGGTTTTTATTTAGCAGGTGCACATGATAATTTCTACCATTGTTATTTCAATTCAGAAGTACATTATACTATATGAAAAGGATAATCGTTTCCAGACTGCTTAAGGAGGGTCAAAACATCTCTGGGTAGTTTCCTTTTCAAACGTTTCCGATGAGGGTTCGGTTTACCTACTTTGAAGTGGGAAGATGAAGTTATTCGAGAAATTTTGGTATAGAATTTTGCGGATGGAAGGGAGAATGCTCCGAATGCCTTCGTAGGAAGTTTCGTTCATGGTCAAATTAGCGGGGCGGCGGGCGGATGGACGAACGGGGCGGAGGTGGGGGGGGCGATAGACGGCCAGCGGACGGATGGACGGAAAGACGGGCGGAAAGCGGACGAGCGGTCGGTCGGTCAGGGAGGCTGGCGGACGGGCGGAAAGGCGAGCTGACCCACAGACTGATGGACGGACCGCGGACCAGGGCGGACCAGCGGACGGGCGGACGGGCGGACGCGGGCGGACGGGCGGACGGGCGGACGGGCGGACGGGCGACGGGCGGACGGCGGACGGGCGGACGGGCGGACGGGCGGACGGGCGGACGGGCGGACGGCGGACGGGCGACGCGGACGGGCGGACGGGCGAGCGGACGGCGCGGACGGGCGAGGCGACGGGCGGACGGGCGGACGGGCGAGCGGGAGGCGCCCTGCGTCGCCTCGCGTGGCGTCGCGTCGCCGAGCGCCGTGCAACCCGAGCGCCGGCGTCGGCGCCGTCGCGGCGCCCGGCGCGCGCGCAGGAATGTGGCGGCGCGCCTACCGTCGGCGGCGGCGGCGTCGCGACGGCGGCGTCGCTCCCCTTGCGGCCCAATGGCGGCCGCGGGCGGCGCTTCAGCCGGCGCTAGACGGCGCCACCGCCACGCGACGCCCCCTGGCAGCCTCTTGGCGTTGCGCAACCGCCTTTAACGCGGCTATTTTTCACCCTCGTTACCTGTAATGCAATCCTAATGGCCTCCGCTTGTAGCTGAATACGTGGTATTTCGAGACGGAGTGCAAGGAGAAGTCGTATTGGCGCCGACTTGTTCGAATGTATTCGACAAGTGACATGGACGTTCTCCAAGGTAGTTTTATCTGCAGTTTTACTGGCTTTCGTGTTTCTATATGTTTTTACCGTATTCGCAGGGTATTATTTTACTGGAAAGTACCAAGTTTTCTCACTTTAAAATACTCCTCAAATTTTTTCTCAGTACAAGTCGACTAATTTCCATCAATTGTTTAGTCAAGAAATATGAGACATCTAAATGTACCTAAAAGAAAGAAAATAATTCACATGCATATGTACATCGTACGACATGTAAATGAAAAAAGCTTCAATGTTTGGAGGTCATGATCACTTGTTACTCGCACTGTGGAAGAAACTCACCAAATCATTTTATTCTGGTTTATACCTTATAGTGAACATTTGTCTACATGGAGTAGCCAACAACCCCATTTTAACCAATTAAAGGTCATTTATCACGGAAGGGAGCACACAAATGGTCACGCTCATTGATTTGTATTGATGTGACATTATATTGGTCTCACATGAAACAAAATTAATATTAATGGATGTGACATCCATCACGATCCTGATTGGAAAGAACTAGTTGCCCACTTGTAGTATCAAATAAATTATTAAATAAAAACACTTATAGATATTTAGTTTCATGATATTCATTGCAACAAAACACTGCAGGCAATCTGCAATTGATAATCAGCAACAAACTTTAATTCATAACGGTAGCAGATGGTGCTGGTCTCGACATTTGCAGTTCGAATGTCAAGCAGTGTATCCGTATTAGACTGTGACACGACGTGAAAGACTTGCCTCGCTATATATCATGTTCATTTCACCATCCATCATTGTCAATTACTATCATCAAGCAATCAATGAACGGCCGCTCCAATGACGGCGGCGACAAACGCAGGTCCGGCCAGTGGCGGCCGAACCGGAACCAACCGGAGCAACCCGCGGAGGCCGGCCGGCGGGGGGCCGGGACCGCCGGCGTCGGCGGTGCGCGGCGGGGCCCAGACGCCGCCCGCTCGTCCGCCCGCCCTGTCGCCCGCGACTTCGGCGCCGGAGGGGGCGGGGCGGGGCGGGGGCGGGGGCGCACAACGCCGCCCTTGTGCCGCCGCCCGCGAGCGCCGACCTCCGCCTCTGAGCGCACGCGCCGCCTGCGCCGCCTCCTCCAAGACGACGACGTCTCAATCGCACCCGACGCACGGCGCACGCGCGCGCGAGGGGAGCGGGGGTGGGACTGCTTTCATTCATTGATTAGCGTTTCCCGACGCGTCAAACGGACTTGGGTGGCTCAATTCATCTCACTGCACTGCCGTTCACGGGGAGGTCCTACGGTTCGAGTCCCGACGGTGGTAGGATTTTCGGCTCTAGCTGTATAGCGAGGTCGAATCCAGCCGCTGACTGGAGGAGAATGGTCCGGCAGCTCTGATCTGTAGATCCACGAACCGCCCCGCACTTGTATTTATATACTACATGCAAGACATATAAAACAACTTCTTTTGTATAAGAACATTATGTTTAAACTTGTATTTTTGTAAAAGTATACCGAGTTCAATCTATTTACAGTTGTTTAATTTATTTTTACCTCTTTTTTAAGACGTTTTCGGGGACTCATATTAGGAAACCTTTTATAAAAATCCACAATATCTAATGTTTACAAAAATGTATCTTATTTTTTAACTACTTGGCCAATAATTTTAAGTACAATAAACATTTGTATAATTAAGTAAGGTATGCATTGCACATATTTTGATTAATGGCGTACAAAAAATTGGATTTAAAAATATTAGACAACAAAATGGGGGCCCGGTTTGGGTACTTTCCTATAGTTGTAGGGAGAAATGTGAACATTTGCAATTTGGAAAATTAATTATTTCAACGAAAATTAGGCCCTGTCATTTTTAAGATGTCTTTACACTATCCGAGGACAAAGTTCAATAAAAAACATTGAAGCCATTTTTGAGAAAATTTTGAAAATGTTTTTGAGGTTTCATGTAAAATACCCTCAAAATATCCGTTTGAAACTTCCAAAGCCTCGAGTTCGTTCAGATCGATCAGGGAAAACCAATTTTGGAAAAAATTGTCTGAATGATTTAGGCGCTAGCGTTGACCACACAGACAGACAAGACGATGTTTTGCCGTCAATCCAGTTTTCGGTGTCAAGAACCTACAAAACCCTGATTCTCGCATCACAATACGAGAGGAAGTAATTTACTACATTTGGTAACATTTTTCCTCTTTTTCCCTACTAGGGCCCAATAATAAGAGTTTTTCTGAACAAAAATAGCCGTTTTCCCCCACAGCATTGCAACACTTTCCCACAGCATTGCAAGTGAGTTAATAGGAAAAGTTGTCTATTAATTCTCTGTTCCCTGATCACCAAAATCCCGTCAACTGGTTCCTCATTCTTCGACCAGTAACCAACCGTCAGTCCACATTAAAGCTCCATTCTGCTCTCCTTATATATAAAGCCATTTTACGTCCGTTACTCACGTCCAATCTGTTATAACCCGCACTTACAACAATTAACAAAATTCAAATATTCCAAAATAAGGTCCTCCGAACTGCATCAACGCCCGGAAAAATTACAAAGACTTAGGCATAGAACCCATCCTAACTTACATCACCAAACTTTCCCATGTTCTTCCCAGACTACCCTCAGTTACCGGTGTATCTCATTTCAATCTAGGTAGAGAGCAACCTCTCCTCTGTCACATCTACGCAACCGACTCCTCTTTCACATCTTCCTCCGTAATCGCCCTGAGATGATCCTCCCATCAGTCAGCAATTTGTATTCTCCCACTTTAATACTCACATTGCTTCATGGTACTGTTTAGTGGACAGTCGCCTTCGCCCCCCCTACTCATCTTTTACGTCTGAATATGCTCGCTCGTAACAACTGAAAAGTCGTATGGCAGAGCGTTGTATAATCACATCTTTCTGCAATAAATAAATGTAAAAAAAGCTGGTTCCTCTCCTAACTGCAACAGATGACAGGGCAATGCTGCGACGTGGACTTTGAAGACGTTTCGCCCATTTTTCCGTGGACCTCTTCAGGGCCACATTACATCAGTGACTATTGACAAAATCTCGCCTCTGATTGATGTCGCAGCCCAGACGACTATCGACAACAGTGCAATCCAATGTAAGCACTTTCTATCGTCACACATTTTGAAGTCCCGAGAAAATGGTAAACTAACCAACCAGCAGAAATCACGTGACCTCGGTGCCGAAACCCTCGACTTCCTTTAACATCTCGAATGAATTAGTCACCCCACCTTGGTCCCGTACATCTGACACAAGGCGGGTGCTCACTAGTGAGGTGACCATCTGTCCTGTAATTGAAATCAAAACCAAGCACGCCCAGATGTTGGACGCGGAGTGACGGGCTGGCTTTGAAGAGCTAGCTCCGACTCTAGAGATCTCGGGGATTTGAACAGCTCGAGGGCGGTGATGTGAGGACGTTCAAGCACAATCACCCATGTTTTTCTTTGAACATGCATTGTTCGATAAGCAAATTTGATTGATCTGAAGAGCACTCACTTTTACTTTTGTAACACATATCATTCCCAATTTGACTATGGTTTAATGAAAAGGTCAACTGTCGTCTTTTTCATACGTTCAGTCTCCTAGAGGTTGACATTGGCGCATTGATTTTTGGTCGGTATGTTATCTCGCCAACGGTAGGACTTGCTCATTGAAATTTTCAAAAATATTTCAACAACGGCGTGGTTAACTCATTTTTTCCCTGGATTTAGAAGTTCTCGAATGAAAATATTCTACGATAGGCTGAAAGTTACCACTTTTCTATCTGACTTCACTACTCCGATGGATGATACAATGTTAAAAAATTCTTTCTTCTAGGGCTATTGGGTAAGTCCACGGATGTATGTGCGGGGCTTATTTATTTAACAGGCGGGAGCTATTGGGTTTGGGCGCTCGGCTTAGCCCCAGTGCTCATGGTGGATCTATTGTGGACTGTCTTCTCTCGGGAAGGTCAAGTGTCTTTTTTTTAAAAATTTGGGTCGACGTGGTATGGGGAAGGCGAAAACAGTTTTATGGCACACCGTGTCAGTGATTGTTGAAAGCAGCAACGCCACAGACCTATTGTGTGGGGCGACAGTGCGTGATAAACGAGGACGGGCGCGGATTTTTGATACAATCACTAGCACATTAATGCCGTTTTTCTTTGTATATAACCCACTTTAAAAGGAGGTAAAGCTCTCTTTTTCACTGTCCGTTCTGACGTACTATTTCTTGAAAACCATCCAATGGTTTCTTACTCACAAAGGCAATGAAAAATATCACATCCACATACTCAGTCTGTCACCAAATAACCTCGGGAGTCATGGGCGCAACCATTGACGGATCATGTGCCTTATACGTGTCTCCAGATCGGTCAAGTGGATACAAGACATTTGGAGAAAATACAGTTTGAATACAAGATACTTTGAAAAAAAATGCGATTTTCAAAACCATTTGTGATAAAGAAAGTTTAGGAAATAATCAACATATGAACATGATACTTGAAAGTATGAGCTGTCATCTATCGTATACAAATCAATGTATGTTCGTATTTTACGTGCTGCCGTACTGTTCCTCTGATTGCGAGAAAACTTTGTCAGCTTATTGCTAGCAATTGCGCAAACAAAAAAGACATAATACAACGGGAATGTGCGATTGTCTACCGCACATAGACGCAAAATGAGGATGTTGATGATTGCGTTTATGCTGCTTCACCCGCCCCTGAACAGAAGCTCTACGCAACCCGCCGCACCCTCAAGTATTAAGCGACACCATAGTTTTGCCGCATATTCTGTCCCTGTGATTGTGAAACATCGGTCGGAATTATTACTTAAATATCGGACAAGTAAAACAAATTTCTCCGTGTCAGTGTCACAGTGAATGCTAGCCCAAACGTGAGGGAGAATGTTGTAACAATAGGAGCCTTGACAACCTTGTCCAAACCAGGAAATACAACCAACCAATACTCGCCTGATTAACAATCATAATACTAGTCACGTGATTAACAATCGCGTTAATAATTATGCTTTTTACTGACCAAACAAAGCAAAAAATAATAAAAATAAAAAGATCCCGAAAGCCTGCACGCTGAGGGTTTCTCAAGCGGTCTCAGCTTCCTCAGTCCGCTGTACGGCCTATGGCGCACGCGTTACTTCTTAGGCTATTATATTTGTTGAACTTCACAAATGGCAAATACAAAATTATTTCACTTATTTCATAATTTTATGGCTAATCAAAAAACACAAAATATTTTTTAATCAAAGAGTCCATCCTTAATAACAATTTTTCATTAGTTTTACTAAAAAATTTAGTGATCAAATACACAATTTCCACGGTGAGCTTAAAACACTCAAAAAATTTAGTTAGGTTTACTTTGTGTTTAATAAAAGCGCTTGCCGTTAAATACATGAAATAATAAATATGAATTTCAGTATAACTTATTTTATTGTTAACGTCATTTGAATTATTTCACGGTACTGCATTATAATTAATGACTATAATTAACTATTTAAGATCAAATTTCTTTTTCAATTTTTATCCAATTTTGTGTGATCAGTCCCATTATTGGGACCTTTCCCTGCGGGGCCCCGAGGGATTGCCGAAAGTCAAGGAGCCCAATAATGGGACTGATGGGGAAAAATAGTAAACAATTAAAAAAATAAATTAGAGCTTGAGAAAATCGTTGACGTAATTTAATAAGTCGTGGTACAGACGTCTGTATTTCATAAATTTTTCAATTAATTTTTGACATTAAACACAGTCATTAAAGTCATAAACTAGAACTCTCTGAAATGAATCATATGACGCTAATATTACAACAGGTTCTACTAAAAACATATTATTAATTCATGTGTTTAACAACCGATTTTATTAGACACTAATGAAACTTGTTTTCATCGTTTTAAGATAACCGTGGAAATTGTATTACTTGATTACAAAGTACTTTTGCCTCAAACTATATTTAAAATATATTTTTAAAAAACGTTTAGTTTAAACGTAATTTTTGTTATTTGTTTCGGAGAGAGGGGGGAACAACGTTTAAGCATTGCTCGGGGCCCATAATTGTGTAGTGCGGGCACTGCCCACGGGGTTGTGGGCTGTGCCCTGCCGCGCCGTGCGGAAGCGGTCGCTCACTCGGCGCGGGGCGTCGCGGGGGGCGTCGTGGGGGGGCGTCGCGGGAGACGGTGCGGGGACGGCGGACGCTGCGGACGTGCGGGGCAGGGCGGGACGGCGGGGGCGGCGCGGGGCGCGCGGTTGGCGGGCGGCGCGGGGCGGCGAGGTGGCGCGGGCGGCGCGGGGCGGGAGGTGGCGCGGGCGGCGCGGGGCGCGAGGTGGCGCGGGCGGCGCGGGGCGGCGCGAGGGCTGGCGCGGGCGGCGCGGGGCGGCGCGAGGTGCGCGGGCGGCGCGGGGCGGCGCGGGTGGCGCGGCGGCGCGGGCGGCGCGGGCGGCGCGGGCGGCGCGGGGCGGCGCGGGCGGCGGGCGGCGCGGGGCGGCGGGGCGGCGCGGGCGCGCGGGGCGGCGCGGGGCGGCGCGGGCGGCGGGGGCGGCGCGGGCGGCGCGGGGCGGCCCGGGGCGGCGCGGGGCGGCGCGGGGCGGCGCGGGGCGGCGGCGGCGCGCGAAAGTGCTAAAACCGCGGCGCGCGCGTGGCCCAGACACGCCCCGCCCACAACCCGCCCCCCCCCGCCACGCCCCTTGGCCGCCGCCTCGCCTCCGCGCCGCCGCGCAAAGAATACACAAACAACGCGTGCGAGCCCGCTGGGGGCTCTCCGAATACGGACGCCACTCTGCAGCTTCCTCCGCCCCCGGCGAGGCCCACGCCTGCCCCGACACCGATGCAATGGCGGACAGCGCCAGGTGGCCGGGATCCCTTCGAAACAATCCGAGGGGTTTCCTTACTCGTTGAGAAAAAGTGTCGTTTGCAGCCAACAGATTCCTGAAAGCTGCATACACGCAATTAATGCAAGACTGTTCGAACGGGTATTCATTTTGCTGTATCAACAAGCACGTTCGTTACATAACGGCGCGTATAATTCCTGAATCAGAAATCCGTTCTGATACTTTCCTTTCTTCATACAATCACGTTTATTACAACTATACTAACGTTGGGAATTACAGGTATTTTTTTCTCGGGGAAGGGGAACTTTTTTCGCGATTCCCCTATTTCCTTCGCCATTCCATCATTGTGCCATCATTCAAATCATATCACATTATTACTATGACTATTATTATTATTATTATTATTATTATCATCGTCTATCAATTCCACACTTCATCTCATAGTTTTCACCTAAGTAACCATCTTAGGAAAAGACGTAGTACTAAAGAGATGATTATGATTAATAAGATAAATCTTAAATATTATATCGTTGTTTGTGGTGCGAATTTCGTTGTTCCTTCAACTCATGAATTTCCAGAGAATTCAATCCCCCGTCCACCCCAATGCAAGGAGCTATTTCTCGAATGTGTAGTGCTAACTTGACCGCATGCGCCTGCACGTTCGCAAATGAGGTAGACCTTCAGCTACTTTTCCAAGGAAGACCACTTCGCCTCTGCCTTTTTCAAACTTGTCCAATGCTAAAACGTAAACGAGCACTAATTGCGCCGTTCGACCTCTTCCATAGTCAAATTCCAACTCTACTTGTTCACTCAACCACATTCTTCCCACTCTTGACTAATGACTCACGGAGCCAGTGAAAGGGACAATCGCGATGCAGAGCGTGTGTTGCGGGACAGTGGCACATCCCTAACTGTGGGTTCGCCTACACTGATGGCTTTGAAGTAATTTCATATAATGGAAACTTCTCTTTATATCACAACGAGCGGACTCGGCAATGCTTCGATATAGTAGTGTATAAAAATAAACACAATTCAAGTTCAAAACCAAATTGTTCCATGAAGATTAACTACGTATTAACTACACTTCACTATATTACACTACACTTTAAAAATCAAATATTCGAATAATGTTGTGCACCGCTAGCAGTTAGTTCAGACTTCCTGCTTTCTGGATCGCAATTTCGATGTTATTCTATTTTATAAATCGAAGCGAGGAATGTTGTTCAAGAAGATATCCATAGACCGCACTTCAAGCAAGGTCCTCTGCCAATCTCTGAACTCACGTCGACGATTAACTTTGTAGAAACAATGCCCCCGCATGTCTGATTTCATTCAAAACACTCTTTAAATACTCCCAATACTAATAAGAACATTATTATGGCGAAATAATAGTGAATAAGTGTGAACATTTCAGCGAAATCGGTCATTTTTTCGTCTACATGTGGCAGACACACGCATATTCCCTTTTATTTAAATATAGATGAGTAAATACCAAGGCATCAAACGTTTCAAATGATATTTCGGTTTCGAGTAATAAAATTATTTTGGTTTTTGGTTTTGCTTTCGTTTTTTAATAAAACTTTTCGTTTTGATTTTGTGATACAAAATAATTCCATATTTTTAAAATAAATAATTCCGAAATTAGTATTATTGGTATAGAACTTCCATTAGTCGAAAGTTTTGACGCTTTTTTCCCGTTCAGAGAACAAATCATCGATAATTTAAAATAAAGAAATAATAACTATTTCTGTTCTGGAAAAAGCCAATAGCTGGTATTCACACTACAAGTGACTTCGCAACAAGTAAATGATGTAACAAATTACCTGAAATTAAGGAGATCTTTTAAAAACCCAAACTGGAATTCAAACAGTTTCATTCATTCGCAGATCCATATTTTCTGAAACATCATGATTTGAGTTACTGGGACACTACTAAAACTATTTTAATCAGTTTTGGTCTGGCCCATTGGTATATTCACTTCCTTTTATTAAACTATTTAATGAATCCGATTGCCATCAAGGAAGCAGGAAATTTGTCTGTTGTGGGAAATGCATCTGCAAGGAATTTCTATAGGCGACGAGCCGAAGTGGGTTGTTACGTGGGGAGCGGGGCCCGGGTTTCCCTCCGGCCTGGAGTTCCCCGGGAGCAGGTTGCACCGGGGTTCACCTGACCCGTAGCTCAGCCGACGGAGGCGCCATTCACGCGATCGGCATAGGAAAATAAGCCACTAACGACGCATTAAATCGAACGAAGTCGAATGGATTCCGCGGTTTTGAGTAACGCTCAAATCAATGGTGTGGTTGTATTTGAGAAATTCTAAAACGATGTGATAAAATAATAATACACGTACTTGATAATGCCTTCAGTACACGTACACGTAGATGATGCCTTCTTCAAAACTGTCGAAAATCTGTTCACGACACTCGTAATGACTTATTGTTTCATTTTAACTTCCTCAAATTAAACACATTTCAAATTTTCTTTCTTAATGCAAGAATACAACTGCAACATTAAAAAATTAGTTCAATAAGATATTGTAGTACGTAAAACATATTTGATGTAACTTTTAATTTATTTTCCTATGTAAAGGAGAGACATGGACTTAGCGTTGTGAGTTAGACCATAGCAGCTTGCAGTAATTTATCGGCAGAAGTACTAGTGTCTCTCCCTAGCAGCGCTAACAGCACGAGTCCGAATTTACACGTGTGCTGGAACCAAGTGAGTGAAGTCCCCTGCGGCTGTCAAAAATTAGAGAAGCCTTAAAAATAATTAATGAAGCAAGAGTATTAGTCTACAGCTAGATTTCAGATACTTCAAATTTAATTTATTCTTTATGAAGAGAATTGTAGCGATGTGAAACGAAGAAAGGAGGGAAAAAATTAGACCCTTAAGCGAGTGCATGAATTAGCAGATTCTATTGAATGTATTAGAAGATGCATTCTGTAGTATAACAACAGTAAAATATATTATTATTATTATTATTATTATTATTATTATTATTATTATTATTATTATTATTATTATTATTATGTAATAAGATCGAGTTACAAACAAACTTAAACTTTTAGAGACTTGGTTAGGAATATAACCATGTATTATTATAAGATCTTGATTCAATTTTCTGGCGATACAGAATCTTTTACATTCTATGTGCTGAAGTTGTTTCAGTAATCCATCCACTTGTGCATGGTAAAGAGGGTCTGTATTCATACAAATTTCCTGGCTGCGTTACGGGTTCCTTAGCTGAAGTTCGATGTTGACTGGCGAGTGAAGGAAGGGTTTTCAAGGAATATCAAGGTCTAAAATATGCCCGCAATCATGTACTCTAAAGAGCCTATGATGCACTACAAATAGTTAAACATCACGACTAAGAATATAAATGAGTGTAATATGCATTATCAAATTCGTTTATTCTATTTTTCTCATTTTCCGACTTTTTGCTTTTTTTTGTAAATATTTAATTCTTCCAATCTTCTACGGTTGGGTTCATCCATTTTTCTAACAAAAATGACTTCGTTTGCCAAAATTTACCTCCTACGACACACGAAATAGAAACACATTAAAATGACGAAATTTTCCTTTCTCTAACTACCCTTGAGAAGTCGGAACAATACGAACTATCTGCATGGAATGTCTTCACTACAAACGCCTTTCCTTTCTCTTCAACTAGTAATTACAAAATTCCTAGCGTTGTCCGGGGAATTTCCCGTTAATTTGCGGGTGCCATTGCACAGGGTAATGTCGAGCACTTAACAGATGCTCACGCGTCAGCATGGACATAATTTTGTCCGTGCAGTACTTGATCGCCGTCTGTTGGACTGCAAACCGGCAGGAAAGCAACCCTTTCTCAAGGTCCTTTCACTTCGCTCCATCGCATATTTTTCACGTACTACTGGCAACGAAGGGTTTGATTGTGTAATTCATTTTACGAAAGGGGAATAAGTTCTTAGTGGACTTTCCGCCAAACTTTCGAGAATTTCAAAATGTACAGATTAAAATGGCGAAGTCATAGTTCAGGGCGAGATTCTAAAAATATGCTATTTATTCATAATGTGCATTAATTTTAATGTTACGATAATTCACGAAAAAGTCCTAATATAGAATACTTAACGTCTAGATAAAAGTAAAAATGTGCAATAAATACAGAAAAGAAACATTAAATTACATTAAGCACGACTTTCTCCAAAATATCACTGAAACACACAAACATCGAAAAAATATATAAAAAAAAGAGAGTGCCATAAATCACATATTTACAAAGTTTGAAAGCATGAATCCTGCGTGATACTTTGGGCCACCGCCCCTAGAGTCCATTACGAAGCCAAGGATAGAAACAATAAGGACATTTTTAAGGACATGGCTGCACCTGTTCTTCCGTATGGAAGTGAATCGTGGACAACAAAAATTCGAAATAAATGCAAACTTGAGCAACAGAAACGAGATTTCTCAGAAAAACTGAAAGCCGCCTAAAACAAGACGACAAGAAAATAAGATATGGGGAAATAACTGAATGAATTATTATATAAATGAAAAGACGGAAGAAGTCTGGAGGCAAGAAGAATGGACGAAGACAGAATTCCATGATGTTGGAAGGCGTAGAAATGGACAGTGTTGTAATTCCAAGAAGATACGTGTTCGATCTTTGAAAGGAGAAAGAAGAAGGAGGGAAAGGAGGAGAAGAAAAAGAAGGAGGTGAAGGAGGAGGAAGAAGAAGGTGAAAAGGGAAGAAGGTGAAATAGGAGGAGCAGACGAAGGGAGAATATGTGCCAGTTAACCAAAGGCGTTTAATGAGGCGAGGCTGGGGGCTGTATTGCCACTGCCTCATCGCCTGGGGTGGGCACATGGTGGAAATACGTGGGTGGGTTCCTCCGGTGCACCGATTTCAGCTGGTTCTGCGCATCACCAGTTCGCGTCACGAACCACGTGTCTACATCACGGACACTTCGTTTGAAGAGCCAGACCAGACGCTGGTCGCCATGTTGCATGGAGGGCGAGAAGTGTTGAGAAACATTTTGAAAGTGGTACTAAGTGACAATTTTCAACGGTAACCAATCGTAACCAACCACAATGAAGGTGTACAAGATACACAATGTTTTAAAGAAATGCTTCATAACTCTGTTCCAGTGTTTTGTAACGAGGTGATAATTTTGCTCTCTGGCTGCATTTAAACTTCCGGCTATTATTGTGACGCAAACTGGTGTCTGAAGCTCATTGGCTGAGATCGGATACGATGCGCAAGAGCCCCCCCCCCGTCCTAGGTGGGCGTGGGCGGTCGGGAGACGCCGCTAATCGCGCGATGCCCCTCCGCGCAGCGATAGAAGCATAGAGAAAAGAATTGTCGGCCCGGTGACCGAGATCGCTAAGGCAGTAGTGTCGTAGTGATCTCGGACCGAAGGGTCGCGGGTTCGAGTCCCGCCTCGGACATGGTTGTATTTGTGTTCGTCCTTTCACCCCTTATCATCACCGTTAAGTATTAAGTCTTATAAAATTAGTTAATAGTAAGCTACAAGAAGTGAGAGGTTGTATGCTCAAATGTGAATGCTTAAAAAAGTTGTGTATTACAAATAAAAAATGTTCAAACCTCTGAACGGCAAAACTGCCAAACAGGAAGAAAATAAATTAAAAGAAAAGAATTATTCCTCTTTAGTCTACGGTAGAAGCACTGAGAGGTGAAAAGGAAGGAATCAGACTGCCCGACTCTTTGTCAGTCCGTCCGTCCTTCCGCGGTCAACTCCAAAACCTTTCAGACGATTTGCTTCAAAACTGATAATTCTCGTTCGATCGAAAAGATAATGAGCCACTGCGAGTTTGAAAAGGATATTTTGATTCTTAGTGGTACTTTACATGACACTCAACATTTTCAAAATTTTCTCAAAAATGGCACCAATTTTTTTTTATCTGCGTCCTCTGACAGCTACAATATTGAAGATAAAATTTTTTAGAAATAAAATCTGCTCTTCAAAGACAGGTCTTGAAATAAGGTCAGGTACAATCATTCGAAATTATGAGCAGTTTTTACGTGTTAAAGGCAAATTTCATAAATTTACTCCCAATTTATTCTTCAAATTTTCTCCCCATATGTATCAAAGAGCAATAAAAAAGTGCTGCTGGTCCCATTTTCGGCGAACTTTGTATTTTCTAAAATTGCAAAAAATTAACATTGAAAAACCTACAATATTGAAAACGTAGATTGTCTTAAATGAAATTTGTTTAGATTCTTAAAAACGTTCATGTACTATTTCTTTAGAACAACAGTATTTTTTGCGAAATTACTGCTTGAAGTTAATACAATTTACAAAAAATTCTAAAAAAAAATTATCCTTTCTTTCCTTTGGAGACAGCAAAGCACATACAAAATGATGCAGGTTTCATTTTCGTCGAATGCTCCTAATTTTCGAAAGTTGCCTACTGTAAATAATGAAAGACACCATTAGTTTTGAAAGCGTCATCAAACTCGGAACGGCCACCAACAGCGTAATATCGTGGTAACGTGCAACGCGAGTTACCTCGTTGGACCCGAGTACCATCTCGTGTGGGAGAAATATATTTTGGTGTTTGGAAACACTTTTTCCAGTTCGTGTAGTAATATAATACTGAGAAACAGTAACAAATGGTACGAGAAAGTACATGCTATTGTAACACCATTAGAAGGTAGATTTTTAATGCAGCTTAATGTTTTGATTAATACAACAAATATTAAACCTACTATGTAATAGTCTATATTTATCGCATCTCCAAATAGATTAATATGATTCCGTAGTTAAGAAATAACACAAGACTGAAGCCATCTTGACATCAATCACTGCACCGATCCTTCGCACAACCACATATTAGGTTTCTTCATAAACCCGGTAATTAAGGTCCAAAAGTAGCGACTTTTATTATTAAGATATCGCTAATATGAAAGACTCATTTCCTAACCGATGACGTAAATTTATCGCCAGTAATGATATTAAACTTTTTATTATACCTGTTGTTTACTGGTACTGGAGGTAATGATAGTCTTCGGACCAGGCGACCCCTTCTACATTCCGTTACTCATAAATCATTTCTGATGTTTCGCCATATATATAATAGGCTGCAGTAACGAGAACGTTTTAAATCACAATAATTTGCTTATTGAATTTCACTGAATAATGTTATTTGAATTACGCCAATCTTGGGAATTATTTAACGATAATATTCCATAGTAGCTATCTTTCATAAAAAGTCTGTTATAGTTTCAGAATGGCATTGCAATTATTATTTTTTTATCTTTTCACGTTCACAAGAACAGTACTTTTCAATCCTTGGGAATATCCAATAATAAAAAGTATAATAGTATCACTAGTATAATAAGAATTAGCTGTATGTCGTGATATAACTACAACTATACCACACTATTTTTATAACCTCTGTTATAAAAGATATGGATCGAAGAGGTGCATTTTTAACGGTATACTGTACAATGACACAACCTAACATTTGGAGTAAATTCAATAATGCTTCTCTTATTACCAGCAATTTGTGAATACATTTTTGTCACTTGGCTCTCCGTATCCTGGCGCCCACAGAAATGTGTTGGAGCTAATCAGTGGGACAAACTAATGCATAGATAAAACATTTAGATCGGAGGCATACTGAGTTTCAGCGACTGTAAACATCTTAAGTGCCAATTTCACGAGAGCCCACTTTCAGCTTGATAAAAAGATAGTGTAATGATTCACATTGAGTGTTGATACACGATCAGTTTGTTTGAATTGTTTTCTAAACAAACAAAATCATGATATATTAAAAGAAGGCGGTGTATTCTTTTTAAATGAATGGATTTGTGAACGTAATGCATCGTTAGTATTCCATTCCCATCGCAGAGCGAGCGCAAGGTATTGTTGAACGCGCACCAACTGGAAATACCTGACGGAAACAACTGAAATCAAATGGTCGTATTAAACAAAGAAATAAAATTGAATTGAACACTTCTACAAAGCATTTGCATTTCCATCCTACAAACCTTAAATCCACCGAAAAAGTGCCGCATGTTTATGATTATAAATATTTTTTAAGTAGCATATCAACACAATATGATATTAGTTACAAAAATATTATTTTATTAATATATGAAATATAAAAGAATCTTAACGAAAGGCTTTCACAAAAAGTAAAAATGAAACAAGCTTTAGTGTTTTTCATATAAACTCTCAATCAATGTTGAAATGTTAAATAGAATTATGGTTGAGTGTCATCCCGTGAAGTGAAGAATGAGAAGTACAAAAAATTCTCGTCAAGCAAGTTCTTCAATAAATATATGATTGATTGATATTTGATTCCGGGCGCGTCAACTGCTAAGGTTATAAGTCCCGAAAGTGTCGTTCATATTTTCTCTCAGGAGGTGGTGTTAATCATTACCAAGTTTTCCTCAACAAGGTATCTCTCACCACCGGGCACCGTGCTAGCCGGGACAAACTCTGACGACTGATCTCCTGGCGTGTGTGGAAGTGTAGTGCATACGAGTGCGTGCGTAGGTAAGGGGTGAGGATAGGAGGGCGAGGAAGGTAATATCGGGCGCGGCCCATTTGTTAGAGTACTGCTCCGGCATTCGCGTGGTGTTGATCGGAGAATACACGGAAAACTACAAATCAGAGCAGCCGGCCGATAGAATTCTCCTTCAGACAGCGACAGAGCTCGACCAAGCTATGAAGCTATTGTGGAAAATATTGCCACCGTTGGGTCTGGAACCCTAGGACCTCCAGGTCATGGGCACTGTAGTGTCTTTACTTTCGCTAGCCGCGTTGGCTGTTGTTTGCAAGCCTCCTGCCTTGCCTAGAGCTCTCGCGCGGCGTGCCTCTGTCGGCCGCGTGCCGCCCTGCCCCGCCCGCCCCATGCCCGCCCCATGCCCCCATGCCCGCCATGCCCGCCCCATGCCCGCCCCATGCCCCGTCCCATGCCCCGTCCCATGCCCGCCCATGCCCCGCCCCATCCCCCGCCCCATGCCCCGCCCATGCCCCGCCCCATGTCCCGCCCATGCCCCGCCCCATGCCCCGCCCCATGCCTCGCCCCATGCCCCGCCCCATGCCCCGCCCATGCCCCGCCCCATGCCCCGCCCCATGCCTCGCCATGCCCCACCATGCCCGCCCATGCCCCGCCCATGCCCGCCCGCCCGCCCTGCCCCGCCTCGGTGTGCCACGCTGCGCCACACCGGCCCGCGCCTATCCCCGCCATGCCGCGCCGGCGCACGCCCCCGGGCCCGCACGCGCCGCGCTCGCTCGCTCCCGCCGTGTTTACGTCCCGGGCGGCGGGGGCGGCGTCGGACGCGCGAGGAATCCGCGCCAGTCAGGGCGATCGCCGGGGCGTTTATGCGCGGCGCGCTATCTGGCGCCGGCGCCGGGCCGCCGCCCACGCGCCTCGCCGGTGCCAACGGCCGCGGCGCCCGGCGCGCGCGCGTGGGCCGCGCGGAGACGACTCCGAGCAGAGGCGGCGGTTTGCAGCCTGCTGGAGAGCATCCTGTCGGTGGCTCACGACCAGCATTGGTATTTTCCTCTTATCACGAAGTATAGATAAGGGAAGTACATTTAATAGTATATAAAATAACATATTAGGAAGAGGACCATTAATAAAATCTTTGATCCCGGTGAATAAGCTGGTAAGTCATAAACCCTTCGTTTTACAGGGGAGCAAAAAACTACTTTCAACTGAAGTCAAACAAGGATTAATGATATTCAAACAAGATTATTTAAAATGAAACTATTTGTGTGTAGATTTTGACTGAATACATGATTCTCTGATTTACAGCATTAATTTAAAATTGTTTTTGTCTGCTGTAAAATTAGTTTTTTGCTTACCAGCTTATTCCTGGGGTCAAAGGTATATGAAAATTTAAAAATGTGATCATTAAACACATGATATGGAGTAGTATTAAAGGCTATTTTTTGTTAAAATAACTTACGCCATGTAAATGATATGAATGAAGTGTATTAATCGTAATAGTGTACGCGTATTAGGTTATTACGTATAGGTTCATACGAAGTTGTTTCGGAATGCAGATACATCTCCACTTGAACACATGGAATTCATGGCAAGAATGGAAGAGGTTGAATTTTTTGTTCTTCAGCAACAACATGTAAAACTAAATAAATTATTAAATATTGTCTTATTTGAAAAAAGAAAAGCATTTCCAGCAATTAATGTTTGTTATATTTGATCAACACATGTATTTAATAAAATGAAACTATTTTCAATAAAAAGAGTTGCATGATGGCACAATATTCGTCAAATTCAACTTTTCCGATAAAGAAAGCTTTAAATAGCATACTTCTCTCATCACCGACTCCCGCGCCCCCACATCCGCAAGTCGCTCCGTAAAAGGTTTCTCCAAGGTGCAAAGAAACATACCCCAAGCAAGTTATGGAAGCTATGGGGCGCTCAGAGGTTTGGGCAGCTCGGACAACTTGCCCCCAGACCCTCACTGAAGTGCGGCCCCGAAAATTAGACAAAATTTATTTATTTTTTCAGTATTTTTGGAAAAAATATATATTTAACTGTAGTTCGAATATAATTAACTTTTAAATACAATAGCAATGATAATAATAATAATAATAATAATAAATATAATAATAATAATAATAATAATAATAATAATAATAATAATAATAATAATAATAATAATAATAATGGAGGTGAACTTTTGTTTGACGTAAGGCGCTCCCGTGGATCTATTGTTCCAGGCCCCTTATTTCCTCTGGCTGCCCCTGTCGAATTGTTCTCCTTTAGGATACCTTAGTGAACTTAGTAACTACTTATGTGAACATTTGCACTGTGTGTACACTCTGTGTATACGTTAATTCAGGTTTTCATTCCACGAATGATTTCTGGTGATTCGAGCATCTGCGGTCATCGGCGAGAATTGACGTAAATGAAACTATGGATAATAAGTTGTCAGTGCTGAGAGTGAAATGAAAACGTCAAAACACGTTGCACTAACTTTTAATTTTACCTTCAACTCACGAAGCAAACTTTAAGTCAGTCAGCGTTAACACACAACGCGTCCTCTCGTCCGCGTTAGTGAATGTCCGCGGTAGTGAATTAGAGAATGCTGAACTTATAAGAAAGTAAGGAGACAGATGTACAATGCTTTTGTGCGTTTTTTTCAATCCCCAGGCACTAGAGAGGCAATAAAAATAAGCCGTTGAGACCTATTCCGGTTTTGCCAACTAAAGGTTTAACCTTACTGTTATAACAGCTCAAAATAACAGGTTTTTGAAATAACACGAATAATTCATTTTTTGTACAAGAAACGTTTGTTCACACACACATTTAGCAGCGTCGACTCGTGAAAAAAGTTTAGGGAAGACTACACTTAACGTGTCCGTGAAAGGAGGCCCAGGGTGCCGTGACCTCTCTTCTGTAGTTTTGCTCAATGTATTGAAGACGATTGTCACTCATTGATCGCATTACAAAGGAGTATTCTCTCAAAGTCGAAGAGGCATCAGACGTATCAAGAAGAAATGTATGTTCAAAAAATTGTCATTTATCTTCTACAAATGTACGGTGGAAAGGGTCAGATGTGTATGAGGTCCTCCCCTGAAATTCTCTCTGGATGCACCAGGTACAGTATATGCTTATTTCTCGCTCACGCGATGTACATCCAATCTCAATATAGGAGTAAATCCGTTTTTGTAGATCATTAGCCGGACTCCTTGTGCAGCTGTTCTGGCGTAGGCGTGCGCGTGTGTGTGTATGGGGGGGGGAGACTGGGGGCCGCGCCGCCGCGGCGCCACTCGGCGACCCCAGCGCCGCGCCGCCCGCAGAAAAAGACGAGGGCAACGCAGCGGCTGTTACGTGGGCTGTAATGAGAATGACCTCACGCGTCAGGGCGCGACCGCACGCGGCGCGGCGCGGGGTGGGGGCGGAGCGGGGGGGAGTGGGGCGTTTGGCGCGGCTGGGCGGGGTATGGCGGAGCGGGGCGGCACGGGGCGGGGCGGGGCGGGACGACACAGGGCGGAGCAGGCGGAGCGGGCGGAGAGGGCGGAGCGGGCGGAGCAGGGCGGTCGAGGGCGGGCAGACGCCAGGGCGAGGGGGCGGGGCGGGGCGAACGCACAGGCGGAGCGGGCGGAGCGGGAGGGAGGGGCGGGGCAGACGACCGGGCGGAGCGGGCGGTCGAGGGGCGGGCGGCGGGGGGTTTTTTGGCGGAAGGGGGCGGCGCGGGAGGAAGGGGGCGGGGCGACGCGGGACGGCGCGGGGCGGGACGGCGAGTGACGGCGGCAGAGAAGACGCTCTATCTGAGCGCAAGTGGTGACGGGCGTGATTGACAGTCGGCATGATTATGGGGATGTGGTGTCCATGGTTTGAACAAGTGGTGATTGGGCAGACAGCTGCCAGAGTTCGTGACGGGGAGCAGCCAAGTTCAATCGATTTTTACTTTCTCGCCTGACGAACTCATTGAATGAATCCAACATTTATTTGGTGGTTCATTGGAATGACATTAAACAATGTACGTGATGATTATTCAATTGAATAAGTGTTAGAGATTGTGGTATTTGAGTGAGAGGGGGTTTATAGTAGTAATTGTATCCTGACATGCCCATGGCTTTAAAGAGAGATGCAAATGTATTCTGAAGACATTAATTGGAGCACGAATATGCTCATGATGTTGATGAAACAGTATTGTAGTTGTGAGAAAGATGGTTTTAGCGGCAGTGAGAATTCGACAGGTTAGTGACCTGACACGACCGCGGAGAGAATGACTGCGCTACTACAAGAAAGCAAGCTTCTCACTAGGTGAGAATAGCGGAAGCGAAATCATCTCATTGTCTTTGTATTTCCCTCGTGCAAGATGGGAATAAAAGAATAGAATTGAAACCGATTATTATTATAGCAATACCACGCGTGCGCGGAAAATTAGAAAACGTTTCTACGAATGGAACTACCTTCAGAAGGGTTTCAGAATCCGCCTTATATTAAGTCAATTAATTAAAATTACGCATTCGCCCCACATCATCAGCTTACGATTAATTTAAGTCAGCTTATGATTAGACAGTACAAAGAAGAGGTAAGAGAATTCAGTCCAGAAAAACAATATTTACTTTAAATCCGTTGAAGACATTGTGGTATGCTATGAAGATGCATTTAAAATAGTACGAGGGGCAGGGGACGGTGGGAGGGACGGGTAGAGGGACCGGGAGCAAACGGGTGGTGACGGGAAGAGGGGCGGATAGGTAACGAAAGGGACAGGGAGAGAGAGGGTAAAGGAAGGGATTAGGGGCGGGATGGGAGATGGGAGAGGGACGGGAGATGGACGAGAGGAGGCATGGAGGGACGGGGTGAGGGACCGGAGGGAGGTACGGGGTGAAGGGCGGGAAGACGGGGAAAGGGGCGGGGACAGGGAGTGACAGGGGTTAGGGCGAGGAAGAGCGAGGGAGCCGGGGAGAGGGTCGGGCGAGTGAGGGTGAGGCGGGGGCACCGCCTGTAAATGAGAGGTTTGGTTGAAACGCAGCCATTAGTCACCGGGTGGGCGGGCGAGGAGCAGCGGCCGAGTCGCCCACGGGGCGCCTAACCTTCGCTGGGCTCATCCGCGTGGCAGAGCACTCCGCTCGGAATGGAGCAGCTTGTTTTCATACGTTTCCAACGAAATTAGCAACCTCACGTGATTTGCTTAAAGGCAAATAAATTGAATCGACAATGAAACAGGAATTGGACAGCACAAAAGAAATAATGAAAATTACTTTCAGATTTTTCAATTAAGTTCTTTTCGTAGGTTACTGGGTATGTGTGACATATTCAAAAATTATATTACTGATTGATCGATTATTGTTTCATGATGCCCTCGTAAACTGCTGTGTGTGGGGGGGAGACAGAGAGACAGACAGACAGACAGAGACAGGGAGAGAGGGGGGAATTCTTATCTTTAGAATATTACCAATCTGAATGTGATGACTGCTATTCAGATAAATCAGAATATCAAACTTATGCATGCCAATATGGAAAAACGTGGCCCAAATAATTTCAAACTTACAAATTATCGCAAAACATTTTAGGAAAACATCGAAAAATTAACCGAACTTCAAAATTGTAAAGAGCTCAACGTTAATTCCCAAGACTAATTTATACTCTAGCTTGCATGATGCAATACACCTTAAGAATAGAAAATTTAAAAAAATTTCCCCTTTTTTTTCAGAAGGTTTGGAATGGTTTAGAGCTTAGAATGTCCAATTATCCAAATTAATTATTGCGAAAATATTAAAAAAGAAAACAATAAGAATGCACGATACGAAACTTTTAGTGTCTATTAAACAAATACTCTTTAAAAAAGTACACAATATTATTTAAAATCTAAAATTAGGGATATATTTCATTGAGACAGAAATATCTGGCTTTAATATTGAAGGTGGAGGACAAGTTATAAAATAAATTTGAACTTTGCAATTTTCAATTTTAAGGTGTTAATCAAAAATTAAAATGTACCATTATCTATTCCAGGAAAGAAGGAAGAAAAAATTGCAGATATTTTCCCGAAATTTTTGAACATGTCAGAGGGGCTTTATGTAAAGGACCGATAATACTGAAAATATTTTAATGATTTACGGAACTATAAAAGTAGATCTTACTACTGACATAAAAGCCAAACTTGATAGCTTCCAATCTGGCAGAGTTATGCATTATGTATTCGGACATAATGCATAACTCTGATGGTTGGACATTCATTCATGCATCCCAGCCATTCACCTGTCCATCCACACAGACATTCTGATTTTCCCTGCAAAATATCCTTTCCACATGCACTAAACGCAATCATCTTTGGAGCAGCACTAATACATCTTAATCCTGCCGTATGCGAAGCTACAGCTCAAAACAACCGTAAACACGGGTTTTACGACCGAAACTTCCGAGATCGTATTGCTGAAGCGATTCCAATATATTCCCTGCCTGTACGGTGTGGTAATAAATAGTGATGGTAGATTTGTAGGCGTATGGCATTCCTCTTCTTTCATTGACCTTCTCCATTCAGTGTTTCAAATTGCTTTTATTATTTTTTACATTGTTTACTGAGTTAAATCTTTATTATAAATTAATAAACACGTTCATTCAAATTAAATATTTTCAAACATCGACAAGTTATTGTCGATGTCGCATCGCTTAGAGAGCGAATACGAAGGAAACCATAGAATTGGAATTTAGGAATTATTTCGCAGATACACGACCATTTCGCACTTTGTACTTCATTTCGCATTTTGCGAGAGATTTCGCATTTTTTCGCAGATTGAAAACCTTCAGAAATTTACTACACCGATCGTCAAACATAGAATTGCTATTTTACCCCCATCGTTTGGTAACATTTCGCAATTTCATCAATTGCTAAACTCGATCATGTCTAGTAATAAATAGGGGGTGAATATTAATGAAATGTCATTTACTTTTCTTTTCACTTTAGAAAAATGCAGTTTAGTATAGAACTTTATTTTATGTTATGACGAAAGGAAATCATCCATGTTTATATGAAGTTTTTTTTTTTGCATTTTTGTCGATTTCGATTAATAAGTCTTTTTTTACCTTTTCCTTCATTTTAATGCATTTTTCGCTGATTATATCGATTTTAATATCGTTTTAATGGTACTTGCGTCAAATAATATTTACGAGATGCAACAAATGTCCACAGAATTCCTAAGTACCTATACCTGGTAGTCAATTCGATTTCTTCACTCAGACGTTGTAATGTAAGCAGCCATTGTGAGTATGTACTGTAAGATTCCTATGACGCGTATTAGCACCATTGGTGGTTCAGCCGATTTCGGAAAACTAAAGACGATTTTCTGGCAAAGAACAGTCCAAACCAAGGTTCGAAAGCTGAGTTCACTTGAACGCTAGAAGCAGCCTGGATTACACCAGTAACCAGTAAAATGAATAAAAACCAGAACCAGTTAAAGGATTAAAATCAATAATCATTAATCAATATGCTTTCGTAGCAGCATTTGTTCATCCGAACTGGTTTAGATCACCCTTTTTTTTTGCGTAATTTTTCTTTGCTTTGAGGGCATTTTAAAAACATTTTAAGAGCATTTTATTGTCGTTTTTGGCGATGTTTTAGGTGATCAAATCCGCCCCCTCGTGATAACAACAAAATGCCAGAGATGGAGCATCGCGTGGCGCGGCGGGGCGCGGGAGCTGCGTGGGCGTGGCGCGGCGCGGCGGGCAGTGGGCGGCGGGCGGGAAGGCCGCGCGGGCGAGTGGGCGGTGGGGCGGTGGGCGAGAGAGCCAGCCAGCCAGCCTTCGCCCGTGGGCGGTGCGCAGCGCCAGGGCGTGAATGGGCGGACGCGCGTGAAAGACATTCCGCGTGCCTGCCCCCTCCCCGTCGCACCGAGCGCGCGAAGACGCAGACAGAAGAAGGTGCTTGCACTTGCTGGAGAGCTCCCGACGACGCGCCGTCTTAATTGGGACGCGACGATTGACGAGAGAAGTTGGCGAGCATTCCAGCACTGCGACTGGCGGACATATTACCAAATGCTTACACTTACTGGAATGTTTTGTCAACCTTAGGTTCAACCATTTCCCTAATTGGAATTATTTTATGAATTTTCATTATAAGAGAAACAACAGTTTCCTGCCAAAAATTATTTTCCACGCTAAACAGGTCCCCAAGATTCCAAAATCTTCCTCATGCAGAATATTCTTGCACAGAATTACCTACATTATCGGCCTACTAACGTGTCAAAAGAGTGATATGAATTTAAGCTTCCTTAAAAAAGGATACATGTGGCAAATTGGAGCAAGACTCTTAACACACTCGAGACCTTTAACATAACTTGGACTGAAAATTTATTACTGAAGTGGACGCGCGATGGAAGAGAACTTGAAACTCCTTACTTTATAAATGCGTGCGTCTGAAAATTAGTTTTAATATTTAACAAGATAATAAATGTAGAGATCTAATTTAGTTTTATACAACAATGCATATTCGCCTAACAGCCGTTAAGAGTACGAAGAAACATCCTTGTAAATTATCCATGTTTTTATCCAACTATATATGGTATGCATATTCACTTATGACGCTCATAAACAGGATATTTTACAATATTCGACTCAAAGAAAATTATGATACGTTGAGATTATAAGAACGCTTACTTTTTTTCAAATTTAATTTCTCTTCTCACATTTTCCTTTCAAAGCAGTATATATGAAAGATTTAACTTTTAAATATTTTGGATTAGACAAAATTGAACAACCTCATCCTGAGGAAATATTTGGAAGTAGTCAATATATATTTTAAGTAAAAAATGTAAGTCTGCAACGAAAGGTGCGCCAATAGGAGACCTTTGTGACTTTCGTTTACATATAGCCATCAATACGTCAACGATCCACAATGGCAACTGTTATTCTTCACGATAGTTGTGGAAGGCAAAACCTAATAACTTCACAGTCCCTGACCGCAGGAGTGACTAAGAAAGTGGAATTTCTGTCACGTGACTAAGGGCGAGATATTCTTGGGGCTTCGAAAATCCGATGACCACTTAGTTTCGAAATTAATGGGAAATCACGAGGATTTATAAGCAATAAAATTCTCAACGCGTGAGGAAGTTTAGAAAACGTTTCCAACAAACAAGAAACTGAAGTTATAGTTTTTAAATAAAAGTCAAAACCCTATCGGAAGGGCCACATAAACTGTTACATCAGTTATCATGGAAAATGAATTACCTACTGTCACTATGAGCAGTAGGTAATTCATTTTCCATGATAACTGATGTAACAGGGAGAAATCACAGTATTAATTTTAATTCATTTTCGTCTTTTGTGTGAATTATATTCACTTAAAACAATCTTATGAAGGTACAAAGGAAGGACGTATTGCTTGATCAGTCTTACGAATTCACAAAATTGATTTAGCTATCCTTCAAACCGCTGAATTATTAAAAGTTTGAAATCAGTTTAATATTAATCATACGATTAATTTCGTTCTCGCTGCCTCAAGCCGTATAAAGAACATAATGTAATCCTGTAATTTATCGACTCGCATCCATTTTTTCGATTAAATTCCAAAAGAAAAAGCCGTGTTCGGCCACCCGTAGCCTGGTGGCGCGACATGATGCAACGGGAAGGCACGCGGTTCGTAAACTGGAGCCGGAAACGGCGGCTCCAGAAAAATGTTCATTGCGCCTTCCGAGAAACCGGCCGGGCCCTCCATTGGCGACCGACCGCAGAAGCCGCTTTGACAAGAGAAAGTAATTTACGCAGCCGGAACCCGCAGAAACCGCGCTCGCGTTCGCGCAGTCTTTACGAGGAAGCGAGTGGCGCGGAGGGGCCGGGGGCGGGGACGCGTCTATGAATGCGGGCGTTTGAGTGGGCGCGCGCGCGCTGCCTGGCGAAACCGCTGTCGCTTCTGGTGCTAAAGGACGAATCGATGGAGGGAAAGGGTGCGGGGGTCGGTGAGGGTGAAAGTGCGAAGTGAGTGGAGGCGGGATGAGGGGTTGAAGGCTTCTGTAAAGGTGACTCCGCACATTCGGTTGATTGATTGATTGACTTTTTTCGTGTTTCCGGGCGCGTCAACTGCTTCGGTTATTAGTCCCGTAAGTGTAGTGCATGTTTTTCTCGGGAGATGGCGATGATCTTCCCCCTCTGGATGGCGAGATCCGGCGCCGACCTACCGTCGGCTAGTGGGGTTTCCCCTAACCAGGACTCTCCCACCAGCTGGGCACCGCCCCAGCCTGGACAAGCTCTAAGCTCCCAACCGGTCTCTCGAGAATTGGGGGTGTTAGTGCATGCGTGTGGAAAGGGAGAGTATAGACAAAGGAGAAGGAAGGACAGATCGCGCGTGGTCCGTGGCCGGTTTTGTAGGGTACTGCTCCGGCATTCGCCGGGTATTGATCGGAGGAACCACGGAAAACTAGCGATCAGAGCAGCCGACCGCTATAGTTCTCCTCCAGACAGCGACTGAATTCGACCTAGCTGAAGAGCTAGGTGTCGGAAATCTGCCCCGTCAGGACTCGACCTAGGACCTCCCGGTCAGAAGCGCTCAGTGGCATCCACTGATGCACTGAGCTACCGCTCCGGTTCGATTCTGGAGCTAAAGGACGATACGATGGAGGAAGAGTGGCGGGGTCGCGAGGGTGAGTGCGAAGTGAGTGAGGCGGGATGGGGTTGAAGGCTTCTGTAAAGGTGACTCCGCACATTCGGCATTCGGCGAGTAGCGAGCGACCGCTTGCCGAATGCCGAGTAGTGTGAATGTGTTGCTTGCTATTTGCCGAGCGACGATCAGTCGGTGCTCGACCAACCCACAGCATGTCGATCATTTGCACGCACCAAAGGAAGCAAACATTCGCCGAGCACATCAGCTGCTCGGGATTGGGCGAGCAATCGCTGCCTTCTCGGCGAAAGCCGAATATGTGGAGCTGCCTTAAAACTTTTCATATCAAAAGCAAGTATCACTTCACAACGTCCATCTCAGTGGCTGCAGGTGAATTTCCGGTCTCTTTAGGTTTGGTGACGAACAAAAAATAATCTTCGTAGTCTTATTCCATTTTTCTGATTTCTCCTTACAGGATTGGTCCTTCATCAACATTTTCATCAATCATTTGCCACCATTAATCTCTCTAAAAGTTGGAAGTCCAATGATACGACGCAAAAATCTCGATGACTTACAGTTTCGCTGCTTTCTATGTTCCATGAAACGTGTACAGTGCTCTTTCAGATTTTTTCTTCTTGGGACTCAAACACCGTGATGACCCAACGACCTTTGTCTGCTTGTTGACTTCTGGAGCATGTCTGCTTGAGTAACAACTTCTCCGTAAAACTGTATCCAATTACTTCATTTGTGGTGCACCCGATCTCTTCGGCAGAGCACGAAACGCGCTGCCAGGTTCCCACGCACGCTTCGCAGCCACGTCCACCACCAAATCCTGACTAAAGCCAGCGCAACCTCTTTTAAAGTTTTATTTAACCAGATCAGTGGTCTTACCACTTTACAGGTGAGTGTTACCTTGTATTTATATAATATTATGGATTGATACACTACAGAGGCCCGAAGGTACGAGTAACTGCAAATTAGCGCACCATCATACCTCTATTTCTGAGAGAGGAAATCCCCACTGGGTTCCTCTATGACGACTGTTATTAATTTTATGAAATTGAAGGTATCAAGATATAGAGTGAGAGGTGAGATAATTAATTTTTTAGGTTATGGGGGACGGAACATGTTTTGGGAGACGGGATTAAATTCTTATAGCAACAACGCTGATTTTACCGAGGTTAAACTGGCTGGTGCAACGAGTAGTTTGGAGGTTAGAAAATAATTTGAGCGACAGTAAGGAAATGCAATATGTAATAGGTTCCAAGTTCAGTTCTCTTTGAAGTTGTCTGTTGTTTATATACCACGGGGCATTGTCAATTGTATGTAGCACTTTATTCTGGAAAGGTTTGCAAGGGTTTCAGAACATAAGAAGCGGCTCCTCCTCAGATTGGGGCTGCGTAAGTTATTGACGGTGTTTGGAGTGATTTATAGAGAAACAAAGAATTTTCTATTTTTAGAGATGATGTAAAGGGGTTATAATTTGAGTAAGCCTCCATACGATTTATTCAGTGTATGAATAATATGACATTTCCATGTGAGACGAGTTTCCAGGAGGACACCTAGGCATTTGATTAGTTTATTTGAAAGAGACTATGCGAAACCAAGACTTGTCGAAGTGGTATTTTGTTAATAAAATGTGTGCAGACCTACTCCTACTATTTACCATCAAGAGATCGATTCCATTTAAAAAAAAATGGTTCATTAGTATGCTAATGTCAAACGAAATTTTTGTTGCATCAATTATACGATCCCCTCCCCGTGATTTGAGGGCTAACACACCTGCTTCTAAAACCAAAGTTGCAACGAGCGCCATCTCCGTTGAGATTGGATATTCCGAGCAGGTTCCATTAAGGCTCCTAGAAAGGGGCGGCGCGGGGCGGCGCGGGGCGGCGCGGGGCGGCGCGGGGCGGCGCGGGGCGGCGCGGCGGCGCGGGGCGCGGGGCGGCGCGGGGCGGCGCGGGCGGCGCGGGCGGCGCGGGCGGCGGGCGGCGCGGGCGGCGGGCGGCGGGGCGGCGCGGCGGCGCGGGCGGCGCGCGCGGCGGCGGGGCGGCGCGGGGCGGCGCGGGCGGGGCGGGCGGCGCGGGCGGCGCGGGGCGGCGCGGGGCGGCGCGGCGGCGCGGGCGGCGCAGGCGGCGCGGGCGGCGCAGCGGGCGGCGCGGGGCGGCGCGGGGCGGCGCGGCGCGCGGCGCCGCCGCCCCCGATCCCCTCACCGCGTGCGTGGACGTGCTAATGGCCCTGTTGTGTCTGCTCTCTTCGGAGGCGCATCACGTCACCCGCCCGCCCGCGTGCTGCACAGCTCCCCCGCCCCCGCCCCGTCCGCCGTTTGCGCTCTGGTTATCGTGTACTCTGGCTGTTATGCCACGCTCGCCCGCCAAATGTAATTCTCGGCAGACTCTTGTACAACACAATTTCCACGAACATTTCCAACACACACTTGGTAAAGGAGAAGCTCTCGTACATATACAAAGCTAAGAACGGACAAATCAACGAGCTGAAGAGAAGAACTGTGTAGTTTCTAGGATGTGTGTCTCCTCAAATGTTATTCTATTTTCATCACTTGCTTAAAGTATAACAACATGGCTAAAATATTCTGAAGAATTCTTCTCTTCTTTTTATGGCAGCTTACCGTCTTGTATCTTCATAATACACTAGTAAATATGTTAGTTAATCGCTTGCTCAGTATCTGACTTCTCTTCACGTTGCAATTTATCTAACTTTTTTCTGCGAATTTATTTCTAGAACATAACTGCAATACAAAAATACACAAATACTTTCAATATGATGTAAATTATTATCTATATACCACAACGAAATACGATAGCTAGTGATTTGCACTTTTACTATCAAAATGCTTCATCACAGCATTTTCTGAATATTTTCAAAATAAAATCTACAAATTTTAAATTTAAAAAAATTCTACGATTGACGATTTTATTTTCAACAAGGCCGATGAATTTATTATTTACACATTCAAATTTCACCTCTACAACAAATATATTTTTACAACATAATTTACAGACACTCAAGATATAAGAATACAACCCTGCCCTAATTCTAGATAGTAGACTCGGTTTTGGGGAGTTTCACCACAAAACCCTATTAATAAGAGCATGTTTGTATGAATACGAGTTTTTCACGTTCAAAGAACATAGTGGTTTTCCTGAGTGGAACATTTGTCTCAATTAAAACAATCATTTGGATATCTGCTTTCTACTCAGGAAGTCGACGTTTAGACATGGCTCTTTTGGGTCTCTTTTGTTATTACTAAACTATGTTTCTTAGATTGCTTGCTACTAGTGATTTTCGTAGAAAACATTCTTTGTGTTTTTTGTCTGTGACCACCAGATGATGAGGTCATATTAAGTAGCGAAATGTTGTGTTGTTAGTGGATTTTAATTATAATAAAATATTTCCATTTTAAATAAATGAGTGGTTTGATTTCTTTAAATATTCTAAGGATACCACTGTTCCACAAGAAAAAATTCTGTGTGGAGATGAGTTCCATAAATCTCTTAATGTCAAAAATAGTGCTTTAATATCAATGTAATAAGCCATTCCAATATAATGACCGATGTGAGTTGAGATATATTTTCTCTTAATTCAAATGCATTATCAACTAAAGATTTTGACAAAGGAAATAACAAACTCTAATTCGGAATGTGTGTAATTTCACTGTCAACTGTACTATTACTAAAAGTAAATAAATATTACCGATTGTTATGATACGGTTTGTTAATGAACTTTTCAGAACGAGTGAGTGAAAAATCTGTGTATAGTAGATTCACTAAGCACCGTGACGCATACGTGGTATCTTTATACATCATTGTATAAAGATGTTTGTATCGTTATTGTATTGCACGTAACTGGCAGAGTTGGATCATGATACTAAAACTGAACTTCAAGTAAACAACTATGATAATTTACATGACTTGTATTCAACAAGACCTTTTTAACGTCATCTTAATCTCAAGATCGACAGAACGGAGACAAACAAAAAGTGTTACTCTTTAATTGCAGAAGTCGGCGAAGGTTGTAATAAGGAATATTTAGGATTTTATTTTGTGGAAATTTGTTTAATTCTCTTAGCTCTATGCTTATTCAAACTATTTACATTCAAAATATTTACTGGATTATACGAGTCGTACCCTAGAATATAGTAAAATTATATAAAATATAGCAAAATTATTTATTTCATTTAATAAAATAAAGGATCTATTAACTAAATCAGTTATACAGTTTCAGTAAAAGGTAAGGAAATAATGCAAAGCTTTATTCCGTTCTGATTATAAATGTATGTTTATTCCGAACGGTTCATAAAAAATCAATTCATAAAAAATCTCACGAGACATTCACAAGGTATACCTTCAGTCGCGCAAATGATCATAAAATATGTTATATTACTTTTCGTTTAAGGTTCCTTGCACGCGATTGCAGAAGGGAAGGGGACCCAGATATCTCCGCATGTACCGCCTTCATAGCGCCCTATCCGGCCCTGCGGTTAGGATAGAAACACAAAAGACCTGAAGCGTCGCAGCTGAATAGAGGCGTTATTTCCAAGACATGTGAAGAAATTGTTTAAGCAATGGGCATTTTTTATAGTAACAGTAGACATTTGTATATACTCGTAACTCACACATTTTCAAATCTTTTCCTATTCATATAAACACGAAAAGTTTTTCACTACAGCAAATTATTATGGGAAGTACATGTAATATTCTCTACGCTCCTGCCTTCTTGAGCAGACTGCATGCATACACACTTTGCTTATGACTAAATACCTTCCATTTTAAATACTTATTTCCATACTGACATAACTCTCGTGCTTTCGACAGCACCATTTTTAACTATTCGCGTCAGTTCGCGTCACGTCTTTTACACTCTCTATACGCTTCTGAATCTGCCGCGCCGCACCCTGTATGTTTCTACCCTCAGTGTGAAGTGGATGCGAACGCAGAGGGCGTCCTGGGGGAGGGAGGCTCAAAGCAACACAGTACAATAACTTGATACAGAGAGTAGTGCAACTGAACGGCAGCCGCCATTTAATATCCTCTCACCCGATAGCCTCCTAGGCAACGTTCAGTAGTTGAGGAGAAATAACAACCAAAGGCATTGTGATGGGTTTCGAGTATATTATCATTGGTAGTGAGTAGATTGGTGGTACCCAACTTACCCACAAAAGCGCACAAATTAAGTGGATATAAAATGGTGAAATCGGCACGATAAAAATACGCTGTTCACAGTATCTAAGGACACTACCGCACAGTACAGTACAGTACAGTACAGTACAGACAGCACAGTACAGCTCAGCGCAGCAGAGCATAATATAGCATAGAACATAACATCAATCACATCACATCACATCACATCACACATCACATCACATCACATCACATCACATCACATCACATCACATCACATCACATCACATCACATCACATCACATCACATCACATCACATCACATCACACCACATCACATCACATCACATCACATCACAGCAAAGTTCAGCGAGCACAGCACAGCACAGCTCATCGCAGTATAACATGACATAGCACAGCGCAGCCCGGCCCAGCCCAGCCCGGCCCGGACACGCCAGCGCACACCAGCCAGCCAGCCAGCCACAGCCCGGCCCGCCAGCCAGCCGGCCCGCCCGGCCGGCCAGCCGGCCAGCCACGGCCGGCACGGCAGCACGGCACGGCATGGCACGGCATGGCACGGCACGGCACAGCGGAGCGGAGCGCCGCCAGCAGCGGCTTGCGAGGGAATGGCGCGGGGCGCGGAGGAGGCGGGGCGGGGCGGTGGCTGGCGCATTGTGCCCGCCGCGCGCTGCCGCCACACAATTGAATATCCTTTACATATTCATGGGCGCGGAGGCCACGTCAAGCATTTGTCCAAATATTAAGTCATTAACGCGCCACAACAAACGCCAACGCCAGCCCCGACGCCAGCGCCGCGCCAGGGGGCGAAGCGGGCAAGCAGCACGCGCGCGCCCGGAGGCGGTTTCACTGATTGATTATTTTCTGGTTTCGAGCGTGTCCAACACTACGGTCATTAGTCCCGTAAGAAGTGCTCGATTTCTAAAATTTTAGGTCTCGGGACGCGTCCCAAATGAACAGTTAATTTAATAGAAACAGTTAGACATTTATAAGAAAATTTAATAATTATTCCGGAGGTACCGCCGTTTTGTGGCGTTCCGCCAGAAATCAAGCTTTGCCCGCAAGTGTAGGGCATGTTATACGACTGAATGTGAAACACGATCTACTCGTCAACTGTTTCTCTGAGCCATCAAAAGCCATGTCAAGCGCTATGACCATTAGTCTCGAATTAAAGGCGACATTAAAGGCTGCGATATTTCTATCGAAACGACCCATCACTGTGTACAAACAGGAAACAGACAATTAATGACAAGCTTTCTCATTGATATGTGTACTTGACATGGCAGTGATGGATGACAGTATTAGACTACGGGGACTGAGAAATGTGTGTTAATTATTCTATCTTTTAAAAAATTGATCTTGAAGCTGAATGAAATCTTGAAGCACTTCCAGAATTCCGGTGAAAAGAACGGAGCACAAGAAAATAAGTTTGTGTTTAAAACGAACCTTGAAATTTAAGGAACAATTTCTGGTGCTGGTTGATTGGTTGGTTAGTGATTCCGGGCGCGTCAACAGAGTAGGTCATTAATCCCGTAAGTGTAGTGCTTGTTTTCTCGGGAGATGGCGGTGATCTTTGAGCGGTGGTTTTTAGAACATTTAATTTAAGATGTAAATATTTATTCATCAATACTGTAATTTTGTATTGATATTTCTTGCCATTTTCGAAATAATGTGTTCGGTGTGTTCTCCGAAAATGAAACCCAAAACCACTTTTTTACTTTTTGGCTTACTTATTGGTTACATGAGAAGACACAATTTAAAGAAAAAAAATGGAGCATTTTTTGAGGAAATAATTGTTTAAATAATCCTTCCATTTCTCGCAACTATTTTCGAAAAATTGTCATAGCCTTATTTATCTGTCGTTACAAATTTTATTTTGAGAAGGAAACATCTATATCTTTAATATTGAGTTGTGAGAAGAGCCCAACATTTTTTGAACCTGTGACATTGTGGAAAATTTAGAGATATTAACAAAAATGGGACGTGCACAATTTTGTGTCGTTTACGCTATTTGTTGGCAAATTTAACAAAAATTTTTGACTGAAGTTACCGTTACGTTACGGTTAACGTTAACGTTAGAAGAACCGTTTTTAAGAAAATTTAGAAAGTGTTAATGCTTTAAGTTCCCCCAAAATCGTTCCAAACTTGCCAGGCATCGAGTTGGTCCACATCGATCCGGAATATCAACTTTGGGCGAATCTGACTGGTTTGGTTTAGGCGCTGGCGTTAATCACAGTCGGTCGGATGAACGGACGGATAGACGGACGTTTTGCCGCCAATCAATTTTTCGGTATCAAAGACCTACAAAACGGGGATTATGAGCACACGTGTAATGAGATGTAATTTACTAATATAGGAACAAGATGTATCCAATTTTCCTTATCAGGGGCACAATTTTTCTAGCGAAAAACCGCGTCAGCATTACAATACTCATTTACACCTCAGCATTGCAATACTGTCTGTTTATTACGTACGTAGTAAGCTATAATTAAAATGGACTGAAAATGTCCGAAGAAGGAAGAAATTTGAATACATTTATGTAGTGCCATTCTTTACCTAGTGTTTCAGCGTATTTTCAGAATAAAATTATAGTCGGGGCTCAAAATGAGATGTGACAAAATCTCTTCGTTCATATAATTTACCTGTGACAGCTTGGTTAGGCACACATGAACATCGTGCATCCACAAAAACTCACTGACAAATTCTCTTTCGCAAGGGAAGTGTGTCTGTTATTAAGTTGGGAGTATGGTAATTTGTAAACGACACAAATTTCATCCCACGATACATTTATGCAAATTTCATGCATTTATTTGAATATGAAAAATGACTGTACGTTTTATGTTTGGCCACACTTATAACAAGAAATATGATTGTTTTTTTAATATATTCTTCACGGACTAAATAGACCACTGCTAATGTTCCTACACACTCGTTGGAATAATGTGTTTTCTCCTTTGCTTCCTCCCAAGAGGCGAATGGATCTTTAAGGCTTTGAAATAAGGCGTTTAACACCTGAAAAACATTTTATAGATGAGGCAACTGGGTCAAAGATATTTTTTCATTATCAGTGTGTCATAAAATTGCAGCTAAAATCTTTTTACATAATAGAAATCGATAAGGCAAACTATATATCACGAAGGAATACATTAGTGACTGCTTGGAGATAATAACTACCGTTCAATCAACATAAGACAGTACAGACCAAATACCACTCCACAACGATGTTACAAATTTGCTAAGTTCTCTTGTATACTTCCTCGTATGGACTAGTATGTACTTAGAAAATGTAATGTAATCATCTGATTTCTTTCTTGATCAGGCGTTTCGCCCAGTTTCCTTGATCTTTAGAGCGAAAGCTGAGTTTACTTCTGAATATAAAGTAGTCAGCTTCACCATGCGCACGTTTTGTTGCGTTCTCTTGATTGTGAGAGAAGTTTGATCGGAAGGGGCGCTATTTTAATAGCAATATAATAAAATAAAATCTGGAATTTGTTTGCCGACGTAAATACGTGTTCTTCAGTACTGTCGTAAATTCATTTTGAGTAACTCTAGAGCGAAATTTTCTAGTTTTAAATGTGGGCAAAAACGCTTGTTGCGACCTTTAATGGTAATTCAACTGTGTACAGTAAGATAGAAGGGTAAAAATCTTCGAGTTCAAGGTACGAAAATGTACGAATAAAATGTTTCTACTAACGGTCTGTGGTCTGTATTAATTTAAAGGGGTTTTGTATCTTAATTATCGATAATCAAGCTATTCACATTAGGGCATAATACAATTTATTACATTACGCACTTCTCTTTTCTTTCACTGCAAAAAGAAGTTCATAAAGGAATAAATCAGTATGTCCAGATTGAATAGTTTGACTGTCTATAAATAAGATAAAAAATTCCATTAAAATTTATTATTATATTTATTATAATATTAAATTATAATAATATATATTTATTATATTATTATTATACTTCTTTCCCATACGTCACATCTAGTTGTTACAGTTTTTGGACGATACTTAAATCAACAGCAGAAATTGCCTATTTTTCGACAGAGAAAAACATGTTTTGTGGATACCTATCACGAGAAAAGTAGAGTTTTTGCTCTTAAATGAAGTAAATTACGTTCTCCCTCACGTGGAATATTCAAAATACACGTCAGGCACGCAGCCAGGCAGCCAATCCGTTAGTATGTCCACCTCTCAGTCAGTGGGTCTGCGTGTCTGTCTGTTTGCAATACTTCCGCGTAAACTATACATATGATTTTCACAAAAAAATTATATTCCTTGGGCTCTTCCTATTTGTATCTTTTTTTGTTTAGAGAACTTTACACGAACCCTACATTTTAAAATATTTTCAAACTTGCACCAATTTTTTTCATTAAATTGTTGCTGGAATACACCAAATACGCAAGTAAAAATGACGCAAGTCAGTTTTCTGCAAGAGCTCTGATTTCTGAAAATGAAGCTTTAGCATCTCTTGGAATAATCTGCGAAACCACAGAAATGACGGATCAACGCGTGACTTATCTGGCCTGTTTATGAACGGGGTCTCGCATGTTCGGTGCAAAATGAAACAAAACTTGAGTGGACTCGCCAAATGCATACGCAAACGGTCGCCAGGGATTTAAACAGACCAAAATAGAATTTCATGTCTCTCCCGCAACCACAGAATCACAAAAGGGCGAATCAGCACCCGCGGCCAGAACTTGATAGCGCTGCCTCACCTCTGACATTCAAACCTTGCCACTGAATGCCCACCACAGGAGCATAGGCATTCAAACCGAAGCGGACCCTTTCAAACCCATTACGCGAACAATACTTGGATATCCGGTAACGAAGTATAGGCGAGCCCGCGGGCGGGTCAGGTTGCGCGACCGGCTTAGGTGCTGAGCATCAAGAGAGGTCACTGCAATTCCTCTGCCGGGAGGCCCTAGGGTTCGAGTCCCGACGGTGGCAAGATATTAGATCCTAGCTACATAGCTAGGCCGAGTTCACCCGCTGTCTGGAGAATTCTAACGGTCGCCTGCTTTGATCGGTAGTCATCCATGGTTTCTCCGATCAATACCAGGCGAATGCCGGAACAGTACTCTAAAAAAGGGCTACTGACCGCGCATGATCATTCCTTTCTCTTCATTGTTCTATCTTCCCTTCTTACTTACACACACCTTCTCTTACATTCACAACACTAACACATATGCACTACACTAAAGCTGGTCCCAGCTGGGGTGGTGCCCCGCTGGTGTGAGATACTTGGCTAGGAAACAAACAACAAGCCGAATCTCACCATTCAGCGAGGAATGATCATTCCTACCTCCAGCGACAAAAGCCCGTACTACACGTACGGGACTAAACACTCAAGGAGTTGACGTGCCCGAAATCACTAAACAATCTTGCCGTGCGGGGCGAGGCGTGGGGGTGGGAGGAGAGCGGGGCGGGGCGGGGAGAAATGGGGCGTGACAGGGCGGAGCGGGGAGAGGCAGGATGAAAGAGGCGGGGCAGGGCGGGACGGGGCCACTAGGAGCGATCTGTTACGGACAGGGCCTATCTGGCGAACCGTGCCCCCTGGCGCACAATGGGACCGCATCGTGCGGTGCCCCTGCGGTCTCGGTTGCGCCCGTTCAGCCGGCGCAGGCCTGAGGTCGCGGCTGGCGCCACCGTCCCCACGCGGGCCCTCGGCGCACGCGGAGGGTCGCGGGGGAAGGCGAGCCCCTTTCGCCAACAAGGCGCCCAACACGCGGCCGAGCGACGCGTCACGGGTCACGGGATCCGCGACCTGAACCCACGACCTTCGGCACCCAACGCAACGCCTGGGACCTCCGCCAGAGGCCAGCGAATATAGAGGTCGTTGGAAAAATGCTGTCGCAAAATGGCTGCAGCTGAATAAAGAAGGCAGAGGCAAGGAGAACGTGAATCAAAAATAGATAAATATTGTGTTTTGGGACCCAAATACACACTTGACTAAGTTGGTTCAAAACATTTGGGAGTACTTTTTGAATTCTTTTGTACTATAGCATTTGTTTTTCTAACCTCTTCGAAACACCCATAGTAATTATTAGTAGTAAACATTTACTTTTTATCTGTTTATGAATATTTTTAAGTATTTTTTCTTTTAATTTTATATTTGACTATTTTTTGCTTAACTCCACGCTCATTTGAAGTAAAAATAATAATTATTTAATTACATTAAAATAATTATTTTGGATACACTAAAAATGAACGAAAAATAGGTAATCGATGTGCTTGTCCCAGTTATCAGAAGGAAAAACCAAACTGAATATAAAGGCGGTTCCACACATTCATTATTCGGGGAGTAGCGACCAACCGCTCCCCGAATCCCGAGTAGTGTGGATGAGTTGCTAGCTTTTTGCTCAGTGACGGTCATTCCGTGCTCGCCCTAACCACCGCGCGCCGGTCTTTCGGATACATAAAAAGAAACACATCCCCTGCAGCTCGTTGCTCGGCGAATGCCGAATGTGTGGAGCCGGTTTGAGATTGTTATCTCGTAGGCTACAGACGGCTCCACACATTCGGACATTCGCCGAGCAGCGAGCTAGTGGTCGCCCAATCCCGAGTAGCTGACGCGTTCGGCGAATGTTTGATGTGTCCAAAAGACCGACACGCGGTGGGTAGGGCGAACCCCGAATGTTCGTCACACGGCAAATAGTAAGCATCTCATCCACACTATCGGTTTTTGATTGATTGATTGATTTTTTCGTGTTTCCGGGCGCGTCAACTGCTTTGGTCATTAGTCCCGTTAGTGTAGTGCATGTTTTTCTGGAGATGGTGGTGATCTTCCCCCGCTGGATGGCGAGATCCGGCGCCGACCTACCGTCGGCTAGTGAGGTTTCCCCCTAACCAGGACTCTCTCACCAGCGGGGCACCGCCCTAGCCGGGACAAGCTCTAAACTCCCGACCGGTCTTCCGGAATATGTGGTAGTGTAGTGCATTTTAGTGTAAGTGTGTGTGTAAGGGGAGAGGATAAGACAAGGAAGAGGAAGGACAGATCGCGCGCGGTCCGTGGTCCGTTTGGTAAGGTAGTGCTCCGGCATTCGCCTGGTGTAGATCGGAGAAACCACGGAAAACTACCGATCAGAGCAGCCGGCCGCTAGAATTCTCCTCCAGACAGCCACTGAATTCGACCTAGCTGAAAAGCTAGTGTCGAAAATCCTGCCGCCGTCAGAACTCGAACCTGGGACCTCCCGGTCAGAAGCGCTGCAGTGACATCAGTGGATGCACTGAGCTACCGCTACCTGTCACATTATCGGTATTGGGCGAGCGGTTGCTCGGTGTTCGCCGAATAACGAATGTGTGGAGCCGCCGTTAGAAAGTCGCTCGTGTGGAGGAGGAGGGGGAGGGCGAAATAGATCCGCCCTGGAAAGCGCGGGGGGCGTGGCGCAGGTGGGCGGCAGGGTGGCAGGAGGCGCTCCCCGCGCGTGGATCGGATGGGGCGTGACGCACCCAAAACCAAAATACGTGCGCGCTGTAGCAATCGCCGCGTGGGTGCCCCAGTTTGCTCGCGTCGAGACACGTCGGGTCGCCGTCTGGCGCCGGCGCCGCCCGCGCCAGTAGCCAATTTCGGCAGGCGGCGTCAGCGGCGCGGTGCTTCGCAGCTTCCACACAGTGAAGGTGTGCAGACATATTCAAGTTGATGTCCTACAATATTTCGTTTGAACTCGGTGAGAATGAACCGGAGTTATTATTAATGGCAGTAAATTTACTTTTTAAAGTTTTCCTGATATAGATCAGCAATTGATAAAATTACTTGTTACAACCAAATTTTCGGGACTAACTTTTGTCTCGTTTTCAAAAATAAAAGAAATAGAATAAATGTAATAGATGCAAATGTACTCGATATATTTATATTTATTCTGTTTCTTTTAGCCTTGAAAATAAAACGCCGGCTGTAACAAGAAACATTTTAGCTATTGTTGATTCAAATCAAAAAGCCTTAAAAAATAAATCGACTAGAAATAATTGCACTTTGAGCATTGTCCCTGAGTATGGAGGTATTGCACTGCATACGCAAAGTGCTGCGTAAATGGCGGCGATTCAACAATTACGTGCAAAGGTAGAGGATTAAATTTATTTTATTCCCCTATGTTCCCCTTCACTGGAGCTGGCGCATTTCCACGTCGAAGGCGACGCCTTTGGCTCCGCTGGCCAACGCACAATTTCCAGCGACTTTAGGAGAAATTACAAATTGGAGCGAAAATGTGACTGAAGTTAAGCTGTAACTATTATTACTATATTGATCTCTATGAAACTTGGCCGTTCCACGCTTATTCCATTGGTCCATGTCATGCTTAAGGTATAAATGTTTGTCAAAACAAATACCCTGACTCACGCCCAATGTTGAACATTTGGAGCAGCAATGCCGTACACGAAACGTCGAGCTTTTCGAAGAACAAAATCAATCACATTGATTTGTCTTCCTGTATTTGGTTTGATAAAACAGCATCAACAAGTGTGATGAATTTTCTGAACACTTCCCAAGAGAGGGGAATCTGAAGATATTGAATGTGTAAGTTCTAATCGTTTTGCAAGATGAATGATATATAGTTATTTGCTTGAAAATATCTAAAAACTGTACCTCTTCTTTCCCACATAAATATCGATAATTCGCATGTCCATAGTTTTAATTTACATCTTTCTCAAAAGTTTTTTATTTATCATTCAACCATATTCTTCATTATTCTTGAACAAATATATTCTAAGACCTAATACAATTGGTGCTCATTTCTAATTTAATACATAATTTTAAAAATCCTTTCTGAAAGATCAATTAGCTAAAGAGCAATATAAAACTCAAAAAAGATCGTAAATATGATCTTATATATTGACTATCATGCAGAATGTAATAGAAATATTTTGAATATGGAGAAAAATGACAATAAGTCGTCAGTGTGTAGTAGTAACAAGTAGTAAAAGAAAAATAAACCTGCATACAATATTTCATACTCTAGCTTCTATCACAACCATCCATCAAAATATTTAAAAAATCAAATGTAATAGAAACAATTTTAATTGTGTGCCATGAATGTATCGTTTTCAAATGTCAGGGACCTAATGTAGTACACAATATACAGAACATTTTTGAGGCAAGATATCGAGACGAATCATCTCTATTTCTAAAAGCCTGTTCTTACGGTTGGCGTCTGGGTTGCCTCCAAGAGCACTGCGAGAAACTAAAATTGTTCATCAATGTGTGAATACTTATGCGTACGAGCATTTTGAATTAATTAATATGAGAAACATGAAAAGAAAGGTAGGAAAGTTCTGAGAGTCAATTCTAACTTTCTAAATTTTGAAGTTCTGTATTTACCCTCAGTAACTCGTTTTCGATCATTATTTTCTCCTAAAAGAACTTCAGCCATACTTCTCTGATCGTGGGGCAAAAGGTTTATGCCTACGTATGAGGTACACCCATTTCATTCATCAGGTTTCCGAAATAAGACAGATGTGGTCCTTTTCCCTCATACCTACACATTCCCTTTGTAGCACGCATTCTATCAATTTCTTTGCCGACGTAGCTTTCTTTTCTTTGTTGTGGCGTTTTCAAGACACGATGTTTCGCCTACTTGATCCAAAAATACCTCGTCCTTTTTCTTTTCAGCTCAGCGCTCTACTCCAAAACCACTTCTGCTGATTGTAGGTCAGTAAAGACGTGGTTTTACGAAATAACACTGAAAACGAGACTACCTATCTTCAGAAAGTCTCGGATAATTCGGAATATTTGTCCTGACGTCTGCATTATTTAACTTGGCCCATCAATTGATGGGGACTGGATAATTGCGAGTCTGGCCATTCAGCAGTTTTATACAACGTAAACTAACGGGTGATGTATAGTAATTATTATTTTTTCTCATTTGAAAACGGAGCCACGAGGTTTTACCGCCGCAGCAACAGTACAACTGGCGGCCGAAGCTCTGCTAGAGAAGCCGCAACATATCAGAAGGCAAGGGCGGGTCGAGGGCGGGTCGAGGGCGGGTCGAGGGCGGGTCGAGGGCGGTCGAGGGCGGTCGAGGCGGGTCGAGGCGGGTCGAGGCGGGTCGAGGCGGGTCGAGGGCGGGTCGAGGGCGGTCGAGGGCGGGCGAGGCGGTCGAGGCGGTCGAGGCGGTCGAGGCGCGGTCGAGGCGGTCGAGGGCGGTCGAGGCGGCCGGCGGGTCGAGGGCGGGTCGAGGCGGGTCGAGGGCGGTCGAGGCGGTCGAGGGGGCGCGTCGAGGCGGTAGCGGGTCGAGGGCGGGTCGAGGGGGTCGAGGGCGGCGAGCGGTCGAGGCGGGTCGAGGCAGGTCGAGGCTGGGCGGCGAGGCGGATCGAGGGCGGATCGAGGCGGAGCGAGGGGGTCGAGGGCGTCGGTCGAGGCGGGTCGAGGCGGGTCGAGGGCGGGAGCGGTCGAGGCGGTCGAGGGCGGGTCGAGGCGGTCGAGGCGGTCGAGGCGGTCGAGGCGGGTCGAGGGCGGTCGACGGTCGAGGGGGCAGCGGAGGGGTCGAGGGTCAGGCGGTCGAGGCGTCAGGCGGGTCGAGGCGGGTCGAGGCGGGTCGAGGGCGTCGAGGCGGTCGAGGGCGGGTCGAGGGGTCGAGGGGTAGAGGGCGGATCGAGGGCGGGTCGAGGGAGAATCGAGGGCGGACGGGGGGGCGGGAGCGGAGGAGGGGAGGCCCTCGGTCTCTGTCCAAACGGAGCACTTTTCGTCACGGCTCAGATCTCCCCACGCAGCGGTCATGTTCTCAAAAGGAAAGGAGGGTAGTAATCTGAGCTATGGTCAAGACGAAGCACAGACAAAGTGACGGTTGGCAAAGCAGAGAAAATCACTGCACGCTCAGCGTGAATGCTGAAAAGAGGAAGAGTCATATTCATAAGTTATCACTCAATTTGCTGTATGAATTACCAGATTACTGAATGCGTCTGATTTTCAGCCTGTGCGATATATATATATATATATATATATATATATATATATATATATATATAATATAAACGTATGACGAGAAAGTAAATCCTTATTAACGACATCAGAGGCAAAGGGATCAGTAAACAACGTTTTCAGGTTCTGCTTACGAATGAAACATTTACCTGAAAGTCAATTGTGCAAAGAATCCCTAATACACGTAGTGATTTGATTAGAATACAAACATATCACGTTGTCCTTGAACATTCTGTTAACAACTTCTGTAGCGAGTTATCTTCCCCACTGTATGATACGTAGTGCGAACATCAAAGAGATAAAGAGACACTTGCTCGCACCCGAACGCTCTCCCGCTCTTTGCTTTGGAGTTCAGGCGACTCTTCTGTTCGGGTGGTGTGAGAGCACTGCACTATTCATTCCTGCAGTTATTCTCTGCGATGCGAAGGTGCGAAACCCACACCCTTCAAAACGACTTGTAAATGGTTACATTTCTTGCGAACGAATTCTATCAATATATTTCCGTTTACTCTACATTAGTCTATTCCCCGCGATGTTCCCTTATCGTGTACGATTCAAATGAAAAGTAAATACACTGACAACAGTAACATGGCGAAGCAGAGAACATCACAAAGCAAAGGAAACTGATGCAACGCTTTGGTCGAATTGAATAATTTACAGTCTTACTTAGAAATAATAAATAATATAAATTAACACTGATATTGTAAAACGAGGATGCCACCTCTCTGTACTTCTGCATGTACACTCACTGAGAAAGAAGCGAGCGCGCGGCTACCACGCCCGTTTCAGTGAAATTCAAATAAGGAGAAATAGGACATTTGTACGTTAAGGTAATAATTTTGGAGGGTAAGTAATTGTTAAAAATAAATTAAATGAAAGCATTATTTTCCCTTTCTTCTTAAACGTTCCGGAATTGGTTTCGGCATTACCAGCAATCTGTAACAGGAAAATATAAGAAAGAAAATCCGCAAAAGTGGGACTCCTCGGAGCTGGCAAAGCTGAAACTAACAGCTGGGAAAGTTAACCAGTGTTTGGAGCACGAAGATTAAACTAGGGGCGTGTTAAATTTTTAGGACTTAATATGCTTCCAAAACAACTTAGGGAATAGGTTGGGCAATATTTTTACAAAATTCTAAAACCAGTTCTAAAACCAGTTTTCTTCGTTTCGTTTCTGTTTTCATATCAGTAAAGGTACTTACTTGTTAAGTCAAATTCGAAAATATCATGAACGTGTTTCATCTCCGACGCATAGCTTGGTCACAATGTAAGTATTGCACTTTTCATTACGCTCGTGCGACACCATATATGTCGGCGAGGAAAGAAGTTCCACTTGAAAAGGCGGTCGGGCGCGCCTTTGGACCGCTTTCCGCCCACTGTGCGGCGGCGTCGCAATCGGAGCGGCGTGGCGCCAGGCGACGACGCCGGAAGCGGCGGCGCCGGCGGGGGCGGCGGCAGGTGGACGGCGCGGGCGCCGCCAGGCCGGGGGGGGGGCGATGGGGGGGCCAGGAGGGGGAGGCGGGGGTGCGGGGCGGGGCGGGGCGGGCGCACCGCGCGGGCAGGCGGCAGGGGCGGGACTAAGCGTTGGAACGTGGCGGGGCGTAGAGGTGCGTAGCACGGCGTGGTGGATCGAGGCGGAGCGAGTCGGGACGGGGATGGGGCGAGACGGGGCAGGGCGGGGCGTGACGAGATGTGGAGAGGCAAAACGGGGCAGGGGCGTGGCGTGGCGTGGCGTGGCGGAGCGTGGCGGGGTGGCGTGCGTGGCTGGCGGGGGTGCGGGCGGGCGGGTGGGCGTGGCGGGGCAGGCGTGCAGGGCGGGTGGCGGGCGGGGCGTGGCGGGCGAGGGGACGTGGCGGGGCGTAGGCGTGGCGGGCGGGGCGTCGGGCGGAGCGAGCGGGGGCGGGGGGGCGGCGGGGCGGCGGGGCGTGAGCGTGGCAGGGACGGGCAGGGCGTGGCGTGGCGTGGCGCCGAAGGGAAATGAGTCAAGGACAGCAGGCGAAGGGCGCACTTCACGAAGGTCGTCCTCGGTGGACAAACCGTTGGCCGGGTAAATCAACGCAAGGTAGAAAAAGCAGCAACGGCCCAATAGTCAGACTTCACTCAGAAGACGCTCTCTCCCCATCACGACTAACATAAGGCAAAACTCATGCATTCTCCTTCTCCACCCTACATGCTAAAGTTTTCATCATTCTTAACGAAGCTATCAAATCCATTTCCAATGCTGTTCAATCTGTACTCATCTTTTACAGTAAGAATTTCTTCCGCTATTTAGAAATGAACATACAAAGAGCGTGCCTTAGAATTCGTAATTTATTAATTAATAAATAATTCAGATAATTAAATTAATACATAATTCACCCAACTCAATTTCCTCTCCTACCTTCATTCTTACTCATCGACCCCAAATTTTAGCTTCGACTCCTTCTCCAAACGTCCCTTACACCTTTTAAAAATTTCCGTCAGTATAATTCTAAACATTAAATAGAACAATTCCCCATGAACTTAAAAATATAGAAGTGCAATTGTGAAATGCGATCAGATCAATCGTTTTCCATGGTTTCTCCGATCAACACCATGCGAATGCCGCAGCAGATCGTTAAGAAACAGGTCACGTACCCTCGTGCGATCTTTCCCGCCTCATCCGTATTCTCTACCCTCCCTTTAAAGACACAGATCACAAAATTATTTAATAATAAACAAATGTAGTTTATGTATTTTAAATTTATAATTTCTTTACCTGATCACACGACCTATAACAATAATGTGTATAAAGCTTTACAGTTTGTGTTTCTATTAAACCTCAAAGTGCGAAAGTGTGAACGAAATATTTTTTGTACAATAAAGCTTTTCTTAAATGTTATAACAATAGGAACCATTGAACTACATTTCGCAGCACTAACGAAACGCCTTATGTAGACACGGGGTCTCATCTTCGGCCCAGGGTTAAAAGGGCACTATTATAAGAGTACGTTTTAATGTTTTCTTACATAAAATAAATAAAAATAAAAAAAAAACACTCATACGCAGTTTTAACTGTGTTTTGACGTTTAAAATAAATATTAAAAAATAAATAAGTAAAATGTTTGACTTTGTAGAGATTACCACTTAAAAATATAAGACTACTTCATTTTTTTTAAAATTCTAAAGCGTGACTATGTATGGTTGCATGTATGGTTGGCATGTATGGTGAGTTTAACAATCAACGAAAAATTGATCAAATGACAGTAAATTTTTATGTTCTGATGGTTGCTCGAAATAGCTCCATTTTTGAGTCAGAATCCCAACTCAATCGTCTCGATTAAATGTCTAATGAACATTTAAAATGCGCTACAATAAAAAATTGTTGAGGAAAAAACATCCTGTTCACCCTCATGCATTTCAATTTAATTCGTTTAAGATGTTCCCAAATTCGCATATTTGATTTAGCCGTCCCCAAACATCAAATTCTTCGCAACCTCTCAGCTCAAACGTTTGTTCCCCTCCCCACCACCGTTCGACCCCGACCACGCCTCCATTCCCCACCTCGCATCCCTTACCAGCACAAACTCCCGCTCGCTCCCGCCCGTGACCACGCCCCCGCCCCGCCCCCTCGCTTCGCATGCACGTGCGGCGGGTGACGTCACAGCCACTTGCGCGAGGAGCCACGCGGCGGGCATGCGAATGAAGGCGCCCCCGGCGGCGGCGGCGGCGGCGGCGCCGAGGCGACGCGACGCGACGCGACGCCCAGCGCTCCCACGCTTCAAAATTGATATTCCATAATCGATCTGAATGAATTCGAGGCTTTCGGAATTTAAAGCGAATATTTTGCTTTCTTAGAGTACTTTACTTGAAGATTGAAAAACATTTTTAAAACTTTCTCAAAAATGGCACAAAATTGGTTGATCAAACTTTGTCTTCGAATAGCGTAAAGGACGCTTAAGAGAATGGCACATGTTCGTTGAAATCCCAATTTTTTTTTGGGCGTGTACCTACAACTATAATATTCAAAATGGAGATATTTTTCTTCATGAGGTCTGTTCCATAAAGATAGTTCTTTATATAAGTTCATATTCAATTTTTCTAAAATATGAGTACTTTTTGTGTAATTTGGCGCAAAATTTAGACAATTAAAAAAGTTAATTTCTTTTCTAAAACACCACTTCAATTTTTTTTCTTTAATTTTTTTTTCTTCCACGGATAGAGGAAGTGATGCTTAAAAGAACGTCGGTCGGCCGAAGTTGGATTGACAAAAGCAAACAAAAAAGATTTCGTCCGACAACTGATGTTTCGGACGCTCTAGAAAGAGGACGTCCGGAATCGAACATTTGTAAAAATCCATGGTGAATTAATAAACGTTAAGCGGTGTTGGAAATTTTAATACCGAATTTGGAAACTGCAACTTGAACCAAAGAGGCAAGATGGCGGAAAAGAAATGATGCTGATCGACGTGGAAGTATAATATGGAATTGTGATGCAAATGATCACATGCCATCTAAGAAAGGAGACCCGGCGATATCAGAGAAGGGCAAAGACATTTTTCTAAATTGTGGGAAGATAAAATTATGTAAGGTAATTTAGCAGAGATTATAAGTTTAAGGAAAGAATAGAAAGGAGAATAGAAGCACAGTCATGCATGGTAGATATTAAATGGATGGATGATTACAAATGGAATGCAAAGTACGAATGAGAAATATTTGTAGCGGTGCTGTCGGCGCTTTTCCTTCTTCTATAGGACAATTCCCTCTCTCTCTCCTAATAGCGTCTTGCAAATTATTTAACATGTATTTTTTTTATTTTATCGATTTGTTGTTTTGTAATTATAATTGTCGAGAAAGACTGTTTTAACGTTATTTTCTTATTTTCATTTTTGTCGATTACAGCGCGATCTATCCCGAAACGGAACTATACATACACAATTAATACAAAAGTTACCTATCCCCCCCCCCTTGAGAATCCGAATCTGCAATAAAAATGGGGGTTTTCATTAAACTTTTTAATTTTTCTCCACCCCCATTGCCGGAGGGTAGAAGTGGGGGCTCGAGATTGAAATCATTGGATGGCCCCATCAATACCACCAACTTTCATTACCCACGTTTCTTAATCAGAGCCCATTTTTAGAGAAATTCTCAAAACTAGTTTTAATGGAACGTCCCATTTAAGTAGAAATGTAATATTTGTTTGGTCGTTTGTGTATATTTGTAAATTTATTTGGAAAACGTTACCTTCAGAAATAATAATATAATGATAATATAAGTAGCCTAATAAATATTATATTCTATTTTCTTCTACGAAGAGAATATTGTATGGTCTAGATGAATCGCGTTCGGATGAAAGGGGAAGCGTTTACTTGAACCAAGAGGGACAAATGAGAAAAAACGGGGCAAATAACCTTTCGTAATTTTTCATTATTCAAAAGTCTTGTTAAGTTTTCTGATTATTCAAATGTTTTGTTAAGTGCTCTGATTATTTTTGTCTTTTATTCAGTTAAACCTTAATTATAAACTAGGGGGACCCGGCAGACGTTATTCTGCCCTTCATCTCCCTCTTCCTCCTTCCCTCTCCCCGTTTCTGTTTCTGTCTGCCTCTGTGTCTTTCTCTCTCTTTCTCTCTCCGTCCCTCTCATTCACATTTAGTTTCAGATTCTGCATGTCTCCGAGCTTGTGGGGTAATATCGAGAAGTGCCGGAACAGCAAAAATGAACTATAACGTGCATGAAGATGTCATCCTGTAGATTACGAGTGAGAAACGTTTCTTCGGTCGCAACATTTTAGTTTTTAATGCTCTGGAACACATGGTTTAGGAGTTATTTAACGATATAGATACAAAAACAGAGTGTTGCGGGTTGCATTTGACATGCATATTTTGTTTTGTTCTCTATTCTCTTTTATTCTGCTATTTGGGGTGGAGATGAATCCTAACAAATCAGAGATAATTAAAATTAGCCCAGACGTTCTTGAGTTACAATTGGTGTAACTAACCCGACTTTCTTTTGTTTTGTTAGATTAATAAACAGCATCACCCCCCCCCGCACGAACATTTAACATAATTAAATCAGTTTTGGAAACCACTGCGTTTGAAAGCGTCGATGGTATTTGAGAGATGAATGGTAAAAAGGACAATTTGAAACAGAGGGCGTGGTCGACCGTCGCCACTCCTCGTTTAACCCTCGATTACAAAGGCGACCTCTGCCAAGCGTTATTACAAAGGCGTAATCTGCCAGGCTATTTAAGTAAAAATAAAGAAAAAACTCATTTTTATAATTAAACACCAAATTTAATGTATTGAACATGGTATGGAGTTACAAAATATTTTTAAAGGCTTTTATAGATACACTTAAATAACATGGCTCTCACAGCACACACATGATTGGTGCTATCCACACATGGTTATTGAAAAGCGTTCGAAGTAGTACTCTGCCATACGACCTTTGTTATGACCGCCGTTGTCCCATTACGATAGCTAAATGTTCAGAACAGTTACATGCTACAAGACAAGGTATTCATTATTCATTTTCGTATTCATTATTCACAATAGTAAGCTATAGCGCCAAGAAGACTGACCTAATTACAAAGGCATAGTATGCTGGACAACGTACACCGAAAATGGCATGCATCGGAAATAGGACTGCACACAAGGTTACGTGTATTTCACAGGCTAGTCACACAATAAAAGTACCTCGAGTTTCAGAAACGGGGAGTGTGGGACGGGGGTAGGGGTAGCTTTCGACACAGTTGCGTCGTCTGACTGATGACGCCTTTGTAACCTAGGGTTAATGAGCGGCCGAGAGCAACGACCAGTCTGACCCCAGTCACCCAAGGGGACAGAGGGTTGAACCCAGGGCTTCTGCGCTTCGCTTGACCGAAGCCTCGAACCGAACGTTAGGCACTCACATGCTCTAGTCAAAGATATACCACTTGAAAGATGCTATGAAATTATTGCGAAGCTCTCACTCAGCAAACCGCCCCGCCAGACATCGCATTACCATGTCTCACCATAGTACCTATCAATGTACGTTTCCCTATACATTTGAAATAATTTTGCTTCAGAGAAGCCCACAAATACAATCGCTTTCAAATAAAAGTGCATACGGTTATACTTATTTAATAGTAGAGGTATGCGAACCCTGTTGCAAACATTCTCTCACATCAACAACACTTTCGAGCAGGAAAGTGTATTTAAAGTTAGCAGAAGTGAATATCAAAACATCCTGCAACTTGTTACAGGTAATGCTGGGCAAGTTGTAGAATTTTTTTTGTATCAGTTCTCCTTTCTTGCTAATTAAGCGTTGCTTCTCAATAGTTCTAGGATTCATGAAAGAAGTTAATATAAAATTACTAACTTAGCGCGGCGCCTCCATTGGGAATTTTCATGTTAAAATATTTTATTTCTGCTTTGCAAGTTCGAAATAAAAATAGTTTTAAACTTATAGTGATTGCCCGCCTCTATTTTACAGTAGATAAAATTACATGAAAATATATCAATTAAAATACTTGTTGAAATTTTTTGATTCATTACACACATACGCTTAATTATCGTTAATCGAATGAGATATTTGATCACTTCTGTGGGATATTATAAATAACCGAAAATGCGATTTGGTTGCTTCAACAAAGTGAAACATCACGTTTTCTTAGAGATATTTCTTAGAATCTTCTAGATGCATCCTGCAAAAAATTGTCAATTCCCCACTAGGAAATTGAGAAGTATCGAAATGCAATTCATTTCTTTCAATTGGTGGACGGGAAGGAGTCTAACCGTGAGTGACGGATGGAAGCAAGTTACTCCATTAAAAACTACAAGTAGGGAATGTACTTTAAAGTCCCTACATTCAATAATATTTTTAAAGTTTGCAAGTCATTATGAATTAATTAGAACCACTTTTATTTTACGTATTTTTACATATTTTGGTATGAATATATAATTTTACATATTTTACCTTTCACTACATAATTGTTACATTTTAATACATTCATACGTCGAAATGGATTATTTCAGAAATGCATTTATGCTACGGAATCATCTTTCTTACAAAGCAATGTAATGCTTTCGCGCTTCTGTGACCATAAGATCTTAGCCATGGATTGTCGAATTTAACACCCTCCGCCTGCTTCCTGGAAAGGGCGTACTCGGAGTCAAGGATCAGCGGATGTATGTGAAGGAGAAGTAATTTCAACCACTTGCTCATGTTTCAAGCAGTACATACGTAATTCGATCGAAAATTAACAAATATTTTTATAATCATTGTCTTCTCGCATTGTTGGGTTGGGGGGGTCACCTTTAACCCCTCCGAGATCCAAAACTGGGTTCAGTTGAGAATCGACTCCTCGTAAACAACATTGTATATACCATGAAGATATTTTATATTTCGAATAAAACTCTTAATATGTGGTGAAGATTGTGTACAAAAATTTCTGTAGAGGTAGAACTTCCTTTCCGCAGCTCCGAATTCATGTTAAGATCTGATCGGTGGCGACAGTTGTGTTGTGTTCGATGTACTGTGCTCGGAAAATACTAATATAGAGCGATTTTAAACACTATAATGAATTTTTATTTTGGATATTTTCTATATTCTTACATATTTTGAAATAATTAGTACATATACAACGTACATCTTTTGCTGTTTTATTAAATAAATTCCGTTCCCTAACTATACCGGCATAACATGATAACTTTAATATAAATATAACTAACACGTATGGTTCTACAATCCGTTGCTCACCTGTTTCGAATATTGAAACATCCATTTTCAAATTCCACAGAATATCTTGACTAATATTCAAGAAACCTCATCAAGAACGAACGTTGAGACGAAAACTGCAAATTGAAAACCCAGTTTTCATACCAATACATTCTGTAGGGCCGTATATGTACGAATTTTCAATGTTTACTCAATAGTGCATTGTGTAGCACTAAACGCCTTGCAGAGACCATTAGCTATACACTTGCAGGATGTATTTCAAGATCAAATAATCGACGTGTGACTAACGAGAGATATGAAGACAAAAGATAACACTCTGAAGATATTATCTAACGTTTTAAATATTACTGCACCTTATCACATCAATTCCTTCCAATACATTGGAATATTATTCCGTTTAAGAATCCAGTAGTATATCTATTTCAAAATAATAGGACATAGAACACAATATAAAGACTAGTAATATTTCTTAATGAAAAACTATTTCTCATTCATATGAAGATCGTCGTTTGAATAAAGATGGAGAAAATTTCTCAGGGTTAGAGAAATTCTATTCCCTGTTCTCTATGACAAATTAAAATACAATTGATATTCAAAATGAGACTTTTTTCGAGAAGCAAATTGCATTAGCAATTAAGCAATTTTCTACGAAAGGAAAAAGCAGTGATACTGCACTCCTTTTTGATAAAACCGTAATGAAAGACAAGAACAAGCGATATGACTATCCCAATTTTTTGAACTGTTCAGTTTCAATATAGCATTAAAAAGCCTTTGAAGCTCGTGATCTAACTACAATTGTGAGAGAATTCAGCACCAATTATTAGTAGATAAAAAAGAGAAGTGACGTGAATCCTAAATTTGCTTATGATCCAAATTACTGACACTGTCTGTTATTGCAATTATTTTAGAGGTTTCCAGACCTCTGTACATTTTACCTGTTTTTCAGCAAAATTATCAGTTCCTGACAATTTTTCAGCATTCCATCGCAATTATCCAGTTTCACCCCAGAACAGTTGCACAAGGAAAATCACAAGACACGACAAAAGATATTGCAGCTTCCAAAATAGGCCTCACCTGAACCGCAGAATCATCTTCACAGAAGGATTATTAATTACGACCTGAAGGCGGCTGGTGGCGTCGACGAGAATGTTCCTCCGCATGCACCGGCGCGGCGGCTCGGCCGAGGGCGAGGGCGAGGGCGAGGGCGAGGGTGAGGGCGAGGGCGAGGGCGTGGGCGAGAGGTGTCCGGTGCGCGCGGAGCCTGTGACAACACTGCAGAGAGATACGCGAATCGCGCAGTCGCCGCTTATCGCCCGCGCGCCGCCCGCCGCCCGGCAGGTGAAGCGCCTCCGCGCGATGAGTAACAACACACGTCTTCACGAAGCGACGCGCCGCATCCTGGAAGTAGTGTCGCAAGCCTCAGGAAGGTCATGAACCCAACGCGGCGCAGAGTAAACACCCGATAGCGCCACCGACTGTGTAATTTGTGGGGTGAAAGATTACCAATGTAAATGTTCATTTAATACACACACCAGGAATAATAGCCAGAAATACACCCGTCAATTTTTATCCGCGTGGTCGTTTGCAAATAATTATTCCGAACGCCAAACAAAGGTGTAAGCTGAACAGGAAAATCAGTGTTTTTTCATTTTGATTTCTGATTTTCTCGAGCACATCAGTATACAATAGAACTAGAACAAATCGCAAGTAGTTACGTTGTATGAAAAGTCAGGAGCTCCAACATAAGATATCAAAATTCGTATACAGGTGACAACATAGAGCAGAAATGTGTTAAATTAGATTATCCTTTGGCCAAGCATTAACAAATTTAGAATAACAAACAGCTCACTCATTCAGGAAAATCATTAGCAAGTGAAGTTATCAATTACTGTTTAATACAATAATTTCGATGGATGTAGTTTCCGAAAATAACACAATATTGTCGTATTAACCAAAGATTATCATGTTGGTAGATTTTAACTTGCAATACATATTTACACTTGCCAAAAAATAAATTATTGTAACCGATTAGATAAAAGAACAGCAAAATTTCAAAACTGAACTGATCCACGCCGTACGCGTTCCTCTAGAGTTTTATCGTGTTCTAACCCAATTTCGCACACGTGCTTCCAAACGCAACAAATCCTCTGCAAACAAACTCAGAAAACAAATACTGCTTGTTTATTACGACGACGGCGCCGCGATAATACCCCCTTCATCCTTCTATTCTCCTGTTTCGCACCGACCACAGTGGCTGAAAACTTTGCTATGTAGAGAATAAAAATCTTATCGTTTAAGGCCCCTAATTGAAACATTCACGCAACGAAACGTTTCTCTCAAATTTTCCTTGCGTTCTGTAGAATCAGGCAAACAAAGGCACGAGATATTTCATATACTACTAATATGTAGTGTACACACTTAACACTGTTTAAAGTTATTATTAATACAAGCCAATGAACTAACATAATGAATATCAAAAAGACATGTCACAACTCCAAGTTTTAACAATACAAATACAAAATAGCAATTTAACGATCGCAAGAAAGATTGTTGAAAAAACATAAAATAGGCTAGGAGGAGAGATGAAAGGGTAGGAAAAACGACTTGCATAATTTCGGCCGCGTAGTGACACAGCCGGGCCCACTGTGCCGAGATCTGCTGCGCTGCGAATTCGCAGAAGCGTGATAGTCGGTGGAAAGCGGTGGCGCTATCGAGACAGAAAACAATGTTCGCAAGGTCAAGCACGCGCAGTTATCGAGATGATACGGCGACAGCGGGACGAACGAACGTCCTTCCAACGGCCCCTCGGGAGAAAACACCCAAACACGCCGTGCTCGCGACCGTGCGGGTGCGGGCGCGGCGTGGCAATGTGCGATTAGCCAGCCTTGCCACCCAGCGAAGCGCTCCAGTCATCAGCGCGTTCGTCTCCCGAGCAAAGACCTCCGGTATAGAAGGATTTTCCTAAGGATGAGCCAAAGTGACAGTTCGTGAAAACAAGTGAACATCACATGTATTTCAGAGAAGTATCCCTCCGCCGCGACAGCTGTTCAGTCACGCCCGTTAGTAAAGTGCTAATAGCTCCCGTGAAAACATCCCTATGCAGAAGTCTAAGAGTTTCGCTTAAATATATGCACGTACGTGAGTTCGGGAAATATTTAAATTTAATTACTTATGTGGAAAATCTCTTAACATGCTCTCACAAACAGTAAAAGAAAACTGCCACGAATGTAAATAGATAGAAAAATGATTTTAAACCTGAAACACGAGCACCGGTACGCATCTCGCATTCAAGTCTCGGTTTTAAAATAAAAATAATATTTATCACACAAAATGTAAATTTAATGTAATGCTTATAGAAAAAAGAATTTTTACGGAGGAGCACATAACACTGCACTTCCTAATTTCATTTATTTCTCGCGGCGCACTATATTTTCGTCGGACGAGGACATCACAAAAGGAAGCGTCGAAGCCATTTACAAATTAGCCAACTGCAAACAAACGAATGCGAGAATGGAGTCTTATGGGCTCAAGGGCACAACGACCACAGAACCTTCAGCTATGTTGCCAGCACTAGCGGTCACTTTGGCTCATCCATAGAAAAAACCGCTCTATACGAAAGAGCAGCGTGCCACCCGTTCAGGCAATGGGGGGAGGAGAGAGAAGGAGAGGAGGAAGAGATGAGTGGAGAAGGAGGGAGAGGGAAGGAGAAGAAAAAAACAAGGCAGGAGAGGAGGGTGAGGAGAAGAGAGGAGATGATGAGGAAAAGAGGAAGAGAAGGAAGAAAAGAGAAGAGAAAGATGGACAAGGAATGGGGCCCAGAGGAGAGATGGGTGAAGGAAGAGGATAATAATGGCAGGAAAAGAAAAGAAGGAAGAGATGAGATGAATGAGATAAGTCATATGAGATAATGGCGTGCATGACATATAGATATATTTCAAAATTGACAGTGATGATGTCAAATGGACGGACACATTAGTAGTTTTTACCGTATCTATTATGTTGAGTACGTATTATTGCCTTATTGTCTAGGGTTAAAAAAAATACGAAATTTCAATAGTAAACACTTGTGCTGTACAGGACCAAGTAGATGGGCTCACGGACCGTTCTTGTAAGATACAGAAAGAAATACTGATGCAAGGGCCCGCAGATCTCATGTGATGGAAGGAGAAGCACGCAACGAAACATGGAGAGTACCAGTGACCACACCTGGAGGACGAGCCGGTCTCAGCCGGCGGGGAGGGCGATACATCCCCTCATGGTTCCTCTAAAATCTCGCAAAAGGAAAAGAGATTAACAGATATAATACGTAATTACATTTGTTAGTTGCAGATATTAACTCGATGACTTTCTATTTTCCAAACACTATTATCATTAATGTTTTGTTTATTTTTGACATTTATATGTTTGGTAAAAACAACAGTGTGTAATAATGGAAATAATTGCACAATTTATTGAATTAAATTTTGATTTTTACATTTCATTTTGAAAGATGTTACTTAAATTTGAACATTTGTGATTTACGAATACAGACGAGTTAATTTCAGTTCCCTAAAAATTGTGGAGTACTACATTGAGCACATTTTGACGAAATCAGGATAAAAACCTTTTTCGATTCTACCCTTCAAAAGTGGCTAATCTACACACCATTTTCCCACAATGCCTCAAAGATTCAAAATACAGAAAAAAAGATTAAAAATGTCGAAAAATGGACAAAACTAGACTGAAAATTTACGTCGGGGATGATCGGTTGCCAAAATACATTTCAAAATGTCAACAAACAAAATTGTTGAACAAGAAAATATCTTACAAGTACAATAAAATAAATGGATGAGAAGGGCCAGAAATGACTGATTAGTGTTTCCAGGCGCTTCAAGTGTTAAGGTAATTATTCCGTAAATGTAGTGGATGTTTTCCCGCGGGAAGTGGCGGTGACCTTACCCCGCTGGATGGAGAGATCGGGCGCCGATCAGAGGAGTACAGTCTCTAAGCTCCCAACATGTGTGTTAATGTAGTTCATGTATGTGCAAGTATGTGTAAATAAAGTGTGAGGATGTCAAGGAAAAGCATGGAAAGAACGCACGCGGTCCATAGCCCTTTGTTAGGGTACTGCTCCATTCGCCGGTGATAGAAGAAACAGAAAAACTACCGATCAGTGTAGCCAACCGCTATAATTCTCTCCAGACAGCTGCTGAATTCATCCTAGTTATCTAGGTCGAAATCCTGCCGCCGTCGGGACTCGAATCGTTGAACCTCCCAGACAAGAGGCACTGCAGTGACATCCGTTGAACTAAGACGATGGTGTGAAATGTACTTGCCCACTCTTGTTTGAGGCTGAGCACACCTTCCTTAAAAACCATGTTCTTATGAATATGCAAAAATCAAATCAAATGTATTTGACCGTACAATTACCACACATTTCTTCTACAATTACGAAACGCCATCGCTGGAAAGAAGAGGCTTTCACGCAATATACAGGTACTGGTAACGTCTTATCTTTACACATTTCACAATTCTACTCGCTTGAATGTAGTTCCTCAATATATTGGATAAAATGAATAGCGTTATGTAACATTTTCGCATGCAACACGGGTTTCATTATCTACGATTATTTATAACCCACACAGCAAAACATCCGAAGACTAATGATGCTTGCTTATCTGTACAGTATTAATGAAATTATTACAACCTTAAATCCAAATCTAAGCCAATCGAGATGGATATTTTCCTCCAACCACCGTCCACAGAGGAAAAAGAAAACAACATATTATCAAAAGATTGATTGTAATCTTGCAATCACAAACAATAGGCGTTTCAACAACGGGGTAAGTGTCAGGGCTTGGCAGCTGCAACCGACCTCAGAATGTATCTGGATAGAATGGCATATTATGGCATTAGTGGGGATTCTAGTATTTCTCAAATTTATAGTATAACCACCTTCAGTTCCGGTATGGGAAGGTAGGCTCAATATCTCTTTTTTCGAACATCGACCATTGTAGATCGTAATATCTTCCATCTGAGGTACTACAAAAAGAAAATACATTATTTTCCCACTTTCCTCTTCGACAATGCACACTCCTCATTGCTACTCTCTAAAACAAGCTTATCGTGCAAATGGTAATGAAAAATACAAATCGCAATTTACGAATCTAAATTAAAATTTAAGTACTAATTCAATTTGCGTTGGACTCTTCATTACGTTATCATGCTTGTACGCGATATTGTTTTTTACTTCACTCTGAATAGGTTGTAGCACTCCCACACTGACTTGTGTCACGATTCCTTGAATTTGAAACCGATATTTTAATTATCTTTTTTAGGGGGATTTACATGAAGCCCCTAGGAAATTTTCCAAATTTTCAAAAAAATGAGTCATCGATTTTGATGAGATTCTGTGAACGATGTTTAAGAGAATGGTGCAGGTCTTATGTTCTTTGAAAACCCTGATTCTTCAAAAATTGCAAAGTGTTGACGTTTTTTCAGTGCTACAACTAAAATATGAAGATTAGTAGTAGGTAATAGGTAGAGCTTTTTGCTTTTAATGAAATCTGTGCCTTAAAGATAGATTTGTGGAAGATACCTTTTGGAGTCCTATAACCAAAATATGAAGATAAGTATAGGTAATTGGTAGATATTTTTTCTTTTAATGAAATCTGTGCCTTAAATATAGATTTAGAAATAAGATCATGTACAAATTTTCGAAAATTTGATAATTAATTGTTTAATTATCAAATGCTTAATTTGGCGAGAACGTACGTGTTGTTTTAGCACCACTAGTTTCTGCAAGCAATCCGTATTGGCGGAAGAGATTCGCCTTCCGGGGATCTGCCCACGGCGCCTCGGAGCAATGAACCCACGTGTTGGGCGCTCGGAACGGGGACGGGGGCGGGGGCGGGGCAGGGCAGGGCGAGGGCTCCGCCCCTCGGGCGTTCGCGCCCCCGACGCCGCGCCGCGCCGCCCGCGCCGGTCGCTGGGCGATAAGCAGCACGTGGGAACGCGGCTGCGCGTCGCGGTCCCCCCCTGGCCGAACAGCCGCACACGGCGCTCCGCTCGGCGGCGCGAGCGACCACGTGGGCGCTGCGTTTCCTCCAACGACTCGACGGGCTCCGCTGGTAACAGGCGGCGCGCAGGTAAGCCAATTGACAGGCGCGCGCGGGCAACCCGCTAAACACAGTACCCGCACCACACTTTTATTACCGTAGCTAAAAACCAAGGGAAGTGTGGCTCAGAGCGTAGTGCGCTGACTGCACGTTCAGGAGGCCCGAGTTCAATCCGGGCGGTGGTTTCCCTCGGTCATCCAGGCTAACGCTGGGATGATTCTATTGACTGGCCACGACCGCGAAACCGGCGTCGCTAGCCGAATTCGTTAACTACGTGAAGTCACGAAGGTTAAACGAATTCGAGACATTGCGGGTGCCTGGTTGAGTAACCGACTAGGACCCCCGAGATCTAACGGCGCCAAGGCCAATTGCCCTTCGAGGAACGTGTAATAACGTGCTAAATACAAGTAACTAAAACACGCATCTAAGAGCCTTAAAACAGTTTTCTTAACGTAGAAGAGACTTGTTAATTTATTTCACTTTATTGCTATACATATCAATTAACAGAATGATTAAAAACACACACACAAAAAGGAAATAGCGAAGAATAGGCAATTCAAACATCAGGCTGACCTTCGGCGAAATTTTTTACATGGTCTAATTTAAAAAGAAAATAGACATGAAATAAATTAATAAGTTGTTATGTTAATAAAAAAATTGAAATCTCGGTTGTTCGACCGAACATATCAGAAAAACATATTCTCTTACGAAGCCATCATTCGTCGTTACACGAAAACGCCCTGCGCTTACATTCCCAGCGTCAGTGTCCTATACCCCTTTCTGAATAGGGAGAGGATAAGAGCAGAGTTAAGCGATGTTGTCTATACCCGCAGGAACGACGGGCATTCCAAGGCGGGTAAGTAGCGCCTGCAATAGGTCTGGTTTATGGTATATGGTCCGTTATAAAAAAGTGATACAAACCAGGTTCATTTACATGAAAGATTGAACTATGAATAAATAATATTTGGGCGTTTACGGAGATCTTATTAATATGATCAATGAAGAAAGCTTCCTTTCACAAAGTTTCCCTCCAACATACAATCTCATATTTGACTTAAATACTCCGTTTGCCAAAACATTCGTCAATTGTAGTAGAGCCAAATCAAGTAACTAAACAAAAAACTACAAATGTTACAATATTACTTACATTATTCACTTACACTCCAATGCTATCTATACAAATTAAACGATTATTTTCAATATAAAAACTTTTAATATCCCCATTTAATTACTTAATCTTATATTATTTTATTATTTAAATTTTAAAAGTATTAATAACGTGAGAAATCTAGGAATCTAGATGGCCTCGTACAAATGGACATACAATATTTTCAAAATAGTTTCTCGCTACAATTCTCTTAAAGAACATTTACATGACACAAATTAATCACAACATCCACTAGTCTTAACATTTCTTGATTCTCTGGGTTGTAGAAAGTTCACACAAAAATAGGCGAGACATTATAACACAGAAAGAAAAGAGTGTCAACAAAACGTACCATTCCCACTACCTGTTGCTGGCGCCACGTTCTATTCTAGAAGATGGTAAAACGCCAACTGCACGTTTGTCACATGATTAGCAGAGCTGTCAGGGCGGAATTATCACATCGCTACGTAGTTTGAGCTCAGGACAAGATGCCAGGAGTTATCCAACAAGAGAGGATTAAAGCAATCTTCATCATATCCACTTTGATTCGGTCAACACTGTAATTGTAAACGTTCTGTAATTTTGTTCAGTATAATAATTCTTCTCTGTGGTTCCCTGGTTAAGATCAACATAATAAAATATTAGTTAATATTTTAAATGTAATAACCTATTTCCAAATAAATTCGTTGTCAAATACCATATTCTGGAACAGTTCTTTACTATCGAAATAAATTCATTATATTTATTTTTAGGTCACCATGAAGAAAAATAAGAACTCGTCACCGTTCATGTCCATTGAATCTCTCAGACTATTATCAAAGGAATACTTATGCTCTAGAACTATACAGATAAAGCAGCACTCTTGTTAGACACGTTTGCTCTTAAACACAGGCAAGTACTTCACTTTTAAATATGTCAGAGATTTGCATTATCTAAAAACTAACAGCTCTTGCCGTAATTCATAAATGAAACCTAACATTTAACCCACGATTGACGTGAAGAAGCCATTCGCTAGAAAATCTACTGACACTTGTCTTATTAACGCATTTCTTGTTACATTAACACGGTTGGAAAACTGTGTAGTTCTGAGAAATGAAAATTCATTGACCAGTTTAATACTTTCAGAAAGAACATCAATTAATACACATTACTTCATATTGAACTTCGGTCTGGCATCTTCAGTGCATCACGTGTACTCGCATGAGGAATCTTCTGGAAGTGCATTTGTCTTCTTCAAGCAGAAACGCTACTCGACCCCAATTCACCCGATGAAAATTGCTGCATCGACCTTGGCCAAGGGCATGGAACTACTCCTAAGTGTGAAGTGGAAAGGGGCGCCGGAGGAAAGGTCGAGTACATGCGTCAAGAGCTCTTGTTTACACGAATTCACAGCGAGCTTGCGTGGCGAGTCGCTCTCGAAGTAGATACACGCTGTCGTACAGGATGCGCAGCGGAAGACATCTTTACCACCACATCGCGTCATCTACGTAACCGTTCGCCATTAATTACATAAATAATAGCCGTTATTTTACAATGCGAGTCTTTAGCGTACGAACAACATGTTTGCCTACGAGGCTCATATCGTTATCTCGTCCAAAATTTTGAAATAAGTGAGGTAATGACATTTTTCGCACATGATACGTATATTTTTTCAGTGCAAATGATTGAAGTCTTACAAATATATACACTTGGAATCATTTTCAACATAAGTGGCTCGTGATGAAATTACAAAGTTGCACAATCCCTAGATAATCGAAAACATTCGTTTAATGTTAATATTATTTTTTCATTTAATGTTATTCAATATTGGAGATATTGCAGCTATAACCATGTATAGGAAAATTTTGAAATCAAACAGCGCTAGTCGAACGTCCTCTGGGGCGCCTCATGCGCTTTCAACCATCAACTCCGGTAGATGGAGCCACCGTCTTCCATCGTAGAACGCAGAGCACCGTGGAGCGGCGGCCAGAGATGCGCTGGACTCCGAGGGGAATACCAATTTTCTGCCTCCGTCAGAAACTAGCTGCAACTTCATGTTACGAATTTCGTATCAGCAATCACAACTAAGATAATGAAATAAACGAATGTGAAATACGTGAAAACAATAGTGTTGTAGGCTGGGGTGCGATAACTGTTTTTGAACCTTTTTGTTTTGTATGAATATTCTATTACCGGTAATTGTTTCAATGCAGAGCTCGAGTAGACATTTTGGGTACTCGAGTGTCCACTGGCAATCAAAGCCAAAACCATGTGTGCGGGAGGTGAATAACCTGACAAGGACATTACGCATAAAATTAAGTAAGTAATTATGTATATGAAAAAGTAAGTGCTACACTACGCATAAAATTAAGTATGTAAGTAATTATTATATGAAAAATTACTCGTATGTGTTGTTATAACACTACTAGATATATCACAGCTATGTTCCTAAAAAAGTTAGCAGGTAATCATGTTTTGTTGTTTGTTAGACTTCTTAATTTGACTATGTGTGTTAGTGTTTGTATTATTTTGTATAAATTTGAAAAATTTTGTAATAAATTTGAAAAAATTGTAAATTTTGGATTGCAATCTGTGGCCACAACACTGATTTGCAATTTTTAATTAAAAGGAAACAAACGTCCACTAACAACTTGTTTATATTTCAACCCCGCAACTCCTATTATTTAAAATATTTGTAGTTGTGGTAACATTATACAGCTAGACTAATTGTCCATGCGTTTGTCATTATTATGCATTTTAAAATGTCTATACGTTTTACACGTTACACAAGGAGAGGAGCATTGAAGATACATAAACTTTCAGAAAATAAGACTTCGGTTAACCTGAAATCACAAATAACACTATCAGCGAGGAGATCAAATTTGCTTCCATCCCCTTTCTAGTCTGAATGGGTCTTCTACTATTTTAGGTTTTACAAATTGCAACCCTTTGTATCTAATACATGCTAATTATTCCAACATGAAAACATCTATTATAGTAACTAAGTCAATCCAAAATAAGTTAAAGTGTATTCGAAAAAATTCCATTGTACGCACTACCAATCAAATCATACAATGTTTTTGACAATAAAAATAGTATTAGCCCTTTAGCACCAACTAATTGTATGACGAAAGACTTGCCGCGAAGCCAGCCAGACTGATTTCAGTGGCGGATAAATCATCGTCGAGAGGGTTGACTGACTCTTTCTTTGCAGACGTCGCCTGAGCTGAGCGGCAGGGAAGCATTTAGGAAAAGACTCGGGGAAAGCCCCTATTTTTCGTAACGTCCTATTTTCCGTATGTGGGTGAAGCCTTTTCCTTTTACCGCAAGCTGACTTCTTTTTGGCGCGGGAGGCGAACACCAGAGCAGAAGGGACGCGACATTGCCAACAAAACATCGATGTTCCTAAACATCAATGCTCAAAATTAAAACATCGATGTCAATAAAACATCGGCCCCAAACCATCGATGTTTTTAAAACTGAATTAAAAACCATTAATGTACATGCAGGGGATATTTAATTTGAAAGTGGTCTCTTTTATCGATATTTTTAATTGAGAATTAACTAACAAAACAAAGTCAAAAAACATCAGACAAAAAAATTGATTCTGATTTGATAATTCAGAAATAATATAGGCTTCATTACTGACAAAAATTTTATTTTATTTATTTTTTGACATTTGCCACTTTCTCTGAAGAACATTCAGTTGTGGATATCTTAAATTTAAATTGTTTGACAAAGTCCGGATTTTTATGTAATTACATATTTTTTCTTTGTATGTTCAGATCTCAAAATTGGGATCTTGGCGAGACACGGCAATCCTAATACAATATCCAAGCATTTAGTTCCATAGTTTTACATATTTCACATATTTTGCAAATGTATAACATATTTTGCATAAAACTCAATTATTCTAACAATTTCTTGTAACGTATTTCACAAAAGACACTTAACGAATTATCAATACGTTTTTTTTTAAATTCTCACATTTCATCTTACTCCAATTTAGAATTGCGTGCTTACGACGCGAGATACCCTATGCGAAGGCGCGGTCTCTCTGGGTTATTCTCCGTCTCAATTGCTTGTGTGTTGCGACAAGTGCGCGTAAGTGCTAAGAATTTACCTTTAGATTTTGAAATATCATCGTGCTTCTCGATCTTTAATGCCAATTTACGACAAATATTGTTTTTCGCAGGTGTGTAGCTCTACGAAGACAATGCTGCAGGGATTGTCTCCGGGTGATTGAGTTCCCACTTTTGGATGATGGTTATCGTTGCTCTAAAATATTTAAAATGTGCTTTAAAACATTAATTCAGTAGACCGGGCAATATTTATTTTTAAAATTGTGTTATTATTCATATGTTTCATACATGTAATTTCAAATTGTGTACATTTATTTTGTTTGTAAATGAGAAAATAAGAACATATTTTGATATTACATATTATATCCCTTTTTACATATTATTATATATTCTTATTGTTTTCATTACTTATTTATGGACATATTTTGCCATTTCATTCGACATATTTTCCGAACACTAGTTATGACGAAAGTTTTGCATTTTAAAAACATACGACCTCGTAAAAACATCGAACATAAAACATCGATGTTAAAAAAAACTTGTACCTTCAAACAATCGATGTTAAATACATCGATGATTTTATAAAAACAATATGTCAACGTTTGGAAAACATTCACATCGATGTCGCATCCCCACAGAGCAGCAGCAGCTACGCGTCTACTACTCGTGTAAAGGCAGGAGAATCACTTAGCAAGCGGGAGACGGGCGAGAAAGCCAGCTCCCCACCCTGCCCCCCCCCCTTTCTCACATCGCCCCTGTCCCACTCTGCCCCCCCGGCTACTACTCTCCCTGCCGTCCCGCCAGACCCGCCCCGCTCCGCCCCGCTCCGCCCCGCTCCGCCCCGCTCCGCCCCGCCCCGCTCCGCCCGCTCCGCCCCGCTCCGCCCCTGCTCCGCCCGCTCCGCCCCGCTCCGCCCCGCTCCGCCCCGCTCCGCCCCGCTCCGCCCCGCCCGCCCCGCTCCGCCCCGCTCCGCCCCGCTCCGCCCGCTCCGCCCCGCTCCGCCCCGCTCCGCCCCGCTCCGCCCCGCTCCGCCCCGCCCGCCCGCCTCCGCCCGCCCGCCCCGCTCCCGGCTGGCACTGGCGCCGGCGCCGGCGCGAACCGAACCGGGGCGCCCCGCGGCGGTGGCCTTGGCGGCCGCCGGGATTTACATAGAACGCGGCGCGCGGCGCGGCGCACATGACTAGCAGCCGCAAGCAGCGTAAGCAGCGTAAGCAGCGGAGAGCGCCCGCCCCTCGGTCGACAGGCGCTGGCAACGGCCAATTGCGCCGCTGCCCCCTCCCCGGCAGCTAATGGGCTTAATTGCTGTTTACAGGTGCAGGGGCACAGCAAGGGCGCCGTCGCGCCGGCCATCGGCAAGGAGATGGTAATTACAATGGCATGACGAGCACCGCGTTAAAAATAATGCTGGTGACTGTCAGTGGGAGTGATGATTATACTGATGTTAAGAACGTTTATTAGGGTCTCAGTTAACACATCGTTTTAATCACGTTGTGTGGAACCTTTATACCAAAAAAGTGATTTTTTCTGGCTCCTATAGAAAGTTGTATATCGAATACGTAGTTTAGTTAAAACTTATGTCTTGTGAATAATTGAATATTCTTTGCAATAAGGAAACCGTAAATAGTCCAATATGAGATGTTTCAAATTGGTCCCCTAATAACAAATTAAAAGGATCGATTTTAAATAAACAATTCTATACTCCACTGAAATGACCGGTGTCCCATTGACTGATGTTAAGGTAACAAAATTTTTAGATCTCTCGATTCAGTCAAATCTCATATGGAACGTCCATTTAGATCAATTGAACACAGAATTAAGTTCATTTTGCTACCCTTTCAGAATTCTTTCAAATTCAGTCAGCCTTCATACTGTTCGTTGTGTATATTTCGCGAATGTTCATTCCCGCCTGAGATATGGCATAATATTCTGAGGTAATACATCTTTTCGATTACAAAAAAGAATTGTACGAATAATAAGCAAATCCCACCCATGTGATTCTTGTAATCCTGCCTTTATTACTCTAGGAATTTTACCATTACCTTGTCTCTTGATTTACGAAATAGTAGTTTTTGTCAAAAAGGATATTCTCAAGGGCGGAAATATATTTTCAGCCGATGTCTGTAACTGCACGACGTGGTAATCATATTCATGGGGTTACAGTATCAACAGCGCCCTAAAAAAATTCACATACAACGCATGTACATCATTTTACAACACATTGTCAGATGACATTAAACCATTAAATACATACAAAAGTTTAAGTGCCAAGTAAAATATTTTCTGCGGCATAACTGTTTCTATACAATTAGAGACTATACAAACCATCAGAGAGGCCATTCATATTTAATACATTTTAATGAAATGTTGAGTATTTGTTTATTTTATTTATCGTTTGGGACTATTAGCGGGGGGACTGCCCTTAAGCAGTTTTACGCGCCCGTGTTTTTGACCCAGGATTCCTTGGAAGACTACCCCCACGCAGGTCTATGGAACTTTAACGAGCAGGCGCATCTAGCGGGATTAGTGTCTTTCTCCCAGAGTACACTTAGCGTTGGAACACTAAAAGCATCACTCATTCTATAAAACGTTCGGAAACCTGGAATAATACTTATCTTAAGTGCTTCCTGCTTCCTCTCCCGCTATATATTTTTTAAAATAATTGTAATGTGTATAATTTTAAGTTAGTTTAAGTTAGGATAAGATAGATTAAGTCCATCAAACATTTGCACAGTTAATATGTAAACTGAACAATGTAATGTCAAACAATATAAAAATAAAAATGATTATAAAAAAATACAAAAAACTTCGATTATCTTGTGATCTTTGCTAAGGACACGTTCCCATGCAGGAAATTCTATAGGATTTTTGCATTCCATCAAAAATAATGCATGCAAATACCTGTTTAATGTTTTATTTTCTTTCAAGTGAAAATATTAAAAGCCTCCTACTATTAGGTGTTCTAGAAAGAAATTTTAGAATATTTTGCATTGTAGTAACGCAGCAAGGGAATGATATTTCGCCATTAGAAGACTTTTTTTTTTCAGCAAAAAACAATCGTGTGGAAATGACTCATCAGCATTCAATCCCTACCAACTGTTTCAAACTTCGTTAGATTCAGATTCATGCGTGGCCATTCCTAACATTCCACCTCTACATCCCAATAGTATTAAACATCACTCAAATAAATGATTTTTGTGTCTTCTAAAATATATTAATTTCTTAGCCAGTTATCTTACTCACTCTGCATACCAACACAATGAAGATACTTGTAGCAAGATAGCTGCAATGGAAAATATAAGTAGTGTGGAGGATCACTCAGTGCTCTACATAGAAGACTGGCTGCCCTGAGAGAACCAACAATTTTACTAAAATCGCATCTTCATGTGTCAAATGTCAAAAAGCGATCATTTCCTGTAACTTTACTTTCTGGTTTAGACGGAAAGAATGTTTTCCTTCTAAAGCCTTCGCCTTGCTCAACACAATTGTTTTTTCACCTTTGTCCTAATATTGAAGGAACCTACTAAATGCAGACATTATGGTCCTACCTCGCAAACAAATTATTATTATTATTATTATTATTATTATTATTATTATTATTATTATATTATAATATTATTATTACTGTTATCACTATTATTGTGAATGGAAAGCAACAACAAAAGTAAAAAAACAAATCAAGACGTTCTCTACACCTACAAAACATTCTAAAGAGCATTAAATCCTCCGGGCCTAGCAGGCCTGAATAGTGAAAAGATGAATGTAAAGAAAGTATATCCCGTTTTCGCACTCTAAATTCATACTTTCAGGTGCACATACCTCAAGGAAATGTGTGAATATAATGCACTCCCAGGTCCATCACTTTTACCAGAAATCTTTAACAGATCAAGGGATTACGCGCCTGAGGCACAATTTGTAATTCGTTTGTTTAATGAACATCAGTATAAAAGGAAATTTTTAATTCGGAATTGAAATCTTGTACTTATTTTAAGAAATCACAGTAATTCTATTTTATGCAGAGTAATTTTTTATTCGTTTTTTCAAAATAAAAATTGGAAATAAAGACAGCACTGATTTGAATTAAGTGTTTTCCTATAATATGTCAATTATGCAAATTACTTGGGCGTTGCAGAAATAAAACCTAATGAAAACTGGCTTACGTGAGAAGAATGTAGCGTACCTACTCAAAGGAATTCTGCAAACGAAATTCAGGTCGTGGGTGCAGCATAAGCACAAGTTCATGAATAACAATTTACTGCATGCGATTGTAAAACAAGATGAAAATCATCAACAAACACTGCAATATATCATCGGAAGGTTTTACATTCCACAACAGCAAACAAGTTTATTACGAGGTGTAAAGTTTATAAGGGTTCTGCTGTATCCGCCTTCTTGATTTGTTGCTCACAATCACGAAGCACAGATATTACAATTTACCAGGGGATCACTGAGGGATAGCTGAGAGATACGGATTTCAAAGGCACTGAATTGAAATAATTCCAGCACCGCATAAAGTTTATGGTTACCTGCCAGTAAATCATTTTCATTTTCGTTATTACTACAAAAACACCATTAACATACATTCGTGTACATGCCTACCTGAAGAAGTTGTTCTTCTTGTTGAAGTCGCTGATGAATCACTTCCATTATTTACAATCATTTACCACCTTTTGCTCAAATTCCATAATTTGGGTATTAATGTCACGTACATATTTTGGTAAATCGACAGTTTACCGTTTTCCTGTGACACGAAAATATCGTACATTAGAAAGGAGTCGGTTCTCAATAATACGAACAGATGAACGTGTGATACAAGTCAATCATCAATTACGCGTGTTGTTTCTTGACGGATTCAACGTGGCGCGTTCGCGAGCGCTTTCCCGCACTCGCTCTGACGACCTGGTTTGTGCCTCCGCTCTCACTCCGGCGCTCACGCTGTTTTATAAACCTCCCTCACTTTTAAGAAAATTTATTTTAAAGGGAATAGCATTGTACTGACCTCATATTCCACTAGCACACGTACTGACGCGAAAATACAAAAAAGAAATAAACTAGTGGGTCACAACAGCACATTCTTTCTCACGTTATTGTAAACTGCTACGTAAAATTGAAATATTGCATTTTCTGTACTAACATCTGGTACTAACACATCAGCTACGATTACCGTATTACTTGAAAACGTCCAATTCAAACAACGCGCCTGTGATGCTTATCTGCATTTATTTCGATAGTCAGGGGCAGCAATAATTTCTTATTTTGACAAATGAAACAGACAGGAATATATTTCACTGATACAGTATTCGCTGCAAATTATACAGAAGTGATGTTGCCAGCGCAGCGTTTTCAAAACTATGTGCATTCGCTTTTTGAGTAATATCAATTCTTTGCAAAAACGCTTACTTCCATCTGTATTCAGATTCCAAGTTGTTAATCGGTTAGTCATAGAACATCATGCACAGTTGATAAATAACTCTAATTCTAATACACTAATTAATTACTAATATACTACGATTTATAATATTAAGTTAATTTGTTATCATGATTTTATAATACTATTGACAACGAAGCTCAGAAAAATAAAACTTTGAGGTAGTATATTTGTCAGATGGACCACGGTGAATTCCCCCCAAAAATACTGTAAATGAAAGTAAAATCTCTGTTCTTCAAGACGGTAAAAACAATTTTACTTCACTGGCCTAAGCTTTTAATAAAATAAAGTTAAATTAGTACAGGCTCTTATGGAAAAACTTTCGCGGGCATAGTTTTCTTTAAGTTATTGAAGACGTTATCGGTTAATGTAACATTCTTTCATTGAATACGCAGTAATTTTTTTAAGGATAAGATGGTATTAAATGGTTTATAACATATTTCACCGGGCATTCTGAGGAGTAATTTATAAAAAACAAAACTGCTGCAAAATACATTGCAAGCGGTGCGGTTGCAACTGGTTCTAGGGTTAGGAATTACGCTGTGCCTTCAGAGAATCAGCCATCATGTTATTGTCAGAACAGGTTCTCTGAAGGCACGAGAGAAAATCGCGACAAAAAATATGGATTATCAATAGAGACTGTATTGTTATGTAATTGCATATTTCTTGTCTTTCTACTTATCGGTCTAAAAATTGTTATCTTTGCGAATCGTCGCTTTTGTAACAGAATATCTACATTTTTCGTTACATATTTTACATGTTTAGAACATTATTATATTTTTTTACATATTTTGCTAGTTTCACAAAATATTCTTTTTATTCCATCAATTTTCTTCAACTTTATTACGTAGTTGTTTTTATGAAAAGAAGTACTCACAAAACAGCCAGCACTTCTTTCCTACATTATTACTGCGTGCAATCAACTCGAATGAAGTATGAAGACGTAGTCGGGTGGTCAGACACTCCTTCAGTTAACTAAGGGCGGGAAGTGTGCGTCAGTGTCTGATATCAGTTTCACCTTTAGGTGTGAAAGGTATCACTGATACCGCGTTTCGTGACCTTTGATCTTAATTTCCAAATAATTTTTAAAACGTTTGTATTGTTTTTAAAATTTGTTTAGGAATATTTTTATAAACATAATTTCATAGTACGTAAATGTTCGTTTTATAATTAGTGTCCTTTAATATTACATGTTAAATCCGATTTTACATATTTTAGTACATATTTTGATCTTTCATACTACATAATTTTCCGGTCTCTAATTATCAAATAGGCTTTGAATCATATCTGAAAGTTTTATTTGGAATATACAGAAACGCGACTAAATAAAACAGCTGTATATTATCACCACCACCATCTCAACGTTCTACAACATAAGTTTCTCAAATATCGATGCGGCATTGTTGCGGAAATTTCAATTAAGCTTTGCTGATTGCATAAAAAGAAATACTTCAATACATTGTGAATATACATTAAGTAAAAAGTAAAAGCGAGGCAAAGTAAAATAGAATTAATATTAGCATGTCAATAGTAAATTATAATTAAAATTAAATTGATAATTTTACATACCATTCATTCAATTCTTTTCGTGGCCCGTAGTTGGTGTGAAACCTGCATATATTTCATTAATTTCAGGAAGAAATTACGCAAAAACGTTTTTAATTGTACATGATCTTTTCTAAAGAGTTAATTTTGTGCAAGAGACTTCGTCTGAGGCAAACATTTCTATCTGCAATTTTGTAGTTTTAAAGTTTGTTTTTTCCCACAATTTTAGAAAGATTGGCCATTTCAACGAAAATGAGACCTGCACCATTCTCTATAAAGTCCTTCCACTACTACAACAAAATTGAATAATTTATCACTATTCAACAACAAAATTTCGAGCATTTTATTTTTGAAAATTAAAACCGGTTGCTTCCAAAATTAAAATATCGATTTCAAATTCCAGGGGCCAAGACATCAGCCAGAACGATTGGAGCATATCAATTTTGAACGAAATCATCGTAGGGTTTATGAGCAAGTGTTGTGCACAGACGGACAGACAGACACCTTTTGCCGTCAATCGATTTTTCGGTACACCACGACGCACAAAACATGGATTATCGCTACACCACGTGTTAGAGGAATGTTTTCTATATTTAACAACTAAATTTATCGTGATAGTGAGGTCATTTCATTTTCTGTTCGGTCGTTGTTTATGAAATGTCAGTTTTGTTCTGATTTGTACTTCCCATGTAAGAGAAATTGTGCAAACCAGTTTACTCTGTGTTGCTTAAATGGGGAAAATAAGTTCACCTTCGAGCAATATGCCAGGAGAAATCAAGCAGTTGCTTATAGGAGATGACATCAAAAAACTTTAGAAATAATAACCGTCAGTATAATAGTGCTCTTTCTTTTGTGCCGATATTACATTGCCACCAGGTCGTGGGCCATACGTGTTCAAAATTTTGGGAACTCCACATCACAGAGTATCTTCGTTGTACCCTGAAGATCCAAACAATGCAACGTATTGTGAACATTAGTCTGGGCACAGTATTTTACATTTATCTCACATCCCACCGTCAAATTTTGACGGGTTCTCACTTGTTAGTCGAATAACGATTATGCAATAGTAATTAAATACACTCTGACGTCATCTTGACAAATGCCTATTACGAAGCATCTTTTCACTTGAGACGCAAAAAAAAAAATAAAAATAAAATGTTTCGAGTTCTCGTTTAATTTAGCAAAGAACTAGTAAACCATTAAGTTTTGTAAGCACCACGTGCGTTACTAGATGTGTTTGCCCTTCAGGCGACCCCTCGGGCCAGAGGCCCTCGTGTTTGGAAGTCGCCCTTGGGGCAAAAATATCTACTTAATGCTCTTGATACATAAATACTATAGAGGTAGAAATTGTGATTGACGTATTTAGAATTGCGAAAAAATAGTTGGTGATTACAATGTAGATTTTTGTCCACCAGACCATTTTTTTCTATACACCAAATTCTTCTTAATATTGCATATTATTGTACGGGTCAAGTCATTGCAGTATAAATGCAGTGCTCTCAGTTAAATCAAAAAATATTTTTAAAAACTTAGTTTTAAAAATTAGTTTATCTTTCGTACGCTTCTGAAATTATAAGTTCCTTTCATTTAAGAGTACTTAATAATAGCAAAGAAAATCAAATTCATTTTTATGCATATGAATATTAATATTATAATTAATTAAATTTGTGAAATACATTCCAGAAGAAGAATTTAATTCCAATGATCTTATTTTTTATTCTCTGTACTAAACAATTTATTATTAGCTATTTTATTTTGTTATTAACTTGGTTCTTTAAAGTAAGATACAACTACCCTTTTAGATCTCTAGCCTCTGTGGCGATTAAGTGCTGTAGTATCACCACCATTATCGGCAAGAAACGCTGCGGATGTCCTCCTAAACGAACGACGAGAACAGATTTCTGTGTTTGAGAGTTTTATAAAATTTGCTACCTTTTTTGGAATTCTCGCAAATGTATTGATTCCAACTGGATTGCATGTGCGCATTTACCACGATTGTAAAACCAAAAGTTTGTTTTTAACATGCGAAGGTCTTAATGAAATGTTTTTATAAAGCTTCACGAAATTAAATTATTTACTGGATACAATAATAGCAATTCTGGGCGTGTCTGTTATCGTCCCTTTAATGTTTACAATCCATCAGAATCCTTTTCTTTCATCATCGATACACAAATTGCACAACTCGACACATCTTCAAGCAAACATGACAAAAATAGCAAGAACCTAAAAATTATGTCGGGTCGTTAATGCGACATGATGTTACATGATGTTAATGTGACATGATGTTTAATGATGTTAAAAAATAAAGCGTAACTATTAGAGAAATAATAATTATTATGATTTCATTAAAACAAACATTTCATATTTTTGTGTTGCTTTTGTGAGGAATGTAATCACATCTCTTTGCCAAAATACCATGGACTTTGTAGGTTAGGTATTTGCTTGTTTCATTAGTAAACTTGTTTGAAAAGTTGTAAAACTAACATCTCTCATTTGATACTATGGAATCTAGCTCATTGTTATACTTTTTTACGGTAAGTAATTTGATCATTACAGGAGGATTCTCATAAATGCATCCTGAAATGAATTTTCCCCGACTTCATGCTGTCCACGAAGAACCAAGGAGCCTTGCATTATTTTTAGAATTAAATAATTATTAGAATTAAGGTACATTAAGACAACACAAATGTAAGGTGTGAACTGAACTTTCTACTATACTATATTGTATACTATACTATTCTATATATTTTGTACTATATGAGTTTAAACTTTGAAAATCTGAAAATGTTTATAACAAAAAAATATTAAAAGTTCGTGATTTAGTGTTGGTTAACCTGTTATACATTACGTTTGTCGCATACGGCGCTTGCACTTGTGGCACAAGTCACATTTCATCAAGCTAAGAAACAAACTACTGTCAATAAGGTACATAGCTAAGGTTCTATACCAAAATATACTGAGCGTTCAATGCGTTCAAAATATACACTTATCAATTAATAGTTTATTTGGAACTACTTACATTAATTGCAATATAATAATCCGTTAAAGAGTTGTAGAACGGTTCTTTCCACTAATTTCGGAAAAGAATGGGAGAAGCACGTTTTCTGCGATGCTTCTTACCCATCTCACATTTCACCACTTACAAAGTTCCCTATATACGTACTCTCTTATACATCTATCCTTTGACTTCAATGGAAACATGGCAACAGTCGCGATTATTGCTTCTAATATATCAGGCTGAGTTCCCATTAGTTCCAAATTATCCTCCATTTCAAGATCCATTACACTGACAGAACTAGGCATTCTCGTTATCATTACAGAAAACATGAGAACAACGATAAACAAATATACGGCCATGGTAGCAAAACAAATGATAGTGATAAGCCCACTACATTTCATGTCAGTGATATTTAATTACAGAAAACATGCATTATTCTAACTTGTGCTGCTAGAGAACGGCTTAAACTTTTTCGTACAAGTTAGTTTTCTAATGTGTTTGGTCTGGGCTAGCTTTCCGGCCTTGCCCCATTCTCTTGCCAACTGCAATCTACTGTCTCCCAAAGCACATTGTTTTAAATTTTCCATTTTTGTTTCCTAATAAATTGTTTTTATAAAAATATATTCACAAATTTACTTCTACATGAAATGTCTCTCAAATTTTTTTAAAATTATAAAAAAATTTGCACACATTATAAAACTTGCCCCATTTCAAAAAGGATTATTAAGATATTAAATGAACTTAATTATAATTTTGTTACTGTTGGCAAATTCTGGGAATGTTGTGCACATTGCTAAATGTTTAAAAATCTGCGCCTTAGGGAAGATACTTAACATGATGATGATGATGATGATGATGATGATGATGATGACTATCCCTTCAGGTCGCGTGGATCCTCTGCAGATTCTCAGCATTTTCAAAGCAAGGTCAGGGTCTTGCCATCTCTTATTCTTGTGTCTGTCTCTTTCTGTTTCCTATCGCTTGGTTGACTGCATCTCCCCACACCTTTCTATCCCGAGCATTGCGTATAATATCCATCCCTCTCGTTCCCGTTGTTGTCATTATTTATTTGATCCACCATGTTCTCTGTCCTCATTTCCTTTTCCCACCTGTCTGTCCCAACATCAAGTCCTTTTCCTGTAAATCATTCTTGCTCGTAATATGTCCAAAGTACTTCATTTAAAATGTGTGGCCATGGCCTCTAAAGAGTGTCTAGGTTTTACCTGTTTTATTATCGATAAATTAGTTATCGTTTCTGTCTGACACCCTTAACATTCTCTTCCATGCCAAAAGCTCGAAGCTGTCTACTCCTTTTTTTGGATCCAACTTTCGCATCCGCCGAGAGCCACAAGGAATAGCACCGTGTGTATCATTCTGAATTCTGCATTCATGATTATTCCTGAGTTTTCATTACCTTCTAATAACAATGACCACCCGCCAGCTTGTGGACCGTGAATAAAAATAATATGTTTTTGGGTAGCAATGCCCATCTCTCCGTTGTTACAGACTATTAAAGCAATCCAAATGAATAGCACAAATTTAATGATAATGAAGATACATTTACATTTGTGTCACCATGTAAATGGTAGGATTTATTATATTATTTAGCATATGAAAGAACGGTTTTGACTTGGAAAACTAACACACTATAAATAAAACATTAAATGACAAATTGTTACACATGAAATATCAAATTATTACACGATAGAAAAAACACATAAAATATTTGAACTCCCTGGAGGATGCCTGCTGTTATGGATGCAATGCGTGACGCTATGTCGAGGGGAACATGTTACGCTCCTCATGTACAACCAATAGTTGAGAATTGAATCACAGAATTGAACATGGCGAAGACTAGAATAATTACGCTCGCCCGCATAGCAACACCGTCAGCACCGAGCACTTTTTCACACTGCTCACGCGACCATGACTCAGCTGATGTGATGGAAATAATCCACGAAATTGAACATCTCCTTTCAATTAGGCAATGCCATGTCCCAAGTGGCAGTTTATTATGAAACACTTCAAAAATACAATTTATTTTCAGTGCGAGACCGGGAGCGACAGCTCAGTGCATCAACTGATGTCACAGCAGCGCCTCTGACCGGGAGGTCCTACGTTCGAGTCCTGACGGCGGCTCGATCTTCGACACTAGCTTTCCAGCTAGGTCGAATTCAGTCGCTGTCTGAAGGAGAATTCTAGCAGCCGGTTGCTCTGATCGGTAGTTTTCCGTGGTTTCTCCCATCAACACCAGGCGAATGCCGGAACAGTACCCTACCAAACGGGCAACGGACCGCGCGCGATCTTTCCTTCCTCTTCATTGTCCTATCCTCTCCTCTTACACACACACTTACACTAACATGCACTACACACCCACAAATTCCGGGAGACCGGTCGGGATTTTAGAGACTGTCCCGGCTGGGGTGGTGTCCCGCTGGTGGGAGAGTCCTGGTTAGGGGAAAACCCAGCTAGCCGACGGTAGGTCGGCGCCGGATCTCGCCATCCAGCGGGGGAAGATCACCGCCATCTCCCGAGAAAAAACATGCACTACACTAACGGACTAATGATCAAAGCAGTTGACGCGCCCGGAAACACGAAAAAATCAATCAATCGAGTGCGAGAGAAAAACATACCACAACACATACTGCATGGCCTTGACTGTAGTATTTGATACCACTCGGTGGCACTCGCAATTGGATACCATGGATGGCCACGGATTGAAACTATAGAGCGAACTGGGGTGCCAGAACTGCCTCTCTCCTCGTGTAATCGCAGTGCAAATACAAACTGCTTCCTGCTCTTGGGTCATTTTACTCTATCCCAAATCACGCCACATAAGCCAGTGAACACCGGAGTTATCGTCTTTTTTTATAATCTTTATTAATTCAATTGATATGTTATATTCACCTGGAGCTTTGGTATGTGGCAGATGGCCAATCGCTCTTGTAACATCTTTTTCTAAGATTGGTGGTTCTCTCTCATAGTTTACGGCTTCCCCCTCCATCCCATCGTCCTCTACGTGTGCGTATAATTCAAAAGTGTACTCCTTCTAACTCTTAATTATCTGACTTTTGCATCGTGCTGTCCCTGGCATCGTGCTGACATGTTCAGGATAACCAGGACATCGTGCTGTCCCTGGTTATCCTGAACATGTCATTTGGTTTGGACTTCATATTCTTTTCAATATCTTCACATTTATTTTCTGTAAAGTTTGTTTGTCCCTTCCTGCCAACCGTTGAAAAGGGGTTTCAAGCGTCTTGACTTCTACAAGGTTGCCTGCTCGCTCAGCATTTCTTCGCTCATTAGCGACCTTTATATTCTCTTCAGTCAGCCATTTGGGGTGATTCATGGGAGACTTTTTGAAACTGTTAACATGCATACTTAACATACTATAGATTTGATATTTAAACAACCATATATTATAATTACTACTGCCTTAATTCTAGCTTGTGGATTATATCCGATTAACCAACCTCCTCCAACAGACAAACAAGAACAAGAGCGTCGCACACAAAAATCGCTTCTGTTTCATCCACCCATTTCTTAACTTTTTAGATGTCTTTTCATAAAGTTTGCAGGACATTTTTGGTATTAATAAATTTCTTTATTTTGCAGCTGCGTCCAAAATTTCTCTTGGGAAAGAATCCATAACTTTTATAAAACATTACTTCAATCAAATTACCACTGGTAAATAAATTCGTTGCTTAGGGAGCATGACGTCACAACGTTGGTCCGAGATTACAATTTAACATCCAAATGAACTTCCTTTCCTTCAATTATAATGCTGTTATACAAACATTTAGCGTACGTTATTCATTTATAATGTTACTTGTATCACCCATTAGAAAATATTATCGAATTCCTCTTAAGTCGTTTGTTCAGTAATGTTTTCTAATTCGTACAAAAAAGACAAAACTGTAAACTAGTTGCATCACTGCTATTTTAGACAGAACGTAGTACAAGCATCTTCGGCGGAGATCCACGCGGTCGGTGTTTCAGGGCATGAAAGCGTGCCAAAGTCAACTTTTAGCACCTGTGCTACAAGTGAGAAAGTATTTAATGCTCAGGTGTCAGATAAATCTGTGAATGCAATAAAGAAAACAAAATACTTTCGTGTGATCGCATTAACTAAACAACCCTAATGTATCATTGACTGACTTGTGTACTTTAATAAAAAATTAACAGAGTCAGTAAAACTGTCTAAAAAATAGTGTATGACCCGTCGTAAAAACCTGGAGCTGTAGCTCAGTGCATCAAATGTCACTGAAGCGCCTCTGACTGGGAGGTCCTAGGTTCGAGTCCTAGCGGCGGCAGGATTTTCGACACTAGCTTTTCAGCTAGGTCGAATTCAGTCGCTGCCTGGAGGAGAACTCTAGCGGCTGGCTGCTCTGATCGGTAGTTTTCCGTGGTTTCTCCGATCATCACCAGGGGAATGCCGGGGCAGTACCCTTCCAAACGGGCCACGGACCGCGCGCGATCTGTCCTTCCTCTTCCTTGTCCTATCCTCTCCCACTTACACTAACATGCACTACACTACAACATATTCCGGCAGACCGGTCGGGAGCTTAGAACTTAACCCGGCTGGGGCGGTGCCCCGCTGGTGGGAGAGTCCTGATTAGGGGGAAACCCTACTAGCCAACGGTAGGTCGGCGCCGGATCTCGCCATCCAGGGGGAAGACCACCACCATATCCCGAGAAAAAACATGCACTACACTAACAGGACTAATTACCAAAGCAGTTGACGCGCCCGGAAACACACACAAAAAAAAATCCAACTTTTACCACTCGTATCATAAATTTTTGGATGCGAGTTCATCAGTGCAGTCTGTTGTTTTATGGATTGGAACTCGTTTTATTGTTTGTGAAACAACTGACATCTAGTCTAGGAGCAATCCAGTGATATTCATTCAATTCATTTCGTTTAGGCTGTTGAGAGTTTTGTGTTTTATTTATTACTTGAAGTAATAATGTGGAATCGCGTGGATATCACGCCAACGTTGGCGGCCCGATCTGCAGTTGGCTACGCTGAGGCGGGTGGTTGGAAAGACGTCAAAGGGAGGCGAGCAGTGGGCAGTGCGACCCCGGCCAGTCATCCAGTCAGTGGAGTCTGGTCGAGTTGCGCGTCTACCGTTAGGACTATATTGTGTACTGTATGAAGTTGTAACAGATAACTGACCGTAGCGGAAGAGAGACAGAGACAGACTTACGTATGGTAGGAGTTTGTGGGAGGAAAAGGTCGTGCTTTATCTAAATATCACTTAACTGTAGCAAGCTGATGATTGTTGACACGTGTTTTCATTCAAAGAGTTTTCCCTCCACAGTCCCCTACAATAATAATAATAATAATAATAATAATAATAATAATAATAATAATAATAATAATAATATTATATATATATATATATATATATATATATATATATATATATATATACATATTTATAGACAGTGAAATTATTTTGGGTAAGAAATTGAGAAAATGACATAATATTTCATTATCACAAGGTTTCTGAAATCTGTCTTGTTCCATCATCAGGCACTATGAAAACAATACAAAATCATATATTATTATGTAATTATAGTTTCATTTGTTTGAACATCGTGACAGACGATGGCGCTCACCTAAATAATATAAATTTTCGTTTCAGTCTTTATATGATATTATTTTTTGTACAATTTAATATAAATTGATACTCTCAGTCGGCTCCGGATCTCGTGACCAGCGGGGGAATCACCGCAACCTTCCGCGATAAAACACACACTACACGTACGGGACTAATGCTCTTAGCAGTTGACGCTCCCGGAATTACTAATCAATCAATGAATCAACCGACACTAATATACCGGTTCCCTCTCTACTCTTTTCTCAAACATCACAATGAAATATCCTAAGCCACTAAATGATTTGGAAGTGCTCAATTGAGTTTCCCCAGGGAATATTAAACTGTGCTAGTCGTATTATCTGCCTATCTGTCGTGTAGTGTTATGTATTTTGTGTGCACGTAACATCTGAGAGAGCCGAAGGGATAAACGATGTAAAATCGACTTTCAATATAGTTGAACTATAAAAAAAGTAAATTAAATTTAAAAAAATAACGTGCCACAACGTCCATGTCTTTTTGTTCGCAGTGGATCGCCAACCGCTTCTGCTGCATCACTATACACTCTGTGCTGCATTGTGCGTTTGCACCCAATCCTCCTTGCATGTTCTTAAACGACAGTCCCAAGGAAGTCGCTTGTGGATGTTAACACTTTCTTGATCCACTCGAAACAATAAAATAGACATTTGAGATACAAAAGGATTAAACTACCATTTGAAATGAGAGCTGGAAAAGGACAGAGAGGAATTAAATATCCGATGGTCTAACGTCACAAGATGGTGAATGTAACGCATAACGCATTTCGCGAAAGACATCAAAGCAAGATCACTAAAAAATGAAAACTATCATTTCAACTACGCCACTGACGCAACGATAATTGATGGAGCAACAAAACAGTAATCACGGCAATCTTTTTCTCGCACTTTTTCCTCCTTCTCAATCCCTTTATTTACGTGAAACCAACAATTCAGATTTTCTAACACGCAAGTAACGATGACAGCCGTAACTGTATGGGCAGAATTATTGTGTGAATTATTGCTAATTTTTTCTGCATTTTGTTTTCAATAATGAACTGAATATATGTAACTACATGAACTCCATTGTCTGCCACATAATAAATATCAACCATTTTCCATGCCGAAGAATGAATCTAATTGAAAGTCATTTTCAGCATAAATTGAGTTTATTATCAATATTCTGTATCAGGAAATAAGAAAATTTATTTCTTACTTTATATAACAAAGACTAGTAGATCATTAATGGTGGTATTTTTAAAACTGGTTTCTCCCTCTTGAAAAAGAGAATTTTTATACTTCGAAGATAGCATCCTCCACCATTAATTGTTCGTGAAGGAGAACGATTTATCAAAAAAAATTGGCAGTTCAATAAAAATTAATTTTTATTATACCATTGTAATGCTTTAAAAGTTGCAGTTTGAAATGTTGTTGCTAATGAGTCATCATTTATGTAAACGTCTTGAGCAAAGAAAATCGAATAAAATCATATAAATAATACTTTTAGTAAAAAGCAGCATCTCTTCATTTCTCAGTATCAAGTATAAACACACTTCTGTATATCAGATACACGTGTATTAGCATGACGTGTTCGAGTCGTGTTGAAAGTATTTGCGACTTAATAGTTGCGAACATTAACTTTCAGATATGAAAACACTGTTGATTTCGTACTCTATCAGAGACGTCAATCAAAATTAATATCAAGATATTCGAGATTGCATTACAGTGCTTGTAAGGTCGTCTCTAAAATCAGAGAATTCAACAAAAGAGATTTCGTGCATCAATAACTACATAAACACATCGAACGACGCCTGAGAACTTCATGCAAACACTTCATATAAAAATTAATTAGTATACAGGGTTCAATCGCATGATTTCTAGATGCATTATTATTTGCCCAATTAATTTGTAGTTTATTTTTTAATCAATTGTCATGAAATGCCATGCCGTCGGAAAATATTAAGTTCGGAGAATTCAATTCAGAATATCTCCCTATAAAGTAAGAGTTTATTAATTGATATTTTAAATGTAAATGTACCAGATTGCCTTTCAAAGTTTATTCTAATATTTAATTTTGAATGCTGTGAACTATCGTGTTACATATAATATGAAGTGTGAATATCCAATATTATGCGAAGAGAATGATACATGAATATAATGTATAGAAATGATACATTACAAGATCAAATGGTACATCAAGATTTAATGTAATTAACCAACTTCCATAATTGTAATTTAAATATGATTGTCTATAATTCACAGAACTTTTTAATATAAAATAGATTTGCCTGAATTTGTTCGTTTGTCCTTCCGTTAGTCAGTTCGTCTGTCCATCAATGCGTCCGTCCGTCAGTTCGTCCGTCCGTTCGCCAACTTGTTCCTCCATCCATCCATTCGTTCTTTTATACAATTGCTAAAATAATATGAGCATAAATTAAATATTCCAGTACCAGTGACGATAAGGAAAATTTTCCCGATATATATTTGCAGACTGAATGTTTTAATAATTCATTACACTTATTTCTGATTAAATTAAAGCATTAATCCAATTATAAGATGTAATTTCGTATTTTCGTAAAATTTTTAATTAATCAACTTGCAGAATTCTATGCTAACATTAACAGGAATCATAAGAAGGAATTTATTTTCAAAAGAAAACGGTAATTTTATGAATATGAAGGTGATCATGGAGATTCCAATGCTCGCACAAGCGAGGTTTATTTAAAAAATCATTGTTCCTGCCTAAGGTTGGTTGTCTCTTCAATGACTGGCACTTTACAAGAGACAGTTATATTCTGCTGGTTGTCAATTTAAAGAATACCGTTGGTTATAACGGTTGTCTCTAGGAATACCGTGAGTTCCCATATCGCCGACGTAACCTTATAGACCTAGTGCTATAGACACTTATTTTTTTTTATTTTATGAGTATATATATATATATATATATATATATATATATATATATATATATATATATATATATTAATTCTATTTCAAATACAGAAAGTACAGATAGATCCATTTTGTAATGGATGTCAAAGCTAATTGACAAGGACTTCGTTTCGTTCTCAAGGCATACACAGACATTCTACTACCCACTTTAATTGATAATAACTATGTGAAGGAATTTCAAATACTAATATAAATTAATAAAAGCTGGTATAAATGTGAATATTTTTAATAAAAATAGTCATCGACTATTTTACGCCAATCTTACTCATCGTCCGTCTGCACTTATACTAATCTAAAAACTCATCCCTAAAAGGCGAGATTAGAGTGAACTTGAAAATGATGAAATTAAATGTTTGAGATTATTAGCATTCAGTACTGACCTTTAAAACAAAAATAACCATCAATGATTGAATAAATATATTCAACTTAAAAGAAAAATCTGACAATTAAAAAGATCAGGCAAGAATTGCTAAGCCCGTTACAACTACAACCCTAAAGGAACTAGAACACGAAAAAGAAGACACGAGAATTAGTTACAGGCCAAAGAGAGAATGTAGAGAGATGCTACAATACGGAACAAGTCAATATACTCAACCCACAATGTAGATAATGATCGTAGTCGTATGCTACTCCGTAAGTCATTTAGAAAATCATATTGCCCCTCCGGGTATTTCTGGTGTTACCGACTGCGATGGCAATCTAAGTATTTGGATCCTAAAGTCTGATAGATACCCCCCTCCTCCCCCAATTGTAAGTTAGAGTTGTAGACTCCATGATTAACCTATTGACGTGCCAGTTTTAGTTTACAGAGATTTCGCAGATCTATTAGATTTTGGCCAACCAGAATGCTGTAGAGTGGGGACTCTTTAGATATCTAGGATGCAAAAGGTGGTTCTTTAATTTTTTCATACATATTCACGCATATGCACTCGTATGTTCCCCCACTCTTCTTCATATGTTCACTGCATATTCTCGCACATGTCGAAACATCAAATTAAAATGCGGGTTCAAAAATTTAATCGAGGGTTTTTATTATAAAATACTTTTATAATCATTAAAGCGATGGAAAATTCAGAGACACCCCTGGTCGATAGAACGGAAAGCTAATCTGAAAAGCTAGGATACTCAAAAGAGTGCACACTAATACTTAAAAAACCTAATAAAAAAGGTCCAAAGTATTTGGTAAAAAGGCAAATTTACAAAAATAATTTGTTAAGTAGTAATATAAAAGTGAAAATATTCAAATTGGAATCTAGCGTTGAGCGTTTTTGGAAACTCCAGCTACGATGTAAGATATCTTTTCAGAAACGTAACAGAACGTTCAAAAAGTCTAATTTTGTAGATTAAGTTATGAAAATATTAACACCTGTTTTTAAGGCCCTAAGACGCACTGTTTCCGAGTAATGTACTATAGAAAAGTATATTGCAACATATTGTATGTTGCAGGTACCATGTGCGCCTGTTTTTTCATATATGGCATAATCTGCCAACTTCATTTTCGTCTTAAAAGTCATTGATACAGGAATGAGGGATCTCTATCTAGCAACAATACACTTTTTGTGTTGATGGTATTATAAACGGACAAAAACATCATTTTTCGTTAGCGAATGATATGGAAATTATTATTATTATTATTATTATTATTATTATTATTATTATTATTATTATTATCATCATCATCATAATCATCATCACTCAAGGTACCCTCTTTCCGACCACCAATCTACACATTGTGACAGTCGACGTGTCTCTATCTCCTCATGGAGAACTGATGATTTGTTGTCACACCATGCAGAATATTCTAAGAAATTTGTACAAAAACGTGTTTGTGTGTTTTTAGCCCTACGATCTACCGAAGGACATGGAAACCACAAGTCCCAGTGTCATGCCATCTTGGTGGTGAATAACAGACGGTTAAAGAGCCTAGAGGTTGCAATTTCCGTGCGCGACTGTTCACAGTATGGAATGCAGGACTTAGATCACTTGGAAGGAAAGGTGAGTGATGTCCCTCTGTAGGATTAATGATCGTTTTATAGAATAATTTTATGTCTAATATAAATGATAGAGTAATGGGATATCCATTATCTCCTTTAAAGGATAATTTCAATAGAAAATTATATTTTAATGTAAATTACTAAATGGAATTTGTTCTAGAATAGAGTTCAATTGTACGAATTTTCTTTGATAAGCCACATGATAATCCACAGAAATAATGTACTCTTCAGAACAACTCTCCCGGGATTAGGTTCTCCAACTCCGTCACCGCAGCGCCTCTGACCGGGAGGTCCTAGGTTCGAGTCCTGACGGCGGCAGGAATTTCGACACTAGCTATTCAGCTAGGTCGAAATCAGTCGCTGTCTGGAGGAGAATTCTAGCGGCTGGCTGCTCTGATTGGTAGTTTTCCGTGGTTTCTCCGATCAGCACCAGGCGAATGCCGGAGCAGTACCCTACCAAACGGGCCACGGACCGCGCGCGATCTGTCCTTCACCTTCCTTGTCGTATCCTCTCCTCTTACACACACACTTTCACTAACATGCACTACACTACCACATATTCCGGGAGGCCGGTCGGGAGATTAGAGCGTGTCCCAGTTGAGGCGATGCCCCGCTGGTGGGAGAGTCCTGGTTAGAGGGAAATCCCATTAGTCGACGGTAGGTCGGCGCCGGATCTCGCCATCCAGCGGGGAAAGATCACCGCGCATATCCCGAGAAAAAACATGCACTACACTAACGGGACTAATGACCAAAGCAGTTGACGTGCCCGGAAACACGAAAAAATTAAATCAAATCCAACTGCGTATTCTGGGTGAGTGGCCGTAGCTCGAAAGAACATCCGAAAAGGAATTGCGACACCACATTTGTTTCGTATTATTTTTTTTATTTTAAATCGTAATAAATTATTTTTTCACACTATACATGACAATGAAACAACTATACAATTGTATGTTTAAAGTTTATTTATTTAGATTTTACGTAATGAAATTTTCAAAATATGAAAATATTTTTAAAACCGTTTTAAGCGTCGACAACGTCACATTCAACTAGTTATCACTATTATAGTTGACCTACATCTTCATGTTCTCTATCACATTGTAGAAACGCTAAATGTCAGATCTTCAGTGATTCGCTGTCAAAGAGAGGCGAGGAAATCTGGACAGCAAAATCGCCGTAGAGCTACAGCCTCCCGCTCTGTCACTATTTACTACTGCGAAATCGTGTACTCAAGTTAATTAATTCGTAACCCAGAGATCCACAGATCATTGGAAAACAGATGAATTGCTTCATTTTAAAAATATGATCTCTTCTTTAGTTTAATCCTGTATCATTCACTCTTTTCTATAATACAGACAATCAAAGCAGGTGACTGACAGTCATTAGAACGCATTCCACTGCCCTCATTCCAATGCCACCTGCAGACTCTTCCACCTCCTCGGTCTCGGCGGCGGGACGCCGTCAGGCATCTTCAATGACCTTCCTCAGAGCGTACTCGAGGAAGGCCACAATATGTTGGCCGAAACGTCAGCTACAAGCAAATCGACGCGGCTTGTCCCGGACAGCCAAGAGACATACTCCGGCCGCGGAAGCCTACGTAATCATCTTCAATGGGTCGCCACGCCATCGGCTCGAGTTTGAAGCTTTCGGTGTAGGATCTCGGAGCGTATTCCAGGGACACAATACATGAAAGTTTGCTATTGGTGCATAGAAATAAGCAGCGGACGAATGAATTGCAAAGATCTTGTCTAAAAGTACTTCGAGACGCCTATTTTTTTACCTCCTATATAATGGCTATAATATGAACAGCTGTTTTCGCAACTACTTATCCCAGGCATCGACCTTTGGCGCCTTACTCCATTAGGGAGGGATTCATGTCTTGTTTCTTTGAACATCACTGATTTATGGACAATATGGACTGGAACAATTTTTTCCCTACTGTGTAAAATTAGACTTTAATTTTGAATGCATTTTCGTTGTTTTGGAATTGAAGAGCAAACATTCAAAAGGTAACACGTCCATTTCGCAAAAATTGAGTTCTTCTGTTGTTTCTAACTAGAATTTTATTTCCAAAAGAAATGTAAGATGTCTTACAATGCATTAAGTAGTACTCTATTCGTTGTGTTCAAGACAGTGTTGAAAAGTGAAATATTTGGCCTACATTTTTCATTTTTATTAGAAAAGTATGAAGTGGACATGTCACGTCTTGAATGTTTGCTCCTCAGTTGTCGAAAGTCGTATTTTCTAGGTAGGCAGTGACTAAAGCAAGCAGCGACCACGATTCTGGGAAATCCTTTAGTGCCCAATGTTCGGGAATGGAGCACCTAACTAGCCTAAAATTCGCCTTTAGTTTTGGCTACGGTTTGTTTGAGTATGGTTTTGGTGCGCTGCAAGCTGTAGATGATCCCTCTCGGTTCCGGTTGCAGGCGGCGTTACGCACACGACGGAGGTTTCAACAGACCGGCGCAGTAGATCCGCAGCGGGTATGGCGCGGAAAGTTCCGAGCTAGACGCGGCCCGGAATTCTCGGGACCGTTCACACAGGAGCGTCAATTATAAGTCAGCGTTTGGTGACGGTTGGCAAGGTCGCTCGACTCAGAAGGGAGCGAAGACTCCCGAACACGGGCGGACTTTCACGAAACTCGACCTGCAACGGAAGAAACGCGTCTGCTTCAAATCGCGGATTAAACGCTGCCAATCCGTTACCGCGACGCTCGCCTGCCGCACAGGTCTGAACGTGCTCATAAGGCAACACGTGACGCGAAACGTCCGCGGTGGCCAATCCACGTAGGCTGCGGATCTTCCGCGTCGCTCTGTGGGAGCCTGAAGATCGCCGCGCCGCGCCGGCGGGAGATTACGTCGTCGGAGGCAGTGGGGGCGGGAGGGGCCGCTGGCTCCCAGGCGCCGGTTATCTAACTGGCAGATAACCGCTGTTTCGTCGCGGCGGACGGTAGGCGGCGCGCAGCTCCCAGCGACGCCTTGCGACGCGTCTCGCGGCCACGGCGACGCTTCGTTCTTGTAGCGGCCGGCAGACCACAGCCCGTAGCACAATGACTGTCATCGAGTATTCTCCAAGGGACAGTGTCTTTGACTGACAAGAGCAAGTAACGTTAGGAGAATAATAGATCCCAGCTTAATACAACAAAATATTGTTCGGATGATATTCCAAATGTTCGTGAGTTTTGTGGAAATTACCCAACAGCAGTTGTCGGACAGTGCATCTGCTTTACCGCATTTGAATCCAGTACATTGGCATGTGGATTCACGGCGCAGGTACGCCCAGGGCCTGACTTTGACTTATGTGCGCCCTAGGCTGTCAAAAGCTTAAGCGCCCTTTTAATTTGCTTATTTTAAACATTAGAACTATTTATAATATTTTAAATAAAAAAAATTGTTGTAGACTTTGTAACCGACGCAAATATTGTGTACGTGTGAATAATTGATTATACGTATAAATAATTCTACCGCGATATTGATTTTATAAATATACGATATTTATGTTTCATTTTATCTATTAATTGATTAATTAACTCTTTCCTTTATTACAAATATGGAAAGAAATATTTCTATAAAGAACATTCAAAAGTTCGCCTCATGAAATTTTGAATCCGCTGAAATTCGTTCGCCCCCAATAATTGCGCGCCCCAGGCTGCAGCCTAATCCGCCTGTTCGGTAATTTGGCACTGGAGACGCCGCACGGGCACAACAGTTGTGGAAGTGGCTAATGAGTGGTGGAACCGTACTGGTTTCCGTGCCACTCTGTGCGTGATAAAATTAAGCTTCTTCTTAGTAATTCTATTGATACACTCGTAAAAACAAAATAAAATAAAATACTCTCCGAACAATTCGCTGCAAACTTGGCGAATATGTTGCAGACCATGTGAAAAGGTCATTTCTTTTTCGTGGTCGATCGCGCTTGTTGGAGAGCGGAGGAGGGCGGTTCGAAAGCAGGCTATCCAATCAGACGTGCTCGAGAGGGGGCAGATTGGGGCTGCTGGATGGTCCTATGGTCGTATGGCCCTATGGTCCTATGGTCCTATGGTCGTTTCATCGCTTGCGCTAATGAATGGGGGAATACACACTTGCACGACATCCAGGATCTGGACGCCCACCACCCACCACGAACCAGGAGGGTAGATGGTTCGCCACGAACGAAAACATTCAACACCCAAGACAAGAGCAAGTGCAAGTGAACGCAGTGCAACTTGCTCTACAACACCTGTGGTCGTCTGCACCGAGACAGAAGCGGAACTCGTCAGTGGAGATGACCCTCAGCCAGTGTGCTAGCTGCATGTCCTTCGTGATGTCGCTGCCGCTTTGAAAGCCTCATTGTGGCTGTGGGTACTCTTATACGGTCAGTCGAAATGGCAGACCTTTCTCCGACTTCTCCCGAATGAGATGCTACGGGGCGTACGATAAGGACGCCACCTCTACCCACTAATCTGAAAAAAGCTACCTTCTCAAACGCAAGCTCCGTGGGATGGAATACTCCATTTTAGACCCGTTCAACTACATGTCACGTCTGCAGGCGGGAGTTTGCTCTTTTGCCAGCGCATCGACAATATAATATATACATTCTGTAGCCCTGTAGCGAAATAAAAGTTGGACCTACAAATGTGAAAATGTAATCATTTCCTATGTGTGATACAATCTACCAGCCTGCCAATAATGGTTACATTCCACCTACTTTTGCAACCTGTGTGTCCGTCTGCTACTGTGTTAGACATCTTCTGTACCTTTATTTTGAAGAAATGAATGTCGTTAGACGTGTCGCTGTCTAATAAAAGGGGAAATTACCTTTTTTTCGAATCCTTCCAGAATATTCAGAGCGAATTCTCGGAAAAAATCTTGTGGGCGAAGAGGAATTTGCAGAGGTGACCAATAACTTATTCGATTCCTCTCGCAAAAGACACTATTCACACTATCATTCTGCATTCATTTCTCTTTCTTTTCGTTCGTCGCCCGTCGACTTTGATTTCTGCACTTTTATTCCCGCATCCCTTTTCACATCTATTCACATCGGCCAACGGAATGGTCAGCTTCAGAAGCCGATGTTTGGCGGTGAGATTCAAGCAGTGAGTTCGCCCAAGGCTCGGTGGTTACTTTGAAATGCAAGAAAGGCCACGAGGCGACGCGGTGGGATGGTACAAGCGTGGAGATGGAGAATGGGAGCTGGGATAGAACCAAGAAGAACCGCGGTGAGGCAAGATGACAGAGTGTGGGGAAGCGACGCGGCGCAAAATGGTGAACAATCTCTGCGGAAGGGAGGTCAACGCCTGGCGTAGAGACTGATGGGAACAGAAGCGGGTGACGGGGCATGGGCAGGGCGAAGCGGAGCGGAGAGGAGTGGAGCGAACTGGGAGGTTGGGGGAGCGGGGATGGGCGGAGTTGGCCAGGGAGAGGGGCGGAGCGAAGGCGGCGGGGAAGAGGCTGGGGGGCGAAGCGGAGAGGAGCGGAAGAAGCGGGCTGGGGGTTGCAGTGCCGGGAGGAGCGGAGCTGACCAGGGAGAAGGGGGACGGGGTGGGGCGAGAAGCGAGGAGCGGGGCTGGCCCGGGCTGGCGTTCGTTGCCATCGGCCGCCGCTGGCGCGATGCAGGCGCGATAGCCGCCCGCGGAACAATGTCCTCCGCTGGCAGCCTCCCCGCGCACTGGGGCGATGCTTATCGCCCGCCGCGCCGCCGCTCCTCGCCCGACCCACCGGCGCCAGCAGGTCATCTCTCTGCTCATGCTCTTGCATTCAACACGGTTAACTAATTCCCCATTCATTGGTTTATTTTCTTCAGACATCAGCTAGGTCGAATTCAGTCGCTGCCTGGAGGAGAATTCTAGCGGCCGGCTGCTCTGATCGGTAGTTTTCCGTGGTTTCTCCGATCAACAACAGGCGAATGCCGGAGCAGTACCCTACCCAACGGGCCACGGACCGCGCGCGATCTGTACTTCCTCTTCCTTGTCCTATCCTCCCCCTCTTACGCACACACACTTACACTAACATACACTACACTACCACATACTCCGGGAGACCGGTCGGAGCTTAGAGCTTGTCCCGGCTGGGGCGGTGCCCCGCTGGTGGGAGAGTCCTGCTTAGACAGAAACCCCACTAGCCGACGGTAGGTCGGCGCCGGATCTCGCCATCCAGGGGGCGAAAACCACCGCCATCTCCCGCGAAAAAACATGGACTACACTAACGGGACTAATGACCAAAGCACTTGACGCGCCCGGAAACACGAAAAAACCAAACCCAACCAAACTCTCCAGACATTATTTGGATTGATTGATTGATGATCCCAGGAGCGTCAGCTGCTAAAGTCATTAGTCCCGTAAGTGTATGCCATTTTTTCCTGGTTAGTGAGCTAGTTGGTGAGCTCCGGGGCCGACCTGCCTGTCGGCAATCGGAATTTTTCCCAAACAGGCAACTCCCACCAGCGTTGTACCGCCCCAGCCTGGTCAAGCTCTAATCTCCCGGCATGTTTCGTACAGTAGAGCATATAAGTGTAAGTATGTAAGTAAGGGGTGAAGATATGACAAGGAAGAAGAAGTAAAGATCGCGCGGTCCGTGGCCCTTTTGTTGAGGTACTGCTCGGGCATTCGCCAGGTGCTGATCGGAAAAACGTAGAGAAACTATCGTTTAGAGCACCCGGCCGCTAGAATTCTTTCTCCAGAGAGCGCCTGAACTCAATCTAGCTATCTAGCGAGAGTCGAAAATTCTGCCACCGTCGGGAGGCGAAAACTAGGACCTCCGGACGAATGCACTGCAGTGTCAACAGTTGATGCCCTGATCTACCTCTCACGGTGACATTATTTTGAAAGTTGATCAAGCTGTAAAGAATATCCAGTAGCAGAGACTGGAGCTGATTGGCACCCCGGGTCCTAAATAGGCCACTAGTTTCCATGAGCCTAAGCTTTTGGTCCCGTGTCTTTTACAACCTAACTCCCGACACAAGTCTCAGAATCATCTATGCAACGATATTGGAACAGGCGATATCAAAGGTGCTTTAGAGCATGGCGAGTAATATTTTCACAGTTCACTGATTGTCGTTTCTAATATTTGGAATATATATTTTGCTTTCCACTCTTTTTCAGTTAAATACTTCAGCTACGCTCTTGATTTTAGTGCTTTAGTTGTTTTGGTTCTGAGATAAATGTTCAGGTGGGATTGGTTGACACATATAATGTTTTGGTGGTTTTAAAGATTCTAAAAGTTCGACTGTCAAACAACCACAAATAAGAAATATCTAAGCAAATAAATTTAGTTTTCATTAACACTCACATACTTGTTCCATCTAAATCAGAATGACGTTAACAAAATTAAAAACTACAAACTGTGTCTCCTTTACTCGAGAAATGTTGCGAAACTTCCGAACGGAATGTTTTCTTCCTGAAAGACGGCACCAAATATTGACAAGCTCAAGTATTTTGTCAGTCATAATTGTGCATGTGAGGTAAGTGGCTAGAAGTGAAACCCGTCCAGATGACCCAGTTTCGTTACCACTTTGTAGCATGTGTTAACAAAAATTGAAACTGGTGGAGATAAATTAATCAAATAATTAACCAGGACTGAGTACGAAAATCAACTGTTGCATTAATATTCAAGGCAAGAAATTAAAATAACCGCATACACCCTTCGTTTTGCTCCTAGTACCCATTCAATAGCGTAAACAAGTTAAAAACGGGCGAAGCAAAATTTGGAATGTAGGATAAGTGGTTAAAATATTGTATTGCTTTCAAGCCTCGAGGTGACACCGTTCATCCTGGTGGGTATTGTGAATCGGTGAATAAATTGCACGGGGAAATTCAGAATCAAAGGTGAGGACTGTTGTCATCCTGCTCTTATATGACCATGTCAGACTTCATGTTGCAGCAAAAACAGGACAACGTCTTGAAACATTTGGTTGCTACACATTCGACCTCCTACCATACACCTCATGTTCGGTTTCGTTCGATTATCACTTTTTTACGTTATCCGAAGACTTTTTGGATGAAAAAAGATTTCACAGTAACGAAAACCTGAAAATGTTTGTTACAATTTTCTTTCAGGAACTGTCGGCAGAGGTTATGAAGTAGGTATAAAAAAACTCGCTCCACGATAAGACAAGAATTGGAATATTCAAGATAACATGTATGTATTTTCTTGTACAATAAAAGCGTCCAAAAAATCGCCTTTTCATTAGAAATCGGATCTGCTTTTTGAACAGCATTCGTCAAAATCATTTTTTTCCATTTTAATACCGACTTCTCAACTTGTATTTGTTTATATCCATGAACGCCAATCAATCCTACAAACTGATAGTCTCGAAAATATTTTATACTCCAGTGATTTTCAGGAAAAAATATTAACATTATGTAAAATATTAAAAGTGTATAACGATTTATAAGTCTGACTGTCAATTCTTACAAAAAACTGTAAATAACTGTTTCATTCTTATTTAAATTGTATTTTCACTATGTAATTTGTACTGTGTAATTTGTTTTCACCTGTATTAATTATAGTATAACATGTATATTTGCAGTCGCTAATAACATTGTCGTCGATGCGACTTTAAATGAAATAAATTCTACAAAAATTGTATTTGTTCCTTGCCCCAAAGGCCAAAGCATCGTCTACCTCTCGCTTTCCATCGCGTTCCTCGGGGCACCTGTCACCTACCGTCTCTCCTCTCGTTTTTCCATCGCCCCTTCGATCCGTCCTCACGCCCACCCGCTGATCGCTGAACCCAATGCCGTCCTTTGACTGTGGGACGTCCAATACCTACGAAATAGCCACCACAAACCATTACAGGTCCATCTTGTTTATCGAACTCGAACATATTTCAGATGTTTGATTCAGGAGGCTGAAATAGGTACACATCCGTAGAATTAGAAGCCGTAAAATTTAAGAAGTATGGTTTGTCTGAGAGATTAACTGAGAACATCGTTTGAATCACTTAGTATCAGTATGAAGATCAGGTTTAACTTGTCTCTTAGAGAGTATAGTAAGTCACCAGCTTGGGCGGGTTTATTGCTAAGATTTAGAGATTCTTGGCGTATGGGCTGGAAGTGTAATAAATTAAAATACCGTTCATTTTAGCTACCACTTGACAAGTGTCTTGGTTGTAGCACCAATAAATTTTTATTATGATTGAATTGATAAGCAATCAGAGGCTGTTAGGACGCATTACAGCAATTGGAGAACATAAAATCGAAACTGATGGGGATGGAGGTCGAAAGGTTTCTGATCTGAGGGAATAAAAAGTATTCACTTATCAAGCAATATGTTCAGTATTTCCCATCGTTCTCTTGTAAGTACTAATTTACGTCCCACGCACTGAGAGCAAGAATGAACTACTTCTAGTTCTTTTTACAAAATAACGATGCTTCATCGTTATAAATAAATAGATGTTACTGATATATAAACCGGTTAATTTCCACTCGCGATATTCAAAATCATTTTTCCATGTTCAATCAAGCTTTTCTTCTGTTTAAGTGCGGAATTTTCTTGCTGTTTAAGAAATAACAATAATGTATTTCAGTTTTTCAGAAAATTAATCTAGATGAGGTAAGTAATGTTACTTGTGTACAACGTGACAAAAGTGTACGTTATTAATACGTTAGTAGTTTGTAATTTTAGAAAAGTACAAATTTACATTTCCTAGTGATCTCTTTTCTTTATAAACAACATTTATTAATAATGTATATTCATGCTTATATTTTACAATGAATGATATCCTTTGAAGGTTTATTAATATATCATACTTATTCTTAGTTCCAATGAACTGGATGTGAATCTTAATAAATCTTTATATTTTTAAAACATCGGAAATAGACAATTCTTGACAAACATTTTCTTAAACACTTTCAGTGTATGAATATACACTGAAATTCTCTTACATTGCCATGTCATCTAAATATTTCATTATCTAAAGTCGCATTTTGAATTTTCATTCATAAAAATATTCTTTCATTTATTTGATTAAGTTGAAATGTGTCTCCCAGCCGGAAGACACAGTCGGGACTCGAACCTTCGGACCCTTGGGTGAGAGGTACTGCAACGCCTAAGCCAGGGGCTTTTTTTTCATACGAACTAAAGCGAGAGAGTGAAACGTTATTGATCACAAATAAGCAATAATAATAATAATAATAATAATAATAATAATAATAATAATAATAAAATAAATAAATAAATAAAAAAGCAAAACAAAAATTTGTGTATTTTTTCATACTTCGTGCTCACATACTAAAAATCTCGTAAACATACGATCTCGTCGTCTCCCTGAAAGCCATTGTATTCATCCTCTCCGGGCGCGTCGACTGCTTTGGTCATTAGTCCAGTTAGTGTAGTGCATGTTCTTTTTCTCAGGAGAAGGCGGTGATCTTCCCCCGCTGCATGGCGAGATACGGCGCCGACCTACCGTCGGCTAGTGGGTTTCCTCTAACAGGACTCTCCCACCAGCGGGGCACCGCCCAGCCGGACAAGCTCTAAGCTCCCGACCGGTCTCCCGGAATATGTGATAGTGTAGTGCATGTTAGTGTAAGTGTGTGTGTGTGTAAGGGGAGAGGAGAGGAGAAGGAAGAGGAAGGACAGATCGCGCGCGGTTCGTGGCCCGTTTGTTAGGGTACTACTCCGGCATTCGCCAGTTGTTTATCGGAGAAACCACGGAAAACTACCGATCAGAGCAGCCGGCCGCTTGAATTCTCCTCCAGACAGCGACTGAATTCGATCTATCTGAAAAGCTAGTATCGAAAATCCTGCCGCCGTGGGGAGTGGAACCTAGGACCTCCCGATCAGAGGCGCTGTAGTGACATCAGTTGATGCACTGAGCTACCGCTCCCGGTCAACGCGCAACAGAAATAACCATCAGCAGTTACTAGTAAATAAAGTGAACAGAGCTCATTACTGAAAAGGAAGTCGACCGACACTCATCAGCAGGCAATACTTGTGTCTAATATGCTGTTGAGCGCGATAAGCCGACACCTTAGCTGCTATGGATCTGCTCTGCTTGAGCCGAAGGCTGCGGAGGCGAGTGCACGGCCGCGTGACGCACGCCCCACCTGCGCCTGAGCAGTCGACAACGCTGCCTATCGTTGATTATCAGAAGTTCAATGTTACACGCATGCTCCGCTTGGTTATACTTTAGATCCAAAGCATGAATAAACTTCACATAAGACAAATAGATTTTCCGATTAGCAACTCCGCTTAATTTTATATCCAAGAAACAATTACAAGGAACTGAATATAGCATCACCATGAAACAGATAGCCCACCTCTTTAATAACTTTTACTCAAACATCAACCGATGTTTACTCAAACACCAAACACCACACGCAAGCCACTACAACTACGCCTCAAAATACCTGGCTCCAACACGAATTGAAATCCGGTACCCATTTGATGCAACTCGGCCTCCTGTCCAAGACATCAAAAGCCACGAAAACTCGTTCGAAAATAAATAAAATGTCCTGTAACTTTGGAATGTGTCGCAAATTGATTCAAACATAAAAGTATTCGCTCTTAACTGCAGGAATAACAGGTTTTCTTACAAAGAAAGTTTGTTGTTCTTGTTGAGGAAAGAACCGGTATGTCTTCAAAAATATGTAGTGAAATATATGTCGAGGAGTGACATCTCAAAATAAAAGTTTTGTCAACATGAACCATTATATTCGTAGATTCAGCAGGAAAATTATTGTTCATGTGTTAAAATTTAATCATGAAATTCTCAAACGATTACATGAATAAAAATGTCTCATGAATAAAAACTATTTCGCATCAAAGAAACAATTATTGTACTACTGAAAAAATTGTTCAGCAGTAGAAAAATTCCATTAAGCGGTGCCTTTAAGCACTATCATATCATCTAAAGTTAAACGTCAATCCTAGTGTAGGAGGTTTGCACTCTGCCTTGTGCAGACTAAACTGCAGAACTTCAGGAGATGATCAAGTTTTGCACACGAAAAATTAATGAGAACTGGGCCGACAATACGACTTTCTAGACATGTCTACAAGCTTTGCCGGTGGGCAAGCATACGCTTTCGCAGAATCGCTGCTCAACTGAATAAGTTTTTGATTATACAATAATTCATTTTATATTATTTTTAAACTGTCTTGAGAATCAATAAGCCGAGGGAATACAAAGAGTACAAACCTGCAAACCGATACAGAAACTGACCATTATTCCTTCCCTATTTTTACTTTCTCGTATACATACGGATACATACAGATATATATGGAGTAATGTAGTACGTAGTATAGAGAAAGATATATATGGAGTAATGTAGTACGTAGTATAGAGAAAGTTATGTAATGCTGTGCGAATTTTCGGCAGAAAAAAATTCATTGCCGTACCCTGATAACGAGAATTCAGGTGCTAAATTAAGAGAAAAAATCTTCTAACATGTGGTGTAGCCAGAATCCCAGTTTTATGGGTCCTTGATACCGAAAATCAATTGACGCCAAAACGTCCGTCCGACCGTCTGTGAACACAACCATATGTAGGATTTTTTTCCAAATCGAAGTAACCCTGTTCATCTGGCTCTAGTTGAAGCTTTAAATTTTGAAAAACATTCTTTAAAATTGGTGGTACTTTACATCAACCCACCCCGGACATTTTCAAAATTTTCTCGAAAACTGCTCCAAATTTTTTCTTTAAATTTACTGTAAGAATAGAGTAAAATACACTTATAAATTCGGTACAAGTCCGATTTTCATTGTTAACTCTGAATTTTCGAAAATTGAAAAAGTTTGAATTTTTTCGGCATCTTACAACTACAAAATTGATTCAAATTAAATTTATTGTCCGTAATTACTTCTTTCATTAAGGTCATGTACATTTTTTAAAAAGCTTTTGGTAGTTTTGGAATTCCAATATATGAAAATTAAAAAATATTAGAAATGCAATTTTTTTAATAGCCTCGCACGTCGTTAATATTTATATTAGCGGCAATTCGTTCACATAATTGTATTCATAAGTACATGCACTTTAAATAATGGCATGTAAAGTTTCTTGAAAATTCAAGAGTTTCCTGTGAAAACAAACTCAAAATTTCGCATTTTCAGAAACGTTTAAACCCATTTTCTCAAAAATTTCCAACGGCTCAAATTTTCTTCCAACTTTTCGTATGGATGTGCTTATTGCACCGTTTAAGATGAAGTAGAATTAATTTTGTTGTACTCTTTTATTTTTTAAAAATTACACAAAAGTATTTTTTAAAATATCTCTCAAGCAATACTATGCACATTTTCAGTTATGTGTATACATTATTGCATTTGTGAGTGGATGTGCTTCAAATTATTTCAAATTAAGTTTTTCGAAAACCGAAAGATTCCTGTGAAAAAAGTAAAAACCTACAAACTTCGCATTTACAGTAACTCTTAGTCACCATTTCCTTCAAAACGGCTCCAAATTTATCAATGAAAATTTCCATAGGACAAGGTTTACTTTAATTTAATATTATAAAACTAACGTTTTAAATGTACCATTAGAAATCGGAAAAATTGATAAAACTTCAAAACATGTATTAAGGACGGCGACAGATGGCAGCTGGCATGAAGATGGGGCAAGGCAGTAAAGCTAGCACTCACCAAGGAAATTAGAAAACTTTACTACGAGAAAGTCCGTGCCATTCTGTACCAGAACTAGTTCTCTTCTTTCAAAAAATTATAACACAAGCGAATACTTGATCTCCGAACACAGAATCTTTTTATCTCTGAAACTCTCAATTAAACCTTATCAACTATACGCTTTTTTGTGTTTCCTGTTTCTATTATTATCTTGATTATTTCGCATTAGTCGATTTACACTTTGTTGATATCTTTGTCAAAATCTATTACTCACAATTCGGTTATAAAATAAATAATCCTTATTAGTGAGAAAACAATAATTCGTGAAATTTTATTTCAGTTCCACATATTAAGATTAGGTCCGTTTCTAATTGAAACATGACCTACAAATTAAAAAGCCGAACAGAGAGAAAATTAATTCTGTCATAATCACAATATTATCGAAGTTATTAAGATTTAATTTTTAACAGACTACCCATTTCTTTAAACTGTTCTGTGCAGCCGTTTCAACAATTTAAACTTTGTTGACTCTAATTTTCTTGTCAATATCTTGAAGTCAAATCCAGAACTTGTGAATTTGTAAGAACACTTTAAATGAGATATTGAAATATTATTTTTTCTTTTTTTTCTTCAATTTAAAGTTTGCCAAAATGAGCTCGTTTCAGATTTTCGATATTCAACTTACTGGCCCTGCTGCTTTTCTTAAAGAAATTATGGTTCTTGCTTTTGTGTTCTTCTATAATACCTGTGCTGATACGTAAGTTTTTAGCTTGTATTTAGTATATTCATATAAACGAAGGTTTTGGCCTACAGTCAGCGCAAGCCAATGTGCGAGAATAGGAAACTCGTTAAACCTGTTTTTGAAGCAAACAGACTGAGGACTTTGATATAATCTTTCTACTGTTTTCTTCCTCATCCTATACCATGATTCGTTCTTTCCGTATTCACTAGTAGCGCTTACGAATTAGAAAAGAAGTACAGAAAATCAACGATCAACATCAGAGCTAGTTCTGCAAATGTAAAAAGAAATCGCTACTCCATGACAGCTTACAGATTCTTTGCATGCTGAAATAAAATCAGTACACTAGTGCCATTAGTAAATTGCAAAAATAGTGTCACATTTCTGAATATTAATATGAAAAGCGGTAAGCTTAAGCTGTCCCCGAAACAAAAAAGAAATTTGATTTAATGACATTTCTAAAAAAAAATGGTACACGTTTGTAATGTTCACAAAAATTTTTTACCTTAAGAGACAATAATATAGAAATGGTTTAGTTTTCTTTTTTTTCTTCAAATCTTTTTAAAATACTTTTGAGTACAAAACTAGAGAACAGAACGATTTCCAAAATTCCAAAATTTTAAATAAACCATTAATTTAAAAAAAATTCCATTCATACTATTTGAAAATACTTATTAACGCAATTAGTTCAGTAATTTGCAAAAATTACAAAATGTGAACTCAGGAACGAGAAAAGCCCTGAAATAGATCCGACTGGAGAAATAAAGAAAAAACGTTTTCTACGCCGGATCAACCGAAGGATTTTCTATATTCTCGAAAACAGAAAATCGATCTCAGAAAGAGCAACGATTTCAGTCTTTCATATTGGCACGCGAAAATCAGAGGTCAGGAGTGAGTACATTCTTGCACATTTTACCTTGGCAGGGCCATCAACCATTATCATTTTCTGAAATTGGTTTGTTAGTTAATGCATAGTTCGACGATTTCAGAACTTTTAAATTCCATGTATTCATTTCACAGAAATTGGTTTCCTCCTCGTGTAAAATTGATAAAATACAATCGACATACATCAATTATATGACATGCTGAATTTTCATGCTACTCACTTCTTGGTAAATTACAAGAGAATGAGAAAGATTCTACCAATTGGTACCATGCAGCCTCTGATTTTTAAATGTTTCTTTGGAACTTTGTTCTTTTTCTCTCGACGCATACTTTTCGTATTAATTAAGATAAAAAAATGTGTGGTATCAATGAAAGGGCATGAAGATGTTAGCTGAACATTAAGTAATAAAAATTACACTTTCCCGAAATATAAAGAGCTATTATTACAGATTAACTGAGAAATTATTATTATTATTATTATTATTATTATTATTATTATTATTTTGCAAATATGAATTATTAATTAAACATGCTCCGGTAATACGCAGTTTTGTAGATGAGAAAATGTAAACTTTTCACACCAATGAAGAAATGTAATGTCCGAAAGGTTGAACATTTCACATTTTAAATGATACACTTATATACGGTCCTTTCAAAATTACATTCGATCTATAAATGAAGAAAATCAAGTTGCAAACAGTAGCAAATTTGTATTAAGGTAGGTATTTCAATAACCGAGGTTGTACGATGTCGTTGTAGGCAGAATGGACAACTGTCGCATCTCACTTATTCGAGGAAGTATTCGATACCGAAGAACCAACATTGAAGTATGTAGAAAATATGGACGGTTTTCGGTCACCTGCCAAGGCACTATTTGTATGATCCGAAGGTGAGAGAAGCGGAGGAATTACCAGAAACAAGGTTATCTTCCTTTGGATTTTTGCGAGAAAGATTACCCAGTACAGTCGAAGTTAACATAACAGATACTTTTCATATTTTTTGTTACAAAATTTTACATGTTTATTTCATTCACTTTCTTGCATAGATTTACAAAATTATTATATTATTAAAGATTTAACTCTCCGCTCCCTTTCTTTCTTTCTTTTTTTCTCTAAGAGGCTCTTGTTGAATTAAACAATATTGTTGTCAATGAAACCGCCTTCAATTATTTCAATTATTTAAATGTCAATGACAATTCACCGCTAAAACATTATTTTCGATTATTATTTAAATTAGTATTATTTCAAATTCACCGCCTTAAAATACTGCTAAAAATCCGAAGGCACCATCACTTCACTACGTTCGAACGCCAAATCTCCAAGTTTTCCTTCTTCTTGTTCCCGGTAACCCACACAGACACCATATACGTCCACATCGACCGACGTTAACGGGGTCCCTTCTTGTTCAATCAATTTTGTAGCGTGTTTCCCCAAGATTATACGTAGCGTCCAATCCACGTCAATTTCAGGAGAGTCAACATCCTTCTAGACTACAACATACTGCGAATATGTTAATAAGATTAAATCAGTTTTGAATTTTTTCTTGTATTCCTAAAACATTCAGCGACCCTGGTCGGAAATGCATTGGCTCTCCTTCCTCCAAGCGAAGGATGCTAAGCAGCGCGCAGCCTCCACTGCCTATGAAGGTGCCCTCCCGGCGCATGGCGGCGTGGGGGGGGGGGCCCTTTGGGGCGCCGCCCACGCCATAGCGTCCACTCCTCCCAGGGCGCGCCCTCCGCTGCGCCGCGCGCGCCCGCCCCGCCTATGCCACGGCGCCGTGCCTCCCGCTCCGCCCCCGCCCCGCCTGGCCCCGCTTCCACCTGCCCCTGCCCCGCCCCTGCCCCTGCCACCGCACCGCTTCGCTCCCGCCCCGCCCCCTGCCACGGCGCCGCGCCTCCTTGCTCGACCCACCCTGCTACGCCCCGCACTGCCCCGCACTCGCGGCGCCACAGCCAAGGTGCCGCGGCCCCCGCACCACTGCTGACCGCCCAAAGGCCTCTTATTACCGCTTTTGGTGAATACCGCCGGTTAACTAACTCCCGATTACCTCCGATGAATTTACCTCCAGGATAAAGTAGAAGTATCGTAGTACACTGTACGCTAACCCAGAGATAGTTATCTAAATCGTCATTGTGGAATTTGCGGTGGGTGGCAAAGTTTTCTAGTTCTCAAAAGCATTCATAAATTGAAGGAGTTTGATTTCGAAGTTACTCTTTCGTTTATTTCCGAATAATACTAACCTGAACTTTAGTCCAAGATGGTAATACAGCAGTGAGTGCACTGCAGGCCCTGATGGGTTCTTTTCCGTGATTTCTCCAATTAATAACAATCAAGCGCCGGAGCAGTACCATAACGAACAGGCCACGTACTAAGCGCTATTTTTCTTCCTTCTCCTTCTCCTCCTCCTCCTCGACATATACACTCCCCTAAGTTTTACACACACACATACTTACATGAACTACACTGCCACACATGCCGGGATATCGGACGGAAACAGAGAGCTTGTCGCAGCTGAGGTGATGTCCCCTGGCATGAGATACAGAAGGATTTTCCTAAGAATGAGCCGAAGTGACAGCTAGTGCTGGCAACATTATTGAAGGTTCAGTGGTCGTTGTGTCCTTGAGGCCATCAGACTCCCTTTCTGCATAAGTTCGATTGCTGTTGGCTAACTTGTAAATAGCTTCGACGCCTCCTTTTGTGATGTCTTCGTCCGACGAAAATATAGTGCGCCACGAGAAATAATTGAAATTAGGAACTGCAGTGTTATGTGCTCTTTCGTAAAAATTATTGTTTTCTATAAACATTATATTGAATTTACTTTTTGTGTAATAAATTTTATGTTTATTTTAAAACCGAGACTTGAGTGTGAGATGCGTCCTGGTGCACGTGTTTCCGGCTATTGGGTTGTTGTGTGACGAGCTGTGATTGAGAGCTTTCTATTTACAATCGTGGCAATTTTCTTTTACTGATTGTGCGAGCATGTTAAGAGATTTTCCACATACATAATTAAATTTAAATGTTTCCCGGACTCGCGTACGTGCACATACCTCAGCGAAACTATAAGACTTCTGCATAGGGGTGTTTTCACAGGAGCCATACACACTTTAGGAAGAGGCGTGGGCTGAACAGCTGTCGCGGCGGAGGGATTCTTCTCTGAATTACATGTGATGTTCATTTTTCAGCGAACTGTCACTTTGACTCATTCTTAGGAGAATCCTTCTATACCAGAAGCGAGAATCCCCGCTCATTGACGAGAAGGTCGGAGCCGAATCTCATCATGCAGCGGGGAAGGAACCCCCCGGAATAAAACATTTACTACACAACGGGGACTAATTACTATAGAGTTGACGTACCCGGAAAAAATTAATCAATTGTTCACTCCTTCGTTTGTGGATTTGGTTCATTCAGTTTGGTTGCGTTGGTTGATTGGTTCTTTCATTCGCTCGAGTTGATTCGTTCATTCGTGTATCTGTATATTCGCTCCTATCCATGGATAAAAGAAGTCGACAAATCACAATTATGGCAATATTAATTCAGCTAATGACCCCTTTCTATTCAGAAAAAGTCAAGTACTGAAATGCTAATATGATTTCAATGTATATTCAATAAAACACATTGTGTTTCAGGTCTTTAATTTGGAATGATATATATTTCAGTTTTCAATGCGAATTACTAGTACAAACCAGATTATTCCTACATAGGAAACAGCAGATCTATGCAGATTCATGCCTATTCTATGCATAACTGGTGATTATTATTTATCAGAAATTCTTGATCTCTGTGACCGAGTGTGTAGGCGCATAAATCTTTTACTGGTTTGCTGAATTCCGTTATTCAGAATTCCAGAGTAATTCTATCGGCTGCCCAGCCACCCAAGGAGTGTTTCTCCTTTGACTAGAAATGTCAGTGAACACCTATGTAAATCGTGACTTAAATTATGAGGAAAGCGTACCACTCAAGGTCTGAACATAACCTTATTCAGTTTATGTGTATATTCATTGGTGGACGATATGCACGTTAAAATCTCTCTTTAATCAATTTATTAGATCAGATAATCTCACATTTGTAATCAGTGGACTCGAGCTTAGGTTTCACAGTTACACAACTCTCAGATAATGGAAAAATAACTTATAATATGTTAGGAATACACATTTTCGTTTTAATGACAATCAATTTTCAAAATATTGCAGAAATATCGATGTATATGAAATTATTTTGAAACCAATGAGCCGCCAATAACCGTTCTATCCGGCGTCTGGTGCTCTCCCAGGTATTGCATAATGTCACACTCTTGACTCTTTTCTTGAGTTTCTTGCATTTACTCTTCGGCTTCGTCTGACACTAGCTGCAACGAAATAAATTTCGCCCTGAAAAGGTCGCAGAATGGCGGCCGAAACGTTGATATCTCTTCTAGAATGTGGTGTCTCCCGGACAGCCAAGCAGCTACTGACTCCGACCGCAGAAGCCTACGGTATCATCAGTCTGCGGTATCATCGGAGAATATTAATTCTGGTGAAAATTCTGCCTATGGTTTTGCCGCTAGGGCTGTTCACAGACTGATAGACGAAGCAACTGATAGTTTTGCCGTAAATCAAATTTTCGGTGTCAAGGACCCACAAAATGCGGATTCAGACTACACAACGTGTTTGAGGAAGCAATTTATCAGATATCGGACAAGATTTATTCCTTTTTAAGGTATTAGAGTTCCACAATACAAGTTTTTCTACAAGCGGTTTTTTGCTGGAGCATTACAATACTTTCTCTGTAAGTAGTAAACGAGGAACTAAAAGTGCATGTTAAATATATCACTATCTCGCTCTAACCACCTAAATGGCAGAGATTAAAATTTAAGAGAAAATGAATATTTAGAGAAAAATAGTCTAACTACATCACATATTTTCTTGCATTATTTCTAACTTCTGATATTTTCGAAAATATAGGCAGTTCAACGAAAATGAAATTTTCGGCTATCTATTTTCTATAAAGATTCCTTTTCTTTCAGGGGGAATAAGGTTCTACGAAAAATTTGCCGAAAATTTTCGGCGTCAAGGACCCACTAAACGTGGAAGTAATTTGCTACGTATAGGAAGATTATCCACTTTTTCGTTATCAGGGTGCGGCAATAAGGTTTTTTCTGTCGAAAATTCGCCGTTTTCCATCGCATGATTGCAATAGTTTCCCTTCTTGTTAGGAAGAAAGGCGAGAAAGAAAAAAAGTAGAGCCTTTTTTTTTGTAGTAAATTGTAGTAAGTAGTAAAACTTAAAAATTTATAGAAAGCAATAAAAGTAAGTAATTTCATTTTGATCTCACATTTAGTTTTGATTCGTATAAAAAGAGTAAATATAAGGCGGGTTAATTAAGAGTAATATCTTTTGAGTATTATATTTAAGCACAGTTTGTAGGTAATGCATTCTCCCTTCACGTGAGTAAATATTTACGTGGTATCACTTTAGAATACATCACTCTTATGCAAGGAAGGGGCGGAAAAGATGAAACGTAATCGTAAATGATTACAATGCGAAGAAGGTAAGGTTTTGAATAAGAACATATTGAAATAAAGCAGGAAGTGACACATAAATATTCAGCATCCATTGACGCTTACCAAAGAATAAAGGAACAAAGAAGAAAGAGTGTCTTTTGACGACTATCACTCATACGATATTGCACTTATAAACGATATTCTCCTCTGGTCACAAAGCCTCTTCAATTCATAACAACGGAAGGTAACGGGATACAAACTCCTTCCACGAAGAACAGACAATGCACAGCGGGCATAGTAGAGGACTTCATTCAAGGCGAATGGCTAATAACGTTTGCATCACAATTGCCATTAGATTCACTGAATTGTGACGCGGCTAACAATAAAGGGCATGCAAAGATATAATGCAATGCTCTTCCACGACCATATCTATGAAAAACATAGCTTTCTAATGTTTTTCTTGTAAGTAATCTCCTGGGAGTGTCACCTAGCACATAAGATTTCCGGCTTCTAAGATTATAATTAACTATTGTAATACCCTCATATTTTAAATGTCTCTATTTTCATACGATGCCAAAACCAGTGTGTGTACAATCTCAACTTTTGTAATAAAAACAAGGAAGGTTAATTCTAATTATTAGTTCCAGAGTTTCCAGTGGCAACACCGTAACATTAGTAAGAATAAGAAAGAGAAGTAGAGAAAATGTATTAAAAGAAGAAGAAAAAGAGGGTTTCAAACAAAATTATTAGAAAATTACTTCTATTAAAAGAAAATTACTTTCCAACAAAACAAGTTTGGCTGATGGTTGTAGGTAATGGTTTTCTGAGCCTTGATTTATTTATAGGCACCGCCATTAAGAAGTGCCATCTATTAGGTAGTTGACAAAACCTTCAACAAACGTCGTTTTAGTACACGTCAAATAGCGTTGTGAGTTTCATTCCAATATACAAACGATCATCTAGTTTCATTCAAATGAACAAAAGATTATACCTATATTATGTTTTGTTTGTCGCTGTAGTTGATGAACTGTAATCTCATAATGCAAGCCACAGGAAACAATTTCTAACAACACAGCAATTATGATGCATTTTATATTCAGAGCACGTCCCCATAAGGAAAACAGCGCATGTAATACTAGAGAAGATGGAATGTCGAAAGCAGAATTTGATATTATATAATATCACAAATATGATAACGAAAAACGTGAGTACATATCTACGTATTGTTTACAGCGTTTGTGTGTTTATACAGAAGGTATTTCAAAATCAATAAATAGTTTTTTGTCTCTGAAACCGGGAAAATAGTTTTTTTAGTTGCCCCAGGGACTGCAAATCATTACACAATGAGAGGACACAAATAAGTGCCCAATCCTCTTTAGCAAGTGAAATTGTACTTGCAAGGAGAGTATTCCAGTGGGATTGTACATTCCTTCACATATTAAAATGCTTCGGTTTCAATAAATAAATATATTGTTCTAGATAGAAATCGAGATCATGTACAATAATACAAAATATCTCTTTAACAAATATTTACAATAGAAACAATTAGGTCTGAAAATCAGTCGTACTACGCGTTTCTAGTGAACAATCCTCTGTCATTCATTTGCAGGCAGTACGCTGACATTTACTGCTTATATGTACCGTTACCATCGGCAGTCCCCTGAAGTTACTGCCGCTGCCGCTGCCACTACAATATCCTTCTGCAGCTAGACCATGGGAGTCCAACTTGCAAGGCCTCAAGCCCCATAACTAAAACTTTTAATATGATTGCGGTCCAGTTTTTCATTAACCACAGAACACTAAGCATATTTATAGGTTACTAACCATGAGTCGAATCGACTCACTCGACGTAAAATAATTGTAAATAATAATTTTTTTTTCTTTTCAAAGAATTACATATAATGGAGTGGCTGAACCAATATTCAATTTGTAATTGTCAAAACAAGACAAAACAAAGATACCTTCTTTTACTAACGATGACTAAGATCGACGCACACTAAAACAGTCTCTTATTACCAATCATGAGTAATTTCGACTCACTGACCTTTGAAGATGGTGACGCCACACTAACCCGGCAGAAGTCACAGACACAACCTCGGTGGGATCACAAGAGGCACTAAACAGTGGACTCTTAGGTGACCGGTCAGAGTGCTAGTGCATCATGCGGGCTGCGCATGGGCACTTATGTGGACTATGTGAGTCAATCCGACTCATGGCTAGGGTTAAACGGACAATCCACACCCGACTTTCCCGTATTGATCCCGGCACTTTGCCCGGCTGCTCTGAAACGCGGAGTGATATCAGGCCGTAGCATGCATAACGCAGTTAAACACATTGGGATGATTTTGAATGTCTGACTTCACTAGAAACAAATCATTAAATCTAAACTTGAACCTGTTTATGCATTAAAGGGCGTGGACTCCGACAGGGTGCGTGCGCTAGGCGTTCTATGTTCTCGCTCGATATGGATACAAGGGACTTTAGCTTTTGACTTAAACCTTTCGCGGGCCACAATAAATAACACCGCTGACCGTCAGTTTGACAACCCTGATCTAGAAGGATACGACGTCGCCCTAGCAAAAAAGAGGATTCACATAATTTTCTTCAAGTCTCGAGAAATTGACACACATTGCAAAAATAAAACAAACAGAACAACACGAAAGAAAAACTTGTGGTATTAAAATAACACACACTTTCTCGCATTCTTTGCAACTTTCGCAAATTTCAAAAAACACCATGTGGGAAAAAAATTAAAGAAAAAAATGTGGAGTCATTTTCGAGATTTTTTTTATTTTGCCTTTATTTTACACAAAATTATCTCATATTTTTAAAAGTTCTGCGAGATCTTACTTAAAAATAAAATTCTGAAGAATATGTTTTATTTACAAAACTCTATCTCTAATATTCTAGTCGTAGGAAGATGTCCAAAAGGTTTTACACTTTTACAATTTTGGTAAATGAGGAGAATTCAACAAAAATCAAAGCTGCGGAATTTTATGAGAGTAAACCTGACGAAAAATTAAAAGATAAAATTTGGAGTCCTTTTTAAGAAAATTTTCAAAGTATTCGTGAGACAGGATATCAAGTATCCTCCAAAATCAAAATATCAGTTTCAATTGGTCGCGACAGCAGCTAAATCAATTAATGAAGCAGCAGCGAAATACATTAATCAAACAATGAAATTAATGAATAAAGATATGTATATGATTGATTGATAAGTGATTCCGGGCGTGTCAAATGATATGGTCATTAGTTTAATAAGTGTAGCGAATTTTTTTTTTTTCGCCGGAGGAAGCTGTGACTTTCCCCGCGGGATAACGAGATCCAGCATGGAACTATACATTGGCTAGCGAGGTTTTCCCCAACCAGATATTTCCCACCAGTGGGGCACCTCCCCAGCTGCGACAAGCTCAAAGCTCCCGAATGGTCGTCCGCCATGTGTGTTAGCGCACTACATGTACGTGTGTGTGTAAGAAAGAAGTAAAGAAAGCCAAGGAAGAGGAAGGAAACATCGTGCGCGGTCCATGGCCCGTTTGTGAAGGTACTGCCACGGCATTTGCCGGGTGTTGATTGGAGAAACCATGGAAGCTCCCGATCAGAGCAGCCGGTGGCTAGAATTCTCCAGACACTTCGTCCTAGCTATTGTTGAAAATCCTGCCACCGTCTGGGCTTCAACCCTACGATCTTCCGGTCAGATGCACTGCATTGTCATCAACTCATGCCCTAAGCCACCTGAGGTGTATAGATTTCGGTGATATTCCTGCCTAGGGTTATATCTAGCCATTCGCGTTCTTCGCAGACGGATAGTCAGACAGACAGACGGACGGATAGATGGACGGATAGACGGACGGACACACGGCCGGACAGACGCGACGGACGATAGAGGACGATAGACGGACGAAGGCGACAGACGGCAGCACGGACGAAGAGACAGCAGAACCAGTGTGGTGCGCCAACAGACTGGAGGTGACTTCACGAATGACGGAAATGTAATTCTCATGAAATCAAAATACGAATATGTAATAAAATGTAACTTCAAATCAATTAAAACTAAGTAAAATAAGAATCTATAAATTGAAAACTTATTTAAAAGAATTGTATTGAACATTCCTGTAAGGTTAGTCACTCCTGTAGTTCTGGCTTTCCTTTCCACTGAGCACTTAGTTTGACTCCAGCACATTGCAACAAGCACTACTGCATCGACACGTTTCACACAAATACAATTCTTTTATTTGGAAAACTGCCAGACACAGACACACAGAAAGACTGACGACACACTGACGACAGACAGACTGACGACAGACAGACTGACGACAGACAGACTGACGACAGACAGACTGACGACAGACAGACTGACGACAGACAGACTGACGACAGACAGACTGACGACAGACAGACTGACGACAGACAGACTGACGACGACAGACTGACGACAGAGCTGACGACAGACAGACTGACGACAGACAGACTGACGACGACAGACGACAGACAGACTGACGACAGACAGACTGACGACAGACAGACTGACGACAGACAGACTGACGACGACAGACTGACGACAGACAGACTGAGACGACACGACGACAGATGACGACGACAGACAGACGACTGACGACGACAGACTGACGACAGAAGACGACGAAGACAGACTGACGACAGACAGACTGACGACAGACAGACTGACGACAGACAGACTGACGACGACAGACGACGACAGACGACTGACACGACAGACTGGACGACAGACAGACGACGACAGCAAGACTGACGACAGACAGACGGACTGACGACAAGACGACTGACGACAGAAGACTGACGAGACAGACGGACTGACGACGACAGACTGACGACAGAAGACTGACGACAGCAGACGGACACGACAGACAGACGGACGACGACAGACAGACGGACTGACGAAGACAGACGGCTGACGACAGACAGACGGACTGACGAGACAGACGAGACATAGAGAGGACGACAGACAGAGAACGACAGACAAACGGACGACGGACAGGCAGACAAACGGAACAGACAAACGGACAGACGGCAAACGAGACGGACGACAGAGAGGCAGACAACACGACGACGTGAGAAAAGGACTGGCAGACGAAACGAAAAGGACTGGACAGGCAGACCAGACGAGACAAACGGACGGACAGACAGACGTTGTACAACCGTGCATGATATCATGCCGTACCATGCATAACGAAGGAAAATACATAAGGATGATTTTGAATTTCTGAATTTACTAGAATAAAATCCCCAAATCTAAATAACCTATTTTTACGTCAGAGGGGTTTTGATTCTAGGCGCACAATGTTCTCGCCCTGCATGGATGTAAGGGTTTTCCACTTTTGACTAATAATCTTTCGCGGGACACAAATGGGATCGCGGGCCGCCAGTTGGGCAACCCTGGTCAAGACAGACTCCCCAGTGCGTGGCGTTGGTCTCGCCGGCTTTCGCCGCAGTCCCACTGCGCCGGCCCCCACCCCCGCCCGGCCTCGCCCCAGTGCCGGCAGCGGCCGCCGCGACGTCACCGCCATTCACAAGGCCGCGGCCGAGGAAGATTCCTGGGACGCGCCGACCCGCGCAGCGCGGCGGAGCGGGGCCCAAGGCGCGGCAGGCAGGCGCTGGCGGCCGCCCACCGGTGGCAGGCACGCCATCCAACAAATTTCGATTCTCTTTCTAATATCCAGAAGAGATTTCAAAATTTGCTATCTAACAGAAGTTTTCATGTTAAAAAAAATTTTGTTTTCTTCTGAACATCAACCGGTGGAGTACCTCAAGGCTTTCTAAAGACATATTGCAACTATATTTTGCTATATCAGTGACCAAAATTATCACCTCATTAAAACAGCCTTCGTGTTCTCATTCATTGTATCTAAAAATAACAACACTTGAATGTTCCTTCCTGGAATTACCTCGTCAGTTGTTATAATTATTGTAGTCATTACCATTGAATCTTAAATATGCATGTATTGTTAAAACCTTTTCTTACATGAAAGTCTTTGAAAGACCTATGTGGTCTTTTAATTTTGTAATTATATTCCTCATCTGCATATACCAAAATGGCTACATATTTATTACAGTCATTCATTTTCACTGATCTTTTTAACGAATTCATCTAGAAGAATCTGGTTTATATTCAGAAAAAGATAATTCTTAACGCTTGCCTTGCACCAGACAACATTGTCTTTACGACTATTTACGTTTTAGGCACCGTTTTATTTACTTATAAACATGGCAGCCTAATGTCTTCTGTAAGCATTAACTTCAACGCTGATTTCTGAAAAATAGTATTTTTGAACTCATTTGTTCCATTAGTCTGGAAACTACTAACATGATCATTTTTAATTTTTTTAGGAGTTCAATTAAATAATAATGAATATCGTGGCGTTTTACGTCAACAACCTTTCATGTTACCACCTGAATCTCCTGTCTTCAGTTGATACCCTCCTTGACACCCAAAGTCAGCCTGACTATGGCCATTGACTAAGCCACTCTACCGCCGCTGCTCATAAACAGTCGCGCCGAGAACCTACTCCAGTCCCTTGTCGCTCGTGAATAGAAACGATTTTAAGGTGCAATTTTTCAAAAAAATAGCTATTTCCGGACAGATAGTTTAATGTATGTACTTCGGAATAAAATAAGTGACATAAACACAATTTGCGGGACATTTTGCACTTTTCATGAGATACTACATTTTGCCACATGATTCATTGATTGATAGATTGATTGGTTCGTGACTCCGGGCGTCAACTGCTTTGGTCATTAGACCCGTTAGTGTAGTCATGTTTTTCTCGGAGATGGCGGGATCTTCCTCCGCTGGATGGCGAGATCCGGCGCTCTAAGCTCCACCGGTCTCCCGGCTATATACGGGGTAGTGTAGTGCATGTTAGTGAAGTGTGTAAGGAGAGGATAGGACAAGGAAGAGGAAGGACAGATCGCGCGCGGTCCGTGACCCGTTTGTTAGGGTTCTGCTCCAGTATTCGCCTAGTGTTGATCGGAAAACCACGGAAACTACCCATCAGAGCAGCCAGCCGCTAGAATTCTCCTCCAGACAGTGACTGAATTTAACCTAGCTGAAAAGCTAGTGTCGAAAATCCTGCCGCCATTAGGACTCGAACCTAGGACCTCCCGGTCAGAGACGCTGCAGTGTCATCAGCACTGAGCACTAGATGCACTGAGCTACGCTCGGTCATTTGCCACCTTTCCTCTTTATATGCCTCAGCACCTTTATCTCTATTCTTTCTGCTTTTATACAATTGGGAAAGTATGTATTTTCTCTTGAACAGCTTTTCAAATCCATTTAATCAAAGTCAAATATTAAATCATTATTAAAGCATCTTTTACGTTAACCATCAGTAATTTATATCCAGCAACAATGGGCACTTGCAGCTGCAAGTCAATTTAAATTTCAACAGTGTTTGCAACAGTTTAACTTTCCGTTGATTTCACGTGCTTCTAACAGGCCAATCAGAAATTTAAACGGGGTAGAAATCTCTTGTGTGGAAAATGTTTATCTGCGAAGCGTACGCATAAGCGAGAATAAGCCGAATGGTACGCATCTTCAACTACGAACGTAGAATCCCTATCTAGTCCATCACAGCTTCCTTCGCCCACGTCAACCCTTCGCACGCTTGACCTTGCCTCCGCTCATCAGGCGCCCTTTTCATGAGGCGTAATTAAATGCCGTCGGCCAGCGGTGCGGCGGCCTTGCCACAGCAAATTGGAAGGGTAGGCGCAGGCCGTCATCCCGTGGGACGCGCAGCCCTTCCGGAGTCCAGATGAACTGCCAATGCCTTGGGAGCATTTCCATCGATCCGCACGCGCTCAAGGATGTAGTGGTTAGGTCGCTCACCTTATTCTTCTGGGTATTCACACCACGGACGCATCAAATGGAATTTGTGGTCGGCAAAGCGGGTTATCCCGTTTCGCTTTCTTCTCATTCCACCATTGCTTCATCATCATTCTCATTATGTCATCCATCAAAATCATTTCATCTGAGGAATGGGAGAAAGGCAAGAAGCTGGGGATCACAAGAAAAATAAGAAAAACTTCCGAACATCCTGTTCGTGCAACCTTTAACAGATGTTCTTTGCGCACATCATAGCTCTGCTGGATACACGAAAATGAAATCACTAACAAAGTTAAAATCTGCCTAACTCGCGGGAAGACCTCTTCTTTATTAACCAATTAAAAAATTATACGAAGTTGAGAGAAGGAACAGTGAAAGCAAATATGTTTTTAAAATGTATGCCTATAGAGCACAACTACGTAAATACTGAACTTGCACGCAGGAGGAATGTAGACATCCGTATCAGTCCTGGGGCAAGACAAAAATTTGTCTTCTTTTTGTATTAATTCAAGGCGATGTTTTATGTAAGTCACCGCCGTTCTTAAGAATGGCAGCCAGGGGTGCACAGCATGGGGACCAGCGCTTGTCTCGTCCCGCGATCGGCGGGTGCGCTGGCTCTTTCCTCATCCAGCGGCCGTGAGCGAGGGCGGGGCGAGGGCGAGGGCGAGGGCGAGGGCGAGGGCGAGGGCGAGGGCGAGGGCGAGGGCGAGGCGAGGGCGAGGGCGAGGGCGAGGGAGAGCGAGGGAGAGGGCGAGCGACGAGGGCGAGGCGAGGGCGAGGGCGAGGGCGAGGGCGAGGGCGAGGGCGAGGGCGAGGGCGAGGGCGAGGGCGAGGGCGAGGCGAGGGCGAGGCGAGGGCGAGGGGCGGGGCGAGGGCGAGGGCGAGGGAGGCGAGGGCGGGGCGAGGTGGGGCGAGGGGACGATGGCGAGGGCGGGGCAGAGGGCGATGGCGAGGGCGGGGACGAGAGGGCGGGACGAGGGCGGGGACGAGGGCGGGGGGAGGGCGGGGACGAGGCAGGCGTGGGTGGGGGGGGACGGCGTGGGGGCGGAAGCAGAAGCGAGGGCGGTGGCGGGGACGGCGGCGGGGGCACGGGTTCGATTGATTCCATGTTCCAGTCTTGCTGCTGCTGGCGATTGAAGGAGGAGGCGGCGGAAGAACTAGCAGGGTGATGATGTGGGTTGTGAGGTCGGGAGCTGCTCTTCTGGTTCGGGTGCAGGGTGCTGGGGCAACCGGTGGCAAACGCTGTTGGGGAACACTTCAGACGGCAGATGCGGTGGCGAATGCGAATGTGGGTGGAAGAAACGGAAATGCCGGCAGTCAAAAACCGTCGGTCGTGGTAAGAAGGCGTGTTTGGGGTGAGCGCGAGAAGGGGAGAGGGATTCGAGCGCGGAGGGGGATGGAAATGGGGGAGGAGTGGGAGAAGGTGGACGAGGGGGAGAGGAAGGGGAAAGTTGGCAGAAGCGGAGGTTGGGGAAAGATGAGTTGAGACTGTGAAGATGTCGGTGTTTGCGTGGCGAGGGAGAGACGAGCTGACGGTGGGTGAGTGGCGTTGCAGTGGTGGTGGCGGCCGTGGCGGTGGCCGTGGCGGTGTCGGGCGGTGGTCGTGGCGGTGGCGTGGCGGTGGTTGTGGCGGCGGTGGTGGCGGTGGCGGTGGCGGGGCGGTGGCGGGTAGGCGGTGGCGGTGGCGGTGGCGGTGGCGGTGGCGGCGGCGGCGGCGGCGGCGGTGGCGGTGGCGGTGGCGGTGGCGGTGGAGGCGGTGGCGGGGCGGTGGCGGTGGCGGTGGCGGGGCGGTGGCGGTGGCGGTGGCGGTGGCGGTGGCGGTGGCGGTGGCGGTGGCGGGTGGCGGTGGCGGTGACGCGCCTCGCGGGCATTCACATGACGCAACGCCTGCGTCAGCCGGCGGCGGCGGCGACGCGCGTCGCACAGTGCACAGCGTAAGCGCGAGCGGGCGGCCGCGGCGGGGGCTCCCGGGAAGGGAACCGGGAAGCAAACGTCCCGGATGCCGGGCGCAGTGGGCCCGAGCACCCGCACGCACCAACCGAATCCTGGCTCTCTGGGAGAAACCATGCCACAGTGGGTACACGGTCCCACCTTCAACACAGAAACCCCCACTACACTGGCGTTTCGTAACGTGGTGGATAACATTAGGTCATTTTTACACCCCCTGCCTTATAAAATGAATCTGTATAACAGTGATAAGCATATATTTGAGGCCTTGAGTCCCGTTGAGAAGGACGTTCGTGAATTAATTAAAAGATTCATTTTATAAAGTGGGAGGTGTAGAAATTACCTAATGTCATCCGCCACGTTAAGAAAACCCAAGTATACATCGCCCAGTATATCGTCCATTCTCTTCTAACCTCCTCTCGCCTCATCGCTTGACCTCGACGCTTCGCCGGCAGGCGACTGTTTTGAGCTGGGCGCTGGTTAAGCGTGTGTTAGTGGCCATACAAATCTTGCTGGTACGAATTGAAAAACGTTCATTAAACAATTATTGTTACGAAAACATCTTAATATTGAAATAATTGTTGAGTTAACAAAATCCATTTTAATAGTAGTAGTATACATTCCTATAAACATATTTTAAACATTAATTCAAATTCAAATTTTTAAATCACTACTTACCTATATAAATATTTTATATAATATTCAATGTTATTGTTAGATTTGATATTACCTAATTACCAACCAATAATTGTTTTGAACTCAAGTTGTAATAAGAGAAAACAGGTTTTACTGCTAATCCCATAAGTGTAGTTCATGTTTTGTCGCAGGAGGGAGCAGTAAACCTCCCGTGTTGGATAGAGAGATTCGGCGCCGACCGCCCGAGCTAGGATAAGCTCTAAGCTCCCGACCTATGAGGTAGTTAGTGCACGTAAGTGCAAGTAGGGGTATGTAAATAAGGGTGAGGATAGTTCAAGGAAGACGAAGGAAAGAACGCAAGCGATCCCAGACCCGTTTTTTAGGGTACTGTTCCGGTATTCGCGTATTTCGCCGATTGATCGGAGAAACCACGGAAAACTACCGATGACAGGAGCTGGCCATTAGAATTATCCTCCAGATCGCTGTTGAATTCGACCAAGCCATCTAGCTAGTATCGAAAATCTTGCCAGCCATGGGACTGGATTCCTATGACCTCCCGGTCATAGACACTCCAGTGACATCAGTTGATTTGATTTCATTTTTTCGTGTTTCCGGGCGCGTCAACTGCTTTGGTCATTCGTCCCGTTAGTGTACTGAATGATTGTTTCTCGAGAGATGCGTATCTTTCCGCTGGATGGCGAGATCGGCGCCGACCTTCAGTCGGCTAGTCTTCCCTAACCAGACTCCCATCAGTGGATACTGCCCATCGGACAGTTCTCTCCTGACCGGCCTCCCGAATATGTGGTAGATGCATGCATGTAAGTAGTGTGTGGTGTGTGTAGGGGGAGGATAGGACCGGGAAGGGAAGGACAGATCGCGCGGGTCCGTGGCCCGTTTGTTAGGTGCTGCTCCGGCATTCGCCTGGTGTTGATCGGAGAAACCACGGAAAACTACCGATCAGAGCAGCCGGCCACTAGAATTCTCCTCCAGACAGCGACTGAATTCGACCTAGCTGAAAAGCTAGTGTCGAAAATCCCTGCGCAAACAGGACTCGAACCTGGGACCTCACGGTCAGAGGCGCTACAGTGACATCGGTTGATGCTGTGAGTCACCTAAGTCGGCATGATCTGCTGTAACGTGCTATACGTGTAACATGGGTTTACCGAGTTTGAGGAGGTCTCACTGTCCGGGATCTGCCACGTCTGACAGTTTCCCTAACATGGACCCCGTCTAAATCTAGAGAAACAGATTATCATCATCGTGATTATTAGAGACGATTGGGGTCCAGCAGCAGGCTTCAATCTCGTCTCTCTTCCTTCTCGCCCGCTTCCATTCAGATGATATTTTGTATTTATAATTGTTTCCCACCTATTCTCTTACCTTCCACCGTGCCCTTTATAATTATTTCCAATATGCTGTCTTTCTTTTTCAAAACATATCCCATCAAATCCTTATTTATTTTTCTTACCTCCCGCAAAAATCGTCACTTAATCAATTTTATAAACGTTTCCGTCCAATTAATCCTTTCCATGATTTTCCAAAATTCACATTTTAGAGATCACCAATATGAGAAGATTGTGCGACGTGTACATCAAGAGACACCCTAATACGGAAACTATAAGGGAAGGAGTTCAAGAATTTGCAGATCATTAATTCTGATATATAGCCACGACTTCAGTAGATAAGATGCGGTACATGAACAATTCGTTAGACACTTCGCATCTAATTTGCCAATTGCTCGTCTCCCTACAACATTTCTTAAAAAAGGATGAAAAATTACACAAAAGTGCTCAAATTTTCGAAAAATTTACTGACTTTATTTCAAAATTATCTTTACGAAACAGTTTCATAATGGAAAAAATATCTATCTTCATAATTGTAATTGTAGAAGACGCAGAAAAAAAAATTGAATTTTTGCAATTTCGAAAAATCAGAGAGGGAGATCTCTTAAAGATGAGACCTGCACCATTCTCCTAAACGTGCTTCACACTATACAACAACAAAATTTAATCAAAAAACGATGGTGGCAATTTTGAAAAAACTCCAGGGGCTTCATTTAAAGTTTCCCCAAAATTAAAATATCTGTTTCAAATTCAAGTGGTGGCGATTCAGCTAGATCGATTGCGGAATAAAATTTTGGAGAAAATCGTCTGCACAGTTTAGCCGCTAGCGCTGTTCACAGACGGACAGACGGTTTTACTGTCATTAGATTTTTCGGTATCAAGAACCAATACATGAATTCTGGCTATAACACGTGTTAGATTTTTTTTCTAAATTTAGCAACTGAATTTATAAAAGTTTTTTTCTGCAGAACATTTCCTTTTTTTCGCGCAGCATTACAAAACTTTCTCTCTACTCCGTAGCGAGAAGGTAAAAATAATTAAACAGACATCCACGGTTGTCAATTAATCAACGCACGATCGCGGACGATTCGTGGCCACTCCGCTGCTTCCATGATTTCCGGACAGCGCCATCAGGCTCTCCGGCAAAATTGGGTTCCGAGTTTGATGCAGGGGAGTCCGAAGGACGTCGGCTTCATGTAATGCTGTTAATGAAAATATTATCACAGTCACTCGACTGTGACTACAGGCGAGCCTGTTTTTTATTTCTTAAACACATTTATTACTTTCGGAACGTTTACATCGTTCAGTACAATTACCTTACAGATGTATTTTCAGACTTATCCTAGTTAAAATATCTAAGCTAACTTAATCTCTACATTGGAGAGGATACTCTAGGGGAGAATCTCAGTGTTACGAATCGTGGTTGGCTAAAATTTTGAGGAATGCTTCAAAAGGAAATCTACTTTTTATTCGAGTGTGGGTTGGATTTTTCGGTAGTTTGTAATGGGATCCTGCTGGTATGTCTGTTAGAATTTGGTAGAAGTTGTGTGATATTTGTGCTATTTGGTTTATTATTGTATTGATGTTTAATTCTGAATGAAGTTGTTTATTACTTATGAACCAAGGGGCATTTGTGATTAATCTTTAAAATTTATTTTGCATTACTTGAATTTTATTGACATTTGTGGGGGCTGCGTTTGTCCATATGGAGCATGCATAAAGCAGTAGTTGTCTGATTATAGTTTTGTATAAAGTATAGTTTGAAAAATTTACTTGTGTTCTGAGCTTGATGTAGGGGAGTAGACGCCTGACGCGCCTAGTCTGATGTGGGGGTCTACGCGAGGGGTCCAGGGGCAGCGTGTGCCTCGGCGCCGTCTCCCACACGGTCGGAGCCGCTTCTTGTGCGTCTCACGTGCCGTGGCCCGCCGCGCCACGCATGCGCCAACAGCCACGAGAGGGGGGGGTGAGACGTTCGACGCCCAGTTCGCACCACTGTTCCTTACAGCATGCCGGGCATCCATTTCCCAAAGACGTAGGATGGACAAGCGACAGTTATCGAAAACAGATCAATACCACATATCTGACCTTCGGATAACAGATCCTCTCTGCCTCAGCAATTCTTGATCCCAATATTTTGAGCCTTTTTTTTAGAAAATTTTGAAAATTCGTTTGAAGCTTTGTGTAAATTATCCTCCAAAATCGTCAACCCCTTTGAAATTCGCAGGACCTCCAGTTCGTGCAAATCAATGTGTGCATATCAATTATGAGGAAAAGACACGAAACAGTGTAAGTGGAAGAGTTGACTACAGGCAGGCAGATGTTTTGCCGTCTATCAATTTCTCGGTATCAAGAACCCATGAAACATAAGAGTCTCACGTTTAGAGGAAGGATTTTAGCACGTTTAGGAACACGATTTATGCACTTTTTCGTTACCAGACTCCAGCAATAAGAGTTTTTGTGTAACAGACGCCGATTTCCGGCAAACGATTACAATACTAAAGCGAGAAAGAAAAAATAATTTTCGATTGAGCAGGAAGCTTTGTAGATACTTCTTCCTGTAGAATGGAGGTATATCATCGGCCTCAAGCATCTTGAAGCGGACCAAACAGAAGGTAAATAGTTGTAACCAAATCAGAATTGTATCTGGAATGCACTAACACTCCATTAATACAGATCTTTAAGAGCACATAAAGATTTTGAAAATACAGTTTTTTAAGAGTTTTAGCGCCGGAATGTGAATGTCCCTTGTTTTAAATAAAACAATGTCAAAACAATGCTTAAAGATTAGAATGACTTTCGACAATCCATCTTGGCGTTCTGATTTGCAAAACCAGACTAAGGTGCTTGTATTTGCTACTACATCATTAGATACTCATGGTTATTCAGAATCAGGGCACGGCTGTTTGACTCCTTTTGAATGATTTAATCCACCGATACACTCTTAGACAACGAAAACCATTGCATCCACATTGTCTGACATTCTCTAAGGATTTCAGCTTTGGGTATAAATTCAGATCACAAAAACGGATTACGAAATCCTCTTGTTTTTTGGTGCAAACGGAGAGTTATGAAACCATATTTACGTCACAACAACTGAAGCGAACATTAGGTGACAATGCTACAACTCACCATAAGCAAAGTCAACGATGTCAACTTTAAGGCTTGAAAATTCATAAAGCTCTACAGTCAATGTACACACAATTAGAACGAAAGAACTGATATTTATTTATTTACCCTCGAAATGCAGAGTAGCACTATTATGTATTGTATGTAAGTACAAAAATATATATTACATAATCAATATAACCTAAAATCTACTCTTATATAACAGTATATATGTACTAACTTATTTGCGTTCCTATGATAATCATACCTCTATTTCGTACCGAGTATATCCCGGTCCTGTGGAAAACTATTATGAAAGGTTATACTGTATTCCGATATTATTCGAAGAATACCGTCTTTCTTAGAAAACGAAGAAATTAAGAGATACCACAAAACTAATGATACTAAAATAGCACGAAGTTTCTCACCCGTACTTCACGAAAAGTACTCAAATTTTGCATAGTGAGTACGTGCTGTTTTTGTACCACGAGTTTCTAAATCTAGTAACTGGATTTATCAACTTTTTCTATACCAGGGCCCTGTAATAACAATGCTTTTGCTGAAAATTTGCCGTTTTTTCCCGCAGCCGCAACTACCAGTCGGAGCAGCCGGCCGTTAGTATTGCCTTAAGATAGCGGGTGAATTCGACCTAGCTGACAAGCTAGGGACAAAAATCTTGCCACCGTCGGGACTTGAACCCTAGGACCTCCCAGTCAGAGGCAAAAATTCGACATGGGATGGGAAAGATGCGGAAGTGCAGCAGGCCCAAATATCAGAGTTCGAAATGGTTTCTCGTCAACTAATCTGTAAACTGCTTTCGCTCCTGAGCTCGTCAGGTGGAGCCTTCGCCTACGAAAGCTCCACTTCCCGCGTATTCAAGGCCTGCACCTCCCGCTGATTCATTGATTGATTGCTTTTTTCGTGTTTCCGAGCGCGTCGACTGCTTAGGTCATTGGTCCCGTAAGTGTAGTGTACGTTTTTATCGGTAGATGGCAGTGATCTTCCCCCGCTGGATGGCGAGATCCGGCGCCGACCTACCGTCGGCTAGTGAGGTTTCCCCTAACCAGGACTCTCCCATCAGCGGGGCACCGCCCCAGCCAGAACAAGCCGTAAGCGCCTGACCGGTCATCCAGAATATGTGGTAGTGTAGTGCTTACTAGTGTAAGTGTGTGTAAGGGGAGAGGATGGGACAAGGAAGAGGAAGGAAGGATCGCGCGCGTCCGTGGCCCGTTTGTTAGGTACTTCTCCGACATTCGCATAGTGTTGATCGGAGAAACCACGGAAAACTACCGATCAGAGCAGCCGGACGCTAGAATTCTCCTCCAGACAGTGACGGAATTCGACCTAGCTGAAAAGCTAATGTCGAAAATCCTGCCACCGTCAGGACTCGAACCTAGGACCTCTCAGACGGTTGCAGTGACATCAGTTGATGCACTAAGCTACCGCTCCCGGTCCCACCACCCGCCAAACGGCCGATGGTGAACGTACGAAACATGTCTGTTTTGACTCGTGTTCTGATTGTCAAAAACATTTGAAAACTGAACAGTCTGCGTTTTGGATTATCCACTATCCGCTGGTAAAGTCCCATTAAATTTCGAGTGTCCGACGTCGCGAATGTGATGTGTACGATGATGGGCAAGCTAAAGTGTAGATATCTGAGCGAAAATGTTTCTCAGAGCGGAGTATCTTCGACCGGGTTGAAGGAAGCCATTGCCCGCCGAAGAATTTCTCCGTTGGGATCTTTCGGGTCTTCCTGGAACTCACCAATTGAATGCCGAGGCGTGCGAAGGATACCCAAGTTGGGGCAGGTTAAGGCTGGCTGCCCACTCCTTGACGCACGTCGTCGCCGGCCCACAAGCGCTCTCCAACAGGGCACGTCCCTGACACATGGTACCACGCACATGCCTCGCACGCGCAACTAAATCGCACATAGTCTCCAAGACAGAAAGTCATCTATCAAGTCGAGTGGTAGATCTAGTGAATCAGTTACGACACGAAAACAACCTACTTCAATGAGCAAGTTACGTAAACTTTACTTAGGAAACACACATGAAAAGAGATACAAATGAAAGAAGAATGAACTAATGTAGAATTTAAAGTCTTTATTTCCAACGCATTACTTAACTTACAGCAATAAGAAAGAAATTACCGGGAGCGGTAGCTCAGAGAATCAACTGATATCACTGCAGCGCCTCTGACCGGGAGGTCCTAGGTTCGAGTCCTGACGGCAGCAGGGTTTTCGACACTAGCTTTCCAGCTAGGTCAAATTCAGTCGCTATGTGGAGGAGAATTCTAGCGGCCTGCTGCTCCTTCCTCTTTCTTGTCCTATCCTTTCCCCTTTACACATATACTTACACTTACATGCATTACACTAGCACAAATCCCGGGAGACCGGTCGGGAGCTTAAAGTTGTCCCAGCTGGGGCGGTGCCCGCTCGTGGGAGAGTCCTGGTTAGGGGGAAACCCCACTAGCCGACGGTAGGTCGGCGCCGGATCTCGCCATCCAGCGGGGGATGATCACCACCATCTCCCAGAAAAAATATTCACTACACTAACGGGACTAATGACCAAAGCAGTTGACGCGCCCGGAAACACGAAAAAATCAATCAATCAATCAAAAGAAAGAAATTGTTGCAGCTACTACAGCCATTGTTTGGTGAACCTATACGGGGAGAACTTTTAGTAAATTATACTGTTATTTTAACCTAGAAATAAAGTGGAGTGGCAATAACGCACGTTTTCAGTCCAACAAGCGTAATAAGCGTGCCAGTGAAAAATATTCGGTTTCGCGCGTCGAGCGTTAGGCGATGTATCGCTCCTTCTCAAGGCCAGGGGAGGCAGCTTGTTGCTGGCCGCCTTCCCGTCGCCGTGCGACGCAGCGCGGCGCGTCGGAGCGATTGAGGCTGTCAGGGGGCGGGCACGCGGCCAGCGCGCCGCCAAATACAATCCGGGCGGGCGAATAACACAGGCGAAATGCCACGTGCACGTTCACTACACTACTACGTAGTATCGTGGTGTAGATTTGATTTGATTTCATTTTTTCGTGTTTCCGGGCGCGTCAACTGCTTCGGTCATTAGTCCCGTTAGTGTAGTGCATGTTTTTTCTCGGGAGATGGTGGTGGTCTTCCTCCGCTGGATGGCGAGATCCGGCGCCGACCTATCGTCGGCTAGTGGGGTTTCCCCCTAACCAGGACTCTCCCACCAGCGGGACACCGCCCCAGCCGGGCCAAACTCTAAGCTCCCGAGCAATCTCCCGGAATCTGAGGTAGTGTAGTGCATGTTAGTGTAAGTGTGTGTGTATGGGGAGAGGATAGGACAAGGAAGAGGAAGGACAGATCGCGCGCGGTCCGTAGCCCGTTTGGTCGGGTACTGCTCCGGCATTCGCCTGGTGTTGATCGGAGAAACCACGGACAACCGATCAGAGCAGCCGGCGGTATAATTCTCCTCCAGACAGCGACTGAATTAGACCTAGCTGAAGCTAGTGTCGAAAATCCGCCGCCGTCAGAACTCGAACTCAGACCTCCGATCAGAGGCGCTACAGTGACATCAGTTGATGCACTGAGTTACCGCTTCCGGTCGTCGTGGTGTAGAGATACTACAATGCTAACGCTAACATTTTTCGACAGAACAACCTGTTTTGTGGGACTCTGATACCGAAAACTCAGTTAGTTTAATAGCTTTATGTAGTAAATTTCTTACTAATAAGGTTCGGACGAATGGTCAGACGGACGAAGTAAACGGACAGACTGACGAAAGGGCACACGGGCAAATATAGACGGATAGACAGACGGGCGTTTTTCCGTGTCTCTCTTTGTCGGTCAAGGGTCCAGAAAACGTGGATTTTCACTATACAAAATGGTAGAGGAAGATATAGAAACAACATTTACGCGCTTTTTTTATACCAGAAAGACACAATACAATTATTGTTATAAAAAACTGCCGATTTTTGCCGTAGCATTACAATACTCTTTCCTCCGTAAGTAAAACGTAGTAAAGCGAGAAAATAAAATTAATAAAATGGTTTCTCGGAGTGTACGTGTCTCCGATTCCAAAACGGTACATGTTTATTATTTAATGTTAATGAGAACATGCTGGAGGTTCAAAAAATCCTAAAATGACTCAACCTACAATACCGGACTATTGTAATACGATCAAGGAATTCCCGCACAACACGAGAAGCTTCATGACTGAGTCACATGAAGGCGTATGCTTCCGCGGTAGCTGTCAATAGACTTTCTAGGCGCAACCTAAGCACAGTTGTCAACGGTTTGGCCGTCATACTGCAACTTTCCTCAGAGCGAAACGCGTGGAGGGGGAAACACATGGATTCATCAAGAATGAAATTTTCTCCACTCGGGTAACGGTTGGACGTTCGGAGAATGCATCGGAGAAATGCATTTTTTCAGTTCCTTGAGCAAATCTTCGCCTATGCAGAAGGGGCGGCCATGGATGCCCTTTCTCTCTTGTGGTGGAAAATTTATTCATTGAAGCATTCGATACGATGGTCCTGGAGAAAGCCCCACATAAACCATCATTGTCACTCCGGTATGTGGACGATACGCTCGTAGTTGCATGGAGCATGCAAGCGGAGAAAGCATCGGCAATCAGGAAACGGTCCCTCTTGGCGGTATGGGAGATGGGAACGCCCGAGGTCGGACGACAAGTATACTTGTGGTTTCGTAAAGTGGCGGATGACATTAGGTCATTTTGAAACCTCTCACCTTATAAAATTAACCTTTTTAATTAATTCGCGAACGTCCTTCTCAACGGGGTCCATGGCCTCAAACATATGGTTTTCACTGTTATAAAGATTCATTTTATAAGAGGTGTAAAAATGACCTAATGTCATCCGCCACGTTATGAAAACCCAAATATAGCATCGGGGAACCGCCCCCTGACGAGACTGGGCCTTGCGGTAAAACAGATATTTCCAGGTCTTGTGGAGACGCAGACCCTGATCGACATTCAAGTTGTGGGAGTGTTTGATGGTTTCCACTGTCTCTTTTACCATTCTAGATATCCAGCGGTCTTCCATGATCAAGAGGCAGGTGTCATAAAGAATGGCGGGCCCAGTTTTCAATGCATGGAGGGCTGCGGCCGATTTATTTATATTATTATACTTGCAGTGGCACGTGTGCACGGAGGCGTTCCGCAATGGTTCGCCCCGTTTCGTCGATGTAAAGTGAATGCCGTTGCATGGAATCTCTTTTGCCCGTGATGCCAGAATGTAAGGAACGCGGTCTCTAGCATGTACTAGATTTTGCCCGAATGTTACATGGGATTTGTAGGCCGTCCTTACGTCGAAGTGGCTCAAAATCTTACCAAATTTGTGTCTCATCCCTTGCAAAAGAGCCATAGAGCGGTTCCCAACGCAACGAAGTGTAATGATGTCATCCCCAGTGCTAAAGGGGGGCGCTGTCTGCCGTTCGACTGCGTTGGCAGCGTTAGCTCTGTTCCCGTTAGCTATAAAACTGCCCTTGTGGGACTCCATGTGTGTTTCACAGTGAAAAGATTTCTCAACACGTACTGTAGTTTTACGAATACAGAGTTTGCACCTCCTTTCCCCGTTTAGTTGCCTAATGATGGTGCGAGTCGACGTATAGGTAACGGCTAGTAAGGGTCGGTGTCCTGTAAATATTGTGCTCCACACTGCCATTAATTTTGAGGTGCTGGAGGAAGTGTGACAAATTGTGAAGGCCTTGGGGCGACACTACGAGCGTATTGTCCACATACCGGAGTGACAATGATGGTTTATGTGGGGCTTTCCCCAGGACCATCCTTTCGAAGTCTTCTATGAATAAATTTTCCACCACAAGAGAGAAAGGACACCCATGGCCGCCCCTTCTGCATGGGCGTAGACTTGCTCAAGGAACTGGAAAAAATGTGGACAGGCGGCAGAAATCAGCTAAGTCAACCAATTTTGTAGTGAGCCCGCGGACCAATTTGTTTCGTATGAAAGTGGCTGTCTTTTTCACCGAAAGGTAGAACATGGTGAAAAAAGACGTGACATTATTGACACCTTAATATAAAGACCCTCATTTACCTACATCTCATTCAGTATAACCCTTCAAACGTGTAATTAATATCAAAGGCCTTGGTATTGTAAAAAAAAATAAATATGTGTAACCATCTCAATGATCTAAATTCCCAAAAATTGCACTTATGACAATTTAATGTTTGTATGAACTATATATTGAAACATGCGCACAAACTGCTCACAATTATTGGGCGTTTCGTCGTAATCCGTTTCCCGAATTTATGTTAACATGGGCGCCAGGAAAAAGGTTACGATAATATTTTTACCTATTATTGCTTCAAAGAAAACTAAATATTGTCCCGCTAGCTGGGTCGATGGGTTTGCTTCTGAAATAATCGCTATTACCTATTGATAGCCGATTACCCGATTTGCCATCCATACAGAGTGGCGAGAATATATATGTATATGTATATATATATATATATATATATATATATATATATATATATATATATATATATATAGATAGAAGATTTAAGCAACCAACAAGAACAAATGTCAGAAATTGTACGCTATGTAGATACAAATAATGGAAAGTGTAGGTTGAAGGATTTTTTTCATTACTTTTATAAAAATCGATAAAAAATCCGGCGTAGACTTAGGACAAATTGTAAATACATTAGGCCAAAATGTTCTTATACTATCAAACGAAATGGGACAGTCGTATGACAATGGTACTAAACATAGCAAGTAAATAACAAGGTGTTCAAGCGCGAATCTTACAATTGAATGATCATACCAGATTTTTACCATGTAGTTTTCTCTCACTAAATTTAATTGGAGTTCATGCGTCTTATGTAACACGAGAAATGACTTTTCGGTTCAGGTTTTTCAGCACAGTGCAAAATATTTTTAATTACTTTTCCGGATCGATTGAACGTTGGCACATTTAAATCACATTTAAATTTGGCTTTGAATGTTTTTTCTGAAACGAGATGGTCATCAAAATATAGATAGATAAATAGATAGATAGATAGATAGATAGATAGATAGATAGATAGATAGATAGATATATAGATAGATAGATAGATAGATAGACAGATAGATTGATAGATAGATAGATAGATAGATAGATAGATAGATAGATAGATAGATAGATATATAGATAGATAGATAGATATTTATTATTCTGCAGATAGGTATATACAACCTGGTGGCAGAACTCTACAATTAACATATTACTAATATTAACTTTAAATTACTTAACAACGTAACATTAAATTCTTTAAAGACATAATAATAATAATAATAATAATAATAATAATAATAATAATAATAATAATAATAATATGCTAACAATAATAGCATTAACTACATTTTATGGTTGACCTCCGCAGTATAATTCAATTCACGCACTGTATACTCAACTACCGCAAATAATTAAAAAAATATTAATACCATTGTAGAAGGAACTGATAAAGGAGGACACGCAGCTTATTCTGTATCTTTAGCTAAAATCATTTTAAAAATTATTAACTTCGAATTTATTTGTTTACTAGTCGTATGGGATCATATTCTTAGACTATCTATAAATAGCATTTTATAGACCAACCGTTTCCGAAGAAATTGCATCAAATCACTAACAGGGTCTAGGGGCTTTTTTTAATGATTTCAGAAAAAATCAAATAGATCTGTGCATTGGATTGAGCAAAAAATGTAGCTAATAAACTGTCGATCGAACTAGACTTTCCTGAAAAGCTAGACACTTAGCAAATGGAATAGAGATTACAAAGTTTAGTTGCCATAGCTTTTAATTTTGTTTCCTTACAGGACTTTCGTTACACGTATGGAACGGAACTTTTACAAGCAAGATTCTTGGTGTGTAGACTGTTTTTTCACGTATATATCGTACTATGTTTGCAGTATTTGGAATTTTTTTGGATTTTTTTTTAATTTATGGGAGTGTTATACCAGAGTATTTACTTGTTATTCGTTAACTGTGTGCGTGACACGTTTTGGAAAACCATTGTTGTGGTTTTGTTCAGCAGCATTGTTGCTGCTGAAGGCTTGTAAATTGTAAACATTAAAAGTTTGAGAAAATGTTGAAAATGACCCAGGGGCTTCATGCAAAGTACCCCCAAAAATTAATTAATGTTTTTCAAAATCACAAAGCTGCAACTCAGGTCACATCGACAGGGGTTATTCAGTTTGTAAAAATCATAAGCATAGTTTAGACGCTAATGTTGTTCACTAGACGGACAAACCGACACACAAACGTATGGACGAAGGTTTTGAGAAAACAAACAACACTTTCGGTATTAGGGAACCCCCAAAAAGTGTATTTCCGTTGAAACCTCGAAATTGATTTTCCGAGGCATTACATAACTTTCTCTATACTTCGAACATTACTCAGTATACGTACGTATACGAAAAAGTAACAACGGAAGCAAACAGCAAAATGGCGTTTATGTTATCTGGTACAGTGCATTTAGCACTATCCGTACAAAAAGTTTGAAGAACAAATTTAGATCAGTTTCTGACAAAATCTTGTTTTTAATATTCATTAATATTCTTCTTACTTCATTCAAAATACGGCAACACTACTAATACTATTAAAACAATGAACATTGCATTAATTAAAGAACTATTTGAGGGAAAATAATTTGAAGAAAAAATTGTATCTTGAATACTGTAGCAAGGCGTCAAAAAAATTCAAAATTTTAAATTCGAAATTCAAAGTTAACGGTGAGTGTTAATTGCAGTCACTCCATTCTTACAGATTTTAAAGAGAAAATTTGACCTTTTTTTATTGAAAATGTTTCAGGAGGATCACGCAAAGGATCCTCAAAATTTAAAGAATGTTTTTCAAAATTGCAGAGCTTTGAGCTGCACTAGATAGATTGGGGAATGATCATTTTGAAAAACATCGTAAAAAATTGCAATAGTTCAGAAACTAGTGTTTTTCACATATGGATGGTCGTTTTGATTAAATAAAACACTTTTCGATCTCATGGTCTATTTCCCTTGAAATCTCGAAATCAGTTTTCCGCAGCGTTACATTACTATATCCATACAATTTAGTATATGACTCCGAACACACGTACGTACTCCAGATACTAAAAAGAATTTCATGAATTTCTTTCGCTGACTATTTATGTTTTACGTAATTCGCAATATCATACTATTGTGCATTGACGTTCTTTTAACCGAATCCACCCTTGCAGAAATCACATGCTCCTCAACAAGTATGCAGAAATCAAAATGCTTTTTGTGAAGATATGAAATAACAGTTGGATAGAAGCCATATAAGAAAACAAAATTCAAAATAACCACAATATAATTCGTAAATTACGGTATTCAATACCAACTGAATTACTTTCTTGCTTGAACATTCTACGAAATAGAATTAGGTACCGTTAATTTTAACGGAAATCATGTTTAAAAAGACTAATGAATTCTTTTCAGAATAAAATAAATATAGGGGGTTCACTAGGAACCAAGAACAGTTCTTTAATATCTTTTTAAATAAGTAACGAAGGCTCTCCTTTAACTCCACTTGGCCTGTGCTTCTTTCTTCATTTCTTTGGCACTCGGCCGGAGGAAAGCAAAAGTGCCGGTCTAAAAGTGCAGGCGCGCTAGTAGCGAGGACGCACACGGTGTGTTTGTTCATCACCCAACTGAAACTCAATAGGCTTCGGAATTTGGAACTGACAATATGTGGATGAGACTGGTACAGTCCGAAAAGATTCATTTCGCAAAAAGTCATTAAAAATTAAGAATTTAAATGAAGGGAAATTAAGAACATTATTAATACATAGTCAATCATGTGGCACTAATCAAAAACACAGACGGCCCACTTCCAAAAGGTCACAACTCAAAATTCTCAGTTTAAATATATTATTGTTTTAATGTTTACTATTGCTCTGAGAAAGTCAGTTTACATCACTTGAATTTTAAAAAATTGTATATCTTTGCCATTAATTTCAAATGTGTTATCTAAACTGACATTTTCAGAGGGTATAAAAGTTCAAAACTGCAATTTCTCAAAACTTAAAGCTTTTTAGAGGTGGGCGGTCGATATACATAAAACACACAATTTATAAAATAATTCAATTAAAACATTAGTCTGTACTATAACAACATTACATAAAAACTAACGTGTAGCCTTCTTTCCCAGGAAAACATAGGAGTTTCATTCTTTAGACCAGTTTTTCTTGCAAATAAGAAATTTACAAGAAGTTTTTCTTGGTCCTTACAAATGTTACATGAAAAATGAATTTTCCAACGAATGTTTTAGATCTTGTCTCAGATTGTTTATAAACTTCAAAATTATCGTACACATATGACCATTCACTAAAAACGTTTACAAAACACATTGCAGTAATTCCCAAGTAATATGAGTTTTACACAACATTCCTTTACGCATGACTCTGAGCAGAATGTTAAGCGCATCCAGTACAAAAATAACGTCTACAAATGCTGCAGCCTTCAGCTTCACAGGAGTACTTGGGGGCAATACACCCGGATACCAACAAGCGGGACCCCGCAATTAAAGAGAAGTTTATGTAAATAAGCAGTCACGAAAAAAAATGCAAAGTAAAGAGAGCCGACCAAATGAAAAAATTGACCATTTAACTCATAAATAGCAGTTCCGGGTCTTAGAAATAGATGGAAGTATACAGGCATTTCATAAGAAAAACCCAAGTTTTCTAAAAAATTGGCACACGAATACCTGTAACGCCTCGCCCCCTCTTCATCAGTATAGTTTTCGAGATTCTGACCGTGTTGGGTAGAGATGGCAGATTTTAGCAATTGCTAAAAATGCAAAATATTACCAAACGATACAAAAATAGTACTTGTATGCCTACGGTCGGTGCAGTACTTTCTGATGGTTTTCAATCTGCGATAAAATGCGAAATCGATCGAAAAAAAAAGAAATCACGAACCAAGTGCGAAACTGTCGTGAATTTTTGAAATAATTGCTAACTTACATTTTATGGTTTCCTTCGTGTTCGCCCTTCTATCTAGGGGCATCGTCAAAAACACATTCATGTTTGAAAACATTTAATTTGACAGTGGCAACAGTGTAGAAGCTGAATGATTTTTCATAATATAGTTTATTGTTATGAAGAGAAATAGTTAAGGAAGCCACACTGAATATGAAATGTGTTACATATTCATTATAGTTATTTATAAAGATTTATCAAAATACATTTTTAAAAAATGTTGTTTTAATAAGTAGTTACAAATTGTAAGACAATCCTTTTTCTCACCTTTGAAAAGTGTTATACAGAAGTCTATAGTTCTATACGCGGAATCATTCTGTAGATTTAAAACTACTTCGTTAAATATTTGTTGAAGTTCGCAAATGGCGAAATATTAAATTAGTTTCCCTCATGACCTGATTTTAATAGGAAAATTGAAAAAGCATCTAAATAATTTTTTATCTCAAAGAGACCTCCCTTAACAATAATTTTCCCAACAAATGCTATAAAACGCGATATCTTAATTTTTGTAATGCTATCAAATGTTATAGCATTATTTTCAAAATGCGATTTTTTAAAATTGATAAAGCTAAATTCGACCATCACTAGCGATAGGTTTTCATCAGTGAGTTTTCTTTTCTTTTAAATAAGTGATGTCCTTGCGGTTAATCGCATTCCCCAAGGTTTTTGCACATTTCGCCATTTCATTCAAGTCTCATGCACTTCCTTATACAGAATTTTTACTAGTGACAATTAACCTCTGCCTAATGAGGCTAAATGACTATCCAGCTATTTATCACTGGCGTTCCCCACTGTAAAACGTAAATCATTTTCATAGGTAGAGAGATCAGTTTTATACCTCCGTTAGAGAGGTGGAACTAAATATAAACTACAAAGGAATTAACATATTCATTACCGTTATTAGAAATAAGTCTTTCGTTCATTCTGCGTGAAAATGTAGCAAGAACACAATTTACACAATCCGACTACTTTTTTTTAATTTGTTAATTTTTTCTGAACCAATATTTTTCTTTGTCAATAATGAACAACTTACCTGTGTCTGAATTGTTTCCAAGCTTCTGCAATGGAAATTTTTGCCTAGAAAGCATTTTTTCAAATCAACTTTTGATTGCTTATTGTGGCTCAGCCATTCAGTATCTCCTAGTAGTTCATTAAAAAAATATGCTTAAAATTGTCTTTAAAGTTTATTTTCGAATATTCGACGTTTCTTCCCTGCACACCTGTAGAATGGCCGTGAGGACAATGCGAAGTTTTGGTTTGGATTTAAATCTCTGCTACCATTGATTGCGGGGCATGTATGACTGTGTGTATGTATGATTGTGTATGTGTATGTATGATTGTGTACGAGTATGTATGATTGTGTATGTGTATGTATGTGTACGAGTATGTATGTTTGTTTGTTTGTATGTATGACTATTGTGTATGACTGAGATATCACTGACGGAGATTAGTTAAATGGGATGTTCAAAACGGAAATATTCCTCTGTATTATCATAGAAACACATATTTAAAGCAACTGTTTCCGTATTATGAATAATTTTTGATGTAGTTCTACATTGTCATTTCACATAATATTGTAATAAATTACCAACTGAACCTGCAATGAGTATTTATTTACTTGTTTATATTAAAAAAAATTCTGATTAGTTTTTGAAATCCCGTAAGTCATAAACATTTAAATAAGACCAGCGACTATTGTACTATTGATACAAGTAAATTACACGTTTCCATGATATTCTCAATCAAGATTTATCCATCAGAGAAAAAAGAGAAAAGTACTCTATTTACTTAATTATTCAGTGATTCTTGTTTTTCCACAACTTTACAACTCCTTACTTGCGGGATTTTAAAAATACCCAATTCAATAATCGAATGTTGAAATAGAGTAACGTGGTATATGAAGTGACTATCGAAATCATTGACCAATGACTGTGCAACGCATGTTCAAATCGGAGGGCGGCGGTGGGCAGGAAGGAGGACGGGCAGAGCGAGTAGAGGGCAGGGCGGGACGGCGGGCGGAGCGGGGTAGCTGGCTCGGCGCAGGGCGGGGCGGCTGGCAGGGCGGGGCAGTGAGCAGGGCGAAACAGCGGGCAGGGTGAGGCCCCGTCCGGGCATTGAATTGAATTGAATTGAATTTGCCTTATTTTACGTGGCGAGACTCAGGTCATGAGGCCTGCTCTTCCGTCCGACCACGCAAATTTCGTTACACTCCTTTCAGCAATCATGAGGAAAGAAGGTATTACTTGACGGCGACGAAACGAGGCGATTTGAATTTAGGCTCAGAGGATCTTTTACATGCAGTAAATGTCTAACATGGGACAGCCGGCTTACTTCCTCCGAAGGAAGTGGCGGGGGCGGGCGGGGAAGGGCAGGGGCGGGGGGACGGGGGGGGAACGACGGCGAGGGGGGGGGGCGGTGGCAGGGGGGGGGTCGGGTCTTGGGCGAGGCGAGCAGCGGGGAGGCGGCGAGGCAAGCGGTTGGAGCGCCGAGCGCGGCGCACAACGCGGCTTTTCATCCCATTTCGCCCAGAACCTTCGCCCCTCCCCGCCGCCGCCGCAGCCGGCGCACTGGCCGCTTCTCGGAAGCGCAATTGCCCCACAAATTGGGCGCAGTCAGCCGCCGGCCACCGCCGCGCCGCCCAAGGCGCGCGCTCGGCGCAATCGACGCTCGGGGCTGGCGACTTCATCAGCCAACGCGACGCACACACGGGCGAGGAGAGGGGCCGCTCGCCTTCTCTCTGAGAGAGCTGCTCCATCATCATTCAAAGCCCATACCACAACCACAACCAATACCCATACCAAATCACCACCCATAAAAATTTATACTTAGACTTCAACTAGACACAAAACTAACCTGGAAAACCCACATTGATATCAAAATTAAACAAGCAAGAAATAAATTATTCCAACTCCGGCCACTAATCAACAAACATAAATCTCTGTCATACACAAACAGTACAACACTATACAAAAAATAATCAGACCACTACTGCTTTATGCATGCCCCATATGGACAAACGCAGCCCCCACAAATGTCAATAAAATTCAAGTAATACAAAATAAATTTTTAAGATTAAACACGAATGCCCCCTGGTTCATAAGTAATAAACAACTCCATTCAGAATTAAACATCAATACAATAATAAACCAAATAGCACAAATATCACACAACTTCTACCAAAACCTAACAGACATACCAGCAGGATCCCATTACAAACTACCGAAAAATCCAACCCACACTCGAATAAAAAATAGATTTCCTTTTGAAGCATTCCTCAAAATTTTAGCCAACCACGATTCTTAACACCGAGGTTCTCCCCTAGAGTATCCTCTTCAATGTATAGATTAAGTAAGCTTAGATATTTTAACTAGAATAAGTCTGAAAAAACATCTGTAAAGTAATTGTACCGAACGATGTAAATCTTTCGAAATTAATAAATGTGTTTAATATATATAAAAAAATATCATTCAAAGCCTCATCTCATCCAAAGTCATAGGCACTGCCGCCACGACAAAAAATAAAACTCTATAGGTGGATAAGGGCCATTCTCATTTCGAAGGAATTCACGCCTCTACGTCCTTCCCTTTCCTGCGCTCAAACGATTGCAGTGGTCAGGTGTGCATGAAGGTGAATGTTGAAGGATGATGTTCCGTTAAAAATCGTGGATAGAACAGATGTAAGAAACGCACCATACCACACATGATGAAAACGTTCTTGCCTTACACGGGGCGAAAACTGGCGGCCGTCTGTTCCTTAAGGGTCGTCCATAAAGAACGTTTGGAAAGGGGGTTTGAGGCAGCGTTACCCTGTGCTACATAGGGGTATGGGGTATTAGTTTATTGTTACGCAACATTTGCTGAAATAATTCCTTTTTGAGACACACGAAAAGCATTAAAATAGTAACTAATTAATTTGTTTTAAAAATATAAATAAATTAAAGTTGTTAGATGTAAATTGTCACTAAATGGAAATATTTTTCTTAATTTTTTTATTGAATGTAAGATCACGAAGATAATTTTCAAAACTGATATTAATTTATTCTAAAATCCATTTAAATGGCTCAATAGACTCTGGCCTATAAGTCATCTACGACGGCTTGTGATACAAAATTTTCTCGACCCTGTGTTCACTCACAACTTGCCCCTCAATCTTTTTGTTCGGCGCAGTAAGCATCGCCAACTAATTCTGATTTTCATTAACAGACATTTTCATCATCATCATCATCTTCTTCTTCTGCTTCTTAGTAGGCTATAGGCCTGTTCCATTCCTTGGATTTAAAAGCATTCGTGCCATCGTCGCATCGGTCTGCCAGGATATCTTCTTCCCACAGGTCTATTGTCTCTCGAGACCCTTACAATGTCTTCATTCATTGTGAAATGAGACTAATTGCCCATGTTGTTCTTATGTTATCATTTCTTTGTCTACCCAAGAACGTTTTGTTTAAAATTTTCCTCAACACACGCATTTCTGCCACTTCTAGCCGACGTTGCATGCTTTTTGTTTCACCTCGTGTCTCTGCTCGGTCTAACTACTGATTTATATATTCTTACTTTTGAGTCTGGTCTCAAATATTTGTTGTACCACACTGAGGAATTTAAGCAGCCGTAAATTCTGTTTCCTTTCATGACTTGTTCTTTTAACTCCTTATTCATCTGCCCTGAGCTTGTGATCACGATCCCCAAGTATTCTGTTTCTAATACTTGCTCTATTGGTTGATCATCTAACACGAGCTTACATCGGATAAGATCTTTCGTTATTGTCATATTTTTTAATTTTGGTAACACGACTTACATGGATAAGATCTTTTATTGTCATATTTTAGTTCTTTGGATGTAGATCGTCATATTATAGTTTCTGCAAAGTTTATTAAATTCATGGAAAAATACCTTTTAATATATACCACAAATAAAATGAATACAATTTGTTTTTACTGTGCTCTAATTTTTTTCACATCTTGCATTTACAAGAGGGAGGGTGTTGTCGCATACGTTACTTAATTATTTAGGGGGGTTAATGCGCGCGTTACGGTTGCGTTCAGAGAGGATTCAAATATTCAAATCTGCGTTACTTATGGCGACCAGAGAGCTGCTCAATCGCTTCCGAGGCCGTCATTCAGAAGCAGTTACTGTGTTCTCCACTACCAAAGTTGGCGACGTGATACGAAATCGATGAAGCGCCAGCGCGCGAGGACCTCAAATGATTAACGTACTTTTGCCTACTATACGAATCGCACTTCGCCACTGCGAGAGCATGGAAGTATTTCAGTTCAAATTGGATCACACGTCATATACTCTGTGATAAAAACTCTCTAACTATTCGGAAACATGGCCTACCCTTGTCGAATATTTGCGGACATGGACGATATTATAAATATATTTCACTGAAAAAGCAGATGAAGTCTTGTCCAGAAGCAAGAAGCTCAGCGCTTGGATATGAACTGCAAAAATCAGATGAGTCAACTCAGGCTGCAATACAAAACTCTTCGTTGTTTATACACTATAACAATGTAACACGTTTGAAAATTAGGAGAAAGAAGAAGTGTATTGCGTGTCAATTCGTCTTGATAGCAACTCAAGACCTTGATAAAACCTTTCTTACAATATCTCAGGCCCGAAAATGTCACCCAATGAGATAAAACGTTTGTTATTTTTTGTTTGAGAACGAACATCTTTGTACTGTATATTATAACTTCGTTTATCTGAATCAGCGTCAATAGATTTTTTACGACAGACAATTACTTACGAATGAATGAATGGCTGGGTTGGTGAACTAAGTAATAGCAATAAAACAACGGTGAAATGAAACAAGGAGAAAATCTCGCCGTCTTTACCCATCACAAACTGAGTGACCACGGTTAGAAAGGGTAGTAAAGGGTATCCAGTAAGGGTAAAAATGTAATTAATATTAACAATTAATACATTATAATAGTAATATGCCCTCATCGTATTATTCAATAAATACATTTAAAAATTGAATGGTGCAACCTATTATTTAAAAAAAATTAATGTTCAATAATAAGATATTTCACTTCTGCGTTACAGCAATCATACATTGCTTTCTCTATTTGACAACAAAATGGCGCGAGTAACAATTGCATACCATATTCTCAACCTGGATATATTCACTTTGTTTCTTCGAGCACCTAAAAAACTGGATTTTTTTTCAAATAGTTAAGTTTGAACTTCGTGTAGTTTTGTAACGGTGTATATAAAGAAAGTAAGTATGAAATAAAGAATGTAATTTTAGCACACACTTCCTATATTTTGTCACGTTGTAAACTCTAATGGGAGAGCAAACGACATTTGATGGTGACCATAATCTTTATTGTCTGCGTTACTCGGACAATTAACCGCGATCATTACAGACGCGGCTCAAGGAGAAATTACAAAGAAAAGTGGCAATTACCCGGTACTCAATTAATGGAGTCTTTATTAAGTCCAAGGAACGATGCATAAGAAGACAGTTTCATTGTCCTGTCGCAAAATAAAGACAACGCTTCGATGTCTTTTGAACGATCTGGCATCAAGAAGATGTCGGCAAAGTCAAACAGCAGACAGAGCAGCGTAGTTACCGGCTTCGGCCAATATACCGAAATGTTCGGATAGCTTCTCATAGGCGTACGGATTTACATTCCTTATTACTAGTAGATGCAAAGAAAGTTTGCAGCAACATACCAAACAGCCCATCGGTCCCTCTTTAATATTAATTTTCCTTCGAATATTGTAAATATGTGCTACACTTCCGGAGGGCAGTTTGCTAACGAAGCGATAATGAAGAGCTTTCAACTTTCTGGCCTTTCTTCTTAAGAAGAGAAAGTATTGTAATCGTGCGCCAAATATAGGGATTTTTCGACAGAAAAATTCTTAATGCCGGGCCTTGGAAATGAAAAAGTTAATATATTTTGTCCTCAAATGTAGTAAATTACTTCCTCTAACACGTGAAATCAGAAACCATGTTTTGTGGATCTTCAATACTGAAAAATTGATTGACGGCAAAATGGCTGTGTGTCTGTACGTCTGCCAGTGTACCAGTTGTCCGCCCATCCCTCTGTCCGCTGTCTGTGTCAGCGCTAGCGTAAACCGTACAGAATTCACTAAAATTTATATTCTCTGAACGAACTCGTCCTGCGAGTTTGAAACGGACATTTTAATTTTTGGGGGTTCTTAAATAACCCTCAATATTTTCAAAATTTTCTGAAAAATGATTCCAAATTTTTGCTTTAAACTTTTTGTTGGGATATTGGTAAATGCACTGCAACAGGCGGCATAAATTAGTTCATTAGCGATTAATATATTCGTACGGTACAGTCAAAATAAAATTACAGGCCCATATATTGCGTAGGTTGACAGAAAAAAGTGTGGACCACAAGGTACAAAAATATAACTGTTTCAGAAACAACCATTTTAGGAAAATGAATGTTATTAATGTAAATCAATGTCATTGAACTATCATTCAATGTTTTGACACTACGACATTAGAGAGATCTAACCGTCTAGAAGTCATATGGGAGTCTTTTATTCCAGAAATATCTAAACGCCAGCCCTGAATATGCGTTCACGAAAAGCAGAAGATAATTTCACAATTACACATTATATTACATACGTTTATTCATTTTCAATGGACGTGATTAATTTCATCCTGGCAAGTGAAAGACGCAGATAGCCATCAAACACAACACCTCGAGAAAAAGAAAGTTTTCCTAGGCTCGTACTCCAAAAATGAATACTACAGGAATTCATTTTAGCATGATTTAACATCAAAATTTCACAGGAACAAAATTTCTTACACTTGTAGTTGTTGGAACGGAAATTTATCGCAGCGGTGTTTCCATTACCAACTCCATCGCAGGACATAGCTGACAGTGAATTGCTACTACGCCAGATTCCGCCTCAAAAGACGTTTTCCACAGTGTTCGCATCTTGCACCCCACGCACGACTATTTCTCCTCAGTTACTTGAACCTACTATTGCGACGCGTGACAGGTGAAACGAGCAATACCCGCAAACCCACTCGGTCTGAAATATATCAAACAAACGCACAATGGCCACACCAAGGCTCGACAAACTACATAAAAATACACATAATAAAATACACGACGACACTGCTATGAATTAACGACGCCATAAAACAAACCCCAACAGATAACGACGCTATTCAAATCAGGGCGCGAAATCAAACATAAATATTTCACGCGCGTGCGGCGCGGGCGCGCGGGCGTGCGGTCCAAATGACTGCCAGCGGAGCGCTCGCCCGTCGCATTGTGCGGGGAGTTATGCGGGCGGCTCCGCCCGGACTCTTCCCGGAGCCGCGTCCTCGAAGGACAATTGCGCCTCGGCCTCCAATTAGACCCGCGCCGCGCCGCGACACGACACGCCGCCGCCGCGGCCAAAAAGAACACGGCTCCGAAAGAAGACGCCGGCATAAAAGGGAAAAAAGAACTTTCCGTGAGACATAGACAAATCCTTAATAACTTCTATATTATTTTGACTATTCCACTGGTGAAATTAAAACAATAGTGTTTAACTATACGTATAAAATCCCCGTATACGTATAAAATCCCCTTACCCGGTATGGGTGGAGAAATCACGGGAGGCAGAGGAGAAGATGGACAGACGAGCTATGCAAAGCAGCTGGTCCCACCTGGACGAGACTGGCTCAAGAGAGAACAACATGGAGGCAACTGGGATATGAACGGCAAAAAGAAGATGATGATCCACAGTGCTATTAATCGATTTTAGTGAAATTGAGTGAACTTTAGTGAAATTGAATATCAACCTACTGTAACCCTGCTAAAGCAGGAGGCCTTTGCCCTTTACTGGATGTTATGGGCTAATAATAATAATAATAATAATAATAATAATAATAATAATAATAATAATAATAATAAAATCCCCCAATCAGGGCGGAGTATCTAAAAACATGTATAGCTTTTTCTTGCCGCCTCTCCCTACTGGTCAATGACAAGTTGCGACTCAACTATGGTAGGAGACGGTATGTAACGATGTGTTGTGTTGATGTGCAACTAAGCCCGCATGCACTGAAACTTAACATCTTTGATTTCAACACGCTTTCAGTTAGTTTCAATATTTGGAGCATTTGGGAACTGTGTTGGACGTAATTTCATTCGTCGAATAGTCCTATTAAATACCGCTCGTGGTTTGGAAATTATCAGATAAATCCCGTCCTTGCGCCGCGAGACGGGAATTTATCAACAATTTCCAAAACACTTATAGCACTATTTATGATAATGATCTTCAGTACTCTAACCTTTTCGGATGTCTTTGATCGATTGATTATTTCGTTTTTCTGGGCGCGTCAAATGCAACGATCATTTGTCCCTCAAGAGTCGCATGTTTTTTCCCTCGGGAGGTGGAGGTGATGCCACGTTGGATGGTGAGATCTGGTGCCGACATACACATCAGCTGGCGGGCTCTTCCGCGCCACGTATCTCCCACCAGAGAGGCGCCACCCCAGCCGCGACAAGCTCTACCCGAGCTCCTGACTAGCCTCCCGATCTGTGTGGTAGTGTAGTGCATGTAAGTGTAAGAGTATGAAAGTAAAGGGTGAGCAAAGAAGAGGAAGGAAAGAAGGACCACACACGGCCCGGGACCCGTTTACTACGGTACTGCTCCGGCATTGTCCTTATGTTAATCGGAGAAACCATTCCGGCCGAAAAAACACAGCTTCAAAAGAAGACACCAACAAAAGGAAAAACACTTCATGGGATGTAGACAAATCCTTAATAACTTCAATATTTATCTTTATAATGATTCTCAGTACCCAAGCTTTCTCGGACTGATGATTTGAATGATGATGAAGCAATGGTCGTATGAGACGCTGGGCAAACGGAAAATATCTAGAAAACATGCACCGACCTCGCACCGTTTATCACAACTTCCAGATGGATCGACCAGGAGTTACCGCAACCCACTGGTGAAGGGTGAGATATCATATTTCGATCGCCTGAGCCTTCACACAAAAATCTTACAATTTCTTCACATTCACTCTGGAAAAAGCTATAAGAATTTGTGAAGAAAAAAATTTAAAACATCATATTCACCAATGAATTTTTTCAAAAGAAATAAAGAATGGAAATAAATATCCTGGCATTGGCCGCCGATTTCGTTGTTCTTTCAGAAAACCTAACAAATGCAGGAGTGCAAATCAATTTCTTGACAGAATCAGTCAACAAAATAATTAGGGAATTTTAAAAGAAAATAAACCACCTATATTGTAACATAATTTTCAAAACTAGCGGTGCTTCAAAATGGCACTGGCTTTCTCGTACTAGTTAGTCTCCTAATCTCTTTAGTTTGGGCTGGCTTTTCGGTTTAACCACATACTCTTCATGTAAAGTGCCCCCAAATTTAAAATATTCTTATCAATATTGCAAGGCGGCGGCAGAGTTGTTAACAGAGGACGAGAGAAGAGAGAGAGAGAGAGAGACAGAGATAGAGCGTAACAGACAGAGGACAGACGTTAAAAAAAATTAGGAGACCCCAAAACGTACATTTCCGTTAAAATCTCGAAATAGATTTTCAATAGAATTCCTTAAGTTTCTTTATACTACGAGTATTACTCCCTGTACATACAGTACGTGTTCGTGAGGGTAACTAGTGGTGCTACAATAGCACACTTTGTAATTTTGCAATTTTCAAAAAATTCAATGTTCAACAAATCAAAATATCCTACCCGAGGAACGTGATCTTCACCTTGTGCTGCTTTTTGGGTGCGGAGATGATTGAATATAAGTTCGCAAAAATTTTGAGGGTCGTCTTACATTTTTGATAAGTGTCGGAATGGAAAAATATCGGATTTTGTGAATCAACCCAGAAAAATGAAGATTAAATTTAACTCAAGGTGATAAATCTAAAGAAAGATTTCTAAGGACATGAGACCATGAATTTAATGAATTGGAGTACTTCAGATAAGTTCTGTCAGATAAAAGAATAATTGTAACTGGATCTTAGGAATATTTAAATGAACGTGGAACTTTTGATGAAATGAACGTACCAAAAACTTGAAAAGATGAAGGTACGGATTATTCAATTTCCCGGTAACGACTCTCAAAGAAAACGGTTTTAATGAGTTTTCCATTTCAAATAAAAAAATTCTGTGCTCCATTGAAATAAACGGTGTACCATTGATTGATGTTAAGGCAACAAAATTTTAGGACTCTCAATTCAGTCAAACCTTAATGGAATGTCCATTTAAATGAATTGAACACAAAATTAAGTTCATTATGCTTCGTGTTCAGAACTCTTGCAAATTCAATCAGCCTTCATACTGTTCGTTGTGTATATTTGGTGAATGTTCATTCCCGCCTGAGATATGGCATAATATTCTGGGGAAATACATCTAGCTCCCAGACTTTTAGATTACAAAAACGAATTGTACGAATAATAACCAAATCCCACCCACGTGATTCTTGTAAGCCTCTCTTCATTAATCTAGGAATTTTACCATTACATTGTCTGTTGATTTACGAATCAGTGGTTTTTTAAAATGATTGCTTAAGGGCAGAACATATTTTCAGAAAATGCCGAAGTCTATTACTATAACACTCGACGTAGAAATCATATTCATCAGGTGACAGTATCAACAGCTCATTACAAAAAATTCACATTAAAAAAAAACATTATTTACAACATTTGCCAGATGACATTAAACGATTAAATTCAATAATTTAAAAAACTGCATAACCGTTTCTTACAATTAGAGCTATACTGAGCATCACAAGAAAAGTAAATTATTTTAACAATGATACATAATGCATTATTTACCATTTGGACTGTATAAATGAGTATAAACTACCTGTAACCAGTATTGTACTGCAGCCTCCGGGTCAATGACCCCCCATCTCGATCAGGTTTTCGTACAGTTTCCTGTCCATTGAGCAAATGCTGAGATGGCCCCTTGTTTTGCTTCTGGACATAAATGTAACTTGATTGTCTGTGCACGTCTTCTAGAATTCTGTGGAAAATATAGTTATCCAAGAGCCCAAAATGTATTGCTTATTTATCCTTGAAAATAGATTTTATTACATGGGAGCTTTTTTTCCCTCAAAATTTAAGTAGTATATGTCTTAGTGTAGGGATCACAGAATATTGAAAATGTGCACAGAATTCACTTTTCCGCATAGCACGTCATACGCAGTTTCAACTGTTTTTGACGTAAAATAAATAAAATAAATAAATAAATAAATGAGGCAATAGATCATTTTCCCTTCCTCGAACCACCACTGAATCTCTCCTTTCTTCATTTCAATAGTGGAAAACTCTTCTTATGTGGTTCACGAGTATAGATCTACTTTCACTATTTATAAACTAATGCAAACCCAACGGAATACTTTATGACAAATTTAAAATTGTTGACGGCACTTAGTCATTGCCACAAAAAGTCAAAGCCGATTAGTCATTACCGCAAAAAACGGGTTATTTTCATGTCCCATTTTCCTCTCGAAAAATACTGGACAGGGACTCAAACATAAGGGACTGCCCCTTCTAATATGGGATGTCTGGTCGCTTTACATCAAATTCGTTTTGAAAAAAGAAGTTAATAAAACTTGTTTTGATATAAGAGAGTAAATACAGTATTAACACATTTTGCAATCCCAACATATTGGTTTTCAAAACAATTATTTTCGAGTCACACGTTAAATTTCATGTCGAAAAATCCTATTGGGATTAAGAAATCTGTTGTTTATAATCTTGTAGATTGGGCGATTGAACTATTTCTCCAGTTTCATGTTCAAAATTGGGGGAAGGCAAAAACAACCCTCCAATAAATGACTATCCTTCACAATTAATTGATAAAAGGTGAAATGCAGAATGTGGAAGTCAGAAATATGAATAGCAGTTTCGCTTGTGAACAGCGAGATGGGGGCAAGAAAATTAATAGCATTTTAAGACTTTCTTTTCACATTTCTATAATTCACGTAAAATCTGAGTTAAAAACTAAATTTTATCATAATTTAATGAAAGAATAATCAATCAAGGAATGTAAATAAAGGTCTGTAAAAACAGAAAGAGGAACACTGTAGTATACAAAACTGAAGGTGAAAAATCTTCAGAATCTTACACAAGACAGACTAATATAAGAGAAAGTTGAAATTAAGATTTGCGGAGCATAAAAGAAATGCGAATGAAGTAATTAGTAATCAAAATTCACTGACTACTCAAAGAATTAGTTTTGAACATAAAATAGAGATATAAATAAATTTTATGAATGTCACGATTTAGCTAAAAAAATATATGAAATCCAAAATTGATTTTGGAAACTTATTTTTAAAAACTATCAGATGTTGCAACTCGCAATTTCAGTCAAATAATTTCACTAAACTTTTTGATAAATTATTGAGCAAGTTTAAATAATGTAATAGTTACTGTTTAGTTTTGATTTCAAATTATTTTTATTTTTATTTTCAACGTTTTAATTTTTTGAGAGGTTGGCTCTCCTTCTTTGGAAATTAGAAGTATACTTTTCTTGCGACTCCCTTTGATCGATAGAGAATATTCTCCTCCTTATCAAAGCTGGTACGTCATGACAATAGTCTGTCCGCCAAGGCGCCACGGTCGGTTCGTTGTCTCGAGTTTTAAAATATCACTTTTGGGATGTAGAAATGTTAACATTTTTTAAAATTTAATTAATTCATAGATGAGTGAATCAAAGTATAATATCAATGTTAAGGTGAGTTCCAGGTCTTCTGTGCGGCGGTACCGCCTAATGTGTTTGTCATCATTAAACAGAATATTATGAAGTGAAATGTTTCAGCCTCATATTATGATAAATTTATACTCTAAATGTCGGGTAATGTGCATTCGCAAAGTAATAAAATGATTATTAACTGTCATAGGAGCAATATTGAATCCTAAATCTATTCCATTAAATAATGGCAAGAAGTTGTGTAATCAAAACATCCTTTACAAACCAGACATTTTTCTGCTTCTACCTACAACTTCAATTTTGAAAATATGTAGATACGTACAAGTGTACCCGTGCGAAAACTGTCGTCTTAAAACTCACCCTTTTCCGTATTTATTTATTTATTTATTTGCTCAAAAAACAGTTAAAAACTGCATTGACGTGCTATGGGAAAAGTGAATTGTGTGACATTTTCAAAATTCTGCGATCTCTACACCAAGTCATATACTACTTAAATTTTGAATTTTGAAAGGAGAAAAAACAACAAAAACTCCATGTAATAAAACCTATTTTCAAGGATAAACAAGCAATAAATTTTGAATTTTGAAAGGGAGAAAAAACAAAAACTCCATGTAATAAAATCCATTTTCAAGGATAAATAAGCAATAAATTTTGAATTTAGAAAGGAGAAAAAACAACAAAAAACTCCCATGTAATAAAATCTATTTTCAAAGAAAATAAGCAATAAATTTTAGCTCTTATTACTTCCTGCCACGACAACATGGAAACGATAATTTGAATAAATGTATTTCCACTGAATTCTAGAAGACGTGCACAGAAATGAAGTTACATTTATGCCCAGAAGCAAAACAAGGGCCATCTCAGCATTTGCTCAATGGATCAGGAAACTGGACGAAAAACCTGATCGAGATGGGGTCATTGACCGGAAGCTGTAGTACAATAGTTGTTACAGGTTGTTTATACTCATTTATACAGTCCAAATGGTAAATAATGCATTATGTATCATTGTTAAAATTAATGTTCCTTTTCTTGTGATGCTCAGTATAGTCTCTAATTGTATAGAAACAGTTATGCAGCAGAAACGATTTCACTTGGGATTTAAACTTTTCTATTGAATTTAATCGTTTAATGTCATCTGGCAAAGTGTTTTAAAATAATGTACATGTATTGTATGTGAATTGTTTGTAATGAGCTGTTGATACTGTCACCTGATGAATATGATTTCTACGTCGAGTGTTATAGTAATAGACTTCGGCATTTTCTGAAAATATATTCCGCCCTTGAGCAAGTCATTTTTACAAAACCACTGATTCGTAAATAAAAAGACACGGTAATGGTAAAATTCCTAGATTAATGAAGAGAACACATGAATCACGTGGGTGGGATTTGGTTATTATTCGTACAATTCGTTTTGTAATCTAAAAGTCTGGGAGCTATAAGATGTATTTCCCAGAATATTATGCCATATCTCAGGCGGGAATGAACATTCGCAGAAGTATACACAACGAGCAGTATGAAGGCTGACTGAATTTGCAAGAATTCTGAACGCTAGCATAATGAACTTAATTTGTGTTCAATTCATTTAAATGGACGTTCCATTTAGGTTTGACTGAATTGAGAGACCTAAAAATTTTGTTACCTTAACATCAGTCAATGGTACACTGTTCATTTCAATGGAGCACAGAATTGTTTATTTGAAATAGAAAACTGCATTAAAACCGTTTTCTTTCGTTTACTATTAATTTGTTATTTCGGAACCAATTTGAAACATCTGATATTGTACTATTTACGGTTTCTTTATTGCAAAGGATGTTCGTATCATCCGCAAAGAGAACCGTTCTTCCGTTTCGAATCGTCGAGGGCATATCGTTTACGTAAAGTAGGAACAGAGTAGGGCCTAAAATCGATCCTTGAGGAACTCCACATAGCAACGGGCAAAGAGTCGGAAAGGTGCGTACGTAATGTTCCATCATTCCAGTAAGGTATTTCAACTATCTGAGATCGTTGTTTAAGGTACGAACATAACCAATCTAGAGCAATACCACGAATTCCATATGAAGGTAATTTGGAAAGTAAAATGTCATGATCAATGACGTCAAAAGCTTTGAAGATCTAAAATAATCCAATAGGTGCCTCGTTTTGATCCAATGATGAGGCGACATCTTTAGAAAAGAAAAATAGCTGTTTCCGTTGATTTTGATTTTCTAAATCCATGTTGGCAATCTGAAAGCGCGTCGTGTTTAGTGAGAAAGGTTTCCATTCGTACGTAAAAAAGTCTCTCTAATATTTTTGAAAAAACTGATAGAAGAGAAATGGGCCGATAATTTTGAATTTCATGTTTGTTGCCTTTTTTGAAAAGCGGCTTAATTTTAGCTGTTTTGAAAATTTCTGAAACGTTCAGTGCATAAAGATGCATTAAATATGTGAGTTAACGGTGTATAATGGCATACGCACAAGTCTTTAACAAAGAATCCCGGAATTCATCTAAACCGGACGAATATTTATTTTTAGTTTACCGATTATTTTGAGAATTTCATAGGAAGAAGTTTCGGAAACGAACATTGTGTCTAAAATTTTGGGTGAACTGTCTGTTTTTGAGTTTTGTGCCTGAAGACCCTTAGTGAGATCGGCAGCAATTCTCGAAAGTATTGGTTAAAGAGATTAGCCACTGTTGCCGGATCGTTCACATTTATATCGTTATATTTTAAAACAACATTCTCTACGGGTTTTCTAGTTGATTTGGTAGTATTTTTTATTATATTCCACATTGCTTTTGTTTTATTATTTGAGTTCAAAATATCCTGATCGTTTTTCATGATTTTAGCCTGCCTTATGACTTTTTTTTATTCTTTCATTTCCAAATTAAGGGGAAATTTGTTAACGAAACGTGTTTTTTTGTTTGAAAACGTATACATGTAGCTTCCAATGCATTTACAGAATACGCCCCTTCATAAAAAAATAAAAGACAATGCAATTGATATTTGAAACAAATTTTCAATAAAGTTTCATTCAGTATTATAAATACTAGATGTTCTTGGAACAATTCACACTTTCTTAAAAACATTTGAACTTTTTTTCCTTCAATTGATAGTCACAAAAATATTAGAAGAGCTTTTTACTGTTGAGAAAGCTACGTAAAAATTATACATGCTAAAATACAGGATTAGACAAGTACATCCCTACCCTTTGACTCTTTGCAATGTTCGAAATTGCAATTGCAAAGCAAATGCCTTTTGAAGCCTTTGGCATCAAAATTCCGGATTTTAAGACCCCAAAACGGTTTGTTTCGAAGTTCATTACACAGATTTCAACAAATCTGCCCGAGTATTGCGGGTCGCGTTCGACATGAATATTTAGATCCCTGTAAGCCGACATAGGTCGGAACTGGATCTCGCCATCCCTCGGGGTAAGACCCACCTCCCCAAAAAAAACGTGTACTACACATCCGAGAATAATGGCCTAAGAAGTAGACGGGACCGGATCTATCAAAAACTGTGAAAAGTTTTCGCGAAATTTTGCGCGATATATACAAAGTTTTTAATTTCAATTTTCTGAAGACAGAGAGGGAAAATATAATAATTTTTGGAGTATCACAGGCACAATTTATCTTACAGAAGCGAGAAGAAGAACCTGTGACATCTTGGAAATGTTTGCAATTTCCCCCTCAACGTATCTTCGTTACAGTGGAAATTAATATTTGTAAATTTAAATATAATGTTTACGATCAATCAAAACCATAATTCAAAATTTAAAAATATGGACGTTCTTCTTCACAAAGCTAAACTTTGGGAGCACTTAAATACGTGGAGCCTCGGCCTCCGCGTACCGCCTGAGAACTACGTCCTTAAACAGTTTACCGTGGAATTACAACGCAATTACTCAGCAGATATTATCAATTATCATTCAAAAACTAGAAACTAGTAGTGCTTAATATCACATACTTTCTCGCATTATTTATAACGGTAACGCAGCATTATGACCACATGAAAAAGCAATAGGGTTTCCAACCAGTAAATTTTGATTCTCCGATTGATATTCAACCTCAGGTCCTTAGAGTTAAAATGTGATTCAGTTACTCCAATGCCACCAGCCTCACAGTGAATATCTATCTTTTCACACTTAAAAAATTAAACATTTTCTTTTGCAGTTTGCAAAATATCACACATTTTCTGTATACATTAGTTATATTTATTTCATAATGTATTCTTTAAGTAATAATACAATTATGTGTACAGATCAGAGGATGATGGGCATCGCTTGTCGGACAAATACCAATCAAAAGGAGGTAGCATCTATGGGATTTAGCGCACACTCTGCCATCAGAGGTCGAGACGTCTTCCATTACGAAAAAAATCGTTGAGAAAAACTCTTTTAAAATTCGCAAGCTATTGGTCTCGACGTTGTTTTACGACAAGCTGTAAAGAACTATTCTTCTAATGTCGAAATCCATAGTTTTTCAAGGCATAGCAAAATCGATGCAGATCCGCATTAGAAATTGCATATCTAAGCGCCAGTAGTAGTCTGGCTATCCTTTTCCAATACGGTGCCTTGTCCTACTACGATGCAATTGGCAGGTGGGAAGCTGGGGTGCCGTATTCCGCCAATTGGGCGAAAAAAGCGTCGTCTTTCGGGAAGAAAATGCATTTCCAGGATTCGGACCTATGGGCGAAATTTCCTAGTTTTGTGGGAGGATTTTGGGCAATGTGATGCATTTTTGCTTAAATCAATAGTACCCACCTATTCCTTAAAGTTTTTCACATTTTGATGGCGTCTCAAAAACATCTCCTAGACGCACGAATTTTACTTTTGAACATATTGCGTATGTGCAGATACGATGGCGGATTCGCACGAGAGAGGCAATTAGTACTGATATTACGAGATGTCAGTTCTCTTTTATATTTTTCACTATCAGAACTCGGCAGACGTTGTTCTGCTCTTCATCTCCCTCTGTCTCCCCCTTTCTCTCTCTCTCTCTCTCTCTCTCTCTCTCTCTCTCTCTCTCTCTCTCCGTCTCCCTGTCTCAGTCTGTCGGAATCTGTCTCTGTGCCTCTCTGTCCCTCTCTTTCACATTTAGTTGCAGATTCTGCACGTCTCTCAGCAGGTGGGGTAGTATCGAGAAACGCCGGACTAGCAAAATGTCATAGAATGTTAAAGAAGATCTCATCCTGTAGATTACGGTGTGAGAAACGTTTCTTTCAGGCCTGAAAATTTTAGTTTTTAATGCCCTAGAAAGCTTCATTTAACGTATATATATATATATATATATATATATATATATATATATATATATATATATATATATAGCATTATGCACAAGAATATTTACTTTTAAACATCTTGTAAATGTACAGTAGCTTTGAAATTACCTGCCGCAGTGCCATAGTCTGCTTCTTTCTCCGTTCACCTTTTTACACCACACAATCATTTGGTGAATTAGGGTGGATTTTTATCCTTCTGATGGCGGATCTGATAACCCTGGTTGGAAGGGTCAGAGAGTTTTCCATGCGGCGAATTCGCTGCCTTTAAGAAGTTTACTCATCTCAACAGAACAAATCTGAAGAACCATTATCAAATAATTTCGAAGACTACTTGCAATAGGTCTGGAGCTTGCGAAACTTCCTTTCCACACTATTTCCTCTAAATCCAAAAGGGCGTCAACGTTGCGTTTTCGTGTTCACGCTCAATCTTTCGGCAACCAATTCACATTCATCAAAACTTCCGCTGGATGGCTAATCCAGGCCGACCAGCCGTTTGGAATACCATCTGCCGCTCAAGCTGGGAAGCAGGGAAAAGTCTAACTCCCAACCGGCACGTCGAAATGGGTCGACGGCGTTACTTGCTGTGTGGAGCGACTATGGACAGGGGAACTTCCCCTGATTCCACACTCATTTCCCTTAAAATCCAGAAAAGGGGTATACAAGGTTTGGTTTGGTTTTTTCATGTTTTCGGGCGCGTCAATTGCTTTGGTCATTGGTCCCGTTAGTGTAGTGCATGTTTTTTTCTCGCGAGATGGCGGTGACTTTCCCTTGCCGGATGGCGAGATCCGGCGCCGACCTACCGTCGGCTAGTGGGGTCTGACCCTAACCAGGACTCTCCCACAGCGGGGCACCGCCCCAGCCAGGACAAGCTCTAAGCGCCCAACTGGTCTCCCGGAATATGTGGTAGTGTAGTGCATGTTAGTGTAAGTGTGTGTAAGAGAAGAGGATAGGATAAGGAAGAGGAAGGACAGATCGCGCGCGGTCCGTGGCCCGTTTGTTAGGGTACTGCTCTGGCATTCGCCTGGTGCTGATCGGAGAAACCACAGAAAACTACCGATCAGAGCAGCCGTGCCGCAGAATTCTTTCTCCAGACAGGGTCTCGACCTGCTGAAAAGCTAGTGTCGAAAATCCTGCCGCCGTCTGGACTCGTTTAGGACCTCCCGGTCAGAGGCGCTGCAGTGGCATCAGTTGATGCACTGAGCTACCACCACCGGTGGGGTATACAATGTACATGCACGAGCTGAAGCGACGCGAGGCGGTGCATAGTGCCTTCATCCGATAATGTTTGCAAGATTTTTTCTATCAAATAATCGAGAATTGTAATAAGTTTACATTCTTCAGGACTTATTACTATTTGATGTTCACTTTCTTACTAAATTTTCACTTATATAAACATCTTTACTAAGTGACAGGAATAAGTTTGAATGGCGAATTATTTCTTTGTTTCCCTTTTGTATTGTGTTATAAAGTCATTCAGTTATTAATTGTATTTTTCAATAATGTGAAATAAATTAACAAGTATCTAGTTAACAATTCTCGCTTGCGGATGGATAGCGCTTTTAACTGGCAAGAATATTTTTCTGATAAATCTTCAAACATCAACGTAGAAAGTGCTTGCTTTTATATCACTCTTAAGCAAACAGGATTACAAAATAAAGATACTTTTGATTCATTTTTTAAAATTTTACTCTTAGTTGAGAAATTTGAAATCGGATTGATTATTATTATTCTAATAGATCTTTTTTTTACTTTAAAGAGAAAATGGGAATTAATATCGCTAAATTTGTAATAATAACTATCAAAAAACTTCTCCCAAAGACTCTCATGGGCCAGGCATCCAACTCCGGTGCAATTTGTACAATCTTTACTTTTAAATCTCGCGCCAATTTCTCTGGCCGCAGTGCCCGCGAGCTCTTGTAAGCTTGTTACCTTGCCCGCGACATTGACATGCCTGCCTTAGACTAACGAAATGAAACGGCGACATCTAAGGTAACCATTCTATTATACCATGCAATACCCTATGGATCTTAGGACCAATTTGATGCTTCGCGATGATTGACCAAGTTGACGAAATCTGGCCTTCGGCATTCGCGATTAACACAAAACAAATAACTGAGTCTGTGCATTGCTTATTTTCCAACACATTTTATGACGAAATAGGACTTTAGTCCTCCGACATCGCGGTGGCAATCCGCTTTGGGTCTCGGATCTCGCGGCATACGTAGTGGATTCGTTCGTGGGGAATATATAAAAGTTACTCAAAGAAGGGACCACTATGACGTGTCGGGAAACATCTCATACGTGACGATGACTTTGCAAGAGATAGATTTGCAGTGATAAAGCCATTTACAAATGTGCTAACTGTAAACGAACGCACTGACAAAATAAGTGGATGGACGTAACTTGCAGAAATAGTGACAGCAGTGGCAGTCAAACAGTCAAAGTTCTGATAGTAAACTCTTTACACAAGGGATATACTGCGATTTTTACATTGCTGCGTTTGACATTTGATCAGGTATTACGGTGCCGTCCAATTGGGACCTTACACGTCCCTACAGTGACGTCATAATGATGGCGTTCAGCCTTCGATTGGATGACACCGTAACAGCTGATTTACTTCCAACGCAGCTCTGTAAAAAGCGCAGTACAGAGTCGGAGAATCTTCCAGCCTTGCGGACCACGCCCCCCCACGTCTCACCGTGCATGCGTTCCACACCACGCCTCGCAACCTACTTGCCCGGCCGGCGGCGGCGCTGGCGGCGGCGCTCCCGGCAGCATCGCGCGAACAAGCGCCACGCGGCGACGGAGGAGGGGGAGGGGGCGAGGGAGGGGGAGGGAGGCTATCGTCCACCGCAGAGGCGCCGGCGGGCGGGCAGCGGCGGGAAGACTTGATGCAGCGGAATCGCTGACCGAACAGTGAACCTTGTGCGCTTGCAAACCTCTTTTCACTCGTTCGGAACATCCTTGAAAGTAGTTCGCACATGGTCGCTAACACACATCCGCAGATGATACAAAAAAAAGAGAAGGATTAAAGCGCGCGCGGACCAATCAAGGAGTCCAACTAATCGAAGAGTGCAAACCAACTTTTGTAAACTCCGAGTCGTAGCCGTAGGTATTTCCACGGATTTCCTTCCTGCATCGCAATGTTTTTCTTGTTTTTGTTTTTCAAGGACAGAAGTTGTAATATTTTAAAGAGAGGAAAACGATCTATAATTAGCTCATAATGGATGTCGGATTCAAAATCGAAATATCAATGTTTCTTCCATCTTCGAGTAAATATTTACTTATGGCTGTTCATTGTCAGCTTTATTAGAGAGCAATAATCATAATCGTGGTAATTGCATATAGACTTCAAAACCCCAATTCGAAAGAAGATTCCTAACATTCCCGGAGGTGCTGACTGCGTCCACGCCTCCAAGGAGTAGTCACGTGCACCCGCTCGCCGTCAGGTGTTTCGACTCACGTGACGCACGGCAGAGCCGCCGCAGCCCGGCTTCCCCTTCCCCCAGCCGCAGCGTAACTACGTCAATATAGACTACGTTATTGCGCGAACGACCATTACATAAGAGCATCGTAGCTAGTCCATAAATGAGAAACGGCAGCACAGATTGTCACATGAGTTACTGGCTTACAAATGTAGGATTACATGACGTGCGTTAAACGTTAAAACAATTCGCGTTCTTAGTCGAAACGAGGGAATTGACCAGGAAAGAGGTAGGCCGCCAAGAATTTGCGTGAGAAAAGAAGGCCGTGCTGTGTAGCATGAGAGACCTCGCAACCCACTTGCAGCTGTGCGAGTGTCTCAGTGCAAAGCCAGCGCGAGCGCCAGCCCGCGCAGGAGCCGAGATGGGCGCGGGCGTCCGCTCCGCGGCGCAGTGACTCACCTCGCGCGCGCTGCAGGCGGAGGCCGTGGGGCGCAGGGGCTCAGGCGCGCATCCCGGGCGCTGCAGCCCGCCAGTCGCCCTCCTGAGCGCCTCGAGTCGCCGCCCGCGCGCCCAGGTGTCATATTCCCCGCCGGCGTCGTGGCCGCCACCGCCACCGCCGCGTGCGCGCGCGCGAGATGTCTCTAGCGGGGAGGGGTGGAGGGTCGGGGACGGCGAGCTCCAAACGCAGCCACCTGCCTGGTTCTCTCTTTCTCCCTCCCTGTGTCCCTGGCGCCTGGCGACCGGCCGGCTTCTTCCCGCGCGCGCAACGTGCTATACGCGACTGCTCGGCGCTGCTCTCACAAGTGATCACTTATAACCGCCTCGCGCAACTCGGCATACGTCGGCTGACTCCGGCAAATAAAAATAAAAAGCAACGCGAGTGGCGGCCGCGCGCGCTCTCTGTACTCGCGGCGAGGCTGCGCTGAGGCGACTGCCGCCGCTGCCGCCGCCGCCGCCGCGCCCCGCCCAGCACCCTCCCCCACCCCCGTCCCTCGCTCCCCGCCTCATTTCTCTGCCTCGTCCCGCCCCGACCCTCTCGCCCCGTTCCACCCCCCCCCCCTCCACGTTGCCGCACCATCCCCCCCCCCCCCCAAACCTGCCACCTTCCCTTCCCTTGCTCGCCCAACCCCGTCTTGCGCTTCGTTATGCCGCACCGTCTTCAGGCGGGTTTCCGGAGGCGCCGTCACCTGGGAACGAACCCATAGCCCCTGCTCCGCCCGGGCGACTACTAGCGCGAGGCGCGACAAAAAATGTTCTTTGTGCAGTTGATCGTGTCATATTTCATCATTGAGATTTCTGCAATTATTTAAGAATCTGATAAGGAATTATTTATTAAAACGTTGGCTTTGGAGAGCTTTCAAAAGTCAGTTAATATTATTGTAAATAATAATAATAATAATAATAATAATAATAACAACAACAACAACAACAACAACAACAACTCCGCCCTGTAGTACGTGACCTTGACGCTGGAACTTGAATACTTCCGTACTCTTGAGAACTCATTCGACAGTAACATGCCCATTGGTAGAACCTTGTTTGCCAGACAGGTCGAAGGCGAGGGGCCAGAAAAAATGCAAAATTCCAGAAGAGGACCGCCAAGAAAAGGACAGGGCACAAAAGAAGAAAGAAGCCAAGAAAAAGTACTTAGAAAGCATGAAGCCAACAAGTTCTTCAACATGACGAAGAGAAACTATAAGGTAGACAGGACTCTGAAGGCGACAAGGGAGCCAGCCTGTCTAGGGGAAGATACCGCGAATGTGAAAGCACTGACTTGGACACATCAGTTCCGCATGTCAGGGGCGGCACTCCAACAGCGCCAGCATTCCAAATATGGGGGAGGGGAGCTGAAAAACGCTTGCAGTAGCTCTACAATGCAACAGCCGAATATGAGTAGGCGAACGTTGAGTCATAGAAAAGGGGGCGATCGGACTTTGCAGGACCGCGCAGGTTCTGATCGGGCTTGTGCCTCATTTTTTCCTGCGTCAGCGGATAGCGGTGGACCTGACACAGATCAAGATGCCAGGAGCAGGACCGCGCCATTCATGGTCGCCGCAGAGAATGCAGCTCCTGCTTCTACACGATGTGGCTTTAGGTCATCTGCAATGTCTTCCGTCCCTTTTGATTGGTCACGCTCTGAATAGTCAAAAGAAACGAATATCTCAGTCATGCGTGGATATTATCGAAGTACAAAAGTTGAGGTCGAAAGTGAAGAAATATGGAAAGAGTAAGGATGTCCGCAGATTGGAAGAAAATGTGTACTAACAGAAACCCAATGAACAATATATATATATATATATATATATATATATATATATATATATATATATATATATATAGTGAATTGAATTCCATTCTGAGAAGAAATGCACTATCATTTTCTGAATTGAATCAGATAAAACATGAGTATGTAATTACTATAAAATGTGGTACAAAACAACAAAAAGCGGAGCATCTAGACGAGAAACTTGTCGCTTAAATTCAGGAAAAGACACCGTTGAATAATAATGACGCATCTGATAATAATTTGAGAGAAAACTTACAAATTTTTAAGGTACATCATTGCAACATCGTCCTCATATACCAAAAATTACTGTGAGTAAGAAGTTTTGCTATGTCCGTAAAGTGAATACTATTTTCAAATGACTAGCCCTCACACTTAATTACCACGAAGAACTAGAAGGAGAAGTGCATTGTGCTGCTTTGGCTGTGTGTGTGAATACAGAGAGAGAATTATTGAATATAACAATAAACAAGAGCCAAATTTCTCCCACACTGAGACTCGCGAATGTGTGTTATGGAATTATGGAAGAGGAGATTCTCGGACAAAATCAAATGAGTATGGAGACACCTCCTAAAGCGTGAAATCGGGAATAAAGTCAGTAGTTGGAGGTTGGAAATTAGAATGAGCTCCAAAACTCCCTATCAAAGGTAGAAAGCTAAATAAGAGAGGCATCAACAAAGGATTTGCAGCTTTGGGAACGATAATCAGGCGATTCAGCGAAGAATAAAGAAGAAGGCAACAAGAACCGGTAATTTCCTGCCAATCAGAAGAAATTTTAAAGACATCTGGACGCTGAAGATAGCGGAGAGTGGTGAAAGATACCCCCTCCCGAGTGAAAATGTTTTGGTTAATTTCAGGTCTGAAATCTAGTCCATACTTCACAATCACGACATGTAGACATATTGGCTACGTACAGAAATAGCTGTGCTAAGAGGATATGCCATCAATTTTCATTACTGAAGATGATATTAAAGCGATCAATAGGAAGACGTAGAAACTGGAAATCTCCTCGTGCAGGTGACGTTTGATGGAAATACTTTCCTTTTTCATTCTACATCAAACTAAATTGTTTAACACTACTGGGCTCCAGGCACTTTCCATACATAGTTAATGGGAGGCAATACATTTATGTTGGCTAAGCCTGATGACAAGGTCCTCAACTAGAGAAATATCGACCAATTACATATCAGTCAACATTACACAAAATGTTGATTGCTGTCGTAAACTAATTATCATCAAATATACCAAAACCTTTTCCCCTAAGAGTAGAGTCTGTGGAGAGAAGAAGGGTCCGCGAAAGTGAGTTGCCTACGCTCTAGCTGAAACAAGGGTGTTCCTTGTATCATCTGTTTTCAAATAGTCTCTCCTATAATCTGCCCATTAGGCACGCCCGGAAATTCACCCTCCTCCAAATCAGTAGTTATTAATTTTAACTTGTCACGAAATGACCTGCCAGACAATTTATATTCAAAGGTACGACTATTTGTAGATGACTGGATAATATATCGAGTTATTCAATCAAAAGAAGACGAGGATATTTTCTAGGGTGATCTAGATAGATTACATTTATGAGCGGAAAAAATAGCATGACAATAAATATTTCCAAAAGCAAAACCATCACTTTGGTAGGGGCCGCAAATATAGCGAAACTCAGTATCGTTTAGACAACGAAAATATTCCAAGAGTCTTGTCTTGTAAGAACTTGGGAATAATTTCTGATAGCAAACTGAGTTGGGGAAAATCAGGTAAACTGTGTCGTAGCGAAATCCTGGAGGTTCTTGCATTTTACTATGCGAATACTAAAAAAAAGTACTGTCAAAGCGAGATAATTAGCTTACTTACCTCTAGTTCGTCCATTAATGGAATACGGGCCGGTTTGTTGGGACCCTTATAGAAATTGACAAAAGGAATATTTGAATAGAGTACAGAGAAGAGCATATAAATTTACTTTCCGAAGCAATAGGAAGAATGTAGAATTCGAGTCTCTAGAAATGAGGAGGGTTAAGGCAAGACTATGTGCCCTGTACACAGCGTATGCCCGTTGCTGCTTGGAAAGATATCTACATCCGACTCGGCAGACCCTCGCACTTTAGTAGAGAGGATCACAAGCACAAACTTCAGTTGAGGCCATAGAGAACAGATGTTGGAAAATTTTTCTTTACAAAGAGAACAATAACGGACTGGAATACGTTGCCTGCGACGGTAAGTCTTTTTTTTTATTTATTTATTTATTACTTCTCGTTCGACAATTATGTCTTTCGAGGATTTTGAGAATACAATATATTACATGGCTTCTAGGATATGGTCATCCTTAAGTCGGGTTGGTTTCTGAACTATTGAAGATTTAATTTTAGATTTTTGTTGTGTGATTAAAGATGGTATGATGGTGGAAAGGAACGAGGGAAAGCCAAATTAAGGAGGTCTAAGTTTATCTTTCGGGAATCTTGATATGGTTCTGGACTGCTATAGCTTCTTCCTAGGTTGAAGCTTGCAGTGCAGGGAGCATTTGGTAGGTGGTTGAAGAAATTGTGGCAAGATTTTTATTGTCTCCTCAAATACTGGTAAGTTTAGTTCCCGTTGGATTTGTCGGTTGGGGATGAACCATGGCGCATTGAGAGTTATTCTCAAGTATTTATTTTGAAGTATTTTAAGTTTTTTGATGGTGCTTGGAGCAGCGCCACCCCATACTGGGCATGCGTATGCCATGGTTGGTAAAATAACTGATTTAAAGATTAAAAGTCTGCATTCTAACCTCAGGGAGAACGGCGATTTATAATATGTGATAAATGGAAATTTTAATTTTGTTTTGTCAATGACTACATTGACATGGGGTTTCCAAGTGAGTCTTTTATCGAAGAGTACCCGAGGTATTTTATGGGGAGGTTGACCATGGGATTTTTGTTCCTTGGATTATAATTTCTGGAGGATTTTGGGGTGGGAGAGTAAATATTTTGCAGAGACTCTTATGTGGATTAATTCTAACTCCAATTCTGAGTCCATTCTACATAGTTATTCACGCTCTCTTGTAGGTGATCCTTTGCTACTAGAATATCGGGGTTTGTAGCGTAAATTGCTACATCATCTGCGTATAATGCTAAATTGGCGTCACCTTCAGATGGAATGTCGTGGCAGAAAATATTAAATAACGTGGGAGAGAGAGCTGATCCTTGAGGAACGCCTGCGTTGATTTGGAATGTTCTTGAAGTGACCTTGTTTATTCGAACAATAAATTCTCTGTTGGAGATGAAACTTGTTAAAATTTTTATTAAATAATCCGGAATACCCAGGTCGTGCAATTTATACTCGAGACCTCTATGCCAAACTTTGTCGTAGGCATGACTCATGTCTAAGAAGCTGATGTTGTGTGCTCTTTTCGGTGGAAACCGTGAGCTATGTCTTCCGTTAATCTTAATAATTGGTGCGAGGTTGAATGATTTTGTTTAAAACCGAATTGGAAAGGCGGAATTGCATTTGAGATTGTTAGGAAATTATTGAGCCTCTCCAGAATCAGCTTCTCAAATATCTTAGATAGAGTGGGAAGGAGGCTTATGGGTCTGTCATTTTCAGGAATTTTGGGATCTTTCTTTGGTTTAAGCACTGCACTACAGCCTTCTTCCACTTTGTGGGAAGTAACTGAGCCGTAAAGCAGCGTTGTAGATCGCTGTTATAGCCGCAATTACTTTTTTGTTTAGCATTTTAATGCTAAGGTTGCTAATTCCATCTATTCCTGGAGATTTTCTGACTTTCATGTGTTTGATTATATTCATGGTCTCTGAAGGTGATATGTACTTAGTTGCAGCGGCAACAGTGGTTCTCTCTTGTTTAAAGAAATCCTCTATTTGGTTGTTGAAGGCAGAGTTTATAATTGGGTGAGGTTTGAAAGTGTTTTCCAGAAGTTGGGCGATAGCGTTCGACTTTTCTTCGTCTGAGAATGCCGTTGATGTTCCTAATTTTAATGGCGGAATTATGGATTTGGTTCGAGATAACCGTTTTACTGTTGACCACAGATGTCTCGAGTTTGGGTGAATTTCTGATAGGTACGTTTTGTAATTGTCATATCGAAATTGGTCAAGTCGTTGCTTTATTATCCTTGTAAATTTATTTAGTTTCTGTTTAACGTCCCTTCTTCTTGTAATTTGCCAGTATCTTCTCAGTTATTTTTGGATTTAATTAGGTTCAAGATTTTGAACGGGATTGGTTTAGGTTTAGAATTAGCAGCATTATCGTAGATTGTTTTACCGCAGAAGTTATGGATTTTGTTAGATTATCTATCTCGAGTCGATTTCTTGGATGGTGGTGAGTTTTGAGGAATTTGTAGTTGATGTTCATCGGTTGAGAATTTATTCCAGTTGGTAATACCTCTTTGAGTTGAGCCTGACTCTTTGGACATCTGTGATGAGAGTGATATGATCACTGGATTGTGGTCGGAGTCTAGTTCTGGTAAAACACTGTGATGAAGCGGAAGTTAATGTCCTTTGTTAAAGTGATATCAAGAATATCTGGGATGATATTTGGGTTTGAGGAATCTTGTTGGTTCGTTAGGACCCATTATTGCCACGTTATTGGAAACTGCAAAATCCTGCAGTTTTTTGCCCTGATAAGTCGTAACGTTACAACCCCATATGCTGTTTTTACAGTTTAAGTCACCAGTTAGGATGGTGGGACAGTTACTTTTGAAGATTTCGTGAAGAGCGTTTTGGGGAAATGCCTTGTTCGGAGGTTTATAGGCACAAATTATTTTAACTGGATGATTATTTAATTTAATTTTTACTCCGACAGATTCTAAGTTGGCTGAGAAGAGAGTGGAGATTTGTTCCTGTTTACTTGCTTGTTCAATAATATTGCTACCCCACCTGAAGCAGCATGTGATGATAATCTATCATAGCGATAACACTGGAATCCAGGAATGTTAAATCTTTCGCCTGGGATTAAATGCGTTTCTGTGATGCACGCAATCTTGATATTGTGATGACGTAAGAAAATGTTTAATGTGTTTTCTTGTCGTTTGACGCCGTTTGCATTCCAGTTGAGGATATTTCCTTTTCGAGATTTTTATCCATTGTATGTCATAGTTCTAACCATATTCTCCACCATTTTTTGTATTTGGGGAACAATAGCTGTTACAACTTGAGAAACAATGTTTGAAATGACATTTGTCCAGTCTAATGGTGGCGCCGTTCTTGGAGGAAGGGTTGCTTCGCGATAGGAACGACGGGAGTGATGGAAATTTTGTTTATAAGTTTCAGGATCATTTCTGATGGGAGTAGCTTTGGGGTGGCAAAATTATTTGTAATGTTGTCTCTTGATTTTTGGGGAGCATAGTCTTCTTTAATGTAAGTTTTATAATATTTACAACCGCGGTAATTAGCGGCGTGGTGTTCATGACAGTTAATACATTGAGGGAGGGAATTCTGGTTTTACCACATTCTTTGTAGTGGTGATTACCTACGCATTTCACGCATCTCGCGGGAAACCGCAGTTGGCTTGAGAATGGCCATACCTTTGACTTTTTGCACATGATAACTCTAGCATTGACTTTTGCTGAATTCTAATTACACTGTACATAAATTTGTTTAGAGAAAAAATTTTCCTGGCTTCACTATTGTTGGTTAGTTCTATCGCACAGATGTGAATGGGCTTTCTGTCTTTGTTATATAATCGGCTGACTTTAGTTACTGGATATTTAAGACGTAAGAGTTCAGTCTCAATGACTTCCACGGAGTAGCATGTGGGGATATCTTTCATAACAACTGATAAAGGTTTGCGTAGGATCTCAGAACGAGTAATACGCGATGTTTTCTTCGTCACAAAATTTCTATAATTTCTAAAGTCCTCAATGTCACTAAACATCACTTTCACCGAGTCTTTAATATTTTTGTAAAGAACTCTTTTGGGCGATGTTTTTAATGTCTTGAATCATTTTTCATATTCGTCTACTTCTTAGCACAAAAATTGGGGAATTTTAATTATATTTGGTTCTGGTTCGCTAAATGCGACTGTTTCGCGACAGGGGATCGTGGGCTAAGTTTTCTAGGGCTTTATACCGGAAGACAAGGCACGTTATACTGGACAGCTCCTTCATCTGGATGGAATGTTTTGCGTTTTTGCTGTCTACTCCAACATTTGAATGCACATTACTTACTTGATTTAGTCGTTGAATATGTTCGTTATCAGTGAAGCTACCTGACCTCGGTGTTGGTGTCCATGACGTCAGGGCGGCCTCGCCGCTTTGTTGAGGGTTGGAGACCGGTGACATAGCTAGTGGCATACTTTGACTCGGATGACCGTGTTGCATTGCTGATGTTGGAGCTCGGCTAATTGTTGCTGGATGTAGTGATGTTGTTGAATTAGCTGCTCTATTTGCATCTTACGAGCTATTTGCTCGTCAGTAGCGTCTGGGATGGTTTCAGTGGCATATTACGTAGTTGCGATGGCCGAGGCCAAGGCGAACTACGAAAACGGTTAAACTGATTATTCTGGTTTCACTAGTCACTTTGCGAATCACTGGATTAAATCACAACACTTTACACTAATTGAAACACTGATCGTGAGGCACAATGAGAATAGTAGAGCGTAGTTAGTCTATACTATTGGCACAGATAGACGAAACCTTGCTGATAAGACTGCGAAAATTTCAGAGGTGCGGAGCGCTCGGCGAGGTGTTGCCTCTACGAGAGCTGCGCTCGAACTGAGACGATAAGTCTTGGAACCCTTTCCTCTAGGAGTTCAAAGTTTTAAAAGTAAATTAACTAATGATATTTGTAAATTTTTAATTTAGTAAGTTAGGTTATTATAAAAGGTATTATTATATTGCTTTGTTATTATTAGTATTGTGATAATTACTACTAATTAATTATACAATTATATTCAAGTAGTATTGTATTATGTGAAGTGAAGGGCAATAGGGAAGTAGAAAGAGAAGTGAAGTGCAAACGTTGTGAAGGGCAGTGTAATTAAAAACTCGTGTATTTCATAGTTTAAAATAATTGTGCGGGTCAGCCATAAAATGTAGTGTTAATTCTATTATTATAATTATTATTGCTCTTGTTGTTAGCATTTTTATCATATTATTATTATTATTATTATTGTCTTAAAATAATTTAAAGTTACATTTTATTTATACTTATTATTAAAATAAGTAATATGTAAATTGTTCTGTCACCAGGTTGTACAAACCTACCCGCAGAAATAATAAATTTCTATCTAAATATCAAATAAAAAATATGTTCGGATAATCATTAAAACGAATAAAATCGTACCGCAGCATGATCTGAGTTTAACTTGCGTCATTCTATATAATCTGGAATACCTACTTGAGAATGTTCTTAATGATGGCGAATTCAGACAACTCTTTACAAGAAGACACTCCAACACGGAACACATTTTGGAGATACCATTGAGGTTCGGGAAAGTTCTGTCAGCAACTTAATCAATTATATATTTATTTTTAATAACAACTATAATGGAGGAAACATATGTGGGCTCAATAATGTCGTCTTATATTTTACGAAATATGTTAAACCCCATGATGTGGTTTATATTTCACCTAAATATTAAGAATTTCAATTCAAATCCTCTCTGGGAAATTGCTAAACAATTTTATAAAAGATAATTTCTTGAAGTATATGAATGCCTCATCAATGATTGGAGTTAACAACTTGATTGGAAATTATGCTCAGCAGAATTTCGTGAAATTGTTTGAGATATGATAAAGATTTCAAAAATTTTTATTTCTAAATTTTTAATTAGTAAAATACAATATTTTGAAAGTAATGTCACTATCTGTTAGTGAGTATTTGCAATCTTTATGCAAAGTTTTAGCACATGAGTACTTCAGATAATATGTTTTAAATAATAATAATAATAATAATAATAATAACTATAATAATCGTAATAGTAATAATGATGATGATGATGATGATGATGATGATGATGATGATGTTTAAAATGTTTTTATTCAATGGAAAAGTATGGGAAGTATGAAAGAGAAGCGTCAGGGGATTATTTACAAGCACAACTTCGGAATGATAAACGTTAAACAATTGTCGTAGAATTCAAAATGTGTTAAATTGCTTTGATTTGTCGCGCACAATGTGGAATGTACGACTCTTTGTCGCAACAGTTAATTAATTTGATAGAACGAAGGCATTGGGATGAGTGGAATTCAAGGGGACAGTTTCTCTGAAAGGAGTTTATAGCTTCCTTGATCCCGGGAGGTCAAAGCCAGACGAGCTTTAAGCCAGCGGACCTCGACCCGCCAGTGATCTCCTTTCTGTCTTTTATCCCTGGAGTGGTACGAGCAGTGGCGAAGCACAGTGGGGGCGGCAGGGGCGGCCCGCCCCGGGCGGCACTCTTATGGGAAGGCAAAATTTCGTAACAACAACAACAACAATAATAATAATAATAATAATAATAATAATAATAATAATAATAATGTATTTGGCGTTTTGGGTCGGTAGTCCGACTTCGCCGGCCAGCTACCGGTGTCCCCCTTGCCTGGGCATAGTTAAATTCGCAGGCTTGGGGGTAAGATCGACATGAGGCGAACATGATGTATTCTCGTCACCGTAACTAGCAAGATCCGCCTGCTTGAGCTTTTCTTCGTCACACAGCTATAGAACCTGGGACGATTTTAAAGGAAATCTACAACTCTATTTTTGCCTCGACCGGGAATCGAATCCGGGGACCCCAGCACGGAAAACTAGTATGCTGCCCATGAGCCATCCCAGAGGCTATAATAATAATAATAATAATAATAATAATAATAATAATAATAATAATAATAATTCTGACAATTTTAACCAATTCGTTTCATATTTTTGTCGCACCTATAATTCGGACCGATTGAAATGAGCAGGGAGTCTTTCATTACTTATTCTGTGAGAACTTCTTTAAATGAATGTACAGTGATTATGAAATGGTAAAACATGTTTTTATTTGTAACTTGTACAATCAATACACAATAATGATGATTGGTCTTGCCGAAAAGTTCATTACTGTATATTTTAGTCTTTTAATTTCAAGTACCTATATTTCCTCTGCTCCGGGCGGCTGACACCCACGCCACGCCACTGGGTACGAGATGCTGAAAGCACTAACAAGAAATTCTTCAACGCATTTCTTATGAACCAACCGCGCCCCCGCCTCAGCAAAGGCACCTCGTGCGATGGCATGAACCGCCTGTCACCAATGGAGACTGCAAGCAAAAATGCTTTCTTAAACTTTTTTTGTATTCTAACATTATAAACGACCTTTTTCATTACGAGAAATCGTTCATAAAATGTCATCTTGTAATGACGTATTTGGCGCAGACAATGACGTTAATGGCACGAATAAATACATCACTAGGCTGCGTATTCATAGGCATGAAAAACAGTAGAAATAGGCAGGCAAAATAGGCATTTAATAATATAAAATTGGCATTTATAATTGTAAAATACTCATTTAAAAGTCACAATTTTTTTCTTATCCGTATTTATATACTTGTGTAGAAAGTTTCTGAAGTAAACAATAGTTACCTTTACCAATGTTTGATTCATCATTGTTCTAATAAATACTCGTTGAAATCCTTTCTATCATTGGTGGGCTTTTGAGACAAAAAGGCTGAATCGCAGTAACTACTGAAACGCAGTAACGTTTTGTTTTTCATTAAATGCAAGATGATACTTTTCATGTTGCACGAAATTTGCAGTGATGCTGCACACTGCTGCTAATCACCTTTTCCCTCACAATTCATTAAAAATAATTGAAAACATGCAATGATTTGTTTTAATCGCCATGCATAACACAAATTTTGTAACTAGTGGTCTTACAACCAACACATATTTTCTCGCATTATATCTATAAAATATTTCCAAAACTGCAATTTTCAAAAATTCAGAGAGTTCAACGAAAATGAGATCTGCACCATTCTTTTAAGCGTCCTTTCTTCTATCCATTGAAAAAAATTGAACAAAAACATTGTAGCGTTTTTCTTTACAGTTTGAATTAATTTCAAAGAGAAAGTTCACTCATTTTTTTTAAATATCATATTTGTAAAGATTTTTTAAAACAGTTTTCATTTACGACAAAAATATGTTTTCAATATCGTACTTTTGCGATGTTAACTTTTTGCAATTTTCGAAAATACAGAGAATTTTCAAAAAATGGAACCTGCACCAATTTTTTACTGCCCTTTGATACACACGAGGAGAAAATTTTAAGAAAAACTTGGAGCCGTTTTTGACAAAAAGTTGTTTACAAATTCGAAGTAAAAAATAATTCAACCATTGCCAGTGATTTTGCTGATTATCTGTTGTAAAACGGAACATAGATTTATCGATAGTTGTTCGATTTCTCCGTGCTCTGCAGGATAAAAACGCAAAAATTATCTTAAAGAAAGATAAATGCATTTGGATCAATACAAGAATAGGCCACATTTAGACATTTAAACACAAAATAGGCATTTATTAGTGAAATAGGCATTTATAGGCACTATAAAATTCGCATATAAAACTCCTAAAGCTTCAAAATGAATAACTAACCTAAAAAATTGCGTTTTCCATTCAAAGAAAAAAATAAGCAAATATGCAAAATCCGAAGCTTAATCATCACACGTTCAGCCAATCGCAGCGAGAGAAACGTGGGGTGGTAGCGTTAAACCGAACAGCCGACCAGCGTTTTTTCGCACAATGTCAAATACCCATTACGTCACAACAAAGTTCTTTCCAAAAATTATCTTCCATTTTCTTTAGGTTAATAATGTTACTCTTTTATACTATTGCTTTATTGCATCCGTACATATTTAAAAATTCGTTGATAACGTCGCGGGGTTTGGAAACATGCACTTGTGCAATAAAGCTTAATATAAACTAGTTGCATAATATACGACAAGTCGTATGTTAGAAATGCATGTAGTTATAAAAAATTGCATAATATCTTACTATAACTACATATTATTTATGAATGTGTATGTTAAGAAGATTCCGAACATCTAAAAATATACTAACTCTACATTCGTAATATTTAAACTGGAGTAAGATTACGATTTAATAAGTAAATAGGGCTTGGACGATCAGAGGAAGAAAATGTGTAATTGAAGGAAAAAAGAGAGTAACATTATATGTTGGAACCCCGGGTAACACATGCAAGCGATACCATGAATTCTTCTGAATTCCTAAACTTCCTCGAATTTCTAATTGAAAATAAGAACGTGGTATGTTGAATTTAAATTTTCAGCTAAGAAGTTGAAGGAAAAAAGCTACATGACCAGAGCCAATGAAAAACTTCTACTCGTTTCTATTAATGATTGATTTCATGTAGTCCGAAGAGAAGAATTCGTCTAACAGCGTCAAACTTTTTGCAGCCTACATTTTGTTTGCAATTAATGAATGTAAATAACAAATAGGAAGAGAATATTTCAATTCACCATTAATTTATTTCATCGTCAATGATTTTCAAATAATGAATACGAACCTAAATGAAAAAAATTGACTTGATACCAATATCGATTACGATTTCTTTCGTTTAAATTTCGATACAGAATCTCAGAACACGTATGGATATTAGGAAGTTTTTGGACGGCGAACTTTGACCGAACGACAGCACTACCGATCCGCTGAACATGCGCAGTTCGATCTTCGCATCACTTTTGTGCCTCTGCGCATGCGCAGGAGATCGAGATTGCAGTCGATCGCTGTACGCTATGCCGTGCAAAGCATAGCGGAAAGAACTTCCTATAACCACTACCAATCGACAGCACTACCGATCCTCTGCACATTCCCAGTTCGAGCTTCGCATCACTTTTGTGCCTTTGCGCATGCGCAGATGATCAAGATTGCAGTCGATCACTGTACGCTATGCCGTGCAAAACATGGTGCAAAAAGGTCCCTACAGCCTGCTACGATACTCTTTCGATCGTAGCGTTGACGCTGTGAAGGTGTCGCGTCAGTGAACGGCATGAAGCGGGCATCCGATGGCCATGTGCAGAGGCAGCCATAGGTCAGCGCGCAGGCACGTGAACTCTGCTCTACTGGGGAATGCCACCGGCTGATCGATGGGGCGGGCGGGCCCCGCGGGCAGCCACCGGGCAAATGTCGCCTGCTTGGGAGTGGCTACCGACGCACTCAGCCGGATGTGCACTTAGCAGGGAATGGCGGAGGAGGAGACCGACGCTTTTGCGCCGCGGAGGAGAATCTCAAGAATGACAATGGGAATATTTCTTGCAGCTACAGCGCAAAGAATCAATCAAATCACTCCATACGACGAAAGAATTTTTTTTGCATCCCACAAGAATGTTGCTGGTGAGTAATCACCAGTGTGGATGCTCTGGCCGATACATTCTTCTGTTCGTAACATGTATCTGTGAATAAATATATTTCCGCTTTGTAAAGGGTTTATTATATTACAGATACCGCGTCTAGCTTCAAAGTTTCTGGATCTAATGTTTTGAAAAAAAAAAAAATTAACTTTCAACATGATGTAAATCTCTGGCGCAGTAAATAAATTTAGTTCTAACCTAGGGTCAACTACAGCACATCTTTCTGCGATATGTTAATGGCTATGTAATATTATGACAATATCTGTCTTACACTTCAACTATTATTTGAAAAATTCTTAAGCAAACGAAAAATACATATATTTTAATAAATTCAAATGTTTTAACGATAACAGCTTTCGGTCATTGAATTCAGTATATTCACAATTCACGTTCTGCATAAATGTACCAACGATGCGAATTTCAGCTGTAAATAAAATTATTGTTTTATATTTACACGAACGAATGGTGGCCATTATTATCGTCTTCTTGATACCGCTCTCGAGAAAATGAAAATGAACAGAAACATATAATAATTAAATACAATATTGTTATATTCATAAAAAATACTCGGTTTTAAACGCATCACTCTTCATTCGCACATCTTATTATGCAAAGCGAAAACTTCAATTCGTTTTCACTTTTAACTAAATTAAAGGAGCTATTTAAAATAGGTATTGTGTAATTTTTACTAGATTAATTTTGTAAATGTATATCAAGAGCTCGATGTAAGAAACGAACTAAGAAATACGAATTATTTACAAATTCAAACTTACATAGCATCCAACAGGCAGGAAACACCTCATATGATCACGAAGTGCAAGAAATTCAGAGCGGGCGACTGTTTGTCGCCAACTATACAAACAATACCTATTTTCAAAAAATGTAAAGTGACCTTATTTGAAACCCTTGTTTTTGATTAACACAATTCATTAAGAGAAAAAAATGTATCTTCAAAATGGTAGTTCTAGGAAGACAAAAACAAAATAATTTTCGATAAAAAAGAAATTTTAACGAACATGAGATCAGAGTTATTCTCTTAAGCGTCTTGAACGCTATGGATGGTCTAAATTTAACCAAACAATTGTGTGCCGTTTTTAAGAAGAAAATGGTTTAAAGAAAATAAAAATTGCCTTGAAAAGAAAATAAAAATTGACATAAAAGTGGCAAAAAATATTTATTTTAAAAATTAATAAAATTTTTAATTTTAAAAATTTTTTACTTTCTCTTAACGTTCTACATGCTATTCAGACAAAATTTAATTAAAATTGTTGTGGGTTTTTGATAAAAAATTGTAAAAAAATTAAAAATTGCCTATATTTCACGTAAAATGACGCAGAAAGTTATCAGATTTTCGAAAATTTGTACATGATCTTACTTCAAAATCTATCTTTAAGGAACAGATTTCAGCAAGGGAAAAAATCTATCTTTAATGTTTTTGTTGTAGGAAGACACCGAAAAAAATTTGAATTTGCAATTTTCGAAAAGTCAGGGGGTTCAACGAAAATGAGACCTGCACCATTCTCTTAAACGTCCTTCACACTATCCAATAACAAGGTTTTATTCAAAAGGTTAGAGCAATTTGTTTGAAAATTTTGAAAATGTCCCATGGGCTTCATGTAAAGTACCCCCCAAATTAAAATATCGGTTTCAAATTTAAGGAGCCGCGATATCACCCAGATTGATTGGGGAATATCAATTTTGAAGATAATCGTCTGAAATCTTTAGTCCCTAGCGTTGTTCACAGATAGACAAAGAGATGTTTTGCCTTTATTCGATTTTTCGTCACCAAGGACCCCCAAAACATGGATTATCATCACGTCTCAGAGGATTTTTTTATTCTAAATTTAGCAGCAGGAAGTATTCACATTTCATTACCAGGACCCTGAGTTTTTTTGCCGCATATACACCATAAGCTTGCATAATTTACTCTTCTTAAGAAGTACCTTGTTAAGACAAGAAAGTAAAAACGATAAGTTCGTGATTCACAATAGTCTGAGTTTTCTTTAAACTTTCCTCTATTTTTAATAGTAAGTTTACTTATCCTCGTTGGAAAAGGTAATAAATGTAAATTTCTACGCAATGCATAAAACAATTATTATTACGTAAATAATTTCGACCAGTGTATCCATCTACCCTCACAAAACAAAGTGAAGTTGTAATATAAGCAGGACGGAGCTAATCAGTAAAAGAGAACTCTGATTGTTTTCTCTTAAGCATGTTTTTACCTATCTAGCTATCATAATAAGCGTATGAATAACATCGTTTCTTACTGGATAAGGAATAACCCAAATGGGTTGAGGGCGAAAAAGAACCGAAATTCGCAGATTATGCTAGTGGAGATGAACCAGACGTATAGCAACACACGTTACCCTGCAACACTAAGTCAGAATCGATGCGCCCTGGACCCTTAAAACAAGCTTGATAATGTCGATAGGTTAAGCTCGAACCGCGTGGTGGTGCCGAGAACGCATGAGTTGCGTGGCAGAAGTTTGAAGAAAACTCGAGGTAAAATTCGACTGTCTCTATTTGACCGATCCCGAGCGAACATAACGTAACATGTCATCACCCCAATCATCCATTGCTCACTCCCCAAAGCCTCATAAGTGAGATCGTTTATGCGGCTGTGCAGCAGTCGGCCCAGTTTTAAGGTGGAACAGACAAGTATGTCGATATCGCGGCAGCAACACAGAGCAGAGCCTGATGTAGTTTCCGTATATTACAGTAGACTCCCAACGGTGGCAGGATGTTCGACATTAGCTTTGAAGCTAAATCGCATTCAGACGCTGTCTGGAGGAGAATTACGACGGCCGGCTGTTCCAATCGGTAATATTTTTGTGGTTTCGCCGATCAACACCAGGCGAATGCCGGAGCAGTACCCTAACAAACGGGTCAAGGACCGCGCGCGATCTTTGCTTCCTCATCCTTGTCCTATCCTCACCCCTTACAAACACATTTTCACTAACATTTAGTACTCTACCACACATTCTGGGAGACCGGTCGGGAGCTTAGAGCGTGTCTCGACTGGGCGGTGCCCCACAGGTGGAAGATACCTGGTTAGAGAAAACCCGCAAGCGGTCGTTAGGTTGGCGCCGGATCTCGCTATCCAGCGTGGGAAGATCATCGCCACTTTCCCGAGCCACTTCCGAGGGAAAAGCATGGACTACACTTACGGGACTAATGACCTTAGCATTAGCTCAGGAATCACTGACAATCAATCATGACGTGCAACTGCCAGGGCGCTGCGTGTTACACTCGTGTCATGTGTGCGATGCGCGAAAACTCGGTGGCTCCCCTCCAATCACCACAGGGCTCGTGCGAGTTGTCTGTCGGGGAGTGGGGGCGGGGAGCGGGGGGGGGGCGGGGCCGGCGCAGCGCAGTTCCGCGCCGCCTCTTTTTGCGCGTCAGGAAATTCACGTCCTCCGCCGCCGCTAAGGTCACGGTGGCGGCTCCATTCGGGTGTTTGTCACAAGCGAATGGTCGCAGCGGGAAGGAACGCGGCGGGGAGGAGCGGGGGCAAAAACGATCCTTCGCGCGGAGGCGACGCACTACTGGCCAGATGTGCGGCGGGGCGCGCAGCGGCCGACTCCGCCGCCGGATAAGGGGTAGGGGCACGGGGTAGGGGCGGGGCCGTTGGGACGAGAGGCGATTGACGTCGGGCAAAGGGTTTTGGGGAAGGGCGAAGGGATGTGGGTCGGGGGCGAAGGGGCTAGGGATGATTGGGCGGTGGGAGTAGACGATGCGGATCATCACCAAACGTTTTGCCCAATCTGCTTCACGTATTTTGTCTTTGTAGCGACTCTGACTGGGGAGTGCTCGAGTTAGAGTCGTCACGGTGTGGCGGATTTTCCATACTTACTAGATAGCTAGGCCGAATTGAACCGCAGTCTCGAGGAGTATTTCTAAGTTTCCATCGTTTCTTCTATATGTACTAAGCGAATGCTGGATCAGTACCCTAACAAACTGGTCTCGAACTACGCGCGATATTTCTTTCCTCTTCCTTGCCCTATCCTTTCCCCCTTACTAACACACACACATTACATTATCACACATGTCGGGCGACGAGTCGGGAGCTTCGAGCTTGTTCCGACAGGGACGATGCCCCGTTGCGGGAGCTACCTGAGCAGGGAAACCCAGCTAGCAGACGTGAGGCTAGGCGCCCGATCCCCCGTTCCAGCTGAGGAGGAGCAAGGTCACATCCCGGGATATTACATTTTTATTATTTAAATCTGTAAGTTTACAATCTGTTCAAGACAAGAACAGTCAGTAAATATGCTGTTAGAAATTACAAACTTGCATGGAAAGGTCACCCACTGATGATCTTCCTTTATCATATTACATCAACAAGCACACGTTGACAAAACAATTGGTGTTGATTTTATTACAATATTTTAACTATTGTCATTTTAAAATCTATTTGGCAAATCCAATGGTTTGAACTTTTTCAGTCTTTTGACTTCTCTTGTTCAGTAAGTTTATGGCTAGTTCATTATTATGCTTTTCTAGTTTGCTATATTTATAGCTAAAATTTTTAATTTCTTGTTGTACTGTTGGCATGTTAAAATCATTATGTAGCACATCGTTTCGGACGTATCAGGGAGCACTAGCAATGTCTCTCAGAACCTTGGATTGGAATATTACATGCACAACAATAACGGGACCTATAACCATTGAAGCTGGCAAACCCGGAAATACCGATCAATCTTATATGTCCAAAGGTAAAGTGTTTTTGGCATTAAAATATGAGAATGAAAGGCTGGCCGTTGCCAATAATTTTGTTTAAACTAGTTGTATTCGGCTCCCAAACAGCAGATATCTAATTAAAATATGGCTAAGCCACCAAAAGTTGCTAATTACAATAAAATGTTGGCACAGACCACGCCATTAATTCTTACAATCCAGGTGTGTCTAAAGTGAGTTCCAATGATGTCTGTAATGATGGATATAGCGAGTAGCTTTTTATACCAATCACTACACGGTTGATGAACAATAATAAAAAAAACGAATTACGTCGATTGAAAAATCCATATTCACTTAGTATAAAAAGAGCCTTGCATTCTACTTTAAAGTTAAATGGAAAGTTAGAGGGAACGAATGCATATTGTTTTCATCGAAAGAATATAAGAAATGTAGTTATTGCTTATAAATAAATAAAGTAAATGTCTTATAAATTTTAAATAATTTTGTCAAATAAAAATATTTTCATCTCCCTTACTGCTAATAATAAATTATGCTGTAAATGAAGATTTGAAATTAGAAACTGGAAAGTGCCAATCTCACTCACTCGGCATACTCAAGCGTTCGCCATGCCATATACCAAAAGAACATCTAAACTTCTCCATCCATTGGAGTCCCTTTAAACTACAAGGAGACATTTCTGAAATTTTCAAATTTCCTCAAGTAATGTGCCTGGTTATCGTCAGCGGATCTTTCATAAGAAATCTGAAAAACGTAATTTTGGCACTTACAGCGTTTCCCATTTCCAGTCTTCATTTATTGTTCTGGAGCCATTAAGAAGTTTTGTTTCGAAATCCTGCGGCTTATTAATGTGTCCCCTCCTCCTCCTCACTGTGACTTGAAATCTAGCCAAACAAGAAATTAATATGATACTTTTTGAAGACCATATTATGTTCAATAGACTCAAAGAACTTGTGAAAACGAGCTGCACAATAAAGGAAGAAAATATTTGGGAATAACCATTTTTGTGACCTTGTGACTAGTGATGTGAAATCGTCCACAAAACATGGATGTTTCAAAACATCGATGTTCAATTTTAAAAGATTGATGTTAATAATTCATCGTCCAAAAATGATCGATATTTTGAAACTCTTATTTTAATTCACAAAATTGTGATTTGGAACACTTTCATTCGCAACAGAAACATCGAACCGAAAATATCGATGTTAAAAATCATCGACTTTGATCTGATGTTTCACAATCAATCGGTGTTTTTATAGAAACAACTAAGTTTTGAAAACATCGACATCGGTGTCGCTTCCTTACTTATGATCTCTTCTCTGAAAATTCCAAATAAATTATTTGGGCAAATTTTCGGCTCAATTTCCGTACAAAAAACAATAAACTTATTTTCGCAGGATTCTGAGCGACTTGAGCACGGCGAAATCCATGGAACGGAGTAGATTTGCAACTGACGTGTGACACCTCGTACAACATGTCTGACTCCGGCATAACGAAGAGTTCTCGTTGGAATCTTCATGCCGGAACGTTATTTCAATTTCTGAAGGCTGAATGTCTCAAATAGTATTAAGTATCAACGACAGTGGACTAAATGTAAAAATCTTTGTAGTTAGTGATCAGCAATTAGTCCTGGCACTATGAGTTCAATTAAGCTCACTGAGCGATGTTTATCTTAAAGGAAAGCTGACATTCTCGATCAGACAACACATACGTATTTTTCTATCGTTAGATATATTATGTTAGTGGAGTATAATTCTCTCTAAACAATTGCAAAGCAAGCTTGAAAGCTAGTGTAATAAGGATATGAAAGGAAAAATAGTTCGTTCGGCGCTTCCATTCAATGATGGCGTGACGTTACTCAAGCAATGACGCCTCGTCACCCGTCTGACTACCCTAATTTCTCTACGCTCCTTTGATCATCTAGCAGGGAAAGAAGGAATCACTCGGGCAACCAAAATCTGCAATTAAAATTTACCTCAGAGCCTTCTTTTAGGCTTGAGGGTCTTCTACATGCAGTAAATCTACAACAATGGACAGCCGGCTTCACTTCCCTCCGAACGAAGGCGCGCGGTGGATTTTTTCCTACCACAGCTTCGATCAATTGTATCTGTAAGGAAGTTCGTTCAACATAGTATTCGCATTCCGGTAATTTGGACGTAACGATACTTTCTTGTACTTTCCCTACCACACAATAATTAAATCTACGTGGCCAAGATTCCCCCATCGGTGCCTCTTCACGCAGCCTCGCCTTGGTGCACGGGAGCTGGCGCGCCGCGGCGTCAGGACTGCTTTATTGCGCGGGCGCTGTGCGCGCCGCGATGACTCACGCCAACAACTATGCTCAATCAACGCCGAAAAACAGCGAATTTTGATCAAATTAGCCACTTGACGCACAATGTGTCGTAATGGGGGCTTTTACTGGTGTCAGCGGAGTCACAGAAGAGTTGGCGCTCGTTGCGGAATGGGGCATGGGGCCCGCTGCGCTCTTCTGCCCCGCCTCCGCCGCTCGCGCACTCCGCCACTGCCCACTCGCGCGCATCCGCGGATCAGATTTCTCGGGGCAGTCAGGCGAGGAGCGCGCCGCGCCGCGCCGCGTGGGCTCGCAAGCGGTGGGGCTCATTCATTCCAGAAAGAGGTTCAACCGCATTAAAATCTCAAGTTCATTTATTTACCGGGAGCGGTAGCTCAGTGCATCAACTGATGTCACTGCAGCGCCTCTGACCGGGAGGTCCTAGGTTCCCACTCCCCACGGCGGCAGGATTTTCGTCACTAACTTTTCAGCTAGGTCGAATTCAGTCGCTGTCTGGAGGAGAATTCAAGCGGCCGGCTGCTCTGATCGGTAGTTTTCCGTGGTTTCTCCGATCAAAACCAGGCGAATGCCGGAGCAGTAGCCTAACGGGCCACGGACCGCGCACAATCTGTCCTTCCTCTTCGTTGTTCTATCCTCTCTCCATACACACGTACACTTACATTAACATGCACTACACTACCACATATCCCGGGAGACCGGTCGGGAGCTTAGAGCTTGTCCCGGCTGGGGCGGTGCCCGTTGGTGGGAGAGTCCTGGTTAGGGGATCCCGGTAGGTTGGCGCCGGATCTCGTCATCCAGCGGGGGAAGATCACCGCCATCTCCCGAGAAAAACATGCCCTACACTAAAGGGACTAATGACCAAAGGAGTTGACGCGCCCGGAAACATGAAAAAAACAAACCAAACCAATCAAGTTTATTTATATGATTTCTATTACTTTCTCGTTACGGAGTAGAGAGAAACTTATGTGTAGGGAGCGGATTTTTGTGTCCTAAAACATCGCCAAAAATATCAATAAAATGCTCTTAAAATGGTTGAAAAATGCACTAAAACAACAACAAAAAATGACGTAAAAAACCTTATCAAAATCAGTTGAATGAACAACTCAAGCTGTTGGATACGTTACTGATGAAATCGAGGCTTCTTCCATTCGTCGAGTGATCTCAACTTGCAAAATTTTGGTTTGGACTATTCTTTGCCAGGAAATATGTCTTTAGTTATCCGAAATCGGCCGAACCGGCAATAGCGCTCATATACGTCACAAAAATAACAAACAACGGCTGTGAAAACATTTCTGAGCGACAAATAGAAGAGGTTCTGAGTAATTCTGTGAAGAACATTTGTTACATCTGGTAAATATTATTTGAAGCAAATACTTTTCACAATGACATTAAAAGCGATGAAATTAGCAAAAATTGGATACAAAATGACGAGAAAAGGTAACAAATGACTTATTATCGAATTGATGAAAATTCGAAATAATGACCTATAAGAATGGGTCATTTACTTTTACCATAACGTAAAATGAATTTCTACACTAAACGGCATTGTTCTAGAAGATAAGAAAAAATGTCATTTCATTAAAATCCGCCCCTGGTAATGTGATGCTGTAATGATGATGTTATAACGACGAATTTTTGGCAGAAAACCTATTACAGGGCCCTAGTAACAAAAAAGTGGATAAATCCAGTTGATAAATTTAGAAAAAAATCCTCTATTACGAGGTGTAGCCAGAATCCACGTTTTGTGGGTCCTTGATATACAAAAATCGAATGGCGGCAAAATGTCTGTCAGTCCTATCCGTCTGTCAGGTGTACGTGATCGACACTAGCGCCTAAACTATGCGTAGGGTTTTTCCGAAAGTAACAAACCCCTGCCGATCTGGCCTGAGTCGAATCTCTGCGATTTTGAAAAACATTCATTAATTTTGGGGACTTTACATGAAACCCCAGGGACATTTTCAAAATTTTCTCAAAAATGGTTTCAATTCTTTCTTTAAATTTCATGTAAAAGTAGGGTGAAATACGATTATAAAGGTGGCGTAGATTCAATTTTCATTGTTCACTGTCCTCCTGGGAACGCAGGCGGCTAAATCGTCCAGCTGATTTTATCGAAAACTGATATTTCCTAATCTATATGGCTGATGTCGCGGCCTTTGAATTTGAAACCGATATTTTAATTCTGTGGGGATTTTTATATGAAGGCCCTCGGACATTTTCCAAATTTTCAAAAAAATGGCTTCATCGTTTTTGATTGGATTGTTGATGGATATTGTGAAGGTATCATGTTCGTTGAAAATCCTGATTTTTTGAAAATTGCAATAGTTCAAAATTTTTTCGGAGGCTTCCTACAACTAAAATATTAAAGATGAGATCTTCTCCTGAATAAAATATTTTCATTAAGATTTATTGTAAAATACGGTCATTAAAATTTTCGAAATTTGAGTACTTTTCGGGCAATTTTGGTGGAAATAGGGGCGAGAAAGTACGTGTTGTTTTAGCATCGCTAGTTTCTGTCAATGAACAGTAAAAACTCTATGTAACATAAGGGGAGCAGTACAATCCGCGCATGATTTCTTGAGCTCTGAAAGCTCTTCCTCACATTTTACGAGTAACCATAAATAGTTAAAGGATGAATAAAATACGAAACAATGCAAGGTTATTAACATTTGAAAACACATATTTTCGCTCCCGAGTTATAATTGTTTGCATTTGTAAACATACTACAGAATTGAGTTCTTTGTATTTATAAGAAAATAGTAACCCATACTCCCTTCTCCACTTCTACAACAACTAGCAAAGGAGAGCTCAACTAAAGGTGGGTATAGTGAAGCTACATTTATGTCCAGAAGCAAACCAAGGGGCCATCTCAGCATTTGCTCAGCATTCATCTTCATCATAGCATTCGCTAAATATTGACGTAAAGTTACTACTGTTCAACTTTCATAGAGGTTTAAGGCAAAATTTACAGATTTATCTCGGAACTGACTGAGTTAAACCTGCATTTAAGATTACAGTTCAATTCATATCACAGAAAATATAGTACACAGCTCGAGTTTGTAGAGACATGTGCACTACAGATGAAGAATGACGTTTATAATGTTCTCGAAGGTCAAGAATGTTGGAAACAAGGACAAAAGAATGAAACAAGATTCTCTCCTTAAAAATGGCTATACCTTCTATCTATTCTATAATTCATTTTCCTTCGGAAACCATCTCATTGATTAAACTTCTAAAATTAAGAAAATCTCCGGGTACGACCGTATAACATGTTGACAAAATGCTGAGCAAACCGATTATAGCGGCTTTAACTGCATTATTTAATCATTTTACATGCAATTATTTTCCTCGCTTGAAAAGAGCTGTCATTTTACCAGTCGCAAACAGGGGAACCCAAGATAGCCGAAAACTTTAGACCTATCAGCTCTGCTTCCAATTTTATCAAAACTTTTCGCATCTATTATACACACAAGACTAATAAAATTTATCAACAATATAAAAGCAATCTCATCGGAACAATTCGATTCAAACTAAACCATTCCACTACCTATCAATTATTGCGTATCACTGAAGCCAAAGCTAACGGTTTTCACCAAAAGAAACATAAAGTGACAGTTTTTCTTAATGTAAGTCAGGCATATGGCCGAGTTTGGCATCAAGGCCTCGTATACAAAACGCTAACTTTAGGTATACCCGAATACCTACTAAAGATCACGGCAAGTCTTCTCACGAATATCTCGTTTTAGTTAAAGTCAACACAGACACATCTACCCCTCACACTATTGCCGCAGGAGTACCACAAGGTTCAGTTCTATCTTTCTCTTATTATTTAACATTTTCAGTAATGACATTCCAATCCAAGGCGACTCCAACGTTGCTTTATACACCGATGATATTGCACTATTACCTCTCATAGCAATATCATAATAGCGAAAGAAATATTCAAAACGATCTAAACAATTATATTAAATGGACTCAGAAATGGAGAATACAGCTAAATCATACTAAATGCCAAGCAAAATATTCACATTCCGCCGACCGAAAAATCCCCCGAACTTAACATCACGGGAAATCTCATCACGTGGACCTCTTCACCGGTGAAGTACCTAGGAGTATTATTTGACAAAAGACTAACGTGGAAACCCCATATCCACGCAACTGCTAATAAAGCCTTGGTAAAAATTAAAAATGTTCCCCTTAATTAACTCTCGATCTTTCATTAGTATAGAAAGCCCAATATTACTGTACAAATCAATTATTCAACCCACTATCAAATTCATCAAATCCATCAAATTCATTAAATTGCAAGAATGTCAATAAAATTGCTGCTCCTTAACGCAACATGTGAATAGCAAATATTTAATGGAGAACAGCCTCTTCTTTGGAGACTTGCTGCAGCATGATGTCAGTTGTGTCATATGTAGACCTCGGAATTGTAGGCACCAACAAGTGATGAATTTGGCACCTATAATAGGTATCACAATTATGAAATTAGGAACTATTAGACATGGAAAGTGACTTTTAGGTACTTAGGTTATAAAATTACAAAACTAGATAATTAAAAACATTACACATGAAAAGATAAGTTTCTAGGAACCAAAAATGATAATACAAGGATTAAATTAAGCACTTTTATTATTATTATTATTATTATTATTATTATTATTATTATTATTATTCAGGAAAGTCAAGTATTTTTGCATTTTTGATAATTGACTACAAGCACATTATTGTATTTACTCTCATTTTTTTCTTCATTTCTTTCATTCTATCACACTTGTCATTCTCAATCTGACAACAGTTTACGAAGTGCATGGTGATCGGAGATGAACGCGAAACATCTTATTTATGCGACTTGCGATTAGAGATTTCGATACCTAGTCAATTGCGTATTCGATCAGGGACTGTTCGCGTTTCGAGAAATTCGGGATGGTATTTGCGCTCCGGGATAACAAATTTAAAAAAAAAGAGCACTCAAAATATAATTCTTCAAACTTACTTGTTTTAGGCAGTTTTTGGCAAAAAATATTAAAATAGGCATCAACCACCCTATTACATTTTAGACACTATTAGATGCTTTCAGTAGATCGATTTGTTCATAATTCGTAAATATTTTCAGGTGTTTTCCACAATCTCCTAAAGGAACTAAATAGTCATTTGTCCTAAAATCCGAGGTCTAATCATAAGCTGTGTAGGAGAATTCAGTTGGCACGCGCAGTATGACATTAGGCGGAATAAAACAATAATTTGTTTTGGATTGTTTTAGTCAGAGTTGAAACTATTTTTGGACTTTCCCGAGATCCTGAGTATCTAAAGAAACCAAAGAGACTGCATAGTTCTCTTTCAATTTCTGAGTCTATTGGAAATAAGTAATAGAGATCATGTAAACGCTGTGTCATTCATACTCCGCATGCCCTTCACGTATTTTCCTTGATTTGAAGTAAATAATGTCTTCGAGAGGAGTGCGGAATCGTGTGTGTGTGTAAGCGCGCGTGTGTGTGTGTGTGTGTGTGTGGATGAGTCACGCACTCCGACCACCAGGGGCGCGTGTTTGTTTGCGCACTTCAACAACGGAGTCTGCCGCCCCGGGAGATTTCTCCTCCAGACTAGCGCAATTGTCTGATTTAAACACAGTGACTTTGGACAGATATAAGCGCCACAAATTAAACTTTTGGTCTAAAGCTCCCGATTGAATAACTCCCAGTGAGCAGTTACCTTTTCTTTCAGATCTCGGCCTTGGGGTGTTTCTATATTTATATTGAACAATACACGCCGAATAAAACAGAGTGTCGCATCTGTTAAATCACACAGCTCCCTTGTGTGAATCATGCGACGAACAGCTGTCAATTGTCCATATCCTTCAGTCATCAAATATATCAATGAACGCCAATCATTCCTACAGACTGATAATCTTGAAAATATTTTATACTCCAGTGACTTTCATGATAAAATATTGGCATTATGTAAATAATTAAAAGTATATAACGATTTATAAGTCTTTCTGTCAATTGTAAATTACGTTTCATTCTTATTTAAACTGTATTCTCACAACGTAATTCCAATCCTGTTTTAATTATAGTATAACATGTATTTTTCGCTAATAACATGCATTTTGACAACGTAATTTCAACGCTGTTTTAATTATAGTATAACGTGTATTTTTCGCTAATAACATTGTCGTTGGTGAGACTTTAAATAAAATTTAAAAAAACAAAGAACAAAACAGTGTCCCTTGAATGTCGCAAGCTGGCAGGAGAGGGGGAGACTGTCTCATTCAATCGCGAGCTTTGTTATGACTTAAATTTTTGGTAATGAAGGTCCCGATTGGATGAATGTTCCCTTCTCTTTTCAGCTCGTGATCTTGAAGAGACACTTTTAATCGAAGTACAATTGGGGCATTCCGCCGGGGCCAGTGTGCGTGGACTCTTGCCTCTCCAGCCGGCACACCCACTGGCAGAGGCGCTCCCATTGCGTTACGCGTGGCGCTAGAACTCCCTTCTCTCCGCACCGTGTCGTCTGGAGGAGAATTCTAGCGGCCGGCTGCTCTGATCGGTAGTTTTCCGTGGTTTCTCCGATCAACACCAGGCGAATGCCGAAGCAGTACCCTACCAAACGGGCCACGGACCGCGCGCCATCTGTCCTTACCCTTCCTTGTCATATCCTCTCCTCCTTACACACACTTACACTAACATGCGCACTACACTAACACATATTCCGTGAGACCGGTCGGGAGCTTAGAGCTTGTCCCGGCTGGGAGGTGCCCGCTGGTGGGAGAGTCCTGGTTAGGGGAAACCCACTAGCCGACGGTAGGTCGACGCCGGATCTCACCATCCAGCGTGGGGAAATTACGGCCATCTCCGAAAAAACATGCACTACACTAACAGGACTAATGACCGAAGCAGTTGACGCTCCCGGAAACACGAAAAAATCAATCAATCAAATCAATCCGCACCGTGTCCCGCCCCGCCACTCACCTCCTCACCGTGTTCGGACTCGTTCCGTAATGCTCGGCTACGTTCAGTGCCAAGTCGTGGGTCAATGCCCAAGACATTTTTTAAAAAATCATTTTTTTCCTTTCAGTTTATTTAGATCTTTTAATTATTCGGTCTTCCGTGCGATCGGTGTCCTAGATTGTGCCCAATGCGTGCATGCAATAATTGTTACGTAAAATAACAGTTATTTCGTTTATCCCGTTTCTGGCTGTTATCGGTTGAAATTCATAAAACTGCAATGTACTGAGCCAAATCCGGATTACTACAAGCTTTTGTGGCAACCATTTTGTACGATAACAGCTTTACAATAGCTAATCAATCGTGATTAGGAAGTGTTCAAATTATAGATTTATTAATAGATAATTCGTCATTACTACACACCATGTGTGACAATATTTTTATATTTTATTCTAAACACTACAATAAATTTGTCCTTTAAATTAAATCCGTCCACTATGTTTGTTAACTTATTTCTCCCCCATTGCTGCTTATGTGAGATCAACTACTATTTCCTAGGTTCGATATAATAAAATGAGTAACTTGCATTATAATACTTGATATTCGATAGTCATTAACACTTTAGCTAAAGGTAAGCAAAACGCTGTTCCTCTTCATTATTTTTGGCACTCGTCACTTCACTATGCACAAGTTGCATATTTGAAAAATATTTGCAATCTGAACCCGAATCACGAATCACTTTTATTTTAGTAATATTCTATACATATTTGCTACACATTATATGAATTACTATTCTTCCTTGGCAGTTCATCCAGTCTCGTTCATATCAGCTGCTTCTCTGTCCAAACATGTTCGGGGAAGTAGGACAAGTAAGCACCGTAAGGTAGCTGCACAAGCTTTACGGTGCTACCAAGGTTATTCATTTTGCGTGGTTTAACTCTTGGCAGTCGCCACAACTGATTTAACTCTTAGCAGCCGGACATGTTAGGTTGCTGATCATGGGCCTGTTATTTTTCAACTGTTTTTAATAACAGCTATTACGAGTCAACAGTTATTTTGGTAACAGTTATTGAAGAAAAACTGTTAAGCCCATCTCTACATGCAACGCAGGCAGTGCGCCGCAGGCCGTTGGCGAATGCCTCCAACGTCTTTAGGTCGGAGCGGGAGGCAACAGCACAAGCGCGCGACGTTCCCCCACTGAAGGAGAAGGCGTGCCAAGGCGTTGGATCTCGATTTAACCGCCTGCTGGAGAGCGAGCGTCCGTGATTGCAATGTTCTCCATTGCACGTTGCAGCATTTAGCTATACACACGAAATTAGTGTTATTTTTTGATAAGGATAGCGAAAAAGTGGAACAATAGGTTTTAAATAATTGCTTTCCTTCGCTTTCGTATGAAGAAATAAGTAATTGAGTAATGGGCAATCGTGTCCTAACCTGATAATATTTCAGAATTTAATTTTTAAAATGAGAATTTTAAAATGCTTTTTAAATACTTTAAAATGTATTATTCCTATCATCGCAATAGAAAATACATCCTCTTTGTTGTTATTTTGCGACTATATTTGCATCATTCTTTCAATATTATAATTTAAAATAAATAAGGATTTTGTTAAGCGAAAAGAGTGATGTGGGGGTTAACAGTTTCCTTCGCTGCCAACATACTAGGTTCATCCTCGTCCCGACCGCTGAGCGGAGTACATCGTTATCAGTAATCGCTTTCGTTAGCACCGGAGAGGCCGAACCAGTCTAGGCCTGGTCTTTCAAGTGTAAAGTGTTTTCCTGTCTTTGTGACTGTGTAAACTAGTATTTTCAAACTATTCTGTGTTTTTGTCGTGACAAGTGTTCATGTGTAGTAAAGTGTCATAAATCTTGTAGTTAAAATAACTACAGACCCGACTTCATGCTGCAGAGGACCAGGCATATCAATCTCAACATATGAATTCGACACCCAAAATGAGCTGAGGTCGCTCATCTACCGAATCCTGGTCATCAGATTTATCAGAAACATGGTCTGAAACATGGATTCCATTCCGACACCAGCTCACCAGGTCGAATTCTACCTTCAAGTGGACGTCCTCAGGAAATATTCTCGATTCAACTGAGTGAGGCATCACTTCTCAGGCTACTTTCACGATACTTTGTACCTGAGCTCAATCGTCCAAGACCGGTAGTAACAGTACCCAAAGCGCCAGCGAACGAATCGTCAAGATCAAATTGTATCTTCGTCCCCATTCCTGTTTCAGCCCTTTCAAATCTCAGACTCTGAAATCGATCATCCCCAGTGTTTGTATAACATGTAATCCACGAAATTCACATCTCTTAAGAGTATCCAAGGTTTCTACGGAGTAAATTGAGTTAAAATTCAACGCAATGAACTCCTCTGATTCATCTATTCGTTATCTCAGGGGTTCTGATGGACAAAGACTAAATGGGCACAGTCAATCTCGTCCAAAGATCAAGCCAATAGAGGTTAAGCTATTCCGTCCATTTCAAGAACTCTCTTTAAAAACATTCCTTTAACCATTTACAATCATTCGCCGATATAACACGCATGCCTGTTTGGATTCAGCTGCTCCATCATTAAGTCACATCTTCAAAACAAAATGCAAGAATAACGTAAACTGTTTGCAGCCCAGACCTTCACAACGATCTTGCAATAGATCAATATTCTTTAGAGCACATAATTTCTTCAATCTAAGTATGTGCAAGTGATCACCAAAATGAACGATAACGCTCATCTCGCCTAGCAGACTCCCTTCCATTTTGCAATATCTCTGACATTAGATAGTAACATTTCTTGTTACCTGTCAATCATAATATCTCTCTCAAACCATCATTACTCTCACAAATTTGCCAATACTTTGGAGTTATAATCATTACCAGGAGGTTCAGAATTACCCTTCACTGTGTCAAAGTTGCTGCCAATCAACGCTCCTCACGGTGAACTTTAATGTCTGCCAATGTAAATAAATAAATAAGTTAAAAACTGGTTCAGGTGAGAGACTCACGCTACTTCACCTCCTCCTCTCCTCGTACCTGAGCCACCTGGCAAGAGCCTGTGAGTCCACAAGCTGATCTTTCGAGGCTTTTTCAGTATTCAAAGCTCTTTTGATTATTTCTGCAGAGTTCCGTCATTGTCAAATACACCTCTCAATCAATCTCCTACTTTCGAAGAAAATCCAATTCGTTGCGATCCTCCTTTCGACTTTGTTCAATTTCGGTATCCTACCAGATAACTTTCAGATTTCTAAGTGTTTATACGGCTTATGTGCTCAGAATCAATGTTTCACTGCAGTGCCTCTAAAGGAGGTTCAGGGTCGGTTCGACGTGGCAAGATTTCGACAACTAGAAATACGTCGATTTCAGCGCTGTCTGGAGAGAAATTCTAAGACAGAGCTGCTCTGATTGATAGTGTTCGTGATTTTCCGTGATCAAAAGAAATCGAGCATATTCTAACAAACAGGCCACGGACCGTGCATGATCATTCCTTCCCCTTTTTTGTCCTATCCCTTGTTTACACGCACTCATCTTGCATGCACTACATTGTAGTGATTACAATACCACACATGTTGGGAGACCAGACGGGTCCTTAGGCCTTGTCTCTTATACAGTTTAAAATTTAGAAGCCTTTTCCAAGCACAAAACGTCGCCGATAGGATCATAACATGGATTCGGAGCGGTCGAAAGAAAGTTCTACCTTTACAAAAACACTTTTAAACTAGTAATATTAAGTTCTTTCATGGAGTATACAATGTTCTTTAGGAGCCAGTACTCTGTGGATAGCAGTACCGAGCCAATAAAGGCCCCGAAGAGGGGAGGGGTATAAAGAACATATCCCCCCCCACAACTCCAATATTGCTATAATACAATGCTCTGTAAAAATAATTGTTAGTTTTTAATCATGCATGGGGTTTCTACAACATGAGCCAGCACATTGAAGAATAGTAAATCAATGTGAAGCAAATGTTTATAGAACAACTAAGACCTGTAAAAACTAATAACAACACATGCTAAAATTATTGTTTTAAGATTACCACTATTTTTAATAATATATTTTTCAGGTACTCAAATGCAGATACGGAGTGGAGTATCTTTGTCTTAAAACTAAGCAGGGAATAAAACGTCGAAAAATCAATGGGTGCATGCAAGAAGCTGATAAGTTACATTTTGGAAAAAAAAAAGAGTTTTTCCCATTCAAAAACTTAACATGTGTTCATCTACTTTCCCACAAAAACTCAAAGCTCTAAGTAGTTCACGAATCTCTCAATAGATAAATGTCATTGGGCGGGAACAAATCTTTTGCCTTCGTCCGTGCAAGAACCTGATATGTGTTTGAGTTCTCACTGTTGAGTTCTATGTTAAAGATTGATGAAGTTCATTGTGTACAGTTGCGATAATGGGCGATAGAGGTTATTAGAAGAAGAAGTTATTTGAAGATTCTATTGGAAATGTTACTAGTAACTTACGAGTTTACGAATTTTTTTTTTAATTTCCAACGTTCGGAACTGGAAAAGAAGTTATTGGAAATTATTGAAGTTACGAGTTTTTTTTTATTTTCAACGGTTCAACCAGAAACATTCCGAACCTTCAGAAGAAGCATTTGTCATGAAATTTAATCTTCACTTTGGCCAAATAAAATTAGACCCATGCATAACATGAAACAAGCTTGCTATAGATATCAAGAATGTTTGTGACGAAGATACAAAATCAAAGAAAAAGAACTGCATTACGAAAAGCCGAAGCAGCTCGAACTATGAAGGAAAATTATTTTCTAACTTTGCAGAATGACTCAAATACATGGACAATAGCGTTTGATATGCAGCAGACACTCCCGACATCTCATATCCATACTAAAGAGGTTTTCTACTCCAGGAAACTGCGGATTTACAACCTCCGAGAATATGATGGAGTGGAAGGTTCAATGCAAGTTTTGGCAAGGACTTAGCTAACAGAGGAATCACAAGAAATAGCATCATATTTGATCTCTTATTTTCAAAACTACTCTGAAATTCTAAGAGACAAAAGTAATACCCTGGTCTGATTCTTATGGTGGTCAGAGCAAGAATAAAGATATTATTACTTTGTGATACTACTTAGTACATGATCTACGTCTCTTTGATGAAGTGCAGCATAAATCTCCCAGGACACACCTTTCTTTATTATCAGAGATTTGGGGATTATTGAGAAGAAATAGGTCCACACAAGCAGTTCAATCTTCAGAGCAGTGGGTAAACATTATCAAGGAAGAGAAACGAAACAAACATTTCCATGTAACAAAAAGAAGAGAGAGAGGTTCTTTTTCCTCACTCCTATTGTCTTGTCCCTAGACTTCCGCAAAAATATATTAAAGGAAACACAGTGAAAATTCAAAAAGTTTCGAAAATTGAAATAAGGAAAGACAAACCAGTTCCGTTTTCTTTGCTTACTCGTACACTGATTTTAGCTGACTGGCAAGTAGTCAACATCTCCTAGAGAGGAAAAATGAATACTCAACGTTATCTGCTTTTTCCCTCTACCAAGAAAGGAAGCGCTCAGCTGCATAAATACAAGATATGAGAAAACTATTTTCGTACATTCTGTTCGGGCCCACACGCAAAAGCAGAAAGGGACGTATAAAATAAAGCACTTCCTACGCCCTAGGCGGCAACACCGGAAGCGCGGCATGGAAAGTTCCATAAGCCGAGCGGCACCACCGTGCCGTGTGATAATTCGCCTCGGCCACCCGAACCTTCTAAAGCCTTCCAGAACATTTTTAAATTCCAGCAGTTGCCAATTGGACTGTTCAAATTCACCCCTCTTCGCCATACTGAAACCGTTGGAAAAGCAGTCGCTAATTGGCCAGTTCAAATCCCGCTTCGCGTACCCGCAACCGAAAAGAAGTCAGTCGCTGAGATGCAGCCTTGCGAGAAGCATGTCTCGGGCTCCGTGTTAAAATATCACGTAAATTCTTATACAGAAAGTAATATTCTGTGCTTATGTTGTGGCCAAGTGAAAAACCACATTGTTTCAATTTGTTGTAGTTCAGCATTGTGTATGAATTGAACTAATCAATGTATTTCACACGAAGTTGCAAGTAAGTTGCCAGGCGAGCATATGTTCTCGCACTTCGTGATCCAAGATGGAAGGTTCCTGTATTCTCACACTGAGAACAGTAACTTAGTGTATTTTTATTGTGAAGAACAATTTTGACAACTCAAAGGTTATTGAAGATCATTCTGCAAGGTGAAAATTGTGTTTCCATGATAACCCACATCATTACAAAATTCCTAACGAGCGTCGAAAGGGACTGAGTGGATTGCCTACCTACGTTCAACAACCAATAATACAGTCCACTCCAAGCAAAAGCAACCCGCCCCGTCCACATTCCATGTGAGTTTTGGGAGTACTATCAAAGCATCCTAAGTATAACACCGTGCCCTAAATAGCTGAGATTTCAAAAACAAAAAAAAAGTAAAAAAAAAGGATTACTCTTAATGAATTGTAACATATCAGGTTCTTGCACTCAAGTGATTTATGATGCTAGTGTCAAAATTATAAAAATTCTGTGTACACCTATTTCTAAAAACAAACTAATGATGATTAAATGTAATATTTTACCACTAAAAAAATAAATTGTAATTAAAAATCTGGAAAACATTAATATTCTAGCCCGAAAACTTTATACCTTTGTATCCCAAAACTTCAAATATGTAACATATCAGGTTCTTGCATGAAACGCGAAGTTTCCGAGTTACGCAAGAAAGTGGTGTGCTATAACATGTTTCGGAATGTATGCACAGGATGTAGCTACATATTTATTTCAATTTAATACATTTGAACCCATATTACACACACACACACACACACACACACACACACACACACAAGGGGACCCCGGGTTTAATTTGAATGGGAAAATCGGCATCAAGCGTTAGGAATACGTTGGGATTGTATGCAGGCACGGGAAAGCGTTAGGATACACAGTATCATATGAACGCGCCCGCATTTGCCTACAATATGGGGGACTGCGCACCGTTCAATTTGTTACGCTAGTACTCGCCTCTCAGCATACGAGTAGTGGGCCTTGGTCGCGCGTAGGTTTTCATCCGAAGCACAGCCAAGGCAAGTCGCAACCGCGCATTAATTTAATAGAAATTATTGAATTCTCTAAGGTATCAAATAGTTGAGGATATTCCGGAAACATTTTTAATGTGTTCTAATGATAGGCAAGAACGCGATAATAGCGTTATTGAGAATATTCCACGGATAATATCAAGCCTGAGACAACCGAGAACGACATGTAAGAAGTCATCCACTAAGGTACGAACTTCATTCAAAGCCGTACGGCACCTTAATGTCTGTACAGAGAAAAAGTTAATCATTTCCTTAATGAGCTCAATAGCGGCGGCGGGGCGGCGGCGGGGGCGGCGGCGGGGCGGCGGCGGGACGGGGGCGGCGGCGGGGGCGGAGGCGGGGGCGGAGGCGGGGGCGGGGCGGAGGCGGGGCGAGGGCGGGGGCGAGGGCGGGGGCGGAGGCGGGGGCGGCGAGGAACACGAAATGCGCGCAGCCGCGCACTCCTCTCTGCGGCGCTAACCATTTAGAACATCTTTCAGCGCGGCTATTTCTGCAGGCAGCGGAGCCGCATGGGCAGTGCGATTTTTTGCGTCCGTGCCGCAGGATTGATCATAGCTGCGCGTAAACAGCCTCAAGGATTGGCACGAGGCGCTTGCGGGGCCGCGCAACGGGGGAGAGGAGGATATGTCTGCCCCTCTGCTGGAGTGGACTTGGTGATTGGGAGTTGGCGCGGGTGGTGCTGGTAAGAAGTGGTGTATGATCAAAAAGCAACCTCGGAAATTTCTAGGTTCTATTTTTTTTAGATTATTTTAGCAAGCACAAACTACCAAAACAACTCTTTTCTTTCAAAAAATTGTACATTACTGTTTTAAAGAATCTCATTTTATAGAACTAATTTGCCTTAGGACAAAAATCTCTATCTTCAATATTGTAGTTTTGAAATAGTGACTGTTTGCAATATTCTGGAATTTGTGAAAATACAGAGAATTCGCTGGAAATGAGACCAGCACAATTTTCCCCTTTTCTTTGTTTCATAGGAAGGGGAAAATTTAAAGAACATAAATTGAGGCAGCTTTTGAGAAAATATTTGTTTCAAAATTGCCTATTTTAGAAGTAGTTTAATTTTGGTAAATTAATAAAAATTTTCGAAAATTTGGGTATTTGCGTAATGTTATGTGAAATACAGACAACATTTTTCTCAAAAAATGGCACAAAAATATTTTTAATTTTTACCGTGGTTTTGACGGTTTCGTTTGATCAACTCCAGTGGAATGCCAAAACAGTAACGGAAAACTACCTGATCATCTCAAGTTTTTTTATTTTTCATTTCTAGGGTTTTTTTTGGCAACAGCCGATTACCCTTCATTGCCTATGGGACGCATCATCGACCACACACTAAGCACCAAATACACTTGCGGGCACCTCAGATCTGGATTCAGCAGACCACGAAGCCCACACAACACATACATCTAATAAATGAATTAATAATAATAATAATAATAATAATAATAATAATAATAATAATAATAATAATGATGATGAAACGATCTTTTGTCACAGATAACGGTGCTCTAGTGCTTCACCAGGCATGCAAAATCTAGCCTGAGCGAGGGGGACAACGGTGTTCCGGAAAACCGCAGGCGGCGCTTGAGGCCGGGCGGGGGCGGCCGGGGGCGGCGAGGAGCGCGACTTGACATGGGCGTGGCGCTGTAACCCCAGCCCCCACGGGGCGTGTGGCGCCGCGGTGCCGCGCCGCGCCGCGACGCAGACAGCGCGGAGAGGGGAAAGCACAGGGAGGGCGTGGGTTTGGCGCCGAGCGACCCACAGGTCGTGACGGACTTCCATCTTTACATGTTCTGCTGCATTTTCCAATGTTCACGAAACAATTTTCTCTAATGATAATTTTGTAATTTATTCCACAGCAGGATTCAATATGCTATATTTAATCCTATAATATAATTATATAAGATATTTAATTTTATTGTTTTTATTTTGGTAAAATGCGAAATTTTAAAAAATGTTGCGGAAGGTTACGTCAGGTTGACCCAAATGTACTGTTCGAATCTGTTCGATCCGAAAAAACTTTTTTGCTTTCGTGATTTTGTTGCGTACCTAAATATATTTATATATAATAAATCTCCTTATCTATTTTTTATAGATCTCCTTAAAAATTGTTATGTATATACTGATCTACATACAAGTCTTCGGGTCTATGTAATCCAATCGTCAAAAATCAACCAATCTAGTATGTAAGGTTTTATAATTGAAACTATGACGTAGACCTTTGAGAACCGTTTCACTAACATTTTAGGCTCGCGAATCACTCTCTCATCAGGGGAACTTTGTGGCACGGCCTCATTGTAAAAACTACCTGAATGAAGACTTCAAACCCTCGAAAACAATCTATAATAAGTAAGCTGCGAATTTATACGCAAGAAAAACTGTAGAAATAGGCAGGCCAAATAGGCATTGAAAAATGTAAAACAGGCATTTAAGAGTGTAAAATAGGCCTTCTAAAAAGACACTATATATTTTTATTAACCTTATTTACATTTTTGAGTGCAAAGTTTTGAAGTAAACATAATATAGTTATCTTCATCGAACGTTTACTTTTGTCATTGCTTTAACAAATCCTCATATAACTCCGTTCTTTCATTGTTGGGCAATTCGATAAAAAGGCTGAATGGAAGTTTCGTCGTTTTTCATTAAATGCAACCTAATGCTGCATAAAATGATTTTTTTCTCATATTTAATTTAAACATGAGTGAAAGTATTGAACGATTTGTTTTAATCGTCAAGCATAAAATAAATGTTGTAATGAGTGGTATTAAAACAGCACATACTTTTCGCATTATAGCTAAAAAATAACTTAAACTTTCACATTTTCAAAAATTGAAAAAGATCAACAAAAATGAGATCAGTGCCATTATTTTAAGTGTCCCTTGTTCTATCTGTGAAAAAAATTCAAGCAAACATTTGCAGTGGGTTTTGAGAATTATTATTATTATAATATGCAGTAAATTTAAGCAGATTTTCCGCAAAACCACTCGTTTAAAAAAATTAAAGATGGCTTCTTTTAAAGATCTAATATTTGAGAACATATTTCATTTAAGACAAAAAGGTCTGTATTAAAAAAATGTACTTCTGCAAAGTTAACTTTTCGCAATTTTCAAAAATACAGTGTTTGCGAAAAATTGAAGTTACCAATTTTATACCGTTCTTTGATACATAGGAGAAAATTTTAAGAAAAAATTTGGAGCCGCTTTGATAAAAAAAATTTTAAAAATTCGAAGTAAAAATAACTTTAGTACCACAAGGGATTTTGCATGAGTTCCATAATACGAAATAACCACACGGTGGTGGCAGTTAAACGGAACATGGATATATCGAAAGTTGTTCCATTGCTCTGGAATTTGCAGGACAACACGAAGGTAAGGTACATTTTTTAAAAATTGTGATTAAGGATAATTACATCTTGATGGATAAATATGAGAATAGGCAATATTTAGGCATTTAAATATAAAATAGGTATTTATTAGTGAAATAGGCTCCTCCCTTAATACTCCTAACGCCTAAAAATAAGTGACGTAGAATATTACGTCTTCCACTGAAGGGGAAAAAGGAAAAAGCCAAAAATCCGCAGCTTAATAATACGTTTTCAACAACGTACCTGTACAATGTGGATTATCAACATTTACTTACATTAAAAATAAAAAAACATGAGAGTTTTTCTCTGAATGAAGATTTTCTGACTATTTACCTCCAATTCTTCCCCATTTTGAATTCTTGTTCAAAAGTTAACAAACTTATTTTCTTAAAAAATAAATATATAAAAAATATTAATTGTTGATGTAACATTTTAATAGTTCCGCTTCTGTAAGCAATATTCTAATAACACTTATTTGGAAACTGAGCTCGGTTTAGTAAAAACAAAAGTAAGAAAACCAAAGTGGGCAAGAACATTTCTCTGTGTTCGCTCTTCCGACCACACAATCCGTGTTCCTTGAACGAAGCGAAGCAAAGAATACATTACGTAAGCAAGAGATGCCATTCTGGGAAGGACTTTTAATTTGTTATTGCCCGTCGTGTTGATGGCTGAAAACCATTTGCAAGGACTGATATATTCAGGCTAATTACATATTAAGCCGAAGCTTGAGAACAATGCGGATTCGAACGAGACGATTCCGGGTTGCCGGTGGCCTACAAACAAAAGCTCGTTCCAAAAGCGAACCTCAAGCCAGGTACTTGGAACCTGGCGCCCGGTGACACTCGAGCATTCCGTCATCCCTTAGCACCAGACTACATCCGATTCCAGCACTGGAAGAGAGGAAACTGGGAAAGATGAGGAAGGCCTGATTGAATGATTAGTGTTTCTAAGTCCCTTCGTCCCGCAAGTGTAGTGCACGTTGAGTCGCGGGACGTGGCGGTTTTGATTGATTGATTGATTTTTTCGTGTTTCCGGGCGCGTCAACTGCTTCGGTCATTAGTCCCGTTAGTATAGTGCATGATTTTTTCTCGGGAGATGGCGGTGATCTTTCCCCCGCTGGATGGCGAGATCCGGCACCGACCTACCATCGGCTAGCGGGGATTCCCCCTAACCAGGACTCTCCCACCAGCGGGGCACTGCCCCAGCCGGAAAAAACTCTAGGCTCCAGACCGGTCTCCCGGAATATGTGGTAGTGTAGTGCATGTTAGTGTGTGTGTGTGTGTGTGTGTGTGTGTGTGTGTGTGTGTGTGTGTGTGTAAGGGGAGAGGATAAGACAAGGAAGAGGAAGGACAGATAGCGCGCGGTCCGTAGCCCGTTTGGTCGGGTACTGCTCCGGCATTCGCCTGGTGTTGATCGGAGAAACCACGAAAACTACCGATCAGAGAGCCGACCGCTAGAATTCTCCTCCAGACAGCGACTGAATTGGCCAAAAAAGCTTGTGTCGAAAATCCTGCCGCCGTGGGGAGTAGGAACCCAGGACCTCCCGGTCAGAGGCGCTGCAGTGACATCAGTTGATGTACTGAGCTACCGCTCAGGGTGAGGTGGCGGTGATCTTGCGGGATGGCGAGATGGGACGCCGACATACTTGTCGGCTTGCGGGTATTTTCCTAACCAGGTATCTTCCACCAGTGGGGCATCGTTCCAACCGGGACAAATTCTAAGCTCCCGGCTGCTCTCCCGATATGTGGTTGTGTAGTTCATGTAATACATATAGTTCATGTAATACGTATTACATTCAGAGGATAGGACAAGGAAGAGGACGAAAAGATGCGCGGTCCGTGACCTGTTTGTTAAGGCACTATTCCGGCATTCGCATGGTATTGATCCGAGAAACTACTGAAAACTGCCGACCAGAGTAGCCGGACGCTAGACAGCGGCTGAACTCGACCTAGAGATGTATCAAGTGTCGAATATCCTACCACAGTCGAGACTCAAACCTTGAGATCTCCCGTAAATGATCTTGACCGTCCGGGTGACGCCGCGTCGAAGTGTGTGTTTGCGAATCTTTTCATGGCCTTTCTCACGGCTGGTTTGCTGGTCCTGAGGAAGACCACGAAACGATGGCCGCGGAAGCCTACGACTTCACTTAGGATCTCCCGATCAGAGGCATTGCAGTAACATCAGTTGATGCTTTGAGCCACCAAAGCCGGTGGGAGGGCGAGGAAAACAAGGAGGGAGGGAAGGCGGGAAGGGTTGTGAGGTCGGGGCGTGAAGAGGGAGTGAAGTAAGCGAAAAGGAGCATGAAGCAGCACTGAGGACACGGGGAGGTCTCGGTGCAAGTCCTCCTGCTCGCCCAAGTCCTATTTGTCGGCGCAGGGAGGGTTTTGGCGCAGACTGTACGAGAGGATCCGGCGCGCCGCATCCGGCCAAGAGCTGCTCCGAGTTTGTTCACCTCTGACCCGCGGCCGGGGCGGGGCAGTAAGGGGCGTGAGCCAGACGAGGCGAGGCGCCGTGCAGCCAGCGACGAAGCGCGCGACGCGACGAGACGTGGCGCCGGGCGGTGGTGGCGGCGACAGCGGCGGCGGTAGTGGCGGCGCCGGTAGGGGGTGGCGATAGCGGTGGTGGTGGCGGTGGCGGTGGAAAAGATGAGTTGAGACGTGAAGATGTCGGTGGTCGGTGTTTGCGTGGCGAGGGAGAGACCAGCTGGCGGTGGCGGTGGTAGTGGCGGTGGTAGTGGCGGTGGTAGTGGCGGTGGACGTGGCGGTGGTAATGTTGGCGGGGTTGGTGGTGGCGGCGTTGGCGGCGGCGGTGGCGGCGTTGGCGGGGCGGTGGCGTCGTTGGCGGGGTGGTGGCTGTGGCTGTGGCGGTTGCGGTGGCGGTGGCGGTGGCGGTGGCGGTGGCGGTGGCGGTGGCGGTGGCGGTGGCGGTGGCGGTGGCGGTGGCGGTGGCGGTGGCGGTGGCGGTGGCGGTGGCGGTGGCGGTGGCGGTGGCGGTGGCGGTGGCGGTGGCGGGGGCGGGGGCGGAGGCGCGTGGCGGTGGCGGTGGCCGTGGTGATGGCGGCGCGCGTGGGGCGGCCCGTTAGATCGTGAGGTCGCGCAGCGCCGCCGCGCCGCTGCGCCGACCGTCCGCGCCCCGGCGCCACTCGCCGACGCCTGGCGTCGCGATGCGTCGCGTCGCGACGCGCGCGCATCTGCCGCTCTCACAGCGGAAGGTAGCCAGCAACCAGGAAGGTAGCCAGTGGCAGTATCTCACAGGAGGGATGGGACGAGCGGCCGCCTCATTTGTTTTCTTCAGCTGGATGTAATTAAAATAACCAAAATATTGTCATATGTCACACAAAATATTTTTATTGATGTGTGAGGGAAAATGTAATTGTTTTGGTTAATAAGTATGCTAAAATTTATTTTTATTGAGTTTTTATCATACGAACTCTTTTATTATAAATGAAATTGATCGCAATCAATTGAACTCTCCCTGAGGTGGAAACATCCTTTCCTCCTCTCCTCTGGAACGACCCATGGACGGCGAGTTATATATCACTCTGGTGGGCAAGGGTCCAACCAGAGCAGAAAGTATTATATTATGGACCAGAGGGTCAGACGTGAGCAGAGCAGCAGGCTGGTGTACTGTTGCAATTTGGCCTGAACGAAGCAACAGACAAATCGAACTGCCATCTGCGAATGCTGGAGCAGTACCCAACAAATCGGGCCACACGCGATCAACCTTTCCCAATCCGTATTCTATCCTACCCTAACTACACACTTACATGCACTACATTACCACACATACCGGAGACCTGTCGGGAACTTTTTTTCAAATGTCCTCATCAAGTGAAATGTGGCAGAGATGTAAGTAACCAGTTCTCGCGGTACCATGGAAGTAAAGTCCCAGCGTATCGTGTTGTTTTTACGAACATATTTATTTTTATGTAACGTAATGAAAATAATTATTTTTTAGTTGACGTGAAATTTGGTATAAGAAAACCATTGGGCGCATCTTGAATTTCCAGAGAACTTTAAACGCTCAAGAATAAAGGGGAAGAATATGTTTTTATCTGAAAGTCCGAGCCCTAGGAATAACGTAGTCTGCAACAACCTGGTTGGTGATGCTCCTGCCGCCACTGGTTCGATGAAGTTCAAACTCTGATTTGAGTTTTTCAATGTGCGTTTCCACTACAAATCTGATTTGGTATGTAATTTTCAGGATGATTGCAACGATGATCGTAATAAACATGGCAAGGTAAGGCGAGTGGGAGCGGGGTCAGGCGAAGCAGCTCAAGACGGAGTGTGGAAAAGAACAGGGTGGATTTGGACAGCGAGAGAAAGCGCTAGCCAGGGTTGGGGTACACTATACGCAGAATTAATTAATTTTCATCATACTCATAAATGAATATGATAAATAAATACCCAGGCAAGTAAAATTGAATTCGGTTTTAAGTTCCCCGTGCGATTTTATCGATTGGGTTTTCTCTAGTGTTTTCGAAATATATACTGCACATCCTATGTTCAAAGTTATCTTACCTTGCATCTGCACGCCTCTAACAAAGCTAGATATAGATTATATCACGTTCTTAGAAAAGTGGAGATTACTCTAAACAAAATCAGCAATCGCTCCTTTAAATCAATTCTTGTAATGCGGGTATTTTAACATTAATTTTCTGTTCGAAAGTTGGGAGTAAGCACAGTCTCAATCAATTCCTTGAGTTTAGAAATTACAATAAATGTACCTGCAAGGAAAACACTTAATGAAAAGAAGGCAATCAATAAAAAAATAATGAACAATCCACTACTACGTAAGAAATTGCAACGAAGGACTTGGGAACAGTGATCACGATGCACACATTCTCACCATTGCAAGAAGCAGGAACTCTCGCACAATAAACAATACTCGTTTATAAAGATTGTTTACTAGAAGTAAGCTGGCTGCTCTCATCGGTAGTTTTCCGTAGTTTCTCCGATCAACACCAGGTGAATGCCGGGGCAGTACCTTACCGACATGGCCACGGACCGCGCGCGATCTGTCCTTCCCTTCCTTGTCCTATCCTCTCCCCTTACACACACACTTACACTAACATGCACTACACTACCACATATTCCGGGAGACCGGTCGGGAGCTTACAGCTTGTCCCGGCTGGGGCGGTGCCCCGCTGGTGGGAGAGTCCTGGTTAGGGGGAAACCCCACTAGCCGACGGCAGGTCGGCGCCGGATCTCGCCATCCAGCGGGGGAAGATCACTGCCATCTCCAGAGAAAAAAATGCACTACACTAACGGGACTAATGACCACAGTAATTGACACGCCCGGAAACACAAAAAAGTCAATCAATAAATCAATTTACTAGAAGTAAAATAAAAATATTCACAGAATACTCGCTGAAGAAATCATTGGATGTGGTTTTCAATACTGTAGATTCAAACGATCATTGGTTTCAACCAGCGATGGTCTCTCAAATGTACACACTCGTAAGTACAGCTTAGGAAAATTACTCGAGAAGGCGTCGTGTCATCCACCTTTGCCTCTTCTACTTGGGGAACGCACGACCGTGCCTCGCCGGCGCGGCGCCGCCAAATGCGTGCACCGCCCCTCTCACAAGCGCCTCTGGAGATCTCGACGCCCGGTCTCGCGCGGCTCCACCCCGGCCCTCGGGACCGCACAGTGCGCCCAACGCAGCCGTTCTCTGAAAGTATTGGCGCATCAACTGCTAACGTGCCGATCCGGTGGCCGAGATAGCTAAGGCATGAGTGTCGTAGCGATCTCGGACCGAAGGGTCGCGCGTTCGAGTCCGGCCTGGGGCATGGGTGTATTTGTGTTCGTCCTTCCACTCCATATCATCTTCATATCATTTCATCTTCACAGTTACTATAACGTGAACTCCAATAGTGGTCGCTAATAACCTGAATGTTGATGCGACCTTAAATAGCAGAAAAAACCCTGCTAACGTCAATAGTTCTGTAAGTGTAGTGCATGGTTTTTGCTCGGGAGGTCGCAGTGATCTCCCTCTGAATGGAGAACCGGCACCGACCTACCGTCGGCTAGCGCGGTTTCCTCAACCAGGTATCTCCCACCAGCGGGGCATCGCTCCAGCCGGGACAAGCTCTAAGGTCCCAACCAGTCTCCCAGCAGATGTAGCAAGTGTAGTGCATGTTAGTACAAGTGTGTGTAAAGAGTGAGGATTAGACAAGGAATGAGAAGCAAGGATCGCGCGCGGCCCGCGGCCCTGGCCCGTTTGGTAGGATACTGCTTCGGCATCCGCCTGGTGTTGTGTAGAGAAACCACGGAAAACTACCGATCAGAGCAGCCGGCCGTTAGAATTCTCCTCTAAACAGCGACAGATCTCGACTTGGCAAAGTAGTTAGTGTCGAAAATCCTGACACACCGCTGGGACCCCAAGATTTCCCGGTGAGAGGCACTGCAGTGACATCAGTTGATGCCCTGAGCTACTTTTCCCGGGTGCTAGTAGTGCTCACTAGTGGCCTGCGTCAGTGAAAAGGCTACTGAATAGAACCACACAAAATAGTTTCTCAAACGGTAGAATGAACACGGCTCAAGAACAAATCAAACTTCTGGATAAAATTCAATAAAGTACAACTTTTAACAAAAACAGTGTTCATGAATACTGCATAACATGTATAGAATCTATACAATACAACAATTCTTTACAAGACAAAAATATCAAAGAAGTTTCTCTTCCTTAACGCAACAATATAGCTACACAACGGGCCACGGACCGCGCGCGATCTGTCTTTCCTCTTCCTTGTCCTATCCTCTCCCCTTACACACACACTCACACTAACATGCACTACACTACCACATATTCCGGGAGACCGGTCGGGAGCTTAGAGCTTGTCTCGGCTGGGGCGGTGCCCACTGGTGGGTGAGTCCTGGTTAGGGGGATACCCCACTAGCCGACGGTAGGTCGGCGCTGGATCTCGCCATAATTACGCATCACTCCATCCACCCGTTTAAGTGCAGCCGGGCAATCTGCTGTGAGGAACAATGCGGGATAAATCAAGTAAGTTAGATTGTCCGAAAAGTTAAATTGCCGCCTAAAAGTGGGTGGTAATTAACCTCTCGGGGGTAAGTTTTATTTCTAAGAAACCTATACATCTCTCACAACGCCGCAGCTAAAAAAAAATAAACGATACGTTTGGTTAACTCATAGCGAATATTTTCTAATCAATTCTTGCCAAAAACGCTAATTTCCATTCGTATTCAGAATTCAACTTGCTAATGTATATTCTGTGCATGTTGTCTGGGATCCCCACCCTATACAAGTGAATTCTGAATACAGATTGAAACGAGCGTTTGTTCTTCAGTTTTGTAATGAGTCTTACCAGTGGTGACTGAGATATGTTAATATTGACAGAAATTCCGCTATTACAATATAACTTTTTCAATGGGAGTGGTATCGCAATTCTTGAAAGAATTTTCTTAAATGTGAAAAGTATGGAGCATTAAGCATTGCCTGTTCAAACAATGTTAATAACAATACGTAATTCGTGCTAAAACGAGCAGATTTGAAGAATCTTGCAATATTATTGTATTTAATAATTACTGTTACAGTATATTTGATAATCATTTGCTATCGAGCGCTATCAGGGTCACTGACTTGTGAAATGTGTATACGTCCGTTACTGTTTTACAACGCCGCCACCGCCGCCGCCACTGGATCACATTATTAACTTCTAATTTCTACGTCCTCGTATACTGCGCATGCAGAATTGTTTAAGGATAAATTATGCATCGGATATATTCATGAATTCACGGAATACCTGAAAACACCGAGTTCAATGGCAAGAATGAATTTTCATTTTAAGTTTTGAACAAAAAATATATTTTTTATGCTTTACTTATTTACAAGAGAAAGTGGCATTTGAAGTGTAAGAAAAGTAGAAATTCTGATATTGTAATAATTACATAAAGATTTAACTGGGAGAATATATATGGTGTAGTAACACCTCTGGTTGTATTTGTGACAGCCGCTCAGATCACATCAGGTCTCAATATGAGAATGGCAACGCCACGACACGCCATTTTTAAATTAATATAAATACTTATAATTGCTAGGCGATAATATTTATCACTGTATAGAACCGTTTTGTATTGACGAATTTGCGTTGATGTGTCAGCTTTAAAATAATTAGTTTTCGCATCTCGTGCGCTACAATTGGTAATAAGTTTTAGAAGTGATGAGAGATATTTTAATAAGGTGAGAAATGAGTTATTATAATATTAATTAACCCCTACAAATGCGAGAAAGTACGTGCTGTTGTAGTAACCTTAATTTTGTATTTTTACTATGTACTTTTTGACAACTCTAGATGTTGAAGGAGAGGGTAGTATGTTTTGGTTATCTAATACGCAGTCACGGCTCACCAAGAATCTCAATACTAGCTAGTATACAAGTACCTATAAGTCTGTTTATTCCTGGTTCCTATTCCTAAAAAATACTAACGAGATGCTATTCATTGCAACAACGCATCTTAAAGAAGGTGAACTTTTGGGTTGGGTGCAAATTAACTTAGGAATACTTTAAATTTAAAAAATCGATCTAAATTGTGTGTTTTCTTAAAGGTAACTTTGCTCAAGTTAGAAATAAAATATTAATAATACGAGTTAATATTTAAAATTTATTTATTGAAATTATGCGACTTTTCAAAGAACCTAAAATGTCTTTATTAAATATCCTAAAATTCCGAGCTCTAGTTATAAGCGATATTTCGTACATTAATTTCCTAAAATGTTACTTATGTTACTTGGAACAAACATTCCAAGTAAAAGCAAATAAACATTGTTTTTTCTTGGAAAAATCAAAATAAAAAGTGGAAATGTCCGTTTGTCGTTCTACACTTTTGCTCTGGATGAAGATATGTCTAAAAATACAAATTGTAAGTAAAAAGATCCCGAACGATACCCTCCCTAAATCCTTCTCTATTCCATCCCCAAGATCGCTGAGTGTCGGGAATGGCCCGCTGGGCTGGAAGGGCGGAGGGTGGAATGGGGCTAGAGGGGATGCGGAAGAGGTGGAGTGAGCAGGGTGAGGGAGGGAGAGGGGAATGGAATGAGGAGGGTATGTAGGGCGGCGGGGCGTGGCGGGCGGGGCGTGGCGTGGCGGGGCGTGCGGGCGGGCGGGCGGGGCGGGCGGGCGGCGGGGCGTGACGGGGCGTGGCGTCGGGCGTGGCGGGCGGGGCGTGGCGGGCGTGGCGGGGTGGGGCGGGGTGGGGCGGGGTGGGGTGGGGGGCGGGGCGGGCGGGGCGGGGCGGGGGCGGGGCGGGGCGGGGCGGGGGGCGGGCCTCGCATTCTGGCGCGCGCAAGGGCGCTTCTCCGAAGCATTAGATCTTCTTCATACGCGGAGGCGGTGCCTTTGATGCGGGCGCTAGCAAAATATAAATAAACAAGTTACGCAAACGTTGGCTCGACAGCGAGGGAGCATCGCGGTGGAACGCTGACAATGGCCGTCACTCAGCCCGCGCAGAGCGACGCGGGTTCGTCACGGGGCTCAGCCCCACCCCGCGCGCCGTCCTTTGGCCACTCCGGTGGCCACCGGCGCCGCTCCGGCATGTGCCACAACAGCCGTATCTATCATTTGATTAAAGCACAGCGTCATTTCAAGGTCACGAGGTGGCACTGGCATACACTGGGGAGCGTCGTTACCAAAAATGTTAGTGGCAACGAAGCTCGCCCCGTCCTGCCAGCTCGTGATCTCGTAGGGGGCATATTCGGAGTATATGGACGTTGCAATTCTACCGATTCAATTCAGGAATTAATTATTTTCTTTCGAATCGGTGTTCGATTATATTTTTTAGGTTTTTGCTGAATCTTTCCAAAATGCCAATCGAATCAAATTAATCCTTTATATTTTTTGGTGCACTGTTGACTGATGAAATTTGAGTCCATTGTATTTTCACGTGCAGCACTATGGTATATTTCAAACACAATGCTATATACAGATTTAAAAGTACCCGACAGTCTTTGAAAGAATTGAATCAAGCAGCTCAAGCTGTCTTGAACGTCTGGAAAAAACACCCAAATCCTTTCGTCATTACCCTATTAGATAATAGTGAAGAAATCAACCGATTACACAGCCTCTCGCAACTCCATAATAGATTTTTAAATTAGTTACAATACGTAAAGTCACAACCATTCCTCAACTTTGACTCCAAGCCAAAAGTAATAAAATGGTTTTTTATTCTAGACGTACAAAGACTGTGAAATGTACCACTGGGATACTTTCACCCACAAATTGTCGTTATTGTCAACTATATGTTAATGCTAATAATGTTAACATATTTACAAACTATTTTAATGTAAAATTGATTGTAAATTTACTTTGTTTAGAATAAAGAAAAAATATTTTTTGATTTTATTGGTGCTATAACAGCATGTACTTTCTAGCAATATGTTTAATGGCTATATAATATTGTAATATGACAATTTCTATCTTACATTTCAACTACTATTTGGAAAATCTTAAACAAATAAAGCGTGAAAAATACCCATTTTTTCATTCGAGTGTTTAAACGAAAACAGTTCTCTGCCATTGAATTGAGTGAATTCACGTTTTCCGTAAGTGTACTAACGATGGGCGATGCATACTTTCGCCGCAAAAAAATTCTTAGTTTCTATCAACACAAACGAAAGGCGTCCGTCATTATCGCATTCTGTTATCTGTGCGACATTTCAACAATGTGTTGCAAAAGTCAACAATGACCGCTAATTCGTATGGGATACACATTTTGCAAATTAGCATTCTTGATATCGCTAGCAATAAAATGAAATAGAAAAATATAATAATTAAATATATCTGGTTACTCGTTATTTACACGAATTAATCTTCATTCCCACATCTTATGCAAACCAAAATCTACTCGTTTTCAATTAAGGACGCAATTTAAAATGTTTTAAATCATTAAACAAAATTTTAACTTACACCGAAAGCTCAGAGAAGAAACGAACAAAGAAATATGAAATAATATCCAAATTATAACTATCGTAACATCCAACTGCCTGGAATTACCTCTACTACATCCTCGAAATCGCAGTAAATTCGGAGCGGATGACTTATGTCGCCAAATTACACAAGCAATACTCATATTTTCAAGAAATTCATCTTGATCTTATTTCAAGACCTGTTTTTGATGAAAACACGTCATAAGAAAAAAATGTATCTTCTCAATTGTAGTTGTAGGAAGACGCCGAAAAAATTTAATTTTTTTAATTTTTGAAAAATTAAGAATTTTAACGAACGTGAGATCTGCACTATTAAGCATCCTTTACGCTATTTAAAGTCTCAATTTAATTTAAAAAAATGCGGTGTTGAAAGAAATGGTTTAAATAAAATAAAAATTACCTATGTTGACACAAAAATTTGCACAAAATACTCAGTTCCCGAAAAATCAAGGTTTTAAAACTTAAGTTTTAATTAATTTACAAGAATTGCTTCCATTTTATTATAAATTAATGTTCTGAATTTTGGCAATCACATTTCCCCCATTCGATGGAGCTTCAACCCCCAGGGTGTTGGTACAATAGCCGGCCCCGATCCTAAATAATATTTATAATAGTACCTCAAGTCGAAAATATGTTTCTAATCGTTATTCCAATTTACTACGATAGATTCTAGTTAAACTAAATACTCTTAATCTGTCCAACTTCAATTCAAATTGAATAAAGCGACAAGAAAATTTCGTCCGGAATTTCTTATACGAACATAAAATAACGATAGCATGTTTAAATGAAACCCAGCCCCTACCAGGCGAGTGTTCCTCTATCCCCAATTTCAGAATTAATTGTAATGACTGGATCAGAAGAAAGGCTTCAAGAGGATACTAAATTATAGTTCAAACGATATTAGTCATAACGAGATATCTGTTCCTAACTCAGCAGATCTAGAAACAATAGCGATCAATATAAACGGTAACGGAACTGAAGTAGTCATCATTACACCCTATAAACCACCTAACAAAATTTTTCCAATAATAGAATATGATAACATATTTTTTCAATATTCCCGAATCATAACGATGGAAATTAAATTGCAAGAACAGAGTTTGAGGATGTGATGTCTACGCATCAGGGTGCCTTCTAGAACCTATCCACTAACCAGCAGATCCAACGAAAACGGACATTCTCAATGCAATCCATGCAAAAGTCATCTCTGATCTACCAGAAATTTAGAACTAGATTTAGATCGGAAAACCTCGCCGGCCTCGGACTAATTACTATCCTTTGTAGAATCGCTGAGAGTTTACAAAACGTCATAAAATCCTTGTTTCCATCCCATCATAAAGTCCATGATTGCCATCTGCACAACGAACGTGATGCAGTGTGCTATCGGCACATCTGTGATTTCAATTCGAACAAATTCTTTTCGTTTTTTCTTATTTTTTTATTTTTTATTTTTTTATTTTTTTTAAATTTGTTGCGTCTACACCTTGACGCAACGCGTCTCCAAGCCCCTTAAGGGGCGTTGAGCGCATTCTTTGGAGTAATCCTCCGTTAATTACTAACAATAAGTCAAGTCTTGTCACGTCGCAGTCAGTCAGTGCCTTTTATCCCTTCGGCCAGGGGCTCGACGACGTTAGATCCCGGGGTTCCTGGCCGGTCATCCAACCAAGAACTCACGAGTCTCGAATTCGCTTAACCTTCGTGACTTCACGGAGCGTAGTAAACGAATTCGGCTAGCGCCGCCGGCTTCGTTCCTTGTTACCTACAAAGGGGAAGAGGAAATATTGATAATCAGCATTAATAGGCGTTTCTGTGTCGAAAGTAAACAAAACTGTCCCACGGGAATGGCCCACTGCGCCGGGCCATGGAAAAGCGTCGGTCCGCGCACGCGTAATTACCGGCTCGTTCCCCCGGGAGGCAACTGTCCCAACGCTGCACAGCTGCTGAGTAGACGAACTACTCAATTCAATTAAACTTTATTTAACGTGGCGAGACTTAGATCATAAGGTCTGCTCTTCCTCTGACCACGCAAATTGAGCTCCTTTCACCATCTAGCGGAGAAAAAAGATATTACGTGGGCGACGAAATAGACCATTCTAATTTAGTTCAGAGGCTTCTTTTAGGTTTGAGGAACATGTAGTAAATCTATTGCAAGGGACAGCTGGCTTCACTTCTTTTCAGAAGGAAAGAGTACAAAAGATTTCTTCGCCCATCAATCGGGTTTGAGCCCGCAAACTTGGGTAAAACAGCCGAATACGTGTTATATAGCGAAGCCGCCAAACTTTGTTATTGTAGTATTCATTGGGACTATTTTTGTTAAAATGTTGATTTATTGCAGAGTTAATATTTTATTTGCTGTTCCTTGAGCAGAGTGCGTGCTGCTTTTTGGAAAACCATTTTGTGAGCTTTTGTTCAACAATATTTCACCTGCTGCTATCCACTAGTAATAAGAAATAAATCAAACGAGTTATTTTATTTTTCCCTCAAGTTTAATTTCAATTTCTCTTCCTCTCGATTTATTCAACTCGATTCCTCAACACTTTCCATAAGAATGAATTAAGTAAAATACATTCTTTGAAATTACTACGCTTCTCTTTTTTGCCCCTATTATTACTAATATTAAACCAACATTTTCAAATCAACAAAATGGAATTTTCCCCTCTTCGAGCGTAGTTTCTACCCACTGTGGAGCGTCAGTGAAGGTTGCGGGGACTTTGCGAGTATTTTTGCCGATGACTCCCACAAGCAGACCGCCCGCCGTCGCGAGACAAGGGAAATTTTTTTGAGAGACAATGGCGCGAGAATGTTTCGCGTGTCTCCGACGTTTTCTCGTATCTGGAAATCTCCGCGCGGCGCCGGCTCGTTTGGGACGGAGGTCAACAAGAGGGATTCGCGAGGATTCTATCTGTGAAACCACAAGGGCGGAGGCGACGCAGCGATCCGGTCTGCATGTAAAACTTCTTTGGTCGTGGCACTTACACGACAAGGAGTGCACGGTTGCTTGATAATTGTCACGTTTCGGTTCTTGGTCTAGTTCCGATGGTATGCACGTTCACTGTAACTTATTTTCAGAGCCAATATCCTCGACTAAGGCTCTATTTATTCGAACGGTATTGTAGTTTGAGTAGGAAAATTAGTTTCTTCTATTCGTTTTCAAATAAGCAATCCCAAGTTCGGTATCCGTCTGATAATGCTCTACCGTAATGTGATTTCCTTCCTATTCGTCTGGCTTAAACGAGATATCGTTTGCCAAGATTTGTAACAAAGAAAGCATATAGATAATAAATAAAGTTAAATGGCCATCATAACGTGGCATATAATGGTCTTCATGAAGTAATACTATAAACGATCATGCTAATAACAAAATTCTAATAATAAAAAAAAATTTAAACTGTAGCTGTTTTATTATTGTAAAATAAAAAGAAATAGAGGTGCAACGGAATGGTATACACTTTTTCGTAGCAATCTCTTTCGTCTCGAGCCACCTTTACAGTTTTGCTCAAATCCTCTTCCCATCTGCTACCTATCGGCCTCCAAAAATTTTTCTTGCATTTTTGTTTTTAGGTTCCGTAATAGCCAACTCGTGGCTCAGAGCGAAAGGCTTACCTTTCACCAAGGTGGTCCAGGTTCGATTCCCGAACAATTTCATGTGAAATTTGCTCCGGCAAAACTGATTTAATAGCTTCACAGAGGCGAGTCCTACACCTGTAAAGTTTCCTAAACCCTACCACGGTCCTAATTCCTTCCCCATTCAGAAACCCAATACTCGCATCCAGCAGCTTTGAATATCTTCTAAGCAGTATCGCCAAGGATCGCACACGACGGAAGACGTCGAAAAAATTTAATTTTTTTAAATTTTCAAAAATTAAGAATTTCAAAGAACGTAGACCTGCACTATTAGATCCTTTACGCTATTTAACGTCTCAATTTAATTATACAAAATGCGCTGTTGAAACAAATGGTTTAAATAAAATAAAAATTACCTATGTTGGACACAAAAATTTGCACAAAATACTCAGTTCCCGAAAAATTAAGGTTTTAAAACTTAAGTTTTAATTAATTTACAAGAATTGCTTCCATTTCATTATAAATTAATGTTCTGAATTTTGGCAATCACATTTCCCCCATTCGATGGAGCTTCAACCCCCAGCGTGTCGGTACACTAGCCGGCCCCGATCTAAATAATATTTATAATAGTACCTCAAGTCGAAAATATGTTTCTAATTGTTATTCCAATTTACTACGATAGATTCTAGTTAAACTAAATACTCTTAATCTGTCCAACTTCAACTCAAATCGAATAAAGCGACAAGAAAATTTCGTCCGGAATTTCTTATACGAACATAAAATAACGATAGCATGTTTAAATGAAACCCAGCCCCTACCATGCGAGTGTTCCTCTATCCCCAATTTCAGAATTAATTATAATGACTGGATCACAAGAAAGGCTTCAAGAGCTATGTTACTACTAATATTAACAGCACAATAGTACGTGTATTATACTTGGGGGGGGGTTAACGTGTCATCAGAGTAGTATCTTCATGATGGAAGGCACCACTTTTTGCGTCTTTCTCGGTCCTGCCGCGTGAGTCGCTTGATCTGCAGCACCGCTTGATACGGTCGCGATCATGCGCGTTCTTGTGGCAGGACCAAGAAAGACGCAAAAAGTGGTGCCTTATTCCATCTTGAAGATAATACCCTCAGATGCCACGTTAAACAAAAACAAGTGTAATTGAGCATTATTTGTAATTTTTGCGATTTTAGGAGTTGTAGTGTTCGGCAAAAATAAGACCTACGCCACTTTTAAGAATCCTATGATATATCAAAAGAATCCATTCCAAGAAAATATTTCAAGTAATTCTTTAGAAAAAAAATGCCTTCAGTTAAAACAAAATTTAAGTGAAAACTACTCGTTTTAAAAAAAAATATACATGACCATGCTCGAATAACTACATAAAAACATTAAAATTAGACAGAGAGATGGCTAACCAATTTGTAGAGTTTTCTCTCTCTGTCATATTTTATGTATATTTGCTCCCCCACTTAAAGACCCATGGAATAGTTTCTGACGAGGGATGCAGATTATTAAAAAATGCGTATTTAACGTACTGTTAATTTTAAATCTAAAGTATCTTAATGAAAGTCAAGATATCTTATATTATTGTTATATATTAGCCAAGATATCTTGTTGTAATAGAAAGAACATTAGTAAGCAAAAAACGACAAGGGTTTATAAATTTATATTTTCTAAAGTTTACACAAAATTTAAAATTGCTATGAGATTTCTTCCAAATCTTCTCATTTCTTTGTTAAATTTTCTGTTCAGTTATTTGGCATATATTGTTACATTATTGAGATTTACTGGATATTAACTTGAATTGTGTGAAAAAAGCGTGTGATAGTCTTAGTTCATAAATGTGATATTTTGTGAGGAACGTGTCTCGACCATTTAAAACAGAGATAATACTTTCACTAATCACAAACTTTGAACTACGAACGATTTAAAATGATGAACGCACAATACAGCGTAACTATTGTGAACTATTAGCGTTGTTCACATTCATTTCTCAGTTATTTACCCCTTAAGAGTTTCTCTTTAGGAAATATAAAAGCGGAAGTAGCTACGAGATGCATTGCAATATTTTCTATTGTAATCAAAAGACGAGACGCGTTGGAAAATGGAGACGCGTTGCGTCAAGGTGTAGACGCTACAAATTAAAAAAAGCATGAAACCATTTCAGAAATTAAACTTTCCAACTATTGTACTTGAAATACAATGACTTCGTAAATAACAAACTACGAGGAGAAATATACCACATTTTATTATTGAGTGGACCTTGCTTAAGATTATACGTATATGTGAATAGTAATCGTAATTAAGTAATTTACTATCGTTGCTGAATTACTAGTAGTGATATATACTGAGAAAAGTGTATTTAATATTACATGGTGACAACTTATATATAATTCAAGTACCTCGAATCAAAAAAATCTTTAGAAATGGCCCATATAAAGTTTCCACCTATGGGTGGATTCAATTCAGTAGCAATGTCTGATCCAAACATTGCCCTGCCTTCCGCTAATGGGATATGGATACAACAACAACTAATATCAATGCAATTCCAATGCATCAAGGTAATTCGTCTAATGAATCAACTTTTCTTCAAAATCAGGGTATTTCGTTCTCAAATATGCCACACGGTTCACCAAGTGATCCTCAATTGTTTCAACTCCCTGCATCTCAATTTTAATCCAAATGTTTCAACAGCTTCAAATACAAAAATGAACAACACCCCTACCATTATATCAACATTAGCAACAATGTGATTCTCAAAAGAGAGAAAGGACTAATTACAGACAATCTTCAGGTAAAAGTGTGGCTAAAACAAATAATTTTCCATCGACTTCTGAAATTCTATTAGCTAATACTCTCAATAATTCCAATGCAATACTCTCGGAAGTGCAACCAACAGAAGAACAACCTCTACAAATCAAAATCCCACCCATCATTGTATCAAACATCTTTAACTTTCATGATTTCATTGCCGATTTACAATAAATTGTTAAAAGTGACTTTTCTAAAAAATAATCAAGAATTCAGTGAAAATTCATTTAGTTAAAAGAGGACATTCTAACTACAAGACTTTTTGTGAATCAAATAGTATCCAATTTTATTCTTGTCGTGACCAACGATTCAAACTACTTCTGTTGTAATTAAATACAGTCCTATTAGTTATACCAATGAAATATTTTCGGAATTACAATGACTACAAATTCCATTTCTAAAAGGTTATCGCCTATTTAATAAAAAACGAGAACCAATTGAAATCTGTTCAATAGATCTCTTAAAAAATCAAGAAACTTCAAAAATATTCAAATTAGAAAACTTTTTATAATATAGTTAAAATTCAAACAAAAATGTCTCATAAAATACCTATAATGAAAAGATGTCAGCGATTTGGCCACACGCAAGCAAATTGGCATATAGCCCCACGTTGTATTCGCTGTTTACAAGATCATCACTACACAAATTGTTCTCTCCCTAAACCAACTCCTCCTCAATGCGTTAATTGTGGTAGTAATCACACAGCAGCTATCCCACCAATTAAATTTGGGATACACAATGCATATTCAGACTAAATAAATTATAAAAAAGTCCTAAAAATAACATAATCTAAAAATTCTAAAGCTTCAGGATATGATAATATTTCAAATAAAATGCTTAAAGAATTGAATCTACCGATTTTCGCAAAATTAACTAACATCTGTAATCCCACACTCCAAATATCGTATTTCCCCAAAGCATGGAAATTAGCATATATACTTCCCTGCAAACCTGGAAAAGACCTCACTCTTCTATCGACCAATTAGTTCATATCTTCACTATCGAAAATATTTGAAAAATTGTTATTAAAACGATTAAATGACTATATTCACTCAGTACAAGCTCTTCCACGTTATCAATTTGGCTTTAGAACTCACTACTCATCAATTACTTAGGGTTACGGAACTAATTGCAAATGGTTTTCATATTAAAGAACACACTATTAGTATATTTCTTGACTTTTCTAAAGCATTTGATAAAGTATGGCATAAGGTCTTCTCTTCAAGTACAAATATTGGCACCCCTTATCTACTCAACATATTAAAAAAACTTTCTTACTGAAGCCCTGTGATTCTGAAAAGAACTCTTCAAATTTTAGGGATGCACTACATCAAGCCTCTGGAACATTTTCAAACTATTCTCACAAATACTCTAATTTTTTTCTTTATTTTTTTGTAAGAATAGAGAGAGAACTGTAGTTTCAAAGATGCCATAGGTCCGATTTTTACAGTCAACTCTATATTTTCGGACGTATGATTCTTTCGGTGGCTTCCTAGAACTACACTCTTTGTTACTTTCTGCACTGGCATCTTTTTAAATTTTGGGGTCTAACCTCTAATGCGTCATTATATGCTCTCTATGGGACAAATCAGTTTAAGCTCGTCCATTTTGACTCCGGCGCGCTGGATATTTTATTATTTGCCTCCAAATAACCGCAACACTGAAGTCAGAGAAACATATCCGCGAAATCACATTCTATATTTAACACTACAGTACAGTACTTCTCTGTGCCGTCAGAGCGCAGCTCAGACTAGGCAGGCAAAGACTCAAGGAACTTAAATTCCGTACCAGAACGCAATAAGACGCAAGTTTGCATCTGTTGAAACGCGAACCAAGACTAGTGGTTGGAAGTAAACCCAGAAAGTACTTTTCGCCTAGTGTCAAGAGTTGTTATTCATCATACAAAATCAGTGCATTATTTTAAATCTTAGTCGCCCACATAATTTGCCCACACTCTTTGAACGCTGGCTCGCGTGCTTTGATTGATTGATTGATTTTTCGTGTTTCCGGGAGCGTCAACTGCTTTGGTCATTAGTCCCGTTAGTGTAGTGCATGTTTTTCTCCGGAAATGGCGGTGATCTTCCCCCGCTGGATGGCGAGATCCGGCGTCGACCTACCGTCGGCTAGTGGGCTTTCCCCCTAAACAGGACTCTCCCACCAGCGGGGCACCGCCCCAGCCGGAACAAGCTCTAAGCTCCCAACCGGCCTCCCGCAATATGTGGTAGTGTAGTGCATGTTAGTGTAAGTGTGTGTGTAAGGTGATAGGATAGGAAAAGAAAGGGGAAGGACAGATCGCGCGCGGTCCGTGGCCCATTTGGTAGGGTACTGCTCCGGCATTCGCCTGGTGTTGGTCGGAGAAACCACGGAAAACTACCGATCAGAGCAGCCGGCCGCTAGAATTCTCCTCCAGACAGCGACTGAATTCGACCTAGCTGAAAAGCTAGGGTCGAAAATCCTGCCGCCGTGAGGACTCGATCCTAGCACTTCCCGGTGAGAGGCGCTGCAGTGACATCAGTTGATGCACTGGGCTACCGCTCCCGGTGCTCGCGTGCGAAACAGGCGCAAGACTAGACGAGCAACAGTCGAGTTCAGGTGATACGAGTATTGGGTTCATGCGGAGATTTGGCAAAAGCACGTGAATAAATGCCAAGCAGGTGACATATGAAGTGTTCTTGACATATTTAGTGTGTGTAACAATATAGTAACCCTTATATATGCTCACATCGTAATAACATTTCAGAAACGACATTAAAAGTTGGCCGCTGTATTGGTTCAACATGCGGAGACGCAAATTTCACCTTATTGTTCTCCCAAAATTGTCAATAGCTATTTTGTAGCCTTAATAATATTGAACACAGGCTTTCAAAATTACACGAATGCATATTTGTGAGCTATATTGTAACCGCTTGTCATCGGCTACACTCATGACAAAAGAAATATTGAAGTGACAATACCCGACATCTTGCCCTACAAATAGTTCCTAGAGTAGCGAAGAGATGGCGTTACCTAGAAACAAATTTCTGAACGTACTTTCGCCCTAGCCAATCAGAACTTTTGTAGAAATGCGAATGTGGCATGAGGCTTGACTCGGACGAGATTGTCTTTCTTTCCGGATCGAGACGCTGAAGTGATTAGATGGGTACTATTCCACCACACAACCGACGAGGGACACGTGGAAAATACCAGAAATGAAGCTTTATTAAAAGGTAATTGTCTAAGTATTTTTCATGGGATTAATCACTGTGATATGTCAAGATTACGTAAAATTCGATAGGAATATTAAACAAGTAATGCAACGAATGTAAGAATAACAGTGGTAGTGGACTAAAATGAATTTATAAAACCACGTTGCTACATTCTCGTTGCTGGAATATAGAAGAGATTTTTGTAACATAGGACGTGTTTCTGTTTCTTTGTTACAGCTTTTTCAGTTTTAGTTTTGAGCAGTTACTTATTCTACTTTTATTCTATTTCATTTTTATTTATGGGATTTCATTTCGAAAATTCTATTGGAGAATTTTGATAATTCCGAAAAGCATAGTTTATTCAACAACTGGCTCAACTTTCACTAAAACAAAGTTATAATTTGGAGTTTTGGACTCGCATTCTAACGCGACCATCACCTTCGTGTAAGCTGTGGTTTAACTGGGCTGTACAACGAGGAGAAGGCGTACGGAAATACTCGATTCCATCGCGGTAGGCAGCGCACGAACCGTCGCAGGAAAACGACGACCTTGGGCGTGAACGTCGCTCGACAGCCGTCTACTCAGCGCGGGACCAGCTTGGAGAATTCGCCGGTCGAGTCACAGAAAAGCAGAAAGAATATTTACTAAATTGCAGCTTGGAAAACTTTCAGGATAGAATTATGATTGCACAAATTAAAACGTTGTAATATGAGCTTCCTCAGTAACAGACATTGATCGGACAAGTTTTACTAAATATTAGTCTTGATAACCAGTAAATTTATTTTTATGTTTATTGATAAAAGTCGTCCTTGTGTATTTTTTAAAAAATAATTCTTATCTAAATTCATACATAATTGACTTGATGTTATTTGAAATCATTTAAGAGGAATTGTCTATGTAAAAAAAGGTTTTGAACATGAATGAAAGCTGTTAAATTGTTTCTGGTAAAACGTTATTTCATGAACAGTCAAGAGACTTTGTAAAAAAGAATTTTGCACTGCGAGGTCACGCAGAAGCTGAATATTAAGTGTAAATATTGAGTGTAGTATTATTTAAGATTGAAAAGGTATTAGTGAATTTTGGTATATTGTTTGTATGTATTTTTTACAGGATGGTTATTTAAATTGTGAATTGTGGGTTTCATTAAGAGATAATTTGTTTTGAGAAGTGTACATATGTATTTACTGTTTGTTTCGTGTAAATGTAGATCAGAGTCACTATTATTCTACAGAAAACTGCAGTTTAGGTAGGGAGTTAGCTACCATTGTGTAATCAAAAGGAAAAGTAATCATGTAGGAGAATATGTGAACGTGAGTGTACGAAGGATCATATTGGAAAGAATATATGTTACTTGTTCTTTAAAACTATGAAATTGTGTTTGTTTGTTAAATGAATATTAGTTAGCAAAGACGAACCCACCACCGATAGGGAATTATCTATAATTTGAGGTATTCCCAGGTTTGTGTGACGGTGTAATCACACGTCACAAAACAAGTAAATAACAGATTTACTTCTGTAATTCGGCGTACTACGAAATAGTTAGGTAGATACGTGACGGTTACAATATCTCAGGTCATGACGGATGTGTTTTAAACATTATTGGATGTTTGAGTAGAAATGCTTTAATAGATAATCAAGATGGTTTAAATTCAATGAATTTTCTCAAAAAAAACTTTTGAGTTTTCCAGAAAATTCAATGAATTTCTGGAAAACTCAAAAGTTTTTTCTGAGAAATAAACATTTTTCAAAAACAGCACCAAAATTTTCCATGAAAATTTGCTTATAGTACCAGGTTTTATTCTTCTATAATATTATCAAGTCATATTTCAACCATTCAACGATTTCTAATAATAGGGGGCCGAATTATTATGAAAAGGTGAAAAAACGTCTTTTGGACGGCAATAGATGGGAGCTAGGAGTGAGTGTAAGGCAAAACAAATGGTAACACAGACTAAAAAGGATACAAAACTAAGAACGAGAAAGTCTGTGCCATTCTGTACCACCACTAGCTCTAGATGCGAGTCACTTTATTCTTACAAGAAATTTAAAGAAGTCTAGAAATGCTACAGCAGCTCATGCTTTCTCGCATTATTGGAAATAGGTACGTAATATTGTAATATTGCAATATATGTATACTCTACTAACATCGCAGCTATATCTTGAAAAAGACCAAATCAATCAACTGAAAGAAGCGCCTACGGTGCATTCCGCTTTCATTTAGATAGTCAGGAGCAGTTTCTTACTTTTCACAAGTGAAACAAACATGAATGAATATATTTAACTGTTAAAGAATATGCAGCACGTTATACAGGAAAGCAAGAATACTTTGACACAAGCTAGCCTTGATTACATCGAAGTGAGCTAACAATTTCTGAAAAACATAATCATTGATCAAAACTCTTTAAAGTAAAAGAAGTGTATTTGATAGTTCTACATGGCAAAATGTTGGGCTCCAGGTCGCACCAACACTGTTCGACAGGGTAAAAAAGCTTGATTCTTCAGTGTTCCCTCCGAGCCGGCAAGGTGAGTGAAATATTTTGAGTTATGATATTGAGTTACTGTAGATAAATGGGAAATAAATTACTGCTTCTTGCATTTGATTGTTTTATCGTATAAAATAATTGCATTTGTTCCCTACATGACCCAATTAAAAATTCTAATTATTTTGTAAATTGGGTTTACTTCATTACTTCATTTTCATTTAATTTTGTGCCATTTCATGTGTTATTCCGCACGTTTGAGACAACTTAAGAACTTCATTAGTCGTTGTTTTATAAAAGAAATGTGCAATATAATATATAATGACTGTGAAATTTGGGTGTGTTATTTCTGCATTAGATTTTTTACTTTCTCAGGTGGTGTAGTCAGAATTAGTGTTCTGTGGGTCCTTGATACCGAAAAGTGGATTGACGGCAAAACATCTGTCTGTGAGCTACGCTAAACGGTTCAGGCGATTTTCTCCAAATTGATTTCCCAATCGATCTGCTGAGTCAGGGCCCCTTGTATTGAAACCGATATTTTAATTGTAGGGCACTTACAGAAATTGTAGGGAATTTTTAAAATTTTCAAAAAATGGCTCCATTGTTTTGATTGAATTTGTTGTTGGATAGTGTAACGGACGTTTAAGAGAATGGTGCAGGCCTCATGTTCGTTGAAAAATCTGATTTGTCGAAAATTGCAAATATTCAACAAAAAAAATTGGTCTTCCTACTAACTGAACTTAAAGGATACAGTTGTTCCCTTAATAAATGTGTTCCTTAAGATAGATTTTGAAAAGTCATGTATAATTTTATCAAAATTTTAGTATTTTCCATAATTTTGCGCAATATACAATTTTGAAATTTGTTTAAACAATTTTCAAAAACGGCTCATCGATTTTGATGAATTTTTTGTTGGATAGTCTAAGACTTTAAGAAAATGCTGCAGATTTCATGTTGGTTGAAAACTAATTTTTCGAAAATTGAAAAAATTCAAAATTTCGGCGTCTTCCTACAACTACAATAGTGAGATACAATATTTTTTCATGAAATGTGTTCATCAAAACAGATCTGCCAATAAGGTCGTGTGACAGTTTTTGAAAAGTTGAATATTTTTTCTGTAATTTGGCGGAAAACATTGCCCACTCCGAATTTAATGTGCTTCATGAACGTAAAATGAATAATAATGCTAGGCAGTTGCATGCTACATCAGTTAGAATTTGTATATTATTTTTCATATTTCTGTCTTCGTTTCTTACATTCGAGCTTTGGTTGTAGGTTTTAAATTAATCTTTTAGAAATGATTTCAAATTTTGTCCTTAAATTCAGTTAAATATGAAAACGAATAGATGTTTTCGCTTTGCTTAATAAGAGGTGGGAATAAAAGAGTAATGCACGTAAAAGCCGTGTAATTTTGATGAATATAAAATATATTTAATAATTATATTTTTCTATGCATTTTCATTTTCTTGCTAGCGGTATCAAAAATGCTAACTGGTAAAATATGTATCTTGTACAAATTAGCGGTCGTTGTTGCATGTGTCCCATTGTTGTAACGCCACACTGATAACACCAGGCGATAACGGCATGTGCCTTTCGTTCTGTTAATTAATTAAAAATATATTAATTTACAAAAACAATTTAACTAATAATTTAATTTACGGGCAAACTTCGCATCGTGCATCATTGGTACATTTAATTATGTTATTTAACGTGCTTACGTGACCGACGTGCTTTGCCTGTGCTCCAATATTTTACTGATTTTCACTACTTTTCCACATCTTACAGGTAATTTTTGCTGTTACACTGATTCCTTTGCTTGTTTACTTGTTACAGATAAGCTGAAAGACATTTATATTGTCCGAAGCAGTGGAAAAGAAGTAATACGAATATTTGGTTTAAAAGACGGCGTAACGTACAATCGTGTATTTGAACTTTAAAGACTTCCAATACTTATTTGCTCTATAAATTAATTTAATTTGCATTAAGTTTTAAACTGTAAGTGAAAGTATTGCATTGCAGCCTCCGGGTCAATGACCCCCATCTCGATCAGGTTTTTCGTCCAGTTTCCCTGATCCATTGAGCAAATGCTGAGATGGCCCCTTGTTTTGCTTCTGGGCATAAATGTAACTTCATGTTCTGTGCATGTCTTCTAGAATTCAGTAGGAAATACAATTATTCAAATTGTCGTTTCCATATTGTCGCGGCAGGAAGTATTATTCTGAAGGACAACCCGGATAAGAGCAAAAATGTATTGCCTTTTTATCCTTGGAAATATATTTTTTTACATGGGAGCGTTTTTTTTTTTCAAAATTTAAGTAGTATATGACTTACTGTAGGCATCACAGAATTTTGAAAATATGCACACAATTCACTTTTCCCATAGCACGTCATACGCAATTTTTTATATATAAATATTACAAGGAAACTTTGTGTTTCAAATTGCCGAATATGAAAGTGGTGGATTTTGTGGACTTTCAATTGCTAAAGTACAGTATCTAATTATTTATAGTTTGCAGCTTAGTCTATTACTAAAAAATTGAACCTTTTCGCATTTAATCAATCACATTTAAAAGTTAGAATCACTGTTTTTTTAAATAAAACGAACTTAAATAATTTAGTACAATTAAATTAAAAAGATAGTTTAGAAAGTATTTTTTACATTAGTCTGAATTCTCATTTTTTTATTTATTTTCATATTTACAGCGCACTTTGAGCCGCATTCGTGACATGGCTACTACTTGCTACACACTTTCTTCTCTGTACTCTCTAAAAGCCGACCTCCCGAAAGTCTTCACATATATAAACAATAATTTAGATGACCATATCCGAAGGCTCGAAGAGATCGTTCAAAACAACGGTTGGAAAACAACAGGAACACCGCAAAATTCCAACCGTCCATCCCGAAAGCAAAAAACACAATCACCATATCAAAAACAGATTTTCTTATTAGATCATGACAATGTCTTTCCTTGCCTTCCCAATCCTCACTACCCCACCCATCTTCGATACGTCTACCAACAAACCAACGAAAACAGGCTAGCAAGTGCAAAGACACAAAGACACGAAGAGTTGCGCAACTTGGCCCACAGGAAAACAAGGACATTCCGGCTGAGCCCATCTAAAGGTACAAATTTTAGCAGATAGCCATGGGCGACAAATCTCCTCCTTGCTCAGTGCGAAAGTCCCATCCAATTTCTCTGCCACGGTTGTGTTTAAACCTAACGGGAGATTTGCTGACGTCATCAGTGAGTTGGGACCCACACAAAAATTATCGCCGAACGGGATACAACCATCATCATAGGAGGGCAGACTGACATCAATTTGGGTGATCACTTTACACCTGAGCAACATGTTGACATACTACAACGTGTCGCCCAAAACACGAACATTATAGTCTCGACTCTGCCCTTCTGGTACAACAAACCAACACTGTGCAAAGAAATTAGACATGCAAACAACAAATAAAAACTGCATCTGAGAGGCACACATATTAAATTATTTGGCCTAAACTTTCTCTCAGAAAAACACTTCACCCGGCATGGTCTTCATCTGAACCATCTCGGAAAGCATGCACTCGATAGCGAGCTTGCAGAACACATCCTTTCACAACCTCGGCAGGGTCCTTCCCAAGGCCCATCTCCACTCACACCTGCTAGTTCTCTTCTATCCCTTTGGGCCCAATTATCATATCCCCTGAACCCAATCCTTGTACTGCCTCTCCCATTATTCATTCCCCTACATCTGTAACCCCTCCTTCCTCACCTCCTAATACTGCTGGTACGACACTTCCTTTCACCACGCACTCGAGGTAAAAATGAGATAAATAAAATAGCAACTACAGTCAGATGCAGCAGAAGAACTTCCGTGTAGCTACGTACATGCAAACGATTCGAATAATGCATCAGAATGTGCAATCTCTTTCAAATAAAATTGAATTTATCGAGGCAGCATTACAGTGTGATCGAAGTCAAATAGATGTTTCTTGCTTTACAGAACATTGGTTGTCTCAAAATAATCTAGCACAAATTTATAGTTTTTACCTTGCAGGATTTTACTGTAGAGCTAGGCAATCAAATAAGGACCCTGCTTACCGAGGTTCGTGTATTTACGTAAAAAATAATATTGATTCTACCTTCTTGTCAGAATTCATTTTATACGCAGTTGAAAAAGGTTTTCAAGCAACAGTCGTACGTCTTACTACGCTCAAAATTATCTTATTTGCATCTACAGACCTCCAACAAAGCGAGCATTAGATTATTTCATTTTCTTAGAAAATCTAGAGATAAATCTGAACAAAATTAGTAACCTCTCTTTTAAATCCGATGCTGTATGTGGAGACTTCAATATTGATTTTCTGAGAGAATGCCACAAAAAAGATACGTTTCTCAATTTACTTCATTCTTTTACTTTAAATATTACAGTGAATGTATCTACACGGAATAAATTCAAACCACAAAAGCCTTGGTCAAATTATAATTAACAAAACAACTAGATATGAAATAATAACGAATAATCGAGTTTACAGAACCACGATGCACAAATTCTTACAATTACTAATAACATGAACACTGACACGAATACACGCATGTGCAGAGCGTTCACTAAAGTTAACATTCAATTATTTACGGACTACTGTCTGAAGGAATCATGGCACGAAGTTTATAACGCAGTTAACACAAATAAAAAAATATAATTTATTTTTCTCGAAGTTTTCATTTTATTTTAACGCGTGCTCCCTTAAAAAAAAGAAGATTAAACATTTCACGGAAAAGTAATACTTGGATCACGTTAAGAATTAAAAAATCATGTAAAAACAAAGATACGTTTTCCTTTATTTCTAAACATCATGACGCATCACCCGGTTTCCACGTCTACTTCCGAGAATAAATTTTTTTAGGATAATTAAGAATAATAAGAATTTTAAAGAATTTTAAGGAGAGTAATAGTTCAGTGAAAAATAATTAAAAATAATGAGTATATTTTGAACGCTAGAAACAAAACTAAAGCAATGTGAAATATCGTAAAAATACAACCACATCATCCGATACATTATATTTTAAAGGATAATGAAAAAGAAGCAAGTAATCCGGAAAAAGTTGCACATCTCTTCAACCAACACTTTTCTAGAATTTCGGCTGATCTCACGAAGGGTCTAAAACCAAAAATTCAATATCATACGCTCCCCAAATAATTTCCGACACGATGTTTATTTCAGAAACTTCTTCCAACAAAATCCTCAGAATAGTCAGTAAACTAAAAAAAAAATAAAATAAAAAAAAAGTATTCATCTGCCTTAGATGAATTTCCGGACCGTTTATTAAAACTTTGTGCACCCTTCCTTTATACACCCGTTAACTTACGTTTTTAGTGCTTGTTTATGCACAAGTATATTTCCAGATATTTTCAAAACAGCGAAAATTAAGCCAGTTTTTAAAAAAGGGAACAAAAAGGAAACTCATCAATTTCTTTTTTATCAGTTTTCTCAAAAATATTAGAGAGGCTTTTCTACACTAGAATGGAAACTTTTCTCAGGAAAAACGAAGCGTTTTCAGACTCACAACACGCTTTTAGAAAATGAAAATTTTCGGAATCTGCCATTTCTTCCTTTCTTATGGATGTTCATCATAAATGGACCAAAATGAAGCACCCTTTGGATTATTTTTAGATCTTACAAAAGCTTTTGACATTAATAACCATTACATCTTGCTCTCAAAATTACCTTCATATGGAATTCGTGGTATGGCCCTAGATTGAATAACCTTGTACCTTAAACATCGATCTCAAAGAGTAGAAACACCGTTCTGGCACGAAAGAACATTATTTACTTATCTTTCCAATTTTTTGGCAATTGAGCATGGGGTTTAAACATTTAAAGCAGTTCAGTCGTTCCAAAGCGTTTCATATTTAAAAAAAAAAGTATTGTCTTTCTCTCTAGAAAATCGCCCGCGGTTTTTACAGAAAATATAGACTAAATCCAACGCGGGACGTTTGGAATGTATACCCTTTGCTGTTAAGTAGCGCCAAAGAACTGCTATTAATGATTGAATTCCAAATATGGCGCCAAATTTGAATTAATTTTGACCGCGTACGTTCCAACATGGTCTATTGTGCTAAAACCATGTCTAAATCCTGCTTGCCCTATAGATTGTTCGTCTTCAAGTAATTAGAGATTATTCTAGCTGCGCCTTTCGAGAATACAAGTTTGCATATGTTTGACATTAGTTATCTTAGTAGAGAGTTATCAATTTCATCTTTTCTTCCATTCTTGGAATGCGAGATATGATACTCACTTTCCATTGCTGGAGATTCTGTACATTTTTTAGAATAGCATTGAATATCTATGTTATCTCTTCAATCATCTTTGAAGAAGTAATTAGTAAGAAGTAAAGTAAAAATTATTTAAATTATAATTATTTATATACACAAATTTCAGAGTGGAAACGTCGATAATTTTTTCGCCATCAGTATTAATTCTGATGTTATTGAGTACTGCATTTGTCATGACATGAGCTGTACTCATTAGCTACCCCTCTCTGTCGCCGCAAAGCAAGCCCTTTTCGAGGGTCGCGGCGTTCAGGTTTGGTGTGGGATTATACCATCCTTCACGTTCGACAGAGTGTTTCGTAACGGTCGCACTTAAGTAATACAAACTTGTCCGAACAAAATTACGCACAAGTGTATAGTATATATTGTATCGAATGTTGTACTTTTGAAGAAATGAGTGGTGGAGAGGAGTAAAGAAAACCACGTATATGGCTAGTTGATAGTGATATACGGTGGAAAATTTCGTCTTGTTTTTGCATATCTCCAAGTCTTGTGTTTCGAAAAGTAAGACAGAAAACTATTTTGTTAGTTCCTGGAACTATCTTGAGGCTACATCCTTGATCCAGGCAAGTGCATTTCAGGACGATCATGTATAATTTGCGGTGTATTCATATTCTTTCTGGCACTTCATAAATTGTGAGAAACAGTACTTACCCTTTTTGAAACGTTACTGCCATATGCAGGTCGCCATAATCTGCAACCATGGAGCGCTGGGGACACCGGAACTCCCGAAACCCCCAAGAGGCCGCCGACTTCCTCCACGCGCCTGCGAACATGACATCACGACGGCGCTGTGACGTCAGCGCCGGGCGCAAGGCAGCGTGCAACTGCACGACGACGGCCACGGCGTTTTGCAAGCCGCCCCGGGCCGCGGCCCCGGCGCTGCAGGTACAAGAAACAAAGGCGGGAGGGATCGTTTACATTTCCATTAACACTTTTTAACATCCACTCGCTGCTTTTTTCCGAGCGCGAGGCGAGGAGAGCCTCATCACTGGCGGCGAAACGGAGCAGCGATGGCGTAACGTCTGTCGTCAACGCAAAAAGCAAGGCCGCGCGCGCGAGGATTCGCCTGCGCGTCAAACGCCGCCCACGGGAAGCCTCGGCGTGGGCCGTCAACGGGAAGCAAGGGTGGCCTACTTTCACGTACGATTTCGGATACCCCTTCCAACTCCAGCACCTTTCCTGCCTTCTGCTGCTTCCCACTTCGGTTCCTTCCACTACTTCGTCATTCCTTCTCCACTTCTTCGGTTCCTTCCACTTCTTCGGTTCCTTCCACATCTTCGGTTCCTTCCACTTCTTCGTTCCTTCCACTTCGTCGTTCCTTCCACTTCTCGGTTCCTTCCACTTCTTCGGTTCCTTCCACTTCTCGGTTCCTTCCACTCTTCGTTCCTTCCACTTCTCGGTTCCTTCCACTTCTTCGGTTCCTTCCACTTCTTCGGTTCCTTCCACTTCTTCGGTTCCTTCCACTTCTTCGGTTCCTTCCACTTCTTCGGTTCCTTCCACTTCTTCGGTTCCTTCCACTTCTTCGTTCCTTCCACTTCGTCGGTTCCTTCCACTTCTTCGGTTCCTTCCACTTCTCGGTTCCTTCCACTTCTTCGGTTCCTTCCACTTCTTCGGTTCCTTCCACTTCTTCGTTCCTTCCACTTCTTCGGTTCCTTCCACTTCTTCGGTTCCTTCCACTTCTTCGGTTCCTTCCACTTCTTCGGTTCCTTCCACTTCTTCGGTTCCTTCCACTTCGTCGGTTCCTTCCACTTCTCGGTTCCTTCCACTTCGTCGTTCCTTCCACTTCGTCGTTCCTTCCACTTCGTCGGTTCCTTCCACTTCGTCGGTTCCTTCCACTTCGTCGGTTCCTTCCACTTCGTCGGTTCCTTCCACTTCTTCGGTTCCTTCCACTTCTTCGGTTCCTTCCACTTCTTCGGTTCCTTCCACTTCGTCGGTTCCTCCCACTTCTTCGGTTCCTTCCACTTCTCGGTTCCTTCCACTTCGTCGGTTCCTTCCACTTCTCGGTTCCTTCCACTTTCTCGGTTCCTTCCACTTCTTCGGTTCCTTCCACTTCTTCGGTTCCTTCCACTTCTCGGTTCCTTCCACTTCTTCGGTTCCTTCCACTTCTTCGGTTCCTTCCACTTCTTCGGTTCCTTCCACTTCTTCGGTTCCTTCCACTTCTTCGGTTCCTTCCACTTCTTCGGTTCCTTCCACTTCTTCGGTTCCTTCCACTTCTTCGGTTCCTTCCACTTCTTCGGTTCTTCCACTTCTCGGTTCCTTCCACTTCTCGGTTCCTTCCACTTCTTCGGTTCCTTCCACTTCTTCGGTTCCTTCCACTTCTTCGGTTCCTTCCACTTCTTCGGTTCCTTCCACTTCTTCGGTTCCTTCCACTTCTTCGGTTCCTTCCACTTCTTCGGTTCCTTCCACTTCTTCGGTTCCTTCCACTTCTTCGGTTCCTTCCACTTCTTCGGTTCCTTCCACTTCGTCGGTTCCTTCCACTTCGTCGGGTTCCTTCCACTTCTTCGGTTCCTTCCACTTCGTCGGTTCCTTCCACTTCGTCGGTTCCTTCCACTTCTTCGGTTCCTTCCACTTCGTCGGTTCCTTCCACTTCGTCGGTTCCTTCCACTTCGTCGGTTCCTTCCACTTCGTCGGTTCCTTCCACTTCGTCGGTTCCTTCCACTTCTTCGGTTCCTTCCACTTCTTCGGTTCCTTCTTGAGCTTTCGGTTCCTTCCACTTCTTCGGTTCCTTCCACTTCTTCGGTTCCTTCCACTTCTTCGGTTCCTTCCACTTCTTCGGTTCCTTCCACTTCTTCGGTTCCTTCCACTTCTTCGGTTCCTTCCACTTCTCGGTTCCTTCCACTTCTTCGGTTCCTTCCACTTCTTCGAGTTCCTTCCACTTCTTCGGTTCATTGTTGAGCTTGAAAAATACGGATAGGATAGGATAAGAACCTCATTCTTTAAGGCCGTCTTAGGTGGCTCAGGACATCCATTGATGGCACTGCAGTGCATCTGAACAGAAGGTCCAGGGGTCGAGACCCAACGATGGCCAGATTCTCGACAGTAACTATATCACTAGATCGAAATTCAGTCGCTGTGTGGAGGAGAATGCTTGCGGCGTGCTGCTCAGATCTGTAGTTTTCCGTTTCTCGATCACCTCCAGTAGAATGCCAAAGCTGTGCTCTAACAAACTTGCCACGGACTGCCAACGGTATTTCTTTTCGTTGTCTTATCCTCATCCCTTACTTACACCTACATGTCGGAAGACCATTCAGAAACTTAAGAGCTTGTGCCAGAAATACTGATCAATCAATGCTTTCTTAGGAGAGGGGATAATTCAACCTCGCAAATGAAATATTGAATGTACAACGGTTTAAAGGCGTTTATTAAAGTGTGGACAAAATATACCTTTGCGAGATCTCTTGGCCGGCAGTGCGATCACTATCCTGGAAGAGTTTGGCGTTGCAGCTGCTGGAGAGAACTTTCGATCGAAGTTGTTCGATGTAAGACTAATAAAAGAAATGAGATCTCTCTGGTGTTGAAAATATGATTGGGGATTCTGTTATGCTCATGGGGCCTATCTTAACACAATTTATAGGTGCAGAGAAAGGCGTAGCTGAAGCTTAATTTGAGGGGGAGGGCTCGTCATAATTTGCCCCTCGTTGGTAGGGACCTTTCACACTTTGGGTTTCGGAAGATACGATCAATCGATCAATCATAGAGAATTTGCCTACGCGCCACACTGGAACAAACTCGCAAAACCGTAGCCATAATTCGAAAAATGAAAGTCGGCGTTAAGAATTTTGAACCACTAAATCTTCTTTAAAAGACATTGGAGTACAATACTTCCACTACAGTAGATCCAGAAAGTTATTTTAATTGTTTTTGTCTTATTCAGTGTCTCATAAAGTTAACGTTGCTCGAATCGCTTGAGTTCATTGATTCTTGTCGGCGATATTTCTTTCGAGAAAAAAAAAGTTTTAAAGTATAATTTGTTGATTACTTTTGAGTTTCTGAAGAGAAGGCACTTGTAATGTTAAGTACATTTGCAAGGAAATATCTAATGCTTTATATTTTATATCAATGAATTCTATACAACCTATGCACTTTAACGACATTAGAAATAAATATTTTTTTTATTGTGCATGTGCTCGCCTCAACAAATTTTGTTTTATTAATGAAGTCAAATGGACTTAATGAGAATATCCCACATTTAGCGACACTTATCTGCACCTTTTTGTTCATCGCAATTTTGCTAGAATGCTGCATAGCAATATTTACGAGTTTCTTCAATAATGCAACAGCTCTTGTTAAAGAATTGTCATATATAAGCAGTTGGATGGTCAGTTGAGTTTTTTGCATGCGTTCAAAAAAGGCCAGTTTTTATTGTCCTTTTTTGCCCGTGGTTTAAGGAAACAAACCAAATTTCTAAAAAGCATTCAAACTAATAACAAATAAACGATTTAGTGTGCAAGTTCAAAACATCATCAATGACCGGTTTTTATCGCATACTTTGAGGTACTTCACCCTTGCATCGACGCTTCACAATGCAATTGTCTCCCTTTATTTACAACACTCAGGTTTCGATAATACAGATTTCAAATAAACTAACATCCGTGCCATTCTTTTTAGCGTCCCTTCTTTTATCTGTGAAAAATATTTAAAGAAAAATTAGGAGATATTTTTGATGTAATGATTTTTTTAAATTGCGTTAATTTCAAGCATAAAGTACACAAAAACGATTCTTTAAAGAAATGAAACATGACACTTTTTAAAGAGATGATTTTTAGAAGAGATTTTCTTTAAAGTGGTTTATTTAAGGTCGTTTCAACATCTAAGGTCATTAGCGACCACTATTGCTGTTAACGGTATGGTAACTATGTGGATGAAACAATATGGTGATTGATGATGAGGGGTGAAAGGACGAACACAAATACAACCAGCATCTGAGGCGGACTGAACTCCGATTTTTCGGTCCGAGATCACTACGACACTACTGCCTTAGCGATCTCGGCCACCGGGCCGGCAGAAAAGATTTTGTTCGCGTCAAATATCTCAATTTTGCATTTTGCAGTTTTGAAATGTCAAATGTTTGCTTTTAATTTTAGGCCACTACTTTACCTTTTAAAAATTTGGAGCCATTTTTGAGAAAATAATTGTGTAAAAAATGAAAAATTGCCTATATTTCTCAACAATTTACAAAAGCGCTCACGTTAAGAAAAAAATCACTATTTGCAATAGGTATTATAGTGTAGGACGATGAAAAAATCGAATTTTGCAATTTTTGACAAATTAAGATTTAAACGAAAATGAGGTTTGCATTCTTCTCTTAAGCGTTCTTAACGCTATCCGAGGGCAAAAATTGGAGCCATTTTTGAAGAAATATTTAAAATGTGGAGGCTTCATCTAAAGTATCCCAAAAATCAAAATATCCTTTCAAACTGAGATGGTCTTGAGATCCTTTAAATTAATCGGGAAGTTTCAAAATCGGCAGAACAGTTGAAGCAGTAGCGTTGACCTCCTGTCGGGCTGACGGACAGAGACGGACAGAAAACGGACAATCAAATGATTTGCCGTCAAATGATGAAAACAATCAAATTATTTTATCAGCTTTTTTATCAAGATGATTTTATCAAGAACTCACAAAATATGGGTTCTAATTTGACATCATGATAGAAGGAGTAATTAACTATTTACAGGAACAATTTTTTCACTTATTCGTTCGGCCCGAAATAAGAGTTTTTCTGAAGAAAATTCGCCGTTTTTCCGGGCACGATTACAATTCTTTCTGTTCTTAGAAGTAGGAGCACGATAATAAAAATAAGTGTGCTAGTAATTATATAATTTAGATATATCGATTTCGACAAATTGATAAAATTCGATATATTATTAAGGAAAAATTTAAAATTTAAAATACAGAAATAATATTAAATTTATTTGAATATTTTCGTTGCTAAAAGCTGTTTTTGTGCATCAGAACACGATTGAAATTCTTTCGAAATCTGTTTTAAGTCGTCTCTGCCGCAAAAGATTCGGGATTTCCTCGGAAAACCCCAACCTCAAAGCAAACGCATACCAGTTTTATTCTTGACAATACACATCACTCTAGTGAAACTCCCCCCACTTTAGAGAAAGGCAATGGAATGGCATGTCTTGAAAGTCGCGGGAGGTGTTATTTAGGGCACATGAATAAACAATTGTCCGATAACAGAATTTTAAAACTGGGAAAGAATGTACTACAACGGTTACGAATTTATTCCAGTCAGCCAAACCGCAAGAGACGTTACGATTTCGTGTAGCCTCTTGGTAGCAGGCACAGTAATCGATTGTAAAATTCCTTGAATTTTAGGTGAGGGAAAGAATGTTAAGGACTTTGAAAGTATTTAAGGAACAAATTAATGACTCGTAACAGTATAATTTAAAATTTCTACTAAATTTGATTAGAATTATTGAAAAGAGATTTTCTCAACGTACTACCCCAAAGCGCATAAAGGATATTATTACTCATTATTTAGGAAAAAAGATAAATATATTTATTTTTCATTATCGATTTTATTGAATAGGCAAACAAAACAATAGAAGTATTTTTATAGCAATTACTCATTATACTCAATATTATTTTGTAGATCTCCGAGTTTTGGAGAAACACAAAGACAATATATTAGAGGAAAAAAGTTGACTGTTCAACAGCACCTACTTTCTCACATTATTAAGAACGGTTACGATTGCAAACTCTGCCCCACTAAAACCTCAACCATCACTTGAAAATGTCCAAACCAATTCAACCAAAGCACATACGGCGAATACCGGCAATTATTTCAAAAGTCAATAAGAGTAGTCATTTTCTACTTCTATAAAAAGAAATAAACATGAATAAATCTCAACTGTTATATTTTCCAGTACAATATATAGATAAGCAAGAATAATTTCACACAAGCTTGCCTTGATTACATCGAAGTGAGCTTCGAATTGTTACTTTCCCGCGAACTACTTACGAAGTCTAGAGAAACGCTGCGGGAGTAACCGACGATTTTTACAAGAAAAACCCTTATTCCCGCGCCACGATAGGATAAATATTGGATTAAGAAATTGAGGATAAATATTGTTTCTACATGTAATAACTTCCTCTAACACAACGTGCAGTCTAAATTCATGTTTTGTGGGTTCTTGGAACAATTGACGATTCGATTGACGGTGAAACATCCGTCTGTGATGATCGCCTAAACCGTTCAGACGATTTTCTCTAAGATTGGTAATTCCGATCGATCTGAAGGACCTTGATGCTCAGTGAGTTTGAAAAGGATATTTTCATTTTTGAGGGAACTTTACGTTAACCCTCAACATATTCAAAATTTTCTCAAAAAGAGGCAACAAGAGCTTTTACTTCGACGTTTCCCGGAGCATGATTACAATTCTTTCACTTCTTACGAAAGGGAGACGGGAAAAATTAATCCTTTTTTGTAAGGTATGAGTAAATATACGTATCATCTTATTTACAAAAGAAAACAAAGTCAAGAGTAATTAAATGTACTGTTATCCAATCTCAATCATCAAGTTGTTCGAGGCCTGACATTGTTTGATCTGGCAGAGGTAGTTGAAATAACGGGCGGTATCGGGGAGAAGGGTGGATGCCGGAGAGATAATTTAAAAAAATGTAACCTTTTGATCGAGCTTATGTTTATACTTGATACAAATTAAAAAAGAAACATTATTTTGAACAAGACTGACTAGTGTAAAAAAAAAACGTTTATACTCTTAGCCTCAAGGTGGGAGTCACAACTCGACCCAAAACGTCGAGAAATTAGTTTACAAATGTAATCTGCTGATGGATATGTTTTATGTTTTAAAAGGTGTTTGTCTAAAAGTTAATGGCCAAAGACACTTCAGAAGATCCTAGTTTTCCTGCATGCATTTAAACCCTCCACAGTTACATTATTTACTATTAAAATCGTATTGGAGAATGAGGTTCTTTAAAGACCTCGTTCAGCAATGATTTTTTTTATCGAAATAGCAGATTTACCTACATGTTAATGTTCAAGAGCGTTTTAAATAAGACTCTGACCTCTCACGTGAGTCAAGATTTATAATGATTGCTCTAGTACTTGAAAAAGTCGAAAAACTATCATCGAAATATTGAACTAATTAGAGCAAAGATAATGTCTATGATAAAACAATTTTAGAGAAATAACTACCTTTAAATCCATGAGATCATAATAACAATAAAAATGAAATTCTCCGGCATTACCTGTGTCTTACAGCATTGTAGGCCAGGTATTGTGAGTTACCACTCTATTATTGCTAAGTGTCGAGATTAAGATGCTAATGCAATAATTAAACATGTAGCAATGGCCATGACTTATTCAAATACGTTGAGATTAAATTACACAAAAAACAACAAATAATATATTTAATTTTAATGTGGAGGAATTTCTTTTTAATTTAATTTCATTTTTCACAAATTTGGGGTTTCTGGATGTTTCGGATCACCTATGCAATCTAGTAGAGATCCTGAGAACAGTCAAGTGTACAAAAATATAATACACGGTTTAAAAATGTCTCATGTTATAAGGATACTGCTGAAAAGAATTTAGTTAGATCACCTGGCTCCCCATGTCCCCCCGCTTGGCCTCTTCATTGCCCTAAAAACCCATTACATATTGTCCATCTGTCAGCAACCTGATCTTCGACATTTAATTTGTCCCCAGGCGTCCCCTAGCCGTCCGCACAGAACTGGTATACCTCGAGGAAAACGAAAACGTGGCTCAGGGTACTTCACTTCCGAGTTATGCGCGTCTATGTGTTGCAGTAATCCATTTTGTAAGTCACAATCTGTCAACTTCTAATTTTTTTGTCTTAAATCTGTTTACTGGGGACTTTCCATTGGTAAAGGGTTTTGCGTCAATGATTTCTTCTTCTTCTTCTTTTTTTCTTCTTCTTCTATTTTTCTTCTTCTTCTTCTTCTTCTTCTTTCTTCTTCTTCTTCTTCTTCTTCTTCTTCTTCTTCTTCTTCTTCTTCTTCTTCTTCTTTCTATTTCTTCTTCTTCTTCTATTTCTTCTTCTTCTTCTTCTTCTATTTCTTCTTCTTCTTCTTCTTCTTCTTCTATTTCTTCTTTTTCTTCTTCTTCTATTTCTTCTTCTATCTATTTCTTCTTCTTAATAATAATAATAATAATATTATTATTATTATTATTATTATTATTATTATTATTATATTATAACCCATTTCAACTCTTGCGGGGAAAGGCCTCATGAAGATTCAGAGACTGGTGTAGAGCGTACATCAGATCACCTACGTTTGATGGTAAGATTTAGGAACATTTCATTTATTTCTTGAGCAAAGTTTATACAGATGTTTATACGAAGTTTTCACAGATTATTTTTCCTATCGCAGTTCTTCATCGATTACAGCTTGTTACACATACAGTCATCCTACTAAATTCCATGGTGATTTCTTATAAATTTGTCAAAAATCGTCATCTACCTTAGCGTATTAAATACAGAGAATTTAAAAAAAAATTAACAAATGTCCCCCACTATCAATTGCTGCGCTGCGGCACGTGCAGGTAGTGAGGAGGGGAAATTGTTAAAAAGAGAAGAAAGCCAGCCTGGCGCCGCGTGGGCGTGGGCTGTTCCGTGTCTCTTGGTGGGGCGGCAGCTGCAGGCGCGAGGCGAGGGGGCGCGGGAGATTTACGGGGGGCGTGCACCATGTGGCTGCGGGGGCGCGCTGCGGGGGGAGGCGGTGGCGGCGGCGGCGCCACGACCTGTGGCCTGGCGGCGGCACCCGACTCCACGCGCCGCGGCCCAGGGAGGGGAGGGCGACGCCCACGCAGGCCACGCGCCCAAGATGCGCTACAAAATATTGCACGGAAAATGCTTTTTTCATGTTTCCCCTCCTAGCAGACCCTACAATAACCCCCCTCACCTAGCAAACCCTACAAAAACAATATTTAGAATTTTTTTTAAAAAATAATATTTTTCGTGTAAGTTAAGTATACCAAAGTGCTACTACATAATTATTAAATTAGATTTGCTAGAATTAAGTTAGCTTTAGTTAGTATTAGCTTATTTTACCTTCCTCTTCGCGCTTAAGCCGCAAGGAAGCAGCGCAAATTGTATTGCCGTAGTTATATAAATTCCCGCCTTCTCAGGGTTACTGTGGAGGGGAAACATGGAAAAAAGTTTCCCCTCCACAGTAACCCTGAGGAGGCGGAAATTTATTTAGTTACTGGTGTATAAATTATGCTGCTGCCTTGCGACTTAAGCAGCCAAGGGAGAGGTAAAGAAAAACCTAATACTAACTAAAGCTAACTTAATTCTAGCTTAAATCAAATTTAATAATTGTTATAGCACTTTGGCATACTTAATTTACACGAAAAATTTTACTGTTATTTTTTTCTTAATTCTAAATGTTTTTGTGTGGTTTTCTATGTGGTTCTTTTACTAGTTTATTTTTCGTTCACGCATCATTCATTTATTATATACATAACCATTCATTATACGGAAAATGCTAAGCCCCTTTCTTCCTTAAGGAACTGTATTACTAATTTCCGAAGCGTACCAACTGGTTTATATTGGTAAAGGTGGCTTAGAGCATACACCAATGTCACTGCAGTGCCTCTGACAAGGAGGTCCTAGGATTCTAGTCCCACCGGTGGCAAGATTTTAGACAGTAGCTACATAGCTGGGTCGAATTAAGCCGCTGTTTGGAGGGGAATTCTAGCGGTCGGCTGCTCTCCGATATTTCTCCGTAGTTTCTCCAATCAACACCACTCGAATGCCGTAGCTGTACCCTAACAAATGAGCCACGGACCGCCCACGATCTTCGTCTCCCTTGTCCCTTCCTCACCCCCTCACTTCCACCCACCCACCCACCCACCCATCCACCCACCCACCCACACACACACACCACATGTACTACACTTGTACACATGCCGGAAGATCAGTCATGAGATAAGAGCTTGTCCCGGCTGGGTCGGTGCCACGTTGGTGGTAGATACCTGGTTAGGGAAAATCTCCGCGAGCCGACATAGACATCTTGTCTTGTAAGTACCTGGGGATAATACTTGATAGCAAATTGAGTTTGGAAAATCAGGTAAACTGTGTCGTAGGAAAAGCCTGGTAGTCCTTCAATTTTACTATGCGAATACTAAAAAGAGTACTGCGAAAGCGAGAGAATTAGCTTATTTATCTCTAGTTCGTCTATTAATGGAATACGAGGCTGTTTGTTGGGGCCCTTATAGAAATTCCCCAAAGGAATATTTGAAAAGAGTACAAAGAAGGGCGTATACATTTACTTTCCGAGGAAAAGGAAGAATGTAGAATGTGAGTCTCTAGAAATTAGGAGAGTTAAGGCAAGACTCTGTGCCCTGTACAAAGCGTATGCCGGTTATCCAGCTTGGAAAGATATCTACATCCGACTGGGTAGACCTTCGTACTTTAGTAGGGGGGATCACAAGCACAAAATTCAGTTTAGGCCACAGAGAACAGATGTTGGAAAATTTTCATTTACAAATAGAACAATAACGGACTGAAATAAGTTACCTGCGACAGCTTTAGAACCCTTTCCTCTAGGTGTTCAAAGATTTAAAAATAAACTAACTAATGGTATTTGTAAACTTAATTAATTCAGTACGTTGGATTATTATCAGTTATTATTTTATTATTAATGCTATTTTTATTGCTATTATTATTGTGTTAATTACTATTAAATGCGTTCCTGTATTAAATATTTAATTATCTTCAGAGTAGTATTGTATTGAAGTGTCGTGACGTGTTGTGCAGTGTAGTGCAGAAGAAGAAAGAGAAGTGAATTTAGAATATAAAGTGAAGTGAAGTGAAGTGTAAAAAAAAGTCGTGTATTCTTGTATTTAATAGTTTAAAAAAACTGTGCAGGTCAGCCATAAAATGTAGTTAATGTTATTATTGTTAGCATATTATTATTATTATTATTATTATTATTATTATTATTATTATTATTATTATTATTATGTCTTTAAATAATTTAAAGTTAATATTTGTATATGTAAATTGTAGTGTTCTGCCACCAGGTTGTATATACCTATCTGCAGAATAATATCTATCTATCTATCTATCTATCTATCTATACTATAAATGTAAACCATGCTATTGCAGTGTTTGTGAAGACCGTTTTTGTTAAAATAATTAATTTATTGTTGTTTTTCGACAGTATTTAATTTTTGTCCTTGAGCAGTGAGCGTGCCACAATTTGGAACATTTTCTGTGGTTTTCCAAAAAGTATTATTGCTAATTCAGGCGTCTAGCAATAAATTATATGAATACATTATTTTAAACTTTTGTTCACACTATTGAGCTAATTGAAAATCTTAAATTTGGAACTAAAATACGCATAATTTCAAAATGTTCGCTGAAGAGAAATTATGAGACATCTCTGATCAGAGCCGGGATGAGATGACCTAAGACTGAGAACACGACATAATAGTAAAGCTGTTTTCAAACTTTCCCAGGACCATAAATATGGTTTTTCGACAAGAACTAGTAGAAGCCCTTCATCATATCGTAGCATCTTGTCCAATTCTAGCAAAGATCGAATAAATGAGGATGGCGCTCATAGTTACCTCAACTTGCAGATCTGAAACACCTCGAAAGTTCTAAACACAAACTAAAAGTGCTTCAAATAAACACCAAAACAGTGACGTTGACCTGGAAAGACCAACAAAACTATTCTTGTCTTAAGATAGCAAGAAATAAACCTCATATCTGGGGATTTGGAGAAACAATAATATCTATCTTGTACACGTTGCTCTACCATGTGATCAGAACGTATTAAAGAGGCAGAGAGACGACTTTAATGTAAGACGTAAGTTTGAATATCGAGATCACGCGTACCTGGGGTACCAAAATACAGGTCGTACCAGTCGGTAGTTTTGGGAGCTCTGGGATTTGTTTCCCAAAATTTATATAAAAGCTTATGCAAACCCCCAAATCACTCAAAATACTGGGAATGAAGTTACTGGAAACAGTTCATCACAATAATACTGTAACGGGTGCCGGCGGCGACGTGTCCGTACACCGGCCTAGCCCGAGACCACCGTTGTGCGGCCACTTGTAATACTTTCCACAAGCCCGGCACGTTAAACTGCTACTCGTAATAGATTGCCCTGCTCTAGCCCTTCTTATAAACAAACAAACAAACACTAGCCTCGCGTTGGGTTGCCACATATAATAATCTTCCCGTTCTCCTACTCACAATTGCCCGTCTGCTAGCTTACCTGGCCTTTTGACTCACCTGGGCGTGGTCTGCGGTGCGTCTGTACAGACGCGAGCAAGGTACTGCGCTCACGTGCGTGGATCAGTTCTAGTGCTACGTGAATGACTACGAACACATATCGATTTTACAAATCATGACCCCAAAGGTGGCCATGGAATTTATTCAAATTCCCTCTTTTCTCGTATTTTCCTTCAATTCACAATATCTAGTGCACTGGTGCCTCTGACGGCACACATCGACATAACCCAGCAACAAAAGAAACAACAACAAATAGATAATTCTCTTCCCACAATACACGAAACATGGACATATACATTCACACATATGATTAAAACCCCAGAATGCATTCTGTCGAAATTTACGTATTAAAAACCTATTAATCACATAACTTGATCTTCGACAGAGCGTTCTTCACTTCGTAAAAAAAAAACAAATGTCAAAATACTTGCTCACGTATGATGCTGCTTCCGCGAAGAATCCGGGTGTTTTGTGCGATTATCCACGCACAACAGCGCCTCCCGTTGTCGCCACTAGTTCCGGAACACACTCGCGTACGCATCACTGTTCACGTAACATGTCGGAATTCACGCTGCCACCTTTTTTCATAAATATTCCAAGTTATTTGAAAATCTCTGAGTCCCGAATTGAATTCCGCGCCACTAATCGTAAATGCAACGTCGCGCTCCCACCGTTGCAAAATTTCTCATACGGCCAGCTCATTATCGTTTGCTCCGAGTCCAACGGGCGTTGCCGAATTTCACAGTAATTCCGAAAACCCTTTTTTTTATGAAATTCCTTTTCACGAAATATTAAATAATTTACATGAAGTATTCCCAGTTACTACAGCAAATTCTGTCCATTAGTTCCGCACTTTAAAAAAAATTTCCAAACATCGCCTACGCGAATACACGTCTTGCCTTCACCAAGTCTAGGCACACTCTCTCAAATTTTTTTTCAACTTAGCATTGTTATTTTTGCTTCAACACTTTTCCCGATCGCTTGATAACTGACGATCGCGTCACTTTGTTCTCACAAAATATTTAATTTTTAACGTTTCCCGAAACACTTTATTTCCGTTTTTGTTTTAATAAAATTCTCCCGGCAATTTTCTAAAATTCGATGTTTTCCTCTTGTTTTCCTTTGGTCAAATTCCTTTTATTTTCCCTATTTTCCGTTTTTGGATGTGAAACGGAACGCACTGCAATTGTTCGCTAATCGCTTCTTCTTGCTAAACTTTTGCTTGAATTAATTTATTTGTTTTATTAAAATTTTGATACTTCCCGTCAAGATATTTAAATGGGATAAATTTTGCATGATGCCGCTAATTTTCTTCTTTTTCCCCCCGAAAGTCTGAATTTGATATCTTATCGCGTTCTCTTGCATTATTCGAAAAACCCTCTTTTTTATAAGCGTTTCATCGCTCCAACAACGAACTCCATTAATATTCTCCTTAACACAAATATACGAAATACGAAATTTTCAATCACTTCTTATTGCCTGACGCGATTTTACTCGGATAACTTTTAAAATGTTCCTAAATTAAAGCCGGATCTAATGTCTATGGTCAAAACTTGCACAAGTATCGGGTTCACTTTATTTTCTTCCCCAATCGGTTTTTTTTTATTATGGCGCCTTTGCTGTAAATGTTTTCAAATTGTTTATTATCCAAACGCATACTATCGGGGATCGTGTAAATCATTACAATACTAAAGGACCAAAATTTCTCAGTTCCCATTGCTGGAGAATGATTCAGGTTCTTTATAGGTGCAAGGCAAGACGGTGGTACACGCTACTTTCCTAAACGAACAGCATACTCATTCTACATCTCTCTCTTTCATTATTACTTATATCCTACCAGTATATGTTATACAGTTATAAAATATTCAACTGATTATTATATTTAAATTCGTACATCACAGTCTCGGCGTTACACTCAGTTGCAGTTAAAATTTTTATAGGCTAATGTAAAGAGCATGACCATTGAAAAAGGAAATTTAGTTCTCTTCAGTTACGTAAGCCACAGAAAAAGACAGAAAAGAGTAAGTTTTTCGATAAAGAAATATCTGAAAGATAACATAGTTGAAATCATAGGCGCGACTGAGAGGGTGATGGTTTTAAAATTATCTTTGAGAAAATGTATCATAATCCATCTCTATGCACCAACAGAAAATAGTTCCGAAGACAAAATTTAAGACTTTTATAATGATCTCTCGATAGCGTATGACATTCAACGATTTACTATTACCATTGTGTTTTGAGATTTAAACAGTAAAGTAAGTAACAAATAGGGTCTCTGGGGAAATGCCTTAGGCCCATATGAATATGGGCAAAAAAAATGAAAGGGGAACAAGATTAATCAATAGATTAAGATTAAAATTATTCAATAAGTGGAAAACAAAAACTCAAGATGATGAATATCTTTTTTAAGAAAAAAAAGTGAGACACAAATGGACATGGTGTTACCCGAATGGTTAAGCAAAGAAATGAAATAGACTTTATGTTAACGAAAAGAACACGCCTAGTGAGGAACTTAAATATTACAGAGAAAATAAAATTCAATTCAGAACACAGAATGGTGAGATCAAAAGTGAAACTTAATTCCAAAATAAATACAGATAATTCATCAACAGCCGTATGCATTATAATTCTAATAACATTGATTACAACACATTCAAGCTAGAGACATAGGGCAAGACCGTCAGGCGGACTGACCGATCGGCGAACAGACCAAGAGTTACGAAAAAATAACGTTTTCGTAGTTGAGCACCACAAAACGTATTTTCGTCAAAAACTTGAAATCGATTTTTCGCAGCCCTCAACATAGTGTATTTGTACTATACATAAGAGATAAAAAATTTAAATAGGATAACGTTCGTAATGTTCGAAATTATGTGTTTTCAAAGAAAATGTTTACAATTTGTCCTCAGTCAAGTGTTCTATTTTTTCGAATTGAATCTTCTCAACTGTCATCTATTGGACTCTACATATTGGACTAATATATTTTTCCACATTTTCTTAAGTTTTTCGGATCCGTAACAGAACAATTGAAATATGACTATAAGAACATTATTGAAAGGTAAAATTTGCTACAATATGTTCTTTTCATTGAAAAACTTGGAACTTATATTTGAAGATTTCGTTTGAGCATGTCCTCAAAATGTTCGTTATGAAGCTGATTTTTACCCAACTTTCGAGATAACAAGAAACTTCATCAGATAGTATTTGAAGCAATTGTTCTGACAAATATAAGAAATGTCAGAAATGTAGACATAAATGATTGGAGAGATGGTTTCAAAATATTATAATTATGTAATTTTTGAAACAAGCAAAAGGTTTCAACAAAATGATGTTTATGTTTCTTACGATTTTGTGTGCAGTAAGCCCTATCCGAATAAAGCGTATAAAGAAAGAATTGGATCAGTTTTCGAGAAAAAGAGGTTTGAGCATTTCCAAAAAGGCGGAATTTGCAGCTTATTTTTACAGAAAAAGTTTTGAGTTTTTAAGAAAATTTAAAAGACATTATTTGCTGTTTTGTACACAAAAGTGCAATTATGTATGATATACAAATATCCGACATTGTAAATATTAGCGACGTGAGAGACATGTAAAAAACATTTCTGTAATTTGCGAAAAAACAAAATGATACGGCACAACTGTGTTTTTGTCATCATATGCAGTACTTTTAGAACCCCATACAAAAAATTTCAACAAAGAAATTGGTGCCATTTTTGAGAAAATATTGTTTTAAATAAATAAAAATAAATATTGTCCATATTTCACTCAAACTTACATAATATTAATTAAAGAACTAACCAGGAGAAAATGTTTTATTAGAAGAACAAACTCTTTATTCAATTTTGTCGTTGTAGCAAGATGCCAAAAAAAATTTAACTTTTCTAATTTTCGAAAATTCAAAGTTAAGGGTGCAAATCGGACCTACATATCTTTTTAAGTGTATTAACTCTATTCTTACTAGAAATGTCCACGATCGTTTAAATCTCTATCGAGAATATATGGAGCAAGGACGTAGCGTAGTGGGAGCAACAGGGCCCCCCCGCCCCGGGCGGCAATTTTAGGGGCGGCAAAATTTCATAATAAATACTAATAATATCTTGTAAAAATTTGAATCATTTCATTTCATAGTTTTGTCGCTCCTACGATTCGGATCGATTGAAATAACACGAAATCTTTCATTACTTTTCTGTGACGACTTCTTTAAATGAATGCGTAATAATGACATCTTGTCATTGTAGCGATTGGCAACACCATCTACACTGACTTATAGGAATTCCCCGTATTTTATTTCGTGCTTGGATTTTTTATGACTAATATTCACGGAGAGTGACTTTTATCCCATAAATAATAGTGTCCAATATTGTACATCTGCAAATTAGATGACAGTCTAATCCCTTCAGGGAGTGACGCTTTGCCAATTCAAAAAAAGCTTCATTGCTGGATCGCCAGTAGTCCAATTCACTTTTAATTAATCGTATATAGTATGCATGCGTTTTGAGAACTGTGATTTTAGTGTTCATAAGTACGTGTAATGATTGTTAAAATTACTGAACTTTGTTGAAAATTGTATTGTTCGTATACGTATACATTAGACTATGTATTAAATGTTTTATTTACGTCTTTTATTTTAAACTGTGTATGTTTGACTACCTACTACATTGTTCAAGCTTGTATATTTTAGTCTTTTAAATTGAAATACCTAAATAAGGGGACGGTGAAATTTTCCTCCTCGACCTCGAGCGGCTGATACCCACGCTACGCCACTGATATGGAACATCTTGCCAGTGTATCTAATTAGTATGCACTGCGCCACTAACATTCTAAAAGAGAAACATGATACACCGCTTAGAATTCCATTCCGTAGAACGAGAGGTCAAGAGAGAGACAGGGAGACTGCCAGGGAGAGAAAACAAAGAATGAGTCAAATTCCCAAAAAACATTGACATTTCCAGGGTGGCAAGAGAGTACATGAAACGAACTCTGCGTGGAGAGTTGACTTTAGTAGCAAGCTACACACAATCGGGCCTGGAACACGTTTCATACCCTTCGAGTAGTCTTAAGAGAGACCAGAATCGTATGTACTTAGAGGCTGACGGAGGGGAAACAAAGCGCGCGTCCAGACCGTGGCCGGGGGGGGCGGGGGGGGGGGCCGGGCGAGGCAGACGCGATCTCAGCGGCGCCGGCTCAAGTGGCGGAGGCGCCGGAGATGACGGCGGCGGGGGCGACGGCTTGTAAATAGTACGGCGGCGCGCCCATTCGTCGACGTAACCGCCGGGAACCGCGCCGCGCGGCCTGTTAAATATTTATTATTGCGCTGCGATCTGGACACTTTCATCTGGCGGCCGCCATAACAAACCCGGCGCGCGCGCGCGAGCTCCGCCGCCGCCGCCGCCGCCGCCGCCGCCGCCGCCGCCGCCGCCCCCGCCGCCGCCGCCCCCGCCGCCGCCGCCGCCGCCGCCGCCGCCGCCTGGCGCCAGTGCGGGCCCCGCGCCGCCCGCACGGAAGAACGTGAGGTGCCCGCGCCGTGCCGCATTGCTGCGCCCAACCCACCTCACCTCACCTCAGCGCTCGCGCCCGCCGCCGGATGTGGGCAGGGCGGCGGAGGCGGCGGCGGCGGCGGCGGCGGCGACAGCGGGCGAGGCGCCCACCGGCCGGCCGGCCGCCCGGCCACCGCGCCGCCGAGCAGAGCGGTTTGGGGGGCGGGGCGGGGAGCCCGAGCGGATGTGCCCTCCGTATACGGGCACGGGCAAGCAAGGGCCCGGCCGGGCGGCGGGCGGGCGAGCGAGGCCGGCCCGGGCCGGGCCCAGGTCCAGCGCCCCAGGTGCACCACTTACACCCATCGCAGTGGGAGGGAACTCTGGGATCCTGCCGCAGCGCTTCACATGCAAATGCCACATTATAAAAATCCCTTGCCAAATACTTTAAATCTTGGATTTCCAAGCAAATCGCTCACTGTTATACTGAGTAATTCCGTACTTAACATTTGCCGTATTTGGTAAAACCAAAATATTAACGTGCAAAAATTTACTATATTTAGGATTACTGTCACTATGAAACGTAAGTCCTGAATTATTGTCAGTTAATATTGCTTAGATTAAACTAGTTTTAAGTTGGAGAGTCTAGGATATAAGTTATCACTCCTCTCCTTTTTGGCGCACCATCCGAAGAATGCCGTAGCGAACTGGACGAAGAAATATGAAATATTTTGGGGCGTAGCTAGGACAATTTGTGTGTGTGTGCGGGGTGGGTGGGTGGGTGAGAAAGAACATGATATGGAAGAAAGTGAAAGGGCGACTCTTGTTAATTTCAGGTCAGAAAAGAATTTGGAACTAGTTATGCTATAACAGTACACGTTTTCTCGAATTATTGGTAGCTGTTGTGCAATACAGTTCCGAATAATGCTCCTATCACTTCACACTTCGAAAAACGCAAATAAGCAACTCAAAATTAGGTGGAGACTAATATTTTTGAAAATTTTACAAGAAATAATTAATAGAAATTTAATCGAGGAACACATTACTTTATAAATATAGCTCTAGCTTCAATTTTGAAGGGGAATAACGTAATGAGAATTAAACGGTTGCCTTTTCGAAAATGCATAGGTTTTAATGAAATTAGACTGCGTAATTTCTGTAAGCCAACTTGGTTCTATTTGAATTCAAATTTTAAAGCAACAATATTAGCCTTTTTTAGAAAAAAATTGAAATTTGTTTTGTAACTCTGTGAACACCGGACCTAAAAATTCTAGATGCCATGACATCATTGATTGATTGATTTTTTCGTGTTTCCGGGCGCGTCAACTTCTTCGGTCATTAGTCCCGTTAGTGTAATGCATGCTTTTTCTCGGGAGATGGCGGTGATCTTCCCCGCTGGATGGCGAGATCCGGCGCCGACCTACCGTCGACTAGTGGGGTTTCCCCTAACCAGGACTCTCCCACCAGCGGGGCACCGCCCAGTCGGGACAAGTTCTAAGCTCCCGACCGGTCTCCCGGAACATGTGGTAGTGTAGTGCATGTTGGTGTAAGTGTGTGTGTCAGGGGAGAGTATAGGACAAGGAAGAGGAAGGACAGATCGCGCGCGGTCCGTGGCCCGTTTGGTAGGGTACTGCTCCGGCATTCACCTGGTGTTGATCGGAGAAACCACGGAAAACTACCGATCAGAGCAGCCGGCCGCTAGAATTCTCCTCCCGACAGCGACTGAATCCGACCTAGCTGAAAAGCTAGTGTCGAAAATCCTGCCGCCGTCAGGACTCGAACCTAGGACCTCCCGGATAGAAGCGCTGCAGTGACATCAGTTGATGCACTGAGCTACCGCTACCGGTGCCATGACATCAGCCAGATCGGACGTGGAATTGTCATTGTCGTGAAAATACCGTAAGTACTGTGGAGGTGAAAAACTGTACTGTTTAGGCGCTAAAGCCTTTTTGCAGGGTACATTTTTCAAGCAGATTGGCCTTACAGAAAATGAGCAGTTTAATATGCACGTTTTATATATGAAAACGTTTCAGTATGTTCGATTTTTACTTTCTCGATCCTAAGTAGGAACTTCTTATGAAGAGAATGTTATGTAAAGCTGCGCGAAGAAACGGCGAATTTTTGGCAGAAAAAGCCTTATTACAGAGCTCTGGTAACGAAAAAGTGGATAAATCCAGTTGCTAAATTTAGAAGAAAATCCTGTAAAACGTGAATCCATGTTTGTGAGTCATTGATACAGAAAAATCGATTTACGAAAAACGTCTCTTGAACAACGCTAGCGGCTAAACCGTTCAGACAATTTTCTCCACAATTGATATTACCCAATCGATCTGGCGCATGTCGCGTATTCTTGAATTTGAAAGCAATATTTTAATTTTCGATGGTACCTTACATGAAGCATCTCGTCCAATTGGCCAAAATTTTCAATTCATCGATTTTGATTAAATTTTGTTGTTGGAGAGTCTGAAGGACGTTTCAGAGACGCTCAGGTCTCATTTTGATTGAAAATCCTGATTTTTCTAAAATTGAAAAAATTCAAAATTTTTTCGGAGTCTTCCTACAACTACAATTATGAAGATATGATTTTTTATTAAATGAAATGTGTTCATCATAAACAGATCTTCAAATAAGGTAATGTTGAATTTTTCGAAAATATGAGTATATTTTTGGAGTAATTAGGCGTCGAGCCCACTCTGAAAATCCTGCGCTTCGCGATCGTAATTTTAGATGTGTTTTGGTGTAGTTGAATGCTACGTAAGTTAGAATGTGTATATTATTTCATATTTCTTTGTTCGTTTCTTACATTGGAGCTTATGTTATCGCAACTTTTTCGAATTCAACCACAAAATACACTTGGCAGGCACACGTCCAAACTTGGCTGGTTTAAAGAAGACTGCATGGCCAACAACTACGAAATACTTTTGATAGATTATGTACGTTACCTTCGTAATTACCACATTTGTCCTCAGTACCCACAGTCTACACTACCCCCTCTCTCCTCTACGACATTACTTTATAGTACGCATGTGGCCCTGTACAACGGGGTTATAATATATACTTTGGAATAATAATTTGAGTATTAAGGAGGAGATACATTTCAATTTTTATCAGAAAACACTTAACATTCCGGTTGGTTTTTCCTCTCCTTAGATAAGAAAACAATTATTGTTCACAAATACACGTGGACTGAAACGTACTAAATTACGACGTTTTTAGCACATTACAACAAAGGTGAAAAGCATGCTCAAAGGAACACTTCTATAAAATTTAATTAGTTTGCTACATAATTGAATCGATCATTTAGCTATTATGATGAAGTTAATGTATTGGACCGCTGGTCCGATTAACGGTAAACGATTTAAAAAAAATGTTTTTATTATCTTCGTTTGACAATATTATGCCTTTCAAGGGTAACCTAACCTATGTGAATGTTCTCAAACAGCAAAAACCTTTATCCCCGAATTTTCATTGCAACTTGAACATGTATGTTTCCACATTCGGTGTGGTAACCACATCTCACCCACTGCCACTGCTAGAGGTTGAATTCTTCTTCTTCGTTCTGCTAAATGTACTTTTGAATGTGTATGCATGTATTTCACTAATTTGAGTTTCTAAGGGCTCGGGTCCTACATCATTTCATGCTAAAAATCAGTTGTAAGGCAAAATGAAACTGGAACATAAAACTATTAGGAATCTATATCTGATATTATTGCAATACTCTTCTGTCTGCTAAAATTTAACACTATTTACAGGAACACAATTTTTAAGCCTACAGGCCCCTCCAAGTTTTACATATCACTTTTGGCCAAATCTGGCATATGACTATAGTTGCAAGTCCTTCATTTAAAATTTCTTTCTCTCATTTACATAATGATAATGGGCACTATAATGACTAATGTTCGTGCATGTATTAATAAAAAATGTATTTTTATCTCTATTTATTAGAGAACGGCCCTTCGTATTGAGTTTAAATTACTATTAACATTAACTATACATTTACAGGTTTTTACTTTTTACGTTAGTATATAAATTGATAATTATTACATTTTTTGTCATTTATTATGTACTTTTTGTTCAATGAAAATATTTTATTTGTGTAATATATTTGTTATAATAAAAAAATAACAAACAGTAATATTAACAAATTTAAAGGAATTTGCTAAAGAAAATATTTTTTATCATTTATTAATTCAAAAGTTGGTGCTTTTTTATAACAATTAACATCTTTTCTTCACTGAACATTAAATAAACAATTATTATTGGAGACTCTAAGCAGGCCTAGTCGTTCATGTGCGAAGCCCACTACATGTTTTATTTATTTATTGTAATTTCAAATGAAACTTTTAATGAGAACTGTTATTTGTTAAATTGAAATTGAAACCAGTAGGTAGGCCTATAAAGAGAATTCTTGGTATTAATACAGATTGCTATATTCACAGCCAGTTTGTATTTCACATTCAAAATTTACTTTTTTAGTTCCTTCCTTTCAGTCACGAACCATTGCACAACCATGACGAATACAGATTTCTTAGTTAAAAACAGGGCTCCTACTTTGAATATACCTTATTGAATGGTACCCCAGATGTTCCAATAAAATTTTTAAAATTCAACAGAGAGTGATGCATTGAACACTATGAAGAACAATGTCTATTGAAAAAAATACGTTTTACTTTCACCAGGCAACATGTGCATGTTTTTAAATTTCCAGGATCCAAGTACTCATTTCTTGGAGTGAAAGTTGCTCATTAGAAAAAAACATTTTTAATCAGTCTAAATTTTTGTCAATTGTACAAAAATCATGAGCAAATGAGATTCTGCCTTCACCATCAACTTGCCATTTTCCTTTTCCAATATTTTATAAATAAATAGAAAATTTACCTCAAAAAATACCTATATCATTATGAATATGTACTCCCAAATTTTGCTTCAATTCAATTTTTTAAAATTTGATTCTTTATCAATATATGAAACATCTCAGTTTAGACAACTTGTACAGGAAGGGTTCATTTACCTTTGTGTACTTCTGATGAGAAATAATAGTTCATCTTCAATAGAAATTATAACTAATATGTCAACAACCGTGCAATAAACTCCCTGACTCAGGTGATATGAGGTAAAGGAACGTCTGTCCTTATATTCTTTTTATACGAGAATACAGGAAAAAATAAAGAGAATTTGAAACATTTATCATCTTAATTAACGATTACTATACTTAATTAACTTAACTGACTTAAAATAACAAACATTATACGGTTTAACACTGATAATAAACTTTAACTATAAAATGCTTATGCTTTTGCAATGATTGATGCACATGAGAAATCAATAAAAAATGAAGTCATTATTGTTAAAAAAACACTTTCAATGCTTAGCTGTTGATTAATGTAATGAATTTTAAAAAAATCCCTGGACTGTTATAAATAAAGTTTTGAAAGATGCCCATTTCATATAACATCATAAAGTAGTCCGAATAAACTTGTTTCTTTAATATTTATTACATCTCTGTATAAGTTGGACTATTACACGTGTGGTATTCTTGGCAATATTAAAGACATACTGCGCAGTTTGCTGTGCACAGGCAATGTTCACATAAACTGCGAATTGCAATTTTTTCACGTTACTCAATGTGTGCAAACTTACCATTTACCCTTAACTTTTGATTTCGGTTGAAAGAAATACTTCATAGAAAAGATACTGAAGGACAATCAGTGAGAGCTGCATGTCTGTTGTAAATGTGGTTGTGACTGTAATCTGCTAATAACATCAATTTACATGAAATTTAAAATTTAAATAATTAAGTACAAAAATATAATTCTTAATGAATAAATTATCTTTATACACAATAGAAAACATTAACTGTATTAGCATAAAAATTAGCACCTGATTGCATATTTTATTTGCATATTGCAAGAATGTTAACTGGTATTGTGTTGTAAATTGCGGTAATCATCCTGAAAACTTGAAAAATTAGCTTAAGTGAAGTAAAATACTTCATTTAAAAAATATCAAAAACATCCATTTGGAAACTGTAGTAACCTTCATAGTTGCATGTTATAGACAGTTAATTAATATTTATACTAATCACAATACTCAAAAATATATCGGTTTCTTGATAGAGTCGAGGGGAAATATTCTAAATTTTAATTTTGAGAATTTTTTTAAATGCAATGGAGCAACACGATATATGAATTGAAAATTCATGACACTAATTATATAAATTTTATTTGCGCAAAAAAGTCTTTACTACACGACATGAAATCCAAATAAGTTATTACACTTCTTAGAAAATTATATTTACTAAAAAAAAAAAACTTATCACAGAATGTACCATATTTTCTCACCGAGTCATATATATGTTTTTTTTTTTTTTTCATAGAAATCCGAATTTTGAAATTGACCAAATCACTGTCTATGAACTGGTAGAACTTAAGAAACTTGTGGTGTGGTCAATAAGTAAACACCAGGCATTTGAATATTCTAGGCCATACTACACTGTATTTTCAGTTTTCCTTTCCTCACATAATAATCAAAGACCACTTGATACTTTAGAGAAGGTAACTTTGGTTAAAAAAAAACGATACGAAAGGTGTTTGTTTACCATTAAACATGGTTGCATTAGGTGATTTCAAGAGTTGGCATTCGATGGGACACACATCCAGCAAGAAATTCGAAATGAAATTATCCTATTTCTACAGTATATTGCCGCTTACTTCACGAAATCCGCACACTGACCACCTGATTAATATGTAGCTTCACTGCAATCTTCTTAAAGGGCACGAACTCACTACAACTAACCAAACCTTGTTTGTTTCCTCATTACTCCAGCATTAATTCAATACGATATAAAAATTCCTTTATCATAACATTCAGCAATGTCAGTTTAATAAATCATACTTGTTCCGAATCTCGTTGCGTGTCTCACACATGCACTACTTCACGAAATACAAGTCGAGTGATATACGTAATAAAAATTAAGGTGTGCTTGAAATGATAGTGTTAACTAAACAGCATGCAGGATATTTCAACAGCCCTTAATGTACGAATGTATAGTGAAATGTCTGCGACGTTGAAATGTATAATGAGTGTCTGGCAAGTACCGCAACGCAGGAGAAACGGATGGGTGCAGGGTGTACACGAGATGTGGACTATCAGTAAGGACAAACGCAATGCACCAAGTGAAAAATGCGCAGTGCACAGCGCTTTACAGACCACCACAACATGGATTTTCACCAGGGTTTGGGCGTTTGTTTCAAAAGTGGACATTAACCAAGCTATCATTCAACTCGGACATCAGCATATTTTAATATAGATTTTCTGGGAAATTTGACGTAATATTTAGTGAGAATTTTTTCTGTTCCTTTTAATCTAATTACCTCATTAACAAACAGCCTGCATTCAACTATCTGAATATATATGTAACGAATGTGATTTGAATATATATATATATATATATATATATATATATATATATATATATATATATAGTATAAGGTAGCTTTAATTATTGAGAATAGTACTCCCCCTCTACGGAACTGCTTAATCTGGCTGAGGTGTCTCAGGGCATCATGGATGTCATTGCAGTGCCCCTGATCGGGAGGTACCAAGATTACAGTTCCGACGGTGGATTTTCGACTCTAGCTAGATAGGTAGATCGAGTTCAGCCTCTCGCCGTTTGCAGGAGAATTTTTTTACAGAGTATTCTAGCGAGCGACTGCTCTGATCGGCAGTTTTCCGTGGTTTCTTGGATCACCAGGCAAATGCCGGAGCTATACCCTAACAAACGGGCCACGGACCTATCCATCTTTCCTTCCTCTTTCTTGTCCTATCCTCAGCCCTTTGATTGATTGATTGATTTTTTCGTGTTTCCAGGCGCGTCAACTGCTTTGGTCATTAGTCCCAAAAGTGTAGTGCATGTTATTTCTCGGGAGATGGCGGTGATCTTCCCTGGATGGCGAGATCCAGCGCCGACCTACCGTCGGCTAGTGGGGTTTCCCCCTAACCAGGACTCTCCCATTAGTCCCACCGCCCCAGCCGGGACAAGCTCTAAGCAACCGACCGGTCTCCCGGAGTATGTGGTAGTGTAGTGCATTTCAGTGTAAGTGTGTGTGTAAGGGGGGAGGATAGGACAAGGAAGAGAAAGGAAAGATCGCGCGCGGTCCGTGGCCCGTTTGTTAGGGTACTGCTCCGGCATTCGCCTGGTGTTGATCGAAGAAACTACGGAAAACTACCGATCAGAGCAGCCGGTCGCTGAATTCGACCTAGCTGAAAAGCTCGTGTCGAAAATCCTGCCGCCGTCAGGACTCGAACCTAGGACCTCCCAGTCAGAGGCGCTGCAGTGACATCAGTTGATGCACTGAGCCACCGCTCCCGGTTCCTCAGCCCTTATTTACACACAATCTTACATGCATTATATAAAATACGTTTATTTAGAACTTAATATTTACATTGCATTGCGGTTTTCCAAAACTTTTCTACCACACACGTCAAGATCTCAGACATTGTCCTCGGGGTGACGGTGCTCCGGTGCCCGCCCTAGTAGGAGATATCTGGATGAGGGAAACCTCGGAAGCCGACGGGTACGTCGGAGCCAGATATCGCCAATCAACGGAGGAAGAACACCGCCACCTCCCACAATGAAACATGCACTTCCCTTACGCGACTATTGGCCTTAGACTGTGACGCGCCCGGAAACACGAAATAATCAATAAAATTAGCTGCTTAAGCCAGTAAGGCAGTAGCGCAATGTATCCAATTCATAAAAATAAATTGTAGTTCAATTCCTACCTGTGTTTAATTCCTGTGAAAATAAACGAGATATATCTCGCCTCCACTGAGATACTGTGAAATGCATGTCGTCTCCATAGAGGTACTGTAAAAAAGGGAAATGGAGAAAAAGCGTCTCGCCGGCGTTTTGCACGCGGGCAAATCTGACACCCTTGCTCCCAGTTTGCGTTGGCGCTTTTAACAATTTCCCTTTCACAACAACCCTGTGAAGGCGAAACATTTACATTTTACAACAATGCCTAGCGGCTTTGGTAGTTAAAGGGGGAGTTATCTTAAATATACTAAGCTAAACATACATTTACTTATTTCTAGGTTAAATCTAATCGTAAAATGTGTTTGACACACTCTTTGGCCTACGTAATTTGAAGTAAAAGGTTTATTACCATTTTCCCCTTGTAACTAATTGTTGAAAACTGTTGAAATAATTGGTCTCCTTTATTCATTCACCCAACATTCATACTTTATTTGCATCATTATTTAGAGTTTTGTAACTGTCACAGTTATGTATGCTATTGCTTACATACATTATTTCTTCATGTTTTTTTTTCTTTTTTCTCTCTACAGTGCCTCTGTAGAGGAGAAAATTTATTTTTATACGTCGGATACTTTAAGATACTACCTTGCGGCTTAAGCAGCTAGAGGGGGGGGGCGATTTGTCTTATTCACTAACTAAAATTGAACTTAATGTAATTATATAGTTAAAAATCCATGCACTTTCGCCTACCTACTTACGGGTAACTAGAATTCTTAACTTAATGCTGGGATTATTTTCCTTTTGGATTGTTTAATTATGTTATTCATGCCTATCGCAGGTCGCTCCACAGCAGGAAATGTGAAGGAATCTAGAAGAGAGGATTGTTTAAACTTTATTTGATCACTACCATTAAATCCGAGGCAGAAAACAATATTTTTTTGTAAATAGAACTATATAAAATTAGTATACATAACCGATTCTTGTTTGAGTATTTGCCTTACGCAAATCAGAGTCTTGTAAAGACAGATGGGAATAAATATGGCGAAAAAGGGAATATCGTAATAATTTTAAGACTATAAAATGAGAAGTGGTGTGGTTAGTTAATCTAACTAGTCCGTAATTGTCAAATGAAATTCAACCAGACTGTTTTTATACATTGTTGTGAATGGCAGTAAACAAAACGTTAGTTCTGGTGTTTAAGTTCACTAAATAAGTTATGGAATTGTAATAAAAATTCTTTATTATTTAAATATTAATAAAAGTATTGAGGATCCGACGCAAAACTCCTTTCACATTTAACTGGAGCGAACCGCCCCAAAATGATGGTAATCAGGCGCAGTCCGTTGTTTCAACCCGACCTGTATAGAAAATATCTGATGCCTCCCGAAATAACTCTGAGACAGTTCTCGTAACGGTCGAGGCTGCGCGCATCTCCCTGAGAAATCTCCGGGGGGAAGCTTTCCACGTTGTCAGTCTCGGTTCAACGACCGCGCAGATGTTCGAGATTCGACGAAGCGCCTTTCTTTTCTCAAGTCACTTACTTTCACCACCCGCCCCGCCCAGCGCAGGCATTATCCCGCGCCCGCTTAATGACTGCAAATACCTCCTGAGTGGGGCCACGTGACGGTAGCAATGGGGCGCGGGGTTTCCCTGAGCCCTACCGGCCTCCGCCGCCGCTGCCTCGGGCTCCTGCTCCCGCCCCGGTCCCTGCCCACCGCAGCGGTCGCAAATAGCATGCCTCGCCGCTCCGCACAGCGCCACGGAATTTCCCACACAGGTAGCGGTCCCAAGGGCCTCGCGCCGCGCCGCGCCGTCTGGTTCGTGCTGTCCGCCCGCATAGGACGGAGGGCGCTTGTGAAAGCCGGAATGTGACTTGTGGAGAGGTGACGCACCCCGTTTTCGGTACCACCTCTTCATTAGGAGTGCGCGTCGCGGGTTACGACAAGTTCAACTTCCGACAACTGTTTCCCGTCCACATTTTTTCTCTTCAATTTCCCAACCATTTTTTAACGTTTACCCTCCGCAGTAACCCTGAGGAGACGGGAATTTATTAACTTAGTGGCATACAATTGAACTGCAGCTTTGCAGCTTAAGCAGCTTAGAGAAAGATAATAATAAGCTAATACTAACGAAAGCTAACAGCACTAACCTGAACTGAATGTCTTGTTTTCCCAACCACAGAACCCCTGTGAAGGTGGGAATTTATTCTTAGATAAGAGTACAATTGAGGAACGTTTTTTCAAAACTCGAAATGCAAAATATAGATTTTCATAACACGAATATTGAAAATGCATTTATATCGATTTTTGCAACAATCTTGAAATATGGAATGAGTAAATCTAAAGTTTAGTATAGAATTTGTAGAGTTTTGATAAAACCCGATTTGAGGGATAATGAAACGGGTCAAAAACATGCCTAAACTATGTATAATCTATATTGAATTTCTTATGCATTTATCGGGCTTTGAAAAAACGTTCCTCAATTTCGAAATGAAATAAGAGGAAAAAACAACAAACAAACAATCGAAGGCAAAACAAATGATTACCAGCCCCTCAAATGCACGAGTTAAGACATTCACAAGGCAAATTTCCGGCGCTACGAATGACGAGCGGCACCCACGGGCACGTTTCAACGAATGCCATTCTTTGGTGCCATAAATCTCTACAGCCGCAAAACAGGAAGAGCTCTCTCACAACACGTCGCGAAGTGACGCCGGCCAAGCGGCCGACGAACGAACAACATTAGACGAGTTGCTCGCTCTCGGCTTTAATAAACACCACGCCCCTCGAAGGCTGTCAAACAACACCCAGCGGCTTCCGCCACGCTCCCGCGACTCCCGCAGCCAGAGCACACATCCGGCCCCTGCGCCCGAATCCAGCCGCCACAACACGGGGAAGCGACGGCTGAAGACGAGGCACTTATGCAATTTACTGTCACACACGCAGTGTAGAACATATGAATTTGTGAACTCTATTAAAAGTCAAATAGTGGTTTTATATTTTTATAAGTGGGTAAAACAGGCTATTGCGCCAGTTGTTTTATTCACCAGCACTAGAGCGTGAATGAATAAAAAACTGACGAGAACATGATGACTAGGGGCGGATTTTGAAGACCTAAAACAACGCCAAAAATCTATATAAATAACAATGAATCGCTGAAATGTAGTAAGAGCTTAACTTTCAAACGACGGCACCAAATTGGATAATCCTTTTGTGTGTGTTCGTTATTGTCACGACATGGTTTCTATAAAAGAAAATTTAAAAAAAAAATCGAACAGAATTTTTTTTTAAATCTCATAATATGAAAAGTGAGTGAGTGAATGAGACAGAAGACTGTGAGAGATCTTCAATATATTAACAAATTATTAAAAGAAGAAAAGAGAGAGAAAGAAAGGAAGAGAAAAAAGAGATAAGAAAGAAGAAAAGAGAGAGGGGAAAAGTAAGAAAGATGAAAAAGAGAGAAACAGAAAAAGAGACAGAAGGGGACGATGTTTACAAGGGGAGAGTTGTCGCAAGCGTTACGTAATTATTTAAGGGGGTTCAAGCACACATTACGGATGCGTTACAGGGGAGGAGGAGATATTCAAAATACTCCATATTTGCGTTACGTAATTCATGGACGGCCCCTTATATTTTATAGAAAATGTTTACAATATTGATAGAAAATTGATAAAAGAACTAATATTGTGAGGAACAAACTTTATTTGAAGAAACATATTTTTTAATAACGTAGTTATACGGGAGTGTCCACAAATTTAAATTTTGCAATTTTTGAAAATTTATACTTAACAGTTAAAGTCAGACCCACGCCATCTTTATAATTATATTCCTGCAAATAAATAAAAAATTTGGAGACATTTTTTGAAAAAAATTGAAAACGTTCCAGATGTTCTATTATGTAAAGTACTTTCAAGCTTTTTTAAAAAAAAGTCTAAATCGCAGTACTTTGAGTCGATACAGATTCTTTGGGGGAGAGTCATAGTGCGAAAAATTCTAGAAATTCATTCGACGCTAGTTTTGCTCACGGACGGAGAGACGGACGCACGTACTGTGAGACAGAAGAGGCAGTAACACAGTCAGGCACACGGACGAGAAAGTACAAATCATAATCACCATTTAACAGGATGGGTATTGCCGCGAAGGGTCAGAATCTAAACTGTTTTTTTTTTTACATGTTTCCCCTCCACAGTAACCCTGAGGAGGCGGGAATTTATTTAGTTAATGGTGTACAAATTATGCTGCTGCCTTGCGGCTTAAGCAGCTAAGGGAGAGGTAAAGAAAAAGCTAATACTAACTAAAGCTAACTTAATTCTAGCTTAAATCTAACTTAATAATTATGTTGTAGCACTTTGGCATACTTAATTTACACGAAAAATGCTATTGTTATTTTTTTCTTAATTCTAAATGTTTTTGTGTGGTTTTCTATGTAGTCTCTGGTAAACTGGTTTAGACACTGTTAAATGAGGAAGGGAATGCCCAACAGGAGCGAAGTACATCGCTAACAGGAACGAGGGCCTATTCAGAATGAAGCCTGTCTTAATTAAATGTCAATTTTTTAAATTGTAATAGGTCACAAGTAACACGCAATTAAAATATAGCCTAGGAATTCGAGCCAAATATATCTACGCACAAGAGGCACGACCAACTGAGATAAATAACACGCGTGCGCTGAGCGAGAAAAATGAGAACACTCACAAAAACGGCAAAATAATTATCGAATTTAAATATCTTTAAAGCAAGTCTCGTACTGAACATTTAAATAACTTAAGTAACATAAAAAATGTGAGCAACACTGGTGTCCAAATTTAGTAGGACCATTGTAGTACATTGTTGCAAAACGCAAAATAACTATGTGAAATGTGTTGTTATTTTTTTCATAAATTTTAATTTTCTCTTTCAACCCAATAAGGAAAACAATTTACACAATTCTAGAAAGTGGGAAGATTTCGTCAAACCTTTCTAAACCAGAGGGGTACTTCCTTATGAAACCCGAAGGTACAAAACTTAAAACACATTTTATGGAGTGTCGCAGGGACAATACACGCTATGAAATGAATAATAACAAAACGTTCATGAACTTGCACCAGAGATTTTCTTGTCCGTGCTTGAGTTTTATAGCGCTCTAGAGAACTTGACTTCCTTACCCCTATCCATTTCAAGTAAAATCCCTTTTCCGTATTAATAGCGTCATGCAGCTCTTTATGACAGACATAGAGGCCTCCTTTTTACTGTCTCGAAGAATAGAGCAAAATAAGTAACATAGAGAAATTTGAGTAATGCTGCCAAAAAAATAGCGTTTTGCTGCAGGAAAAATTCATTGTCGGGTCCTGATAACGAAAAAGTGGATAAATAGAGTTCCTCAATTTAAAAGAAAATCCTCTAACACTGGTGCAGCCAGAATCCCTGTTTTGATAACGAAATACCACTTGACAGCAAAACGTCCGTCTGTAACATTACTAGAGAATAAACTATACGTAGGATTGATTCCAAATTCAAGAAACCACTGTCCATCTGGCGCGAGTAAAAGTTTTGAGATTTTGAAAAACATAAAAAAAATATTTTTCTTTAATATTTTTGTAAGAATAGAGAAAAATACTTATAAAGGTAGCATAGGTCCACTTTTCACGGTTAACTCTGAACTTTCAAAAATTGCAAAATTTGAATTTTTTCAACGTCTTCCTACGACTACAAAATTAAAGATAAAGATTTTTTGTTCAAATAAAATTGTTGTCCATAATTATTTCTTTCTTTAAAGTCATGTGAACTTTTTAAAAACTTTCAGTAGTTTTCGCGCAATATCGCGTGCAATTTGTGCAATTTAAAAAAATAACGAAAACAAGATTTACTAAAAAACGCCACCAAGTTTTTTAAAACCTTTTAGTATGTATAGTGATAAATGTACTCTATTAAATGACATCAACGACATTTTGCCATATCCTTTTGCTTTTACAAAAGTTAAATTTTTTTACTAGACCCTCATGTCATTAATATTTACATTACCGACGATTTGTTCACAATATTGCATTTAAGATTACATGTGCTTTAAATAAGTCTGTGCCATATTGTTGCATCACTAGTTACTTTCTCGTATACGTACGTATATACGGAGTAATATGTTCGTATATACGTAGTCCTGTTCTGTCCGACTGTCTGTCCATCTGTGTACACTACTAGCGCCTAAACCATGCGTAGGAATTTTTCCAAATTAAAGAAACTCCTGTCCATCTGGTTTTGATTGAAGCTTCGAAATTTTGAAAAACATTCTTTAAAATTTGGGGGTACTTTACATGAAGCCCCCCGAAAAAGTTTCAAAATTTTCTTAAAAACGGCTCAATGTTTTAAAAATTTCTTGCAAGAATACAGTAAAATACACTTATAAAAGTAGCATAGCACCGTTTTTCATTATTCATGCTGAATTTTCGAATATTTCGAAAGTTTCAATTATTTCCTGCGTCTTCCTACCATTTCAAAATTGAAGATAGAGATTTGGCATATAATTAATTTTTTTTCAAAAATTAAAACTATGTAATTTATTTGACTTGCCTCCCACGTCGTTAATATGTACATTACAGGAGATTTGTTCACATTATTATATTTACCATTTCACGTGCTTTATAATGTCATATCAAGTTTCTCCAAAAAAGAAACAGTTTTCCGCGAAAATGAGCTCAAATTTCCGCATTTTGAGAAACACTCAAATGCTGTTCTCAAAAATGGTTCCGAATTTTTTCTTCGAACTTTTCGTACGGATAGTACATATTGCACTGTTTAAGTTGGCATATAATTAATTTTGCTGTATACTTTCGTTTTTTCAAAAAATAGTATTTTTTTAAAGTATTCTAATGCCTTTTAGCAAATTTTCAGGAATTTGTAAACACTATTAAATTTTGAATTAATGTAATTTCTCAAAATTTCTCAAAAACTCAAAAATTTTCTGTGAAGAAGAGTTTCAAATTTCTCATCTACAGTAACGCTTAACGGCGATTTTCTTACAGTCGGCTTTAATGTTTTCAATGAAAATTGCAATTCAGGATGAGGTTTTACTCTTCTTTGATATTTTTGAAGTAAGTTCAGTTCTACTGGTAGGAAATTGAGAAAAGTTCAAAAAAATATATTTGGGGTAGCGATAGTTGGCAACTGGAAAGAGGAAGGGGCAAGACCGTAAAACGAGTCCATACCAGGGGAAATTTCGAAAACTTTACTACGAGAACGTCTGTGTCATTCTGTAGCACCCCTAGTTACTTTTTCGTATACGTATGTATATTCGGAGTAATACACACAGTATAGAGAAAGTTATGTGATGCAGCAGAAAATCGATTTCGAGATTTCAACGGAAATACACGTTTTAGGGTAGAGAAAACGTGAAAAAAAAAATGAACTTTGGGCGATGATAGATGGTAGCTCGGAAGAGGATGGGGTAAGATCGTAAAGCCAATCTACTCCAAGGATATTAGAAAATATTACTACGAGAAAGTTTGTGCCATTCTGTGGCCCCACTAGTATCTATATTTCCTCCTTTTACTTAATGTTTCATCATGTTAATTTTTCTAATAAATTCTTAAATTCGTCCCACTCACATTTTGCATCTAAATTAAATGATTTTGCTTATATGTTTTCTTTTGTTCAATTTTGGAATAGGTTGAAACAAGCCCTTCTTCTTTACCATCAAAATTCGTAATTTTACGAATTATTAATTAAGTTAGATTCATGACACGTTTCGTTTGAATGACACTTGTAATTCTTTTCGGAGTAATTTATTTATTTGAGCACCAGGAAATAATTACGACTGTAACCCGGATGTTTCCTACGTAATTTTAATATTTCTCATCTACAAGTATGTCGGGCTAGCTCTGTTAATTGGGTTCGAAGTTCATAATTGTTGCTACTTACTCTGCAACCAATTACTCAATCTGCCATCCATACGGAGTGGCGAGGAATCTGAAAATTTTATAAAATTCTCCCTGGATTGCACGTAACGAATAATGATAACTTTTTTTATTATAATGTGAAATATGTTTCTAATAAAAGTTAAACATGAATTGTTACATCGTTAATTCAAAATGAAATTACCTTTGGTCATGACCAGCTCTCTCTATCTTGTAATAATTATAAATCAACCTTGTTCTATTCCCGGATCTTCGCGCGCTCTTTACTTCTCCATTCGATGGCGCCCCGTAGAATCTTCTCCGTCGTCGCAGCAGAATCTTCCTTCTTTATAAAGTTCTCCGCCTAATGTTCAAATTCTCCCAGCGATACTATTATTACCCGTTACTTCCCTTGGTCGCATCACGGGTGGACGCCTATACACGAATTGACTATTATTTTGTAAAATTTCTTCGTTTTTTTCCACAATAACGTTTTATCCTAATATAAGAAACGATAAACTTGATTATACTACAAGTTATTGCATCGGATTTGGTTGTCCATCAACAGTCTTTCCTCGACTTGGTAAAATGTCAGGAGCCGACTCGCTCACTACTGCGTTGCTAGAGAGAGCGTCACTGTTCTTCCTAAAACCCAAGGCATTAGAACTCTGTATCATCCTCTTTTGTCTGACAAAAACAATACTATTTCATATCCTCTTCACCTAGCGAAAATGACCTTTAACGCCGGTTGTTTACTTGTCACATAGCAAACCTTCCGCGATCGTCTATTGACATCCCTATATTCTACTTCATATAAATGACATTTTATAAACGAAATGGTTCATCATTTTGGTATATCACAAGATTTTTGATGGAAGGATTGTTATGTATACCACATTTCCATATTATTTATTTTTGTGTGGGAACTGGTATTGGTTTTCACCCATTTTGTTTTATGCTATTTTTGCTGTCAATAAAGGTCTGGCTCATTTTCACGCATCACTCTAACGCAATGGAAAGATTTTTCAGCTTTTGGCTGGCTATAGAATGGTCTAGATTTACATTTGGTTGTCTAAGTGTACTTGTGGATATCTTTGTGTTTAAAAAATAATTTTTACTCGAAAAGCAATAAAATTTATAAAATTACGTAACATTCTCCCATTTTTATTTGAGTCATTATCCATGAGGTCCAATAAGGTCTTTGACTGGCTGATTTCTTGTTTGAGCATCATATATCCTCCTTTTAGAATGTAATCGTTATTAAACGAGTTAAAAACTGTTATTATTTGTAGAACATTTCACTCATTAGATATTACATATTTTGGAGTGTATTGTGACAGTCCAGATGGACTCGAGAAAGACAATATTTCAATATCTTTCAATGGGAACAAAATGTGACATATTGACCAAGAAAAGAGACGGGGCTCGGGAGCTTAGTGGTTTCTATTTATTACACTATTATGAGCAAACGAACTGTCAAAAATATAATAAGACCCGAGTAAATAAATGATGAAGATAAGTTTTAGGCTGATAATAAATTATGATTGTCATGAGATCTTTCAAGAAATTCAAAAGAAATCCTAACTTTCTGTCACAGTACAAGTGAACATTACACACATGTGTGTGTGTGTGTGTGTGTGGATGAAATCACAACGTGGAAGCACTGCTGCAATTTACGACATTCCAACTGTTGTAAAATGTATCTCTACATGCTGTTACTTTTCAAAAAAATACAATCACGAATTCGATCCACTGAAAGGAGTTTAATAGGATTTTTTTTAGAGAAGAAGGTTTTCGGTGCTTCTCAACCCCAGATCGTCCGCTTTTGGAAAACTATGTTGGAGTCATATTTGGAAAAAGATCTTGAAGTCAACCAAAAATAAATTACTTCAAATTATGTTATCAATGAACCAAGCTATTCTATGCAAAATCTACTCACAAGTGGTGAGATTGTAGTGTCGCCAGTACAATTGTTCAAGTTGCTAGTGATCGAGAATGCAATAGCGCTGTTTCTACTGTACTCGTAGGTCTTGGGTTGCCTACATCAGTGATTGGTAGGACCTCATCCTAAAGCAAGACCTCGAAAAATAACTAGAACTGAACAAAGATTTTCAAAACTGCAATTTTAACTTGCACTCCTCTTAAAGAAGGAATTCCGTTGCAGAAACAAGAAAGGCAAAAGAAAAGTATAAGAACAGAAGGAAAATAAAAAAAGCTTTTTGTCGAATGAAATTTTTTCTATGAAAAGATTTAATATGTGAATGATCTATTATTTGGATGCTTCAACAAAGGGCCCCATACAATTTCACAAATGAAATCTACACTAATGATCACAGCGTAGCCGCGATATAATTCATTAAAGCGACAAGTCGTGGAAGATATTTCTGATTTTCATTCAAAGCTCCTTTATGCTTATCTAAGATAAATAGACGACATATTTACTGAAGGTGATGAGAGCTTATGAAAATGAGCACCATTTCCCTACTCCGTCAGTGATGAAAACGCATATTCCCTCCTTCATCGCTCTATTTGAAGGAACTAGTTCCTATCCCGTGAATATTAACCATGTTTGTAAGTACGATGGCAAATAAATTTTCTATACTATTTTTTATTTAGATACTATTTTTGACGCATAAATAACAGCGTTTAATTTTAAATTGCTTCACGCTAAGTCTCTAGTACACTCAGACTGAAAATCATGTAGTTTAAGACAAGAATTTGCAGAGGAAGGAGGAGTATCGAACTTTACAGAATTAACAGTCAACGTTATCGAATGATTACTCGAGCTTTGAGCCATTGAGCTGAATACTCGGCGTTTCCGGATATCTATCACAGTAATCTTTTAATTGGCACCAACTTTTAATTGTCACTTAAATTCAACTGGAAATCACTCACCAAAAAACCTCACTAAACACTTTAAAAAACACTAATTATATTCATTGTTGTGCTATAAAGCTTCATTACAAATAAAAACAGTTCTCTTCGTTATGAGATCACATGCGATGCACTAAGTTTCCTTGCATGAGACGCTGCTGCGAAAAGTGCAACGACGCTGAAACTTGGAGTTGCATCCCCAATGATTCTGATTGGCGTTCCCGGAACATATTGGAATTATACAATTTTTTGCCGGTCTTGTACTAAAATAAGACCCGAAATCTTCAATTTTTTAAATTATTAGCATTTTAATGCTCTGAAATTCATACATTAATCAGTTAGAATTTGCAGGAATCTACATCTTCCCTCTACAGCTGAATATTGATATAATATCCTAGTGTTTCTCAAGAGCTGATTGTAAAGAGGATTCTGTCAATATGTTTTATATTAATACCATATCTACTAAGCAACTCCTCATATTCTTGGGCCACAAACTGACATTTCTACTTGTATATTAAAATTACAATCTAGAAACTGTAATGTTTAATACGTTCTAGCAAGACGTTCTTACTCATTGTCGTTTACATTTCACGAATATAAAGTATTTTTGCGTTTTCTTAATTAATTCATGAATGTTAAAAACTGCCTGCTTGTCTTTCCTAACGTCTACAGTACCCTTTCTTCACTAATAAAATAACATAACTCTGATCTTTCTCCTTTTTCTCTCGTACTCCCACCACTATGTAAATGAGAATTCTAGGGGCATGGTACTCTCTTCGACCTTTAGCCACATTTTTTACGTCGAGTAAAGACGGATGACAGAGCAGAGCTTTAAACAGTAGGCTAGGGATCCTGCCTTCGTATTCTGCCACCACGTTCATCCTAAAGTCCAGGCGTTTGGCTAGATCTGGAAAGTCCGACAAGCGTCGAAGATTCTTTTTGTGGCTTTATAAAGGATATCAGTACAATCCATAAATGAATGAATAAACGATTATGGAACAAAACAAAACAAGAGACATTCGGGCACGAAGACGCCCTGGAGGCACTGCTGTTCACGGGTTCCCAATCGAGAGCGCCTGGGTGTATGCAACCCGTGATACGCGAGTGTCCAGCGCGCAAACTGCGGCGGCAGGGGCGCGGCGCCACGCGAGGGGCGCCTCGGGCGCGCGACCGCTGCGCTGTGTTGCACTGCGCAAGGGGAAGGGAAGGCGGCGATGGAGGCGGAGGCGCAGGCGGAGTTGGGGCGTAGGCGCAGGGGAGGCGAAGGCGAGGCGCAGGCGCAGGCGGACGTGGAGGTGGTGGCGGAGGTGGAGGCCTCGTTGGAGATGGAGACGCAGGCGGAGATAGAGGCGCAGTTGGAAGGAATCGTAGGCGCAGGTGGAAGCGGAGGAGCAGGTGGTGGGACAGGTTCACCGACGGTAGAACTCTGCATTGAGTGGAGAACCAACCGCCCGTGGCCGGCCGACCATCTGCTGGCCAGCAGTGGACGCCCGAGCGCTTTCTGCCAATGGTTGCATCCGGTTCGAGCGCTGACATCCGTTCGGGTGCGGCGACCGCTCATGCGCGTTGCCACTCCGAAGTCTGGCACCTGAGCAACCTTGCCTTGTTTTTACCCGATTGCGGCTTCTTTTACAAATTCAGCCTTTCATTATGTTAGGATTGGTTATTTGCAGTGTTTATTAAATAAAAAATACTAAAAATAAATTATATATCACCTAGGCGGTTTCCTGTGGCTATTCTTTACTTGCACCTCTAAGATGAGTCCAAGTATTACACAATTGAATTAGTACATAGTATACATTTTTCGTTCATTATTTCAGTTATTTCATTCAAAGATTTTAAATCAAAGAAAATTATTGGAAAAGTCATAACGTTTTAAAATGTACACATGTGTGTAATTGTTATGAGATTTTTACATACACATTCCTATCCCTATTTGCAAAATAAAAGCAGACTTTCAATGCTAATTTTTATAACAACTATAATTTTGTTTATTCATAAATAGTACTCATACCCGCTCCTTTCATATCTTCATCTCTATTAAAATTCCCTAATTTATTCTCGTGCTGGCTCGTTTCAATGCCATTTTCTCACAGCTAATTATAAGATTGCTTGGTGGCTGTGATCTGCGAAGGTGATGCTGATGAAGGTAGCTTGGAGGATTCAAAAGAGTTCCGCACTTTCAGAATCCAGAGAAAGCGCTATGAGCGACCGATGGCGACCGATGGCGACCGATGGCGACCGATGGCGACCGATGGCGACCGATGGCGACCGATGGCGACCGATGGCGACCGATGGTGACCGATGGTGACCGATGGTGACCGATGGTGACCGATGGTGACCGATAGTGACTGATGATGACTGACGGCTTCTCGCCGCTCGTCCGCTTCCGAGATGGTGACCGATGGTGACCGATGGTGACGGATGGTGACCGATAGTGACTGATGATGACTGACGGCTTCTCGCCGCTCGTCCGCTTCCGAGATTCACATAAGCTGTGCACTGGGCAACCGCCTTCCCAGTCGTACATCAAGCGTTCGCCAGGTAGTGTTCCGAGAGGCCGGCGGCTGTTTTTCCAAGAATACAGGGACTAAACCGACAGCTGCGAGCGCCTCTCTCGGGCGGAATAACAGTGGGAATGTGGTGAACATGACTGAATCATCAGTGAATGCTTGATTCACAGTTGTGGTGGTGGAGGGAATGATGGGAAGTGCTGCAGCCAATGATTTTAAATTCTCCGTGTTTGCGCCTCCATCCAAAACACACACACACGCACCCACACACGTGGAGGAGTCTGAGTCGGTAAACACTATCTCTGAGGGACGCAATGAGTTTAGCTGTGACTAACGGATTTAAGATAAGATTTCAGCCCAAATATTAGTAGTTAGTACTGATTATTTCGTTGAACGTCCTCTAATATTTACTCTGGAAGACCTGCGCCATTATCTTAAACGTCTTTCACACTATCCAACAACAAAATCGAATAAAAAAGCATAGTGCCATTTAAAAAAACTGGAAAATTCCCAGGGGCTTATTGTAAAGTACCGCCCAAAATAAAAATGTCAGTTTAAATTCTAGACAACATCCATCAGCCAGATCAATTGGGAATATCAATTTTGAAGAAAATCGGTTGAACGGTTTAGTTGCTAACGTTGTTCACAGACGGACGGACAGACGTTTCGCCTTCATTCGATTTTCCGGTATCAAGAAATCGTCAAAACTGAATTCTGGCTACACCACGTGTTCGAGTTTTTTCTTTTTTTATATTTAGCAACTGGGTTTATCCAATTTTTCCGAGACTTTTTCCGAGCTTCCGAGGCCCTGTAATAAGAGTTTTACTGCGGAAAATTTGCTGGTTTTTCACGGAGCATGACTTACATAACTTTCTCTCTACTGCGTTAGCGGTAGCGAGAAAGTAAGAGGACCATTTATTTCAATTATATGAGTAGATTACAACAAAACGGTATTAACAAAGTTCTCATATTATTAAAAGGTTATCTATTTGGGATTACTCTTTGTAAAAAGAATTTTTTCCCCGATTGTTTCCTGTATGACACAAACGATTTTTCTTTGTTAAAATTGTAAGTAAGTAGCAGTCGGTTAGAAAATAAATTATTATATTGTTAAAGTTCAAAGGCAATAGTGGCTTTACGAAAATTGTGCAAATGAGCTATTTTTGTTCAATATTATTTTGTTTTCATGACGCAAATGATACTCTGAAAATATTTTTTCAAACTTAGTTATATTCTTGTCGAGTAAATAAATAAATAAATAAATAAATAAATAAACGTTCTTGCAGTTTTCTGAAGGCTTCGCATGTTTGTTATGTCAGCATAAAAAGACATGTGAAACTGAATTAAAGAAGGATTTCAATTTAAAATTAAGCTTTTCAAAAAATTGTCTGTATAATGCGTTAGGGATAGATGATGGTTTTTGATACTTTATAAGAAATCATCGATACAAAATGCTGCAAGTGTGGTACCGCTGGAAAGGGAATTACTCAATAGTCCTTCATCCAACAGATTTAAAAAAATGTTTTCAGATTTTGATACTCAAGACAGATGGTTGAAACACATATTATAATGGCACGTAACGCGGCAACAAGGTTGCGTCCCAGGATTTTGTGCCGTAGGTCCCAAAGGAACATAAGTGGGAACTGGACTGGGAACAGATTGTGAAGGGGTCACGAGTTTTGGGGAGGTAGAGGGGCCCGAATTATGTTTCTTAAGTTGTCTGCTGACTATTTTATTGTAAGTGTAATATACATTCAACGCTTAGCAAAATATGAATGGTTGCAAAAATTGAACATTACAAAGACGAATATTCATTCAAGAAAAAGACCTCCTCACAGCGTTGGAAATGGACTGTGGAGTCACTTAGAGACATTCAGTATGAGGTTGTAGTGATTCTTTCTTTAAAACGGTAAAATGACTCGATTCCGAGGAGACAACATAAATATGTGACAGCATGGACTAAAGCGACTGGGGAAAGAGCGCCCAGTACCGAAGATCTCGAAGACGATAGGGAAAAGTATTCAACTTTTATATACTTTATTTACAATCTTTACTTATACACTTTCATGTACTGCTTTATACTTTTTATAAACTATTTAAATAAGATTTATTCTTTAAATGATATGGCTAAGCAATATGTTATATGATCATATGAAAGGATTCTTAAATCTCCCACACATTTATTGAAAATAACAGGAGATAAGAAAAAATGAATACACCTTAACTTGTAGAGATTTATATATCACATATATATTGAATTAAATTGAAATTTCGCGAAAACGGGGACATTACGTTTTGATTATTAATCATTCAAATGCTCTTAAACTACTCACTAAAACGTGTAAACAAGTGTGTCTGCAAACAATTATGTAAGTAGGATATTTTACACACATTAAGTTTAATTTCACTAAACTACAGACGCTAAAAATTAAATTTAAAATATAATTTTTTTGGAAAGCGTATCCCAATTGGAAGCAGAGAAAACCAGGGGGCGGGGCGGCGCCCGGCGCGGGCGGCAGGGCGACAGCCGGCGAGCGGCCTGCCAGGCGCCCATGACGCGCGGCGCAGCCGAGGGCGAAGGGCGACGGACATGCTGTGTGGGGTGGTGAAAGACGACTGGCTACGGCGGTAGAGTATGGCGACGCAAAAGAAACGGGCGAGGGGCCGTGCGAGGCAGTGGCGGAGGCGACGGCGTTCGCCCTGGTGGAAGAAGCTCGGAGGGGCGGTGATATTCGCGGGCGGCGGCGGCAGCGGTGTGGCAACGGCGGCAGCGGCGGCGGCGGCGTCTGCTGCTCCCGGACTGAAGAGAAGAGAACCGGTCCGGGCGGCCCGCCGCCGACGGCGAGCACGGGCGCGGGGGGCGGGGAACGAGGTGGGCGCGGCGCCGGCGCCAGCGACTCGTCGCCCGCCAGAGGTCAAACCCGGCGCCGCCGCCGCCGCCGCCTGGCGCCGACCGCCTGGCGCGGCGCCGCGTGGCGCGCGTCGACGCTGCTGTGGCCGCCGCCTGCACGCCGGCTGGCGTCGCGGTGCGATGCGGGGCGGGGCGGAGTGGGGCGGGTGGGGTGGAGTGGGGCGGGTGGGGGCGGGGGGGCGGGGCGGGGGGGGTGGGGGGGCGGAGCGGGGAGAGGCGGGATTGGGAGGCCCGTGGAGGCGCCGGGGAGCGCTCCACAGCCGCGCCCTTGCAGCTTTTACTACGCGCGCGGCCTTGAGAACGAGCGAAATATCGGCTGATGAAGGAAAAAGTGACCGACTACACGCCGACCGCAAGGCGACCCGCCACATTCGGCCCGTTCGTTTGCGTGAAACCACATGTCGCTGACAACAACACACCTCACAACTCACAGATATTCATTTGTGTTTTAGGCATTACTTACTAACTTCCTGTGGTGATGGGTCATCACTGAAGGATGAAATAAGAAAGACATTTAAAAAAGTAAACAGCAAGAAACCAGTTTGACAACAAGGAATTGTGTCAATAAACGCTTTTAACGAGATATAATGTTGAAAATCAGGTAAGAATAATTCAGATGATATCGGTTTAACGTGATTTCTGCAGTATTTTTGGTTTCTTAATATTACAGACTACAGACTGTAATTACAAAATTACATACTAACATAGCAATAAACGTATCCCTAACAGAAGCACCAGCACCAGCACTGGCACCAGAACTAGCACAGCACTGGGACTAGCACTAGCACTAGTATTTAGACTAGCAGTATCAGAAGGAATAGCAGCAACTGTAGCTGTAACTGTTGCATTAGTAGACGTAGTGGCAAATAGTTATGATAGTAGTAGGTAGCATTAGTGTTGGCAGTGGTGGTAGTAGTAGTGGTAGTAAATGTGGCAGTGGCGTTAGTAGATACTAGCATTAGCCTTAGCAATCGTAGTCATGTAGTTGTAATAATAATAATAATAATAATAATAATAATAATAATAATAATAATAATAATCGTAGTGGCAGTGGCAGTGGCAGTTGCAGTCGTAATCGTAGTCGTAGTCGCAGTCGCGCAGTCGTAGTCGTAGTGATAGTAGTAGTGGTGGTGTGGCGGTGGTTGCAGTGATATTACTGACAGTGATAGTACTAGTAAGCAGTGGCAGTGGCTGTGATAGCAGTAGTAGTAGTGTAGTAGTAGTATAGTGGTAGGTGGTAGTGGTAGTAGTGGTGGTGAGTAGTGGTGGTAGTGTAGTGGTGGTATGTGAGTGGTAGTGAGCAGTGTAGTGAGTAGGTAGGATGAGTGAGTAGTAGTGGTAGTAGTAAGTGGAGTGGTGTGAGAATGAGTAGTAGTAGTGTAGTAGTGAGTGAGTATTGATAGTAGTAGGAATGGTAGTAGTAGTAGTAGTAGTAGATGAGTAGTAGATAGTAGTAGTAGTGAGTAGAGTATGAAGTAGTAGAAGTAGTAATAGTAGTATAGTAGTGTAGTATAGTAATAGTAATAGTAGTAATAGTAAAGTATGTAGTAATAGTAATAGTAGTAATAATTAGTAGTATAGTAATAGTAAAGTAATAGTAGTTTGTTATAGTAATGAGTGATAGTAACAGATAAGTCTAATATTTAGTAGTAGTAGTAATATAACCATAATGTAGTGTTTTGTACTTGAGCAAATTCTTAACAGACTCCCAGAGCCTGGTCATTTACAGTCTGTGTGTAGTCACGTTACGTTTCTCTCGAGTTTTTTTTTCATCTTGATGGTCGTCTATCAGTCTGTGTGTAGTCACGTTACGTTTCTCTCGAGTTTCATCTGTGTCAACACTTTTCTGGCGAATGCTGCTACAGCCGTTCAGTGATCTGGATTCTTCAGCATTTTGTTTACAACATTTGCAGGTGTTATTTCGCCAATTTTGGTCTCGAGTTCTAGTCGCTGTGCCTGCCACCTATCGCACTTGAAGAAAGTGTACTACGCGTCGTCGTCGCTGTATCCGCAGTAGACGCAGATAGCGCTTTCTTTTTGCCCTATTTTGTTTAGGAATGCACGAAAGAAGCCGTGACCTGACAGAAATTCTCAGGTAGTAATTGACCTCGCCGTGCTTCCTTTTCAGCCATGGTTCTATGTTGGGGATGAGTCGAGCTGTCCATCTCCCTCGTCTATCGTTCTTCCATCTCACTTGCCACTTTGTGAGTGCATTGTCCCTTTCTTCCCTCTTCTTCTTCTTCTTCTTCCTGTCTTCGGCCATATTTCTTTCCCGCAAGCGTTTCCTCTGGTGGGCAAGCAAGTCGATGAGGATTGTTCAAGCAATTACTAATATTTCTGCGTCTGAGAGGGTGCGGTAGGCACTTGCAATTCGCAGGGCTCCTCTTGTCTGGACCGCCAACATTCTTCTCTTGTATTTCTCGTGTCTTAGCGATGTCGCCCAAATATCTGCACCATATAGGACTGACTGTGTGACTGTCAGTAGCAGTTTCCTCTTTCCAGCACTGGGGCCGCGGACATTTGTAATTAGTCTGCTCAGAGTTGTTGCGATTCTGGCAACTTTGTCAGTTGCTCTGTTGATTTGCTCCCAAAAAGAGAGCTTGTTATCAAGCATGGACCCTAGATAATTTACTGCTTTTGCCGCCTGAATGGTTTCGCCTAGTATCATCATCTCTGCCCTGTAGTTGATACGTTTCTTCGATAGTATCACTATCTCTGTTTTTGCACAGCTAGCTTTAAGGCGTGTGCATTCATCCAGTTTTGCACCTGTCTCATTGGCTGGTTCAGGCGGATTTGCAGGCCTTCAAGGGATCGTGCTGTCAGTACGGCCGCCAGGTCGTCCGCATATCCAACCAGGAACGAGTCGTCAGGCATTTCTAATTGAAGAACTCCGTCATAAATGATATTCCAGAGATCTGGCCCAAGTATTGACCCCTGGGCCGCTCCTGCTGTCATTTCCTTGGTTTTTTGCCTCCGGTGGAGGTAATCATCGATGACACGAAGTAAATCATTGGGCACTCTAAATTGCTTTAATGCGCTTATCAGATCGGCCCAGTTTGCCGTGTTGAAAACGTTCTGGACGTCGAGAGTCACCACCATGCATAGTGGCCGTGAGCGGTGGTTGCCCGTGTCCGCCATACTCACCGTGTCAATAATTTATTGTACAGCGTCTGTTGTGCTCCTCCCTTTCCTGAAACCGAATTGCCGTGCTCAGAGTCCCCCTGCTTCCTCAATGGCTTGTTGGATGCGGGGTTTGAGCATCTTCTCAATATTTCCCCGTTGTATCCGCATGCACAGTGGTCGGTACATCGAGGGGGCGTGCGCGAGTCCCTTGCCCTTGTTTATCAGGGCGAGACGTGCCCATTTCCATCTCGCACAAAACCTGCTTCTCTGAGGACATATCAAGCAAAGTTGCGGATGGGTTATTGCCACTGCTTTCAGAGCCTCTACCGGTATGCCGCCTGGGCGCGGCGCTTTACGGTTCTTCAAGGAGTTTGCCGCCACCTTTAGGTCGTCAGCAGTGAAGAGAGGGATCTCTTCATCTGTCACATCATATCTGCTGGTGTGTCTCATCGGATACGAGTGAAATAGGGCGTCGGCGATGTCATCAACGACGTGTGCTTCCAGGGTTTTCGTTGGTGAGATGTCTCCTAGCTTCCTGTTGACGATCTTATAACCTCTTCCCCACGGGTCGTCTTCTACCTCCTGTGTCAGCTCATCCCACTTCTTCTTGCTTTCCGCTATGGCCCTCCTGAGGTGTTTTTTGGCCTCTTTATATTCTGCTGTTTTCGCCTCCGTATCTCTCGAGTCCTTTGGCTCTGAGCGCTTTGCGTCTGAGTCGTTGGCATTCTTTTCTGAGACCGATCTCTTCATTCCACGAGTATACTGCGTGTCTGTTAGGGATGCTTTCCTTGCGGGGCATTGAGGCATCGCATGCTCTTGTAATGGCGGGCATAGTGGTTTCGGCTAGCTTCTCAGCGTGGCTTGCTTCGTTGGTTTCACTTGTTTCTTGCGCTGCTGGGGTTCCAGCCCAGGGTTGTGTGCTTCCTGTGACTCGTTTTCCCCTTCTTACCTGAAGGTGATATACTGATGGTGCTTGCAGTATATTCTCCGAAACTTTCCAATCGGTGATGAGGGTCGCTAGTTTTTCGCTAGTTAGGGTGATGTCGGGAACAGTTCCTCTGCAGCTGGTCTTCGAACATGGGCGTATCGCCATTGTTGAAAACGGCAAGGTTCAGCCTTCCGCCATGTCTAGAATGAGTCTGCCTCGGGTATCCGTGGACGGCATTCCCCATTCCAGTGCTTTCCCGTTAAAGCCACCTGCAACCAAAGTTTCGCCACTCATGTTGTTTACGGTGTCTTAAAGTTTTTCCAGTTTTTGCCTAAATTTGTCTACTCTTTCGTTTGGAGTGAAGTTGCAGCTTACGTAATTGACATTTCTGCCCTTCACCCAAAGAAAGCCGGCACCCTTCCCCTGTTTCCCGATTACTATATTCCCTGAGTCGGGTATCTATATGCCCGCAGCGCCAAAATTGTCCACCACCCACACCCCATTCTGTATATTGCGGTGTTGCTCGCTAATCAGAACAGTGTCAGGCTGCTTCTCCGCCTTCAGTTGGAAGAGAATGACTATCACCGTCTTGCTTATTTACATTGCATTGTAGGACCTGAACCATTGTTGGGTCTTGGATCCTCTTTGGCTTTCTGCAAGCTTGTCGGAAGACTGCACAGGCGCGTGTTCCTGGGTGATGACATTGTGCTTCTCTGTTATCTCCGGTGCTAGCGCAGAGGGTGCATCTCACCTCAGATGTGCAGAAGGCTGCCTTGTGGCCTTTCTCTCCACATCTGTAGCATTCCTCCTTTCTGTCTGGTCCATTGCAATTTCTGGCAATGTGGCCATACCCGTTTCATCTGTAGCATCGAGTGACAAACACCCTTCGGAGGATTCTGCAATTTGCAATCCATCATACCTGGATTGTCGCTTTCATCAAGAGTATTCTCGCGTCGCGTTCATCTAGTTCGATGACTGCAATTCTTTGCATCCTGCTGTTTTCTCTTGACAGCTATATTTTTAATTCTCCTCTCGGAACTTTCAAGAACTTTCCTGATGATTATCTCAATATCCGCGATGGAGGTGACGCAGTCAAGGTCTCTCATTTCGAGGGTCGACCAGGGTACCCTATACCTCACCGCTTCTGACTCATCAAGGGCTTACTTCAGGGTGTTCCTGAAAGCCTTGCCGCCTTCCGAGTTATTCCCCAGTTCTAAAAATACATTTCCCGATCGGGTCTGTCGGATGCACTTATCCTCCGTCTTCGAGTCCTCGGGGTTTATTTCAGAGTCCACCCTGAGCTTTGACAGCACCTGGGCGAAGCTGACGCTTTCAGCAGGCCTGATGACAACTATATACGCAGGGTTTACCCCCCCGTTTCTGCCACGTTTCCTCGTCTTAGGTTCTCCCTTGGACGCAGATGCTACAGGAACATTGCTTCTTGGATTTCCCTTCTTCTTATTCTTCTTTTTTCGCTGAACGGTAACCCACTCCCCCTGCTCATGGCCTCCGGCGGCTCCGCCAGTGGATGTTCCGGTTTCGCCTTCCTGAGGTGTAGGGATCTCCTTTTTTCCAACTGGTATGCGGTCGTTTCCTTCGTCACTGTTCAGAGTTATTACTGGCGGGCTGCTGTCTGTCAGGTCCGCTCGGAGTTTCTTTTTCTCAAAGCGCTTCGATGAGATCTTCAATTTCTACAATCCTTCTTAATTCTAGTGCAGGTATTTTAGTCATGGACTTTTACTCCTTTAAAATCTTGAGGATGGCAGAAAGATTATCTCGTCTCGTTATTTAATATCGGATTTCTTTGCCAGTTCGTGCCCGAATCATGTTCGTTCATTTCACCGTTTACATCAGAATTTCCCGTCGGAGCGGCAGTCAACTTCTCAGGGAGATTATCCTGGACTTCGTTATTTAGCAGTGGAATTTCTTCATCCAGTGCTTGTTCAGTCGCCTTCGCGATTCCGTGTTTGAATTTGAATTTCCCGCCAAAGCGGCAGTCAACATCGCAACCACACCGGAAGGGATCGCTGGTGCACACACCTTCGGACACAAGCCGCTAGGGGTCGCGGCGGTCGCACCATCGTTGGGATCTAAGCCGCCAGAGCGCAATCTCGGCGCCGCCATATCGATAGATGACACGCGCAATCGATGCAAGATGGCGGACCTAAACACAGACTCCGCGATACAAAATCACATGCACATTTGCAGCATTTCCACTACAAAACGGTCATCCCAAATGTTGCGCGTATATACTCGAGCACACTATAAAATGCTGTATATTTCTAACATACCTTAAACTCCATGGCACCTCCCGAACATGGATAAAATTGCAAAACTCGAGGGGCAGAGTATCACACAACTCACCAAGGCAACATCAGTAGTAGCCCAGTAGTAATAGTCATAGTCATAGTAATAGTAGTAATAGTCATAGTCATAGTCATAGTCATAGTCATAGTCTTAGTAGTCATAGTCTTAGTAGTCATAGTCTGAGTAGTCATAGTCTTAGTAGTCATAGTCTTAGTAGTCATAGTCTTAGTAGTCATAGTCATAGTAGTCATAGTCATAGTAGTCATAGTCATAGTAAGAGTAATAATAGTACCACCACCACCACTATCACCACTACCACCACTACTACCACTACTACCACCACTACTACCACCACTACTACCACCACTACTACCACCACTACTACCACTACTACTACTTTTTTTGGCGTAGTCGACGTTTTCTAACCGAACAAGAGGCCGTGTTGAACCGCCCTTCTTACTGCCTTCGGAACTGCCAGTTTGGCATCGCGTCGGAAGCAGTGGGCTGTCTTTTAATTCGTGTCTTGCTTTTGTCGTGTCTACCTACGTCCCCCGTCCACTATTAGGGGTTCGGGAGTTTACTTCTTGTGTCTCTTGTGTGCTGTAATTGTGTCTTGTGTCTCTTGTCTTTGGTGTTGGTATATGTAAATACAGTTTTGGGGGTTATACTCCAGTGCTTTTTTGCTATCAATCATTTACTTCTGTGTCTCTTTCGCTTTTTCTTTTCTGCCTATAATGGTAGACAAATATTTCTGATTTTAAGTTACTTTTGCTTTCAATCTTTTAGTTGATAATATTGTCCGCCGTCAGGTTTTCTCCCAGTTGTAGATTTATATTAAATCTATGTTGGTCCCATCTACTGCAGTGAAAAGCTGTGGTTTCTGCTGTGTCTGTTGCCTTGCAGTAACGGCATAGGTCGTCTATCGTTTTGCCAATTCGGCATGTGTATACTCCAAAATTACCATGCTCTGTCAGAAATTGGGTGGTATGGTAACTTAGGTCTCTATGTTTGCGAGTCACCCAGGGCTTGATCTGCTTGATCAGGCGGCGTGTCCATGGAGCTTTAGTCGTGTTGTCCCACTGGTTCTGCCACTTTTTATATGATTGTTTCCGGATCTACTCTTTTTTCATATCTTCCTCTTTTGCTTCAAATAGTGTCTTACGTTCCTGGGCCAGAATGTGCATTGGTGTAAGCCCTGCTAGAACTAATGCAGATTCAGCGGAAACTGTTGTATATGCACATATAATTTGCAATGCCATTTTTCTTTGTGTCATAATGAGTTTTGCTTTATTATATTTATTTGAGCTGATTCTGCCCAAATAGGTGCAGCGTAGAGTAGTATACTGTGCATTACTGAGCTCAGAACTTTTCTCTTTTCTTGGCTGGGGCCTCCGATATTTGGCATCAGTCTGCTGAGTGCGCCAATTGTCTTCGTAGCATTTTCCGTGGTCATATTACAGTGGTATTTAAAGGTCAATCTCTGGTCTATCACAACCCCTACTACTACCACTACTACCACTACTACCACCACACCACCACCACTACCACTACCACAACTACTACTAAGTTTCTTTTTGGCACAAATCGGAGTATGCCATAAAATGTTCGTATTCTTATCAACAATGTCGAGCTGTTCCCTAACATGTTAAACATTATCTAACTTATGAATGAATCTAACTACTGAATGTTCACACTAAAAAAGATACATGTTTTTTTTGTAGCTCGATATTATAAACAAGTAGTATAAAATACATTGTACTAGTGCAATACAGATCAATACTGAACATGTAACTGACCTTTACTATATCCCCTCAAATATTCAATTTAGGTCGGTGTGTTAAATATGTTAAATTACATATATCCCATAGTTAATCTTAAATATGCTGTACATCTTACATATGAATACATCAAAACACAAAAATGATTTTAGACTACAATGAGTGTTTCTTACAAATTGTTACTATACGCCCAAGCACTATACTAACGAAAGAAGGAATATATCTTGGGTAATGTTCTTCCTAGCATAGGCCACACTGATAATCGAACCTTCTGTCCTAGTTTAACATGAATTTATTATACATCACCCTACGTCGTAAAGCAATGCCTTCTCCCCTTCAGACTCCATCAATTGCAAATTATATTGAAAGTAAATGAACAGAACAACGGAAATTTAAAGAATTTTTGCAATCCAATAGAATTTAAAGTGGTAAGTTTAAGAAAATCTGCGCTGCAAATAAAAACTTTGATCTACGTATGCATGGACACTGACCATTTTCATTAATACAATAATACAAAAATACTTCTCTCTTTCGGAATTTGGGTGTACTCTGACACTAGATAATATTTCGTATGTTCTGGACGTCCCACATTTATGTAATTACAATTTTCGTCGTCAATTCAACACCTGCTTTGACTAGAAACGTACAGACCGTAGGATGCTACTAATTCTCTGTCACATATATTTTGACTAACTCGCACTGACAAGGTAGCAGCCGAATAATAGGCCATTGTTTTCTTGTGCAAACGGTTAGGAAGCAGACAGTTGGCTTGAAAGCGATACTACTTTCTTGAATACAATGCGTATCACATCGTTGTCATACACAATAATTCTGCAATCTATTCAATGGCTCCAGCAGACAGAACAAACCGGTAAGAAACCAATTTCAGCCCGAGTAACAAAGTAAACAATGCATAATATATCTGTGTTGTAGGTGACATGAAATGAACAGCCATCAAATTACCTATGATAATTTTTTATCTATCTTTTTGATGGGTATTTAACATTTGGTATTCCAAAATTATACGCGATCTTTTACATTACGAGATCGTTTATAAAATGATATCTTTCGGCATATTATGACGTACTTGGCGTTTCCGGCACGAACAATTGTATCATTACACATTCAGCCAATCGCAGCGAGAGAATCGTGAGTAGATAGCGATTTATCAGCCGACCGCCGTTTTTTCACACACATGTCAAATGTCCGAAACGTCACAATAAAGTTTATTCCAAAAATTAACTTTTATTCTCTTTCAAGTTAACGTATGCATCTCGTTTATAATGTTGCTTCATTGCGGGTGTACAAATATAAAAACTTTTTGAAGTCGCTCGTTTTCAAAACATTTTCTCAAAAAATAAAGTTTAACATTATAATTCTAGTTGCATAGTATACTATTATGTAATTGGAATTTCCTTTTTCTGATATTCTAAGGGAGGAAAAAAGAAAGGAATGAAGTAAATAAAAAGGGAAAAATGGAAGGGAAGAAGGAAGCAAATAAAGGGGGAAATAAGAAAGGAAGAAGGAGGAGGAGGAGGAGAAGGAGGAGGAGAAGGAGAAGGAGAAGGAGGAGGAGGAGGAGAAGGAGGAGAAGGAGGAGAAGGAGAAGGAGAAGGAGAAGGACAAGGACAAGGAGAAGGAGAAGGAGGAGAAGGAGAAGGAGAAGAAGGAGAAGGAGGAGAAGGAAAAGAAGGAAAAGGAGAAGAAGCGCGGTGCAAGTGATCGCGTCCCTCGAGCGCTTCCTGCGCCATCTGGCGGTCAGCGCAAAGGCCAACTTCAGAGCCGCGACAGGTTTCGGCATAAAGGCCGCTTTTTTAATATGTAAATCGCGCGGCCGGCGTTCGCACCGTCGTCGACAGCTCGTGGCGAGATTTCTGTTCGCGGAGTCTTCCAATCCGCGCGGAACAACGCATTTGAATGTCGCTGCGCGGAGGCGGCGCCATCTGATGGGCAGGCGGCCACCATTCTGCGGCGCGGTGCCTGGTAGGCGCGCGCCTCCCCAACGCCAGTTTATCTGCGCCCGGCAGCGATTCGCGGCGCATTACGCTCATTTACCGGGCTAGTTGCGCGGGCGGCACCCGGAGACGTGTGCAGAATCAGTCCCTATCGCTCGTTCGCGACAAAGGCTGCCTATCACGCCTGCACATGCACCCACGTACAGCATTTGTTACTAGTAAATATGTCTGCTGATTAAAAGGACAATCGTTCAAATTGAAATAGATAAGGTATTTCTATTGCTACTCAAGAACTCCTGTCAAGATTCTAAAAAACGCATCAGTTCCTCGAAAAATATCCCGTCTTCTGAATATTGCAGTTTCTTGAAACTTAGCAAAATTGAATAAGTAGGATATTGTCTTCCAAACAGGAAATCAATCGGAATGAGAAAATCTACAGCAAAGAGATTACTGAACGAAAGTCTGCTATGATACGGAAAGAGCACCGCAAGCAGTACTCACAAAATGTAGACGACTGCCTGTATTTCTTTGACTAATCACTTTTCTCATCATCATTGGACTTATAATGGCGATAAATTTCCGTTAGGATAAATTTCCGTTGCCCGCTCTAAGCTGTATAAGTGCCCTTTGAAATAAATGTAATTTAAAATGTGTTAACAATTCTGGCATTCGGGTGTAAGAGATGACTGCTGACATTCTGCGGAATTAAGAGTATTGACTCATTACATCATTATGTGCAGCCCACTTCGCGTAGTTCGTGCGATCCACTTTTCCATGAAATATAAAATACCAGTCATTATTATTTTCGCCTGAACTCCTCAATTGTAATTACTTAAATGTAAAGACATTTAAAAAGTTAGACGGAAGAGCAGATCTTATGGCCCGAGCCTGTCCAGAAATAAAGACAATAATAATAATAATAATAATAATAATAATAATAATAATAATAATAATTATTATTATTATTATTATTATTATTATTATTATTAGTTGTTGTTGTTGTTGTAGAAGGATGGATCTTTTAAATTTATTGGACCAAATAGGATCAATCACGATGATACCAGGAATTAAGACGTATAATTCATATAAGATATATAAATGTATTTGTGCTTAACGTTTCGCACATTTAGCTTGTGCCTTTTCAAAAGATTTTCAACAGGAATAATTCAACCATTCTATTATTATTATTATTATTATTATTATTATTATTATTATACATGACGCACACGTATCAACCCACCCACTTCTTCGCACCGCCGAGGCCTACAGACCAATAGGGGTTGTGTATCAACATTTCCGCCTGTGTGGTCCTTAGGGCCACTTGGAACTGTTTAGAATTGCGCGCACGTCATAGTGGGAATATCCGTTGACAATGCTTTACTCTCCCGTTCGCAGTCAGACCACGAACTCCTTAGGCCCAACCTAATTCTAACCTAGGTAGGGAAAGAGAAAGGACAGAGAGGTTATTTTTAGGGGGAGTACATGGCGGTTTTTGAATGCCCTGACCATGCCAATGCACAGAAGCTAATATCCATGCCCAAGACGAAATGTGAACAGGCGATCTTTCGTGTGCAAACTGGATCCACATTCAGGAAAATGGTGTCGGGGTTATGCTAACTGCATGCTAAACCGAAGAACCTTAGTTGAAATATCAGCGTCGACAAATTTCCTTTAATTTGAGAAGCTAATGGAAAGAAAGATCGAGCGATTTAAGATGAGTCAGGCCCTAAGAAGTGCCTCAATCATATATACGAGTGCAATTAAAAACATTAATTTTCATTTATAATTACTTGATACTAATTGTCATTTGAGATGATCAAAGAATGAATCACAGAACGTTGAGACTGCGATCACAATGCAATGGGACCATTCAAAGGAATGAAAATATGCGAATTTGTCAGTGCCATCAGTAAAAAAAAAGCGATGCCCGTTGAAATATGAAGAAAAGAGCACATGAATAGTGGACAATTTTTATTTAAGCTATTGTACGTTATCTTCCTAAATTGTTGAGATTCTACATCATCAGAGTACTGTACCACCATCTAGAGAGACATTATCACACTTAGTGAGTTTATATACGTTGGAAATTACAAAGCAAGAAGTGAGAAGTTTCACATCATGTCAAAGTCTTAAGTTGTTTCGGAAAGATGACGTATTGAATAGAGACGAATAGTACATCAAAGGGAACATATTTAATTGAGCATTAAAGATAGAAATACTTGAGAGAATAGTGAAGTCTATGAATTATTTTAGTGAAATTAAAATTAGCCATGAAATGAACTGCACCAGTTCAGCACTTTAGCCAGCAATTCTCACAAATCAGCACAGGACACCTGCGTAGTTTGACTGCCACTTTTGCTGTCGTCGTGAAGACTATAGGCAAAGAAGAGATACGAAGCAAAGAACCTCTATACATTTTTTTTTCAGTTGCTATAATTTTTTCTTTATATTATTTGCTTAAACATAGGCATAGCACATAAAGCACATTAAAACGTCTCAATGTTCAAAAAGGCAAAATTGTACTTTTTTCGGCTCTTTTTACACATAGACATGAATACAGATAGAGATTTTCTGAATTAACTAAGTTGTTCAAAATTGCAACACCTTCCAGTCGGGACAAGCTTAATGTTCCCGTCTGATCTCCCGACATGTGTAGTAGTGTAGTGCATGTAAGTGTAAGTTTGTGTAAGGGTGAGGATAGAACCACGAAGAGGAAGGAAAGAGCGCGCGCGGTCCATGACCCATTTGTGATAGCACTACCATGAAAAACTACCTACCACAGCAGCCGGACATTAGAATGTTCATCCAGGCATCGGCTAAATACGACCTGCATAACAAACTAGTCGTGGTGTCGAAAATCATGCTCCTGTTGGAACTCGAACCCTAGGGCCTCCCGGCCAGAGGCTCTGCAGTTAATACCCCGAGGCACCTCAGCCAGTCCAAAAACTAAAATTAAAATTAATTTAGAATATTTTAAACTCCCGACATTATTACAGTTTCAGCTCAAAAGTTTACAATATTAAAGTATTGTATAACATTTGCAAATAAAACAGTATGTATAGTAAGCATGCCCTGTTATAGCCTTGTTGACACCTTCAAACGTTCACAGGAGTTTATTAAAATTTCAGACACGAGAAAAGTATTGTGGACCGCAGAATTTTGTAGGAGCAAAATAAAGGGGTTTGAATATCTAAATCTCAATAATTGCACCTAATTAGAGCGAGCCTTTTGCCGCAACGTTCAAGTAATTTTATTCAGGAGTAGTTTTAATGCATTTGCTTTCTATCTCATTTGTTGTATATTATATAGAGAAGACAAGGTAGCTTCCTTGTGCCGTGAAACATCAACAAATGTGTTTCAATGTTCTACTAACGAGGAGGAATGCAAGTGTATTGGGCGCGAGAAAACAGCTTACGAAACGGGCTGCGTGGCGGTTCGTTTGCAAACCAGAGCGACACACTCCGCGACATCTCCATCACTTCGACGTAATACATTAAATCATTCCAGATCACGATCAGCCTGCTCCAGCAATTTATTGACAGTCACGCACACGCCAGCGATTTAAATGAATTCCAGAAAGAACGCAAGCAGCACTTAGCTTCGCGTCGCACCCACAGCGAAGAAGCTGCCATCACGCGCCGCTAAATGGATTTGTATGAGCTCCAATTTAATCGCATCGGCGCGCGGCTAATTGGAATTAGCTCTTGGGCGCAGTGCGCAACTGCATGCTATTGGCCGAGGTACGTCACCGCCACAAACGGACGGTAGGCTGGGAAGGGGTATTATACGCGCTCGTTTTCTTCAGCCCCGGAATACCTACCCCCACTCCTCTGCCAACATTAGTTGAGTTAAGAATAAACGACAGCAACGAGCATTGTAGACAAAATCTGATCACCAGAAATGTTCGCTCCCGTGTAATAAAAACTATTTGACACAGAAAAAGAACAATTTGATATAAAATTTCTTTTGTCAAAATAACCAACCTCCCCACTCCTCCCGCAACTAGCAAAGCGAGGACTCAAGAAAACGTGCGCGGGTTATCTAGTGTTGGCCAACCTTGTACACACGAAACGCCAACGTATTTCCCACACGAGTTCAAACTGTCCAATTTGGACCCATGCGGCTAAATACAATAACAAGAAAATACATATAATCCTGAACAAATACCTAAGAACTATCACCCAAGCTCCCTGGTTAATTTCCAATAAACAATTACACCACGAACTTAACCTCAAACCCATCGCATACCACATAGCCTTTGTAGCCAATAAGGTGTATTCTAATCTACCTCATTAATAAAGATAGACACATTAACATAGGAAAACAATGAGAACCCAACGAGAATAAAAACCAAATATCTCATCCATTTTTATCTGCACGTATTTTCCAATATGAATGATTTTTAGAGATGTGTGAGTCCTCTCGTCAATTGTAGTTTAGATTAGATTTAGTTTATAATAAGTAAGTTTTAAGCCTATCAATATAAATGAAGAGTTATTTTAAATTTACTTTATTTAAAGTCGATCTACGCCAGGTTATTAGCGACTGCAAATATACATGGTATTCTATAATTAATACAGGCTGAAATTACTAGTAAAAATACAATTGAACTAGAATTAAACAGTAATTTGTAATTGAAGATAGACTTATAAATCGTTATACACTTTCAACATTTTACATAATATTAATATTTTTCTGAAAATCACCGAAATATAAAATATTTTCAATATTATCTGTCTGTAGGATTGATAGGATGATTCACATTTTAAGGATGTATTATTTAACAGATGTGAATGAGTTAGCTTGATGTGTTCAGATCTGATTCGAGAAAGTGTCACTTGTTCTTTGCGATAGGGTTTTTTGTTGGTTCTTTTTTATGGAAATCATGAATTATTTATATATACTGCTTATTTTGCGCTCTTTCCAAGTGTATTCCATTGTTTTTTTATGATCTTGATTATGTAACTCCAAGTATCCTTGATGGAGTTGGCAATATTGTGGACATTTTTTCTTGATTTGAGATCCACGAGAAAGGTCGAGTTTGGGCTTCCGTTCATTGGATCAGCTTGCTGGGGAGGAGACCAGAAAATTAGCAGCCTTTTTCCTTGTCTATCCTTGCCTAAAGATAGAGCAGTTACTAGATATTAATAACCACTTCCAACTTCTGATTTCGGAGGCAGATTTGGTGAACCACTGTAGCAGTCATCGCGTGAATAACACTGTTTTCAAATGAGAACTGGTGAATTGTTTCTAGTGCAGACATGACGGCGTACTTCTCGGCTGTAAAAGAGCTACAGTATTTGTGAAGTTGGTATTTAATAAGCTTGTCAGGAGATCGAACGATTGCTTTGGCTGACTGATCGTTTTAATCACAACTTAGATAAAAGTGAATGTAATTTTGGTGGTCGTTATACATTTTTTCGATTCTTTCATCCCATTCTTATTTATTTAGGGGACTTTTGCATTGCGTATACCACGAAGATTACACCGGGATACAAGAGTTCTATAAAACCGAACTTTGTAAATTAATAAAAATATTAAAATAAACAAAAACAAAACAAATAAAACCAAAAACAAAACAAACCCCAAAAAATAGTTGAAATGCGCCCTATCACTTGAGTTCCTGTTTTCATTCTTAAGTTCGCGTTTGGTATGGAATAAAGGGATAGGGCAGCATCTGCTTCACCTAGACATGGAAAAGGAGTAATTCAACCAACGCAACTAAATTACATAATGTATGCCAACTCAAACGACACCTTAATTGACACCAACCTCGAGTAGTGTGAGATGATCTTGGGCGATATCCTTCTCGTGGACAACGCTGATGAAACTACAGCGGACAGGGAGTCTTATATGGCGGAGTTAGCAAGGAATCATTGTTGTGAGATGTAATGAGGGAGATAACAGAGTGGGATGTAATGAGGGAGATCAGAGGCGCACAGACACACCACCGTAAACGAGATCAGATTGGAACTCCCGAGTCATTTGTCCCGGGCTCTCGTCGTCGCGTAGTGCGAGATTTCCTGTTGAGAGAACGATATGTCCGCTAATCCCACTCAAAAAGAATAATGTACGATGCAATTCAAAACATCACGATATACTTCTTGGTATTCTTACACACAATATACGTATTTTCACGTATTTAAAGCACTGTGAAGTGGTGTCTTCATAACAGCAAGAGGCCAGTGTTATTGATTTTCGAATAGGAACGAGTCAAAAACTGTAACATCATGCCGGCAACTGGCATGTATGAATATTAATCTTATAAAACAAGTTACGAATTGTCGTACTTATATTTTATTTTATGTATTTTATTTAATCACTACAAATATTTCGCTCCTGTTTTCGAGCAAGGAAAAATATGACGCAGGGACAACATGAAAATTGTAAAAATCATTTTCTTCCGCACAGACCACAAACATTAAGTAAACTTATCATCCAAACAGATAAAATTCTTTATTAATTAAAAAATAACATTGATATGGTTATTGCTGTTGGAACTGGGGCGGGCAACATGTCTGTCATACCCTCTGGATCCACTAAACTTCTGTAATATCTGTTTTGGCTCCCATGAACATTTGTCACGTGTCACCTCTGGTGCCACAGGTACTTTCCAGTCCAGAAGGAAACGCTGTACGACACAGGCAACTCAGAAAACTATCCCTCCTGGGACAAAAGAGACGAATGTCACACACACACGGCAAAAAATATAACAGTGTTGATGGCACTCTTTTTTATAAACTTGAAGTGATTTGAATATATGTGTAACAGACGCTTACCAATGACCGGCTGGGGATGGGGGGGGAGGGATCAACGATGGACACCAGCGTAGTTTTTTTTCTCTCTACCAGTGACAGGGTAAGGATTTACTGTTTCGGCGTTATGGGAACTTATAATCACAATCTTTCTTAACTCTAATAGGTAGTTTCTTCTTTAATCGCTTAACGGATTTTTCCAACTCGAAACTGATTCCATGCACAATTGTTCCGCGGGAACTCTGGAATTCTCTTATAGCCAGGCCAGCCCACAAACATGTTAAAATCTTAATTTAGTATCTGCCAATGTAGAAAACTGTTGCATTAGGTTGAACATAGTACATGTTCAACTAGTTCTTCATAAAAACATGTGGCCATTTATGCCGGAAAGACTCGCAAGAAAAGAAAATGTTACAAATATATCTCCTTGCCACAGGCAAAAAACTGAAAATAAATAAACACAAATTTGCAGAAAATGATTATAATATACATGGAGCATTAGTTTTTCAGGATATCATTTTTTTCAATTGAATTGTAATTCCCACAACGGTCGACCTTTGATTCCCCTCCCTCACTGTTCTGCGGATACTAGAATGGCGTTGGAAAGCGACTAAAAGAAAAATAAGTCTTTGAAATCAGTAAAATTACACTCTCTTTCCAAGGTGGTAAAGGCTTACGATCAAAGTTACTGGCGCTTCAAAAATTATTTTCAAGAATTGCGAAAACTGTTACCCTGATTTTCATACTATTTCAGGAATGCAGATGTTCTAAGAAATCGAAAACATACAACAATAGTATGAATATCACGACCCTTGTAAATGCGTCATAAGATTGTTAGTTTTACTTTACTATTTATTTTTCCATGTTCTGTGGGCATCTTTGTACCGATTTTTGCCATTTTAGTTAGTAATCAAGCTATAGCAGTGTGCTTCCATAAACATGATTGGAAGATTACTTTTAACTTGTTTGTTTGAAAGAAAAATGCATATTCATATTAAGAGTAAACTCCAGATGAGATGCGACAATATGTGGTAATTGTTTTGAGTAAATTGAGTAAAATTACAGCAAAGAAATGACTACGCTGCGCCATGACCCTGTTGTTTGCGATTTGCCACTGATTCATCTACATGTCCTCAAATTTGTGCACTTACGTCTTCAGTCCTCCACCTCTCATGGAGTGCAAACAAAGTGGTCACGTTTGTTAAGATTGATTGTCGTTTCTGGGCACCCCAACTGATAAAGGTTATTAATACCTTAAGTATAGTGCACGTTTTATGACGGGATGTGGCTGTGATCATCCCCCGCTGGATAGCGACATCCGACGCCGACCTATACGATAGCATGCGGGATCTTCCCCAACCAGGTATCTCTCACCAACGGGACACCGCCCCAGTCGGGTTAGGCTACCATCTGGTCTCCCGACATGTTTGGTAGTGTAGAGCATTTACGTGCAAGTGTGTGAATGAAAGAAATACGGAAGAAAGAGGAAGGAAATATCGCGTGCAGTCCGTGACCCGTTTGTTAGGGTGCTGCTCCGGCATTGGCCTGGAGTCAATCGGAGAAACCACGCAAAACTACCGATCAGAGCAGCCGCCGCTAGAAATCTCCTCCACACCGCTCGCCCCAAGAGCGGGAGTGTGGGCATGTCGCTGGGAACCGTCGCGCACCTGCCAGCTGCTACGCTGCACGAGCGTTGGGCCAACGATCAATCAATCAATCAATCAATCAGCCTGCGCGGCGCATAAATCTCAGGCGGGGCGTGGCGGAGCGGTGCGGGGCGGGGAGGCGCGGGCCGCGTGTGTGGGCCGGGGCGGGGCAGGAAGGCTCATTAAAATAATTACCTGCAATGCTAATGGTCGGCGTCCTTGCGCCAAGGCGAGCGGGCGCGGCAGAGGAGCAGCGCGAGTCGCGAGCGCGGGCGCGGGCTCCGCATCCGTAATGATATAAGTACACATAAACGCGCGCATGCATAATGGCCGGCGCGCGGGGGCGGGGCCGCGCTTAAACAGCACATCAAAGCCGCGCGGCGAAATTGTCTGCTGCGGAGACTCGACAGGAAAGCTGTCGGGAGCAGGGCCTGTCAGCCAACGACTGGGTGAGCAGCGAACGTCAAGTAATGGCAGGTAGCTGTAAGGCCATTCAGTTCTGGTAGCTCTGGTAGAGGAACTCAAATGTCGTATTTCCAGGTGAAACAATTATTAAGTAATGGTTTGCCATGGCAGGTAGCTCCAAGTCGGCTCAGTTCCGGGAGCTCAGGTATAAGTAGTCAAGTGACAGATTTCCTGGTGAAACAAACTTCCACACTGCTTGTAGTTCACTTCTGAAAACTCATTGGAAAACGTAAATAAATACATATAAATATATTTATAAAAGAGAACACAGATATACAACAGTACATGGAAGCGCATACTTTGACATTACTGTCTCATAACTTTAAAATATTACGCTTCTCGCCTACTGCTGATATTAAGTTACGAATATTGCCACGGGAGGCCAATTGTCAAGAATCTTGAATAGTATTTGCAACTTAATGGTTTCGCCATAAAAATGTCATGCATATCTACTATCACATGCAGATAGTTTATAACTCTTGTTAACGCCTTTTCAAGCATTTTCTACAGCATTATGTAAATTAAAAACGATGCACACGCCTGATGAATGGCACAACAGCAGTCCTCTCGCATCTTTGCAAAGATTTGGTTTGTTTTTTTCGTGTTTCTGGGTGCGTCAACTCCTTTGGTCATTAGTTCCGTTAGTGTAGTGCATGTTTTTTCTCGGCAAATGGCGGTGAGCTTCCCCCGATGGATGGCGAGATCCGGCGCCGACCTACCGTCGGCTAGTGGGATTTCCCCCTAACCAAGACTCTCCCACCAGCGGGGCATCGCCCCAGCCCGGACAAGCTCTAAGCTCCCGAAATATGTGGTAGTGTAGTGCATGTTAGTGCAAGTGTCTGTATAAGGGATGAGGATAGGCAAGGAAGAGGAAAAGAAAGATCGCGCGGTCCGTGGCCCGTTTGGTAGGTACTGCTCCGGCATTCGCCTGGTGTTGATCGGAGAAACCAAGGAAAACTACCGATCAGAGCAGCCGTCCGCTAGAATTCTCCTCCAGGCAGCGACTGAATTAGACTAGCTGAAAAGCCAGTGTCGAAAATCCTGCCGCCGTGGGATGAACCTAGGCCTCCCGGTCAGAGCGCTCAGTGGCATCAGTTGATGCACTGACTACCGCTCCCGGTCATCTCTGCAAAGCGCGCAACAAACCGGCTTAGGTGAATTAGGGCCTCAACTGAGGTCACTGCAGTGCCTCTCACCGGGAGATCGTAGGTGGCGAGTCTTGTCTTTGGCAGGATTTTCGACACTAGTGAGATGGCTAGAATCCTGACGCTGTTTGGAACAGAATTCTAGCGGTCGGCGGTTGATTGGTACTTTTCCGTGAGTTCTTCGATCAATACCACGCCATCGCCGGAGCAGTACTCTCATAAACGTGCACGATCTTTCCTTCCTCTTCCTTGTTCTGTCTTCATCCTTACTTACAAATTACACTCACATGCTCTACACTACCACACGTGTTGGAGGATCAGTGGGGAGCTTAATGCTTGTCCCGCCAGGGTCAATCTCAACTAATGGGAGATGCCTGCTTCGAAAAAAAACAGCAAGCCCACGTGAAGGTTGCCGTCCAGCAGGGGTTGCTTACCGTCATCTCCGGCGATGAAAATGGCACTACAACTGGCGAGACTAACAACCCCAAGCGCCTGGAAATACTAATCCAACATCAATCAATTGTCCAACAGTCGAGTTATTGATTGATTGTTAGTGATTCCGGGAGTGGCAAATACCAATGGTCATTAGTCCCGTAAGTGTAGTGCGTGTTTTGCTCAGGAGGAGGTGGTGGTGGTGGTGGTCTCCCTCGCTGGATGGTCTGATCCGGTGCCGACCTACCGGCGGCTATCGGGGTTTTCCCAAACCAGGTGTCTACAACCAGCGGGGCACCGCCCCAACCGGGACAAGTTCTAAGTCCCCGACCGGTCTCCCGGCATGTGTGATAGTGAAGTGCATGTCAGTGTAAGTGTGTGTGTGTGTGTGCAAGGGATGAGGATAGGACAAGGAAGAGGAGAAAAGATCGTGCGCAGTCCGTGGTACTGCTTCGGCATTCGCCTGGACCGGAGGAACCACGGAAAATTACCGATCAGACCAGCCGGCATTGATGCACTGAGCCACTGCCCCCGGAAACCATCGGGTTATAATTGTCTTTATCGTTGGCAGACATCGGGAGCTTACCGCGTGGAGCAAAAATTATAAGCGACTCGAAAGCCGGAGTAGTTTGTTTCAAAGATTGCTAATTATGCTTTATCCAAAAGTATAAAAATGTTTTGGGCCTTTATTTTAAAGACAATTTTTTAGTGTAACTGCTTTACATCAATATATATTCAGATACCACGTTTCGTAAAATAATTATTTTCATCGTTAACAGTTACACTAAAAAAAGTTTTGTCTTAAAATAAAGAAGCAAAAACCTCTGAAATATCCAAGAATCATAGACATAAAAATAAATAACAATGTTATCCAAAAGTGCCAAAGAGTTGAAAACGAAATAAAAGGGAGATGCTCGTACGCCTCTAGGCATTCATCTTCAGACGTAAATTAGCACTTTGAAACCTATCTTTTCTTTTCTACATTGTATTTTCAGTGACACTACATACACTTTAAACCACTTCGTCAGCATTAGATTAGATTTTATTATTAATTCTGCAATTAAGTCTGAAGCGCTCGTCAATCCTCATTGCTGTTAAAAGGAGAGAGGGAGGGAAGCATAGGAATATCAGGCTCTTTGTATTGACACCACGATTAAACTTTAAACTTCATAAAGAAAATAGCACGTAGCATAGTGAATAAATTCTCAAATTCACTAATCGTCAAGATTTTAAACATTGAAGGGATGGGAAGAAACTCTCGGAATGTTACTGACTTTTTCTTTCCTAGGGTTAGGGCTGTGCAGTTGCAAGGCGCACAAAGGGAACCTGGCGATGGTGTGAGAAAGGTACTGACGATTGACCGTAAACGTCGAACCAGTAAAATTTATTAAAAAATATGACATGTATTGTCATGGAACGGCCGTCGTCTCAGCCATAAATGTCACCGCAACTGGATTCGTTTTCCGGTGAGGAATTCTTCCTGACCGTTGCTGGTTCATACCTCACGCTCACGCAAGTTGTCGCCACTGCACATGGAGCCTGCGCGTTATGGATCGATGGGGATGTGTTATGATTAAATAAACACTTGTTTATTTAATAAAAGTTTTATTTAAGAAAAAGAGAACATGCTTTGTACAGCACCGTTGCAGGTGTACTGGGCACAGAGCACTTATGTCACAGAGTAGTCACATTTGTCTATGGTACAGATCTTACAGAGTAGGCGCAGTGCGGCAACTGCATCTAGCGGTGCCTTACTAAACTAACATACAACAGGATGTGAACGATTTGAAGAAAGATTTTGAATGTTTGGACACATAGGAAGATGACAATGAAATGGCGAAGAGGAGGAAGTGGATTAAAGTGTTGGTAGGAACACATATAGGAATTACACATCAAAGAAAGCATGAGGGAGTCATTGAAGATCCGAGGCATCGTCTTGAGAGGGAAAGGGTTCTCCACTCAGCGGCTGGAATTGGATATGGTGAATTATTACAAATCACGTTTTTGCCAAGAGTACAGTAGATAATGCTAGTATTGAGGAAGGATAAATAATTTCTGCCTAAGTGAAAATGTTGATATCACAGGAGAAATGTGTAGCAATGATGAAATAAGTGACGAGATATCCTCGGAAAAACCTGCCGCTAACCAGTTTAGTCCCTACAGTGGCCGGCCGTCCCGTCCCCCGTCCCGTCCGTTTCGTCCGTCCCGTCCGTTCGTCCCGTCCGTTCGTCCCGTCCGTTCGTTCCCGTCCGTTCGTCCCGTCCGTTCGTCCCGTCCGTTCGTCCCGTCCGTCCCGTCCGTTCGTCCCGTCCGTTCGTCCCGTCCCGTTCGTCCCGTCCGTTCGTCCCATCCGTTCGTCCCGTCCCGTTCGTCCCGTCCTTTCGTCCCGTCCCGTTCGTCCCGTCCCGCCGTCCTGGCCCGTCCGTCTCGTTCGTCCCGTCCGTTCGTCCCGTCCCGTTCGTCCCGTCCGTTCGTCCCGTCCGTTCGGCCCATCCTGTTCGTCCCGTCCTGTTCGTCCCGTCCCGTTCGTCCCGTCCGTGTCGTCCCGTCCCGTCCGTCCCGTCCCGTCCCGTCCCGTCCGTTCGTCCCGTTCGACCGTCCCGTTCGTCCGTCCCGTTCGTCCCGTCCCGTTCGTCCGTCCCGTTCGTCCTGTCCGTCCGTCCCGTCCGTCCGTCCCGTCCCGTCCCGTCCCGTTCCATCACATCCCTCCATCCTCCCATCCCCTTCGCTTCCATCCGCTCCCGTTCCATTCCATCCCATCCCATCCCATCCCAATGCGTCGCATCCCATCCCACACGGATGTGCCGAAATTCCAACTGCGGTCATCACAAGTAAACGCAAATGTGCCACGAATCACCCGAAGAGTGCGAGGATTTGTAGATGGGAGGTCACCTGCGAAGGGACGGAATCGACTATGGGTGACGGAGTGCGTTCCTGAGTGCCCCCGCCCGCCCGCCGCCGGCGCCGGCGCCCGGCCAGCGCCCGGGAGGTCGTTAACGCCGCGCCGCCCCATTGTCTTAATCCCCGAGTGACGCCACGCGCGCGCTCCGCCCGCTCTGTCACGCGCGAATATAAACATCGTTCATTCTTCGCGACGTGGCTCAGGGCATCAACCCACGTCAGTACACTGCCTCGGACCGGGATGTCCTAGGTTGGAGTCCCCACGGTGGCAAGACATTCCACACTCGGTGGATAGCTAGGTCGATTTGCAGTCCTGTCTAGAGAAGAATTCTAGCGATCGGCTGCTCTAATCGGTAGGTTTCCGTGGCTTCTACGATCAATACCGGGAAAATGACGAACAGTAACATAACAAACGAGCCATAGACCGCGCGCGATTTTTCCTTCTTCTTCCTTGCCCTATCCTCACCCCTTACGTGCACATACTTGCACTAACATTCCCAATACTACCACTCGCCGGGAGACCGGTGTAGAGCTTGTCCCGGCTGGGGCGGTGTCCCGCTGATGGGAGATATCTGGTTGGGAAAAAACCCGTTAACCGACGGTAACGGATTCTCACATTCTAGAGGAAGAAGATCACTGCCACCTTCAGCGATGTAAAACATTCACTACACATACGGGAATAATGGTAGAAGTTGACGCATCTAGAATCATAAATCAATCTATCAATCGTTCATACTTCGCTACGCATACTTCGCGTGCGCGCGACCGGCGTGTGGCGGGGGAATGGTGTGTCCTGCAAGTCACGTGTCGATTGGCACTTGCGTTTCTTTGAGCCATCGCAATCGATCACTGCTTTTGGCGTTCCATGACTGATGGGAAACTCTAGTTGTTTCCATCGTGATCATGATGATGAAATAGGCGTTGCTCAGTTCTTTTGCTTCACTACCTGATCCAAACTTTATTTAATGCTTCTATTATAAAATAAAGAACTTGGGTGTAAAATATGAAAAATCATACGGAAACGCTCTCGAGTTATAGTGGCGATCCCACATAATCGGCATTAGGCGTGTGGCGAGCGACAGTTCACTCAATACCTCAAATAGCCGCGATGCTCGACAAAGAAAGATAACTTCCTTTGATGTTCGCAAAAGACAACATGCTACGGGGGGATCGAATGTTTGGCGCTCGCCAAATCGCAAGCTACTCATCCCCAACACTCGGGATCAGGGAAGCGGACGCTCGCTACATTCCGAGTACCGAAAGTGTGAAGCCCTTTCAAGAAGGAATCATTTTCGTTCAAGGAATTTAAAGGGGTTACATAAAGATGTCAATAACCAGGAAATTGCTAAGAGCCATAAATTGAAATATTTGTATCATACTACAGAAACAACAAACGGCAGGAGTCGAAAATTATGGCGTAACAAAAATTGTGTTGTTATCAAAAACTATTTTATAATATAAACTATAAGGTTATAATATCTTACACAAGTTTGTCAAAACATAATTATGAACATTTTATCCCCCAAATTGAAGGAGATATAACACACTACGTAGACATACTATTGGTACCATTTATGATTAAAATAACAGTTTTTATATACCAGTAGAGCCTCTTTTGAATACATGCCACATTTTTGGAAATTAAACGGCAATGGAAAAATCCAAGGAACTTGCAAAAGCCAGCTAGGTGCATTGGGACAGAAAGTTTTACGTCAATAATAAAATTAATTTTCGAGTTTTAACAATTCAATATGCGTCATCAGAGATAAAAGTGAAACTCTCTTTTCTGAAACCTAAAAGTCAGTGAGTGGTTCAGCCCACATCTGGGTTTATCTTATTTCAATTTATTTTTTTAAATATGTTCAATTAATATTTTCTAAATATTATTTCTTCCTGATCATCACAAATACAATTTTCCTAAATTACAGTTATCAATGAAAAGTGGCATAACGACGGTTATGACATTATTATTGTTATTATTGAAAAGGTCTTATAATACAAGTTATTCTTCTTAGATAACGTTTCTGTGTTTCATTCTCTTTAATGAACTGGCTTTTCCATTGATCTATACTAATTCATTATTTAACAAAATTATCGTTTCCTGCATTTATTATATGGCAAGTCAAACCACCTATCTGTGGGGTCAGACCTCCCCTCAAATGGTTTCACCAACACCGTCTCTACTTTAGAGGCGGAGTTGCTCGAACTCGTAAGTTTTCCCTTCCCTCTGACCTTCTATTTCACTCCCCTGTATTTCCTGTAATGAAATGTAACTAAAATATAACAACTTTTAGAAGACCACAAATTTTTGTTTCACTCTTGCGGGTAGATTCTCTTTTCGCTTACAATAGTAAGCGATTATGAAATTGGGTCAGACATTGTTGGGAAATGAGACACCTAATTCAAAATATCAACAATACGCCTCACAGGACAGAACTTCATACAGCGGACGAACTGATTCCCGATCTCAGCACACGCCAATATGAAGCTGTGACTTCTAAGAACAAAAAATACTGCGAAAATGATATCCACATTCTTTCTGTAGAAGTACTGTTTCTTAGAGGAATACTACGTGTCTAAGAGGATAAAATGTTACACCGTGTCACCGTCAGTACGTTGTCAGCATGCGTTGGAGGAGACACGTTTCGTTCGTTGCATTCGCTAAAAGGTGCGAGATACAAGAAGAAAAATAACGCTATAAATGTCTTACATTTCTTCTTTATATATCTGCTAGTAGTAGACACTTGTCGAATTTACGACGCCTAAATTCGACTGTAGAAGTGTTTCTAGCAAAGGCATTTTGATCACACAAGTTGGTCCAATACTTGTGGAGTCTGTAATAGGATTTCTACCCAATTTTTAGATATCGGGAGTCATTTCAATAAGCACGATCGGTTTTACAATGATAAAACTAGGTACAGAATTGTATATATATAGAATATATATTATATATATATATAATATATATATAAGTTAGAATGAAACACAAGTTGTCGACTCTATCCAAACCCGCAAATCCGAAATTTCGGATAATCCGGAATGGAGGAAAAAATAAACTAAATAAATAAAATGCTTATTTTTAGTGCAAAGGAAGGATTTTATAATTACTGTAGCACTGAAAAACTAATTATTGAAACACAAGTTGTCGAAATGATACGTTAATTGGATTGGTAACTCCGGTACACCGGGAATTGAACTGTACTTTGTATCAACTGATTCATATTAACTTAATTTATGAAGGAAAACAGAACAGTGAAAATCAATTCTGAATACTGTACGAGAATATCCGTTAACAGCAGTGACACAAACTGTGCTTCAACTCTCTAAACAAAGTACCAATCACTGCCGCATGCGACTGATTATGTAAGTACTGTTTTCATAACATTTGCCATTTCATGTCACTACCCGACGTTGCCATTTTTTCACATAGCACGCTATATTGCACTGTGTCTGGTAATCCTACAGATGTAATTGTATAAGTACGGTACACTACGAACACATTGTAAACCTGATCGTGTTTATTGGAAGGCAAACGTATCGCAAGCTGTTTAAACTTTTTGTGTGTACGTATTTGGCATTTTTGATCGACTGTCCGACTTCGCTGGCCAGCTTACGGTGTTCCCTGTGCGCAGACTAAGTTTAATTCCCAGGCTTGGGTGTAAGAAAGACATGACTATTGCCTTAACGCAACTAACAAACGTCGCTTGCTTTATTTCTTTTTCGTGACACAGCACCAGAAAATGAGATGATTTTAAAGGAAAACTACAACTATTTTTGCCTGCCGGGAATCGAACCCGGGATCACACCACGGGAAGCTAGTACGCTACCCGCGAGCCATCCTAGAGGTTAGAAATATTTTTTTCCTACTTACTAGTTACCGGACCATATTTAAGAGGTACCCGACCTTCTAAGTAAGAATGCCATATCTTACGATGTTTAGGAAAAGACGAGAATGACAAATATAAGACATTCTGAGATTTGGCTTACAAGCTTAAGACGGCAAAATCATTGTGATTGGGGGTCGACTAAAATAATAAGATGTTAAAATGAGTACCGAAAACGAAAAAAAAAAATCTTCAACACTTTTTTCAAGATTGGCCCCTTTCATGTTAATCCCTTGTGTTCCTACCTTTGAACCCCTCACGGAGCGATCTTTATCCGCCGCAAAAATCAGGTCCGTCCACTTTTGCTTGCGCTTCGTATGCATGTATGCAGCATATGTATGTGTGCTCTGATTTGCATGTAATTGCAATGTGTACTTTGCGCGTGCTTTGAGGGCCTTGTCGGCGCTCTCATTACATCACGCAGTTTCTGGGAACGGGAGGCGCCGATCGCCGTTGGGTGGGGAAGGGCGAAAGGGCCTTTGGGTGGGGGAAAAATTATTACATGGGAGTTTTTTCTTCTTCTTTTCTTTCTCCCTTTCAAAATTCAAAATTTAAGTAGTATATGACTTAGTGTAGGGATCACAGAATTTTGAAAATGTGCACACAATTCACTTTTCCCCATAGCACGTCATACGCAGTTTTTAGCTGTTTTTTGACGTAAAAAAATAAATAAATAAATAAATAAATAAATAAATAAATTCTGCGCAGTACTGGTGGACCGGAAGCCAACAAAAGAAATACCACAGGGCCTACGAGACAACTTTTTTGGAACGAAAGAACAATTCTGTTGGACCGAGAGCGAGGTAAATTACCAGATGACACCGTACAACAATAAACTAGTACAGTGGTTGCCAAACCTTATGAAACTTGTGAGCAACCGAACCGATTTTAAAGGCTACTGAGAACTGATATGTGAAACCAGATTTGTTTTGTTAATTGTCTTCAAACCAGATTTCTATTAAATATGAAATCAATTTTAATAAAAGTGTAGATAAGAAAAAAATGAAATTGATTTGTACACATGCAAAAATTGAAGTATCATTTGTAATAAATTAGAAATGGAAGAACGGATTGTTAAGAGTTATTAACGTTTATGAAAAGAACGTCACAACTTTTTTGGTCAAAAAATGTTTAAAGCTAGGAGGGTAGATAGTGGTTGCCATTCGAATTAAGTTGACCAAATGTTCATCAGTCAATCTATTTTTTTGTTATAAATTTCAGAGAAAGGAAACCTCACACAGATAAACAGAGCTGTTTTCCTGAGTAAAGAAATAATCGGTTTCCGATCCCAAATGACAGTGAAAGTTCTTTTTATTTTCCCTTGAATTCACCATTATCAGTACAAAGATAGCTCTTTATCAATGAGTACTCGTAAATTCATCTATACACATTAGAAAAAATCTTGATGATCCGAGTGCAGCAGGAGTAAGCGAGCGACTGTTTTCCAGAGACATCAGTCTCAGCTCGATGAAGCACGTACAGGTGGGGCAACCTGAGAGTGATATTACGATGATGTGACCTGAGATGATGACAACCTGAGAGTGATATTACGATGATGTGACCTGAGATGATGACAACCTGAGAGTGATATTATACACGGAAACTTTCCCCTCGAGTTACTGGTGGCTACCGATCGACAATTTGACTCGCAATCTCTAAAATTGTACTGCTACATCACCATTTTGTCGTATTATTTGTAACGCTTATGTTATGTTATCATTTTGCAACTAGAATCACACTAATATTTTCGCTATCTATTGGAATACTTTCTTTGCAAAATGAAGCGTTGGAACTTCCAAAATTAATATTATTAAATAAACGTAAATAAAAAACTTCATTTTTTAATTTTTTTAATCAAAATTTTAATGAAAACATTGTATGTGAATTTAAGATCTTCTTGTTCTTTATTTTCAAACAGTTTAAGGAAAAACTTTAAGCCTTTTTTTAGAATATCATCATCTGGTGTTTTGAAACATTGTCACAATTTAACTCAATATTACTCGAACACTACTAATATTAAAAAAATACATGAAACGAGTAGCAGATTCAATATTTAAGAAATTATGGAGAAATCTCAAGTTACGATAAAGAAGGTGCAAGGGCAAGTTCCAAAAATGTGAAGTTTTGTAACATTCGTAGATTCAGACATTTGCGCGTCTATTGCTTGTTATAAGAGCACTGTCCTTTATAACAATTATTTTGGGGTAAAAGATGTTCTGACAATTCACACTTTAATTGGAACCAATAAGCGCACAACCATAATCCCTCTCCAACGATTCTGAAACATGTCTTGGAGCAAATACTATAACTACATAGTATGACAGGAATAGCGTTAGAAATGCTGGATAAAAATAATAATTAACACTACGCGAGAAAAGAGAACTAATTTCGAGCATTTAAACAAACATTATATTTTTCTAGTAATACCAGAAGCACATTAAAAGGAAATTTCACTGAGGAGCAAGTGCAATTTCAAGGAACGATAAATTTACAAGCGTCATATCCGAAAATTAATTTACCTGCGAATCAAAGTTCAAAATTAAATATGTTTTCCCGGCCGTGAAGTTGCAGCTAGCTCTGAGGCCATTCATTTAGCACTCCTTCCTCGTGAGGAGAGAGGAATGGAGATGAGGGAGAAGAGGGAGGAAGGGGAAGAGAAGAGGAAGAGAGAGAGGCGGCGAATGAAAACGTACTCGCTTTAATTAAGACGTTCCTAGTATCAAATTAAAAATAGTAAATTTGGAAATAGGTGTTACTTGACTAATGAGGTACATTAAATTTTCAGAAATTTCAAAACACTGCACAAAAATCAGGCAGACTGATCGGATCCTTGATCTTCAACTATCAGAAGTGCGTTTCCTCCGATCTCTAATTCATTCTCAGACGAACAGCTGACATAATGAAGTTGAAGATATGTCATTTAGCTTTTAGAATAGTTGACAGAGAAAGCAATACCCTGTAATCGGCTAAAACCTTAATACCACAATGAAACGATAAAATAAACAAAACAAGTCATGAATTTTTCAGTCTGTTCAAATCGGCTTCGTGACTCCTTGAAGTGGCGAGAGTAGACACGTTGCCAAGATAGTTGCAATATTTCATCACGAGAATCACCGTACATATTTCAGCGGAGTTTCTTAATGGACATGGCTTAACATTAAGTAGAGTTACTTCCATACTAATTACCATCCGATTAGGAAAGGCCAAGGTGATTATAACCGCTTCTAATCACTTCCAGTCACTGAATTTCCTATAAGCACTACGTTGCAGGAATTTTAATGCGCTTATCCAGAAAATAAGGAAGATGGAGGAAAACGTCTTATTCCTTGCCTCTGCTCAAGTTAAGAAATATTTTCTCAAGCATCATTTACGAAAATGAGGAATGTATCGCGTTGGGTGGAGAGAATTCTTGTTTCCGCTCAACACTTTTCATTAGAGAGCACCAAGTTGTGAATGCATGTAACAACACGAAAATACGCATTAATAGCCTCCTAGTGCTATAAATGCGCATTTGCGTGCTACAATGTAATGATCTGAATTTTATGATTATCTGAAAAAAGACCCATTGAGGAAATAAATCTTTTTTATATGATTCTGTATATTGTAGAGATGCTGAATTCAAATTTGAGATTTGTCATCTGAATAAACGTCGGGTATACAAAGAAGTTTGCAAACAACCCTAAATATTTCGTACTTCTTTTTTAAGCATTCGCTTATATCTCGACAAATATGCCCTTTAACAAAATAATCTCTATATACAAAATTAAAGTAGTCAAAAGTCTCTAAAACATGCATATGTTTTATATCATTTTTAACAAGAATTTATGGCGCTAGGGCGTGCAGAAAAAATACAACTTTTGTCCCTCTAGTTAAAAAGAAAAAAAGCCTCCATTATCTAGAGGCAGCGATCTAGTTTCACTACATCATGCTTGAAAATGTCGACGGAGAATAAATGTTTTGCATTGTTAAATTGTTAAACACTACCTTACTCTCGGAATCAGTTGGCCCACATTTACATGAGCGGGGTATTTGTATACCCCACCACACTTTAGAAAACCAAAATATGACGGCAACGAGAAAAAGAGAAGTGCCCAGTGCCTAGCTGTTCTCCCATTATATTAGGAATGCTCTTTTTTAAACGTAAAACGTCAAAAGAAAATGTATAATGGACGATGGGGCAGTAGAAACCACCTCTACGGGAACTCAGGATCTGAATTTCTCATCGTTAGGTTTTTGGAAATATCATGCTTTTAAATTTCTACGAAAACAATTACATAACTGCTTTCGTTTGCTTCATACGACGATGACTAGTTAAGTGCGTAATAGATTGTTAACATACTTTCGTCAATTCATTTACTACTAACTCACTTATCTCTTGAAGTGCACAGCAAACATACTCGTCCGCGATGCCTGGTCCTTTGAAAAATTTATACAACTTTATACACCACAAAAAGCATGCAGAAATACCCCGGAAAATAAATATATAACATTTAAATCAACGCGCTGAATGCACTACCCAGTCATTCAATTATAGTCCCTATCAACTGTTTATTCACACATTCATTCATTTTGTTAACTATTCGCATGTTAATTTATTACTTTACTTATCAGTTTCAACATTTTACTCGAATCTCTATTGCGAAACTTCCTAAATTTTATTAAATAAGATCTCCTACACACTGTTAAATAAAGTCTCACAAACTTGTCACCTGTGGCTTCTACTGCATGCTTGTTCGACGAAAATTTGCTTTTCAAGCTAGTTCACCGTCACGTTATCTTGCCTATCCTCGTCATGACATCATCTCCATAACCGTCTTAGCTCTTACAACACTCCCCGAATACTAATTCATAATAAGACATCTTAATTTTCACTCCAATTACTTTTCAACTGTTCCAAAACAAAATTATAATATTCGAAACTAACTCCGCCCATAAATTTTAAAAATCATCTACCGCATATAACACGTATGTTCTCCACCCTTCCAAAACCACGCCCCTTTTCACAACAAAACACGTGCTTTCATTTAAGTTCTTCATTCGCAGTTTCATCTCCTTTAACCTGCGCCGATATCTTTCACTTGTTACATAATCTCGTATTTTAATCAGCTTTGTTCATTGCGCCCTAACTGCATTGCCTGTTCCGATTAGTATGTAATTCTATACTTTTTTTATTTATTTATTTATTTTCGTCAAAAAAACAGTTAAAAACTGCGTATGACGTGCTATGGGAAAAGTGAATTGGTACATTTTCAAAATTCTGTGATCCCTACTCTAAGTCATATACTAGTTAAATTTTGAATTTTGAAAGGAGAAAAACAAAACTCCCATGTAATAAAATATATTTTCATGGATAAATAAGCAATAAATTTTGAATTTTGAAAGGAGAAAAAAAAAAACTCCCATGTAATAAAATCTATTTTCAAAGATAAATAAGCAATAAATTTTGAATTTTGAAAGGAGAAAAACAATCAAAAACTCCCATGTAATAAAATCTATTTCCAAAGATAAATAAGCAATCAATTTTGGCTCTTATTACTTCCTGCCGACATGGAAACGATATTTTGAATAATTGTATTTCACTGAATTCTAGAAGACGTGCACAGGAAATGAAGTTACATTTATGTCCAGAAGCAAAACAAGGGCCATCTCAGCATTTGCTCAATGGATCAGGAAACTGGACGAAAACCTGATCGAGATGGGGGTCATTGACCAGGAAGCTGTAGTACAATAGTTCTTACAAGTTGTTTATACTCATTTACACAGTTCAAATGGTAAATAAAGCATTATGTATCATTGTTAAAATTAATGTTACTTTTCTTGTGAAGCTCAGTATAGTCTCTAATTGTATAGAAACAGTTATGCAGCAGAAACGATTTCACTTGGGATTTAAACTTTTCTATTGAATTTAATCGTTTAATGTCATCTGGCAAAGTGTTGTAAAATAATGTACATGTATTGTGTGTGAATTTTTGTAATGAGCTGTTGATACTGTCACCTGATGAATATGATTTCTACGTCGAGTGTTATAGAAATAGACTTCGGCATTTTCTGAAAATATATTCCTGCCCTTGAGCAAGTCCTTTTTACAAAACCACTGATTCGTAAATAAAAAGACACGGTAATGGTAGAATTCCTAGATTAATGAAGAGAGGCTTACATGAATCACATGGGTGGGATTTGGTTATTATTCGTACAATTCGTTTTGTAATCTAAAAGTCTGGGAGCTATAAGATGTATTTCCCAGAATATTATGCCATATCTCAGGCGGAATGAACATTCGCGAAGTACACAAACGAGCAGTATGAAGGCTGAAACTCGCCGTAACATCAGTCAATGGTACACTGTTCATTTTCAATGGGGCCCAGGATTGTTTATTTTGTTCAATTCATTAAATGGACGTTCCATTTAAGATTTGACTGAATTGAGAGACCTAAAAATTTTTTGCCTTAACATCAGTCAATGGTACACTGTTCATTTTCAATGGGGCCCAGAATTGTTTATTTGAAATGGAAAACTGCATTAAAACCGTTTTCTTTTCGTTTACTATTAATTTGTTATTTCGGAACCAATTTGAAACATCTGATATTGTACTATTTACTGTTTCTTTATTGCAAAGGATGTTCGTATCATCCGCAAAGAGAACTGTTCTTCCGTTACGAATCGTCGAGGGCATATCGTTTACGTAAAGTAGGAACAGAATAGGGCCTAAAATCGATCCTGAGGAACTCCACATGCAACGGGCAAAGAGTCGGAAAGGTGCGTACGTAATGTTCCATCATTCCAGTAAGGTATTTCAACTCTCTGAGATCGTTGTTTAAGGTACGAACATAACCAATCTAGAGCAATACCACGAATTCCATATGAAGGTAATTTGGAAAGTAAAATGTCATGATCAATGACGTCAAAAGCTTTGAAAGATCTAAAAATAATCCAATAGGTGCCTCTGTTTTGATCCAATGATGAGACGACATCTTTAAGAAAAGAAAATATAGCTGTTTCCGTTGATTTTGATTTTCTAAATCCATGTTGGCAATCTGAAAGCGTCGTGTTTAGTGAGAAAGGTTTTCATTCGTACGTAAAAATTCTCTCTAATATTTTGAAAAGACTGATAGAAGAGAAATGGGCCGATAATTTTGAATTTCATTTTTGTTGCCTTTTTGAAAAGCGACTTAATTTTAGCTGTTTTGAAAATATCTGAAACGTTCCAGTGTATAAAGATGCATTAAATATGTGAGTTAACGGGTGTATAATGGCATACGCACAAGTCTTTAACAAGGAATCCGGAATTCATCTAAACCGGACGAATATTTATTTTTAGTTTACCGATTATTTTGAGAATTTCATAGGAAGAAGTTTCGGAAACGAACATTGTGTCTAAAATTTTGGGTGAACTGTCTGTTTTGAATTTTGTGCCTGAAGACCCTTAGTGAGATCGGCAGCAATTCTCGAAAAGTATTGGTTAAAGAGACTAGCCACTGTTGCCGGATCGTTCACATTTATATCGTTACATTTTAAAACAACATTCTCTACGGGTTTCTAGTTGATTTGGTAGTATTTTTATTATATTCCACATTGCTTTTGTTTTATTATTTGAGTTCAAAATATCCTGATCGTTTTTCATGATTTTAGCCTGCCTTATGACTTTTCGTAACAATGTTTTGTATTTTTAAAGTAGATAAGGAAATCTTGAGATATGTCATGACGTTTAGAAATGAAAGAAAGAATTCGCTTGTATTTTCAAGATGTCCTAATCCTTGTGTTATCCAAGAATTGCTTTTCCGTGAAATATTTAATTTTCGTTTTTGAAGAGGAAAGCAATTGTTAAAATGAAGTGAAAGAGTTGAAAAAAGAATTATATTTGTCGTTTGTATCAGCAGTATTATAAACCGTTTTCCATGACTCCTGCATCAAGTAATCAATGAATAATTTAATTTTACTTTTAGTAAACAATCTAGTCATACGTGTATTATTTATTGTGTCAGTGATCGCATTTCTTATAATGGTAAGAATTTGTGCATCGTGGTCACTGTATCTAAATGTACCTAAATCTTTTGTTTCAACTTCATATCGAGTAGTAGTTTTGTTAATTATAATTTGACCAATTGCCTTCATCGAATGTTGTGTGATCCGTGTAGGTACAGTAATTGTAATGTCTAAATTGAAGGAATTAATTAAATTGAGAAACTTTTGTCTTTCTGCAAGATTCGACCAGAAAATCAATGTTAAAATCTCCGCATACAACAATGGATTCAAAAGAGCGATTGCTGACTTTGTTAAGTGTTATCTCCAGGTTTTCTAAGAACGAAATATAATCTGCAGTTCTCTTTGTTGGAGGTCTGTAAATGCAAAGTATTATACTTTTAGTGAAGTAAGATGTACAACAGAAATTTCGAAAATATTTTCAATGGAGTACACTTTAATTCCGCAACTTTTGATTTATCTTCACAAAATACCTTTACAATGTTCCAATGTATATTATCAACTGTTTCAAAGTATATTATTTATTGTCTCAATATTTATCACCCTCCTGTTACAATTACATCGTTTATTTATTTATTTATTTATTTATTTATTTAATGAATAAAAACTATTTCCTACGTCATATCCACGGCTCATTTGTTTCTCGTCCTTGCCATTTTCCTTTTTAACAGTTCAAATATTTTAAATGTTTTCAACATTTTGATATGAGAGTTAGAAAGAACGTATCTTGTATAACTGCTTGCAGAGAGGGGTCAGGGTTTCTGGCAGCGAGAATATTGAGATTTTTGTTTTCGAACGCATTCTCACACGATGTAACACAAGGGATTTAGTTTGCCGGAACCTCCAGTAGCCTTTCTTGCTTACTATGTTGAAAAAGAATACGCGGGTTTATTACTACGTTCCCTTCCTTTCTTTTTCTGTTTCGGTTCCTTTCTTCTGGTTTTCTTTACATTTCTTGGGGACTCCCGGAGTACGTGCCGCAACAGCGTACTCAGTATATGAAAGTTACAGATACTACTATCTGAGCAGAACTCGTGTAAACTGGTACAATTGATGTCGAAAGGGTTGGGCGATATTTAAATACTTGTATTTGAAATATAAATGTTTTAAATAGATTTGAATTTTGAAAAACTATATTTAAGTTTTTTGGACATGTTTTTAGAGATGTATTTAAGTACATAAAATAGGTGTATTGAAAAAAAGAAATACCTTAAATACAGATGAAGATAACGAGGAAAGTTTCTTTTTGCTTGATTCTGCCTCATTGGCATCATGATTTTTTTAAAGAAATCGTTTTAAAAGGAAATAACGTTTGAGTTTGACGTATTGTTGATATCTTTTTTTTAAATTTTTTTTAATGTATTTTGAGTACGTATTTGAAATATTTTAAGCGCGTATGTATTTAGCGATTCAAAACCTAATGTGTTTACTTACTAATGCATGTATATACTTATTTAAATATTTATTTAGAAAGTATTTTGGCGAAATATTTAAATACTAAATTTCAAGAATTTTGCCCAACCTTGAATATCGAGTTTAAAATTGGCTTTTATTAGAAATCCCTCACAAGCACAGAAAAAGAAATGGCTTAACTAGAGAAGAACCAATGTACTAAATTAGTCCACTTTCATGTTTTGAAGAATGAATGAATTTCCTCATAGCTGTTAGTGTCAACCAAAGAATTATACATTTTAGCTCAAAGTAAAATTTTTTATTTGGACATTTTCAATAGACCCTCCCTATCCATAAACAAGGAAGCTATTGAGAGTATAACATCAATAAGCTATTTGTTACTGCAATACTGATAGAAAATAACATTTTAGGTAGAAATAAGAAAAAAGAAAATTATGGTGATCAAATCACTGAGCCAGGGACACGATTATGAAACACTAGAGCATTCCTCAATCCGACAAAATTGCACAGCTTAAATTCAAATAAATGCAATTTGAAGAGCTATTGCTCTTTATGATCTGAATTTAATACTCCTTCATTTTCAACATTTCTACACGAACACTTAGACACAGATTCTTGTCATTCGAAGGACGCCTATAGATGCCGCTCTTGTATCACGGAAATCTTGCCGACTCTTTCTTTGCCTTTCTTCTCCTTTAGTAGCGGAGGGTCTGGAGACTCCAAATACACCGATATGGAGAAGCTTTTCATCTTTAAATATTGGCCCGAGATGTTTATGCGTGGGTAATGGACCGAAACTCCCTCCTAACAAACCCATTTACCTCCGCTGCGACCCCCACGGGCAAAAAACCTTGGTCCACGCGGCCACAACTTCAACACACAGAATCGGTTCTTCACAAAAATTTACTGATACAGCGAACTTCCTCGTGAGGTCTACAAAATTAATTAGTGAAATACAACTGTTAAAAAAGTATTTTGAGACAAACATTGAAAATAAAGTTCATTGACATTGAAATCAATAGATCAAGTGTTTTCTAATTCCCTTCATTTTCTTCTCTTTTGTTAATGTTTTTTGTTCGTTAAATCTAAGCGTGCCAGACACTCTCGTTGAAATATACTAATATTCAGACTGTTAGAGATATGAAAAAGGTTTCGGCAAGTTTCTGAAAAGACGTTAACAAGTTGCCTGCAGCACAAAATACTGATGACCAAAACCACCAATTTGGTTTCCCAACAAAAACACATCCTAATCAAGAACAGCAAATAAAATACTTACGTATACAACATAAATTAAATATTTTTTAAAACAGTCTTCACAAATACTGCAAAAACATAGTAAACATAATATACAGTTCAACAGTTCTTTACATACCACGGATATAAAAAATTTTGCTATTCCATAACCCAATATGTACGAGTAAATAACTAATAATTAATGGCAAGCATGCGTTCGGCCACTTCCTGGAAGCTTTTATGTCACATGTCATCAGCTGTAATGGAAGCAGTGACGTACTGAGCATGAGGTTTCAGTCATTACGCTCAGTATGAAAATAAATTAACACCATTACATTATTGCACTTTTCGTTCAGAATCGAAACTGTTTATTTTTTTATATTTTCCCCCAAGTTCCTGACAATTTATGGAAACCATAGTCATTTCTCACATGTCTGAAAACTGCGTAATTTCCTTTCAATTTCTGCGCGCATTGAAAATTAGTAATAAAATATTTATATATATATATATATATATATATATATATATATATATATATATATATATATTAGTAATATGCTTTTGGATAAAGTTATAGCTCTTTAGAGTTTTAGTGTAGACTAGAAGTTCCGCAATGAATAATTCTCATGAACTTCAATGTATTTCCAAACTCAATGTGCATTTAATCCTAAATTTCCTTCATTTTCCATGAACATCCATCATTCCCTTTAAGAATGGAAATATGTGAGGTGCCAGTAGATTTCGCTGACTTCGCAAGTCAGATCGTTGTTTACGCATGTTTTGCGCAACATTTGATGTTCTTGTTACACATCTCTAATGTAAATAACTTCAAACCCATGAAAAGACCAAAAATGTCGTTATTAAAATGTCGGAAATAATAAATTTTCACCGTTCCATCTAAACTTTGATCATACGAATTAATCAAGTTGTTATTTAGAGTTCAAATAGGCATTTTATTTTATTTATAGTATAAACACTTGACCCCACTTTGCTCTTAGTACACTGCTCATTATATGACAATTGATGTACCGAAAAAATGATGTCATATAAATCCACCCTGTGACATATTTTATATACTATTTTATATTGAACTTGATAATCCATGGTAACGCATGGTGGTGCATGATGGTCATATGCGCATTTTCGTGTTGATAATCCAGCATGCACCCGTCGTTTGCTTGACTGCAATCTGGCTTAAAAAATACACACAAATCGAGGTGATTGAAAATTGATCGTGCTGTTTGTGCTTTCAGGTATTCACACAACGATGTCTCTGCCAGACTTCATACTAAAATATAATGAAACTCCTATGAACGTGCCTTTCGCATGCTCATTACAATATTCCCACATTTCTAAGAAAAAACAGAAAAGATCACTTTCAGGACTAATTTTGTACATAACTATTCATGATTCAATTTACAACTATTTTATCTTGAGATCATTCTCAATAAGACACGCAGCAGCTGTGGTGATTCATGTCTACCCAGAATTTTGTTTATTTTAGAATACCCAATATTTTCATGTAGAAATAACTTTTTGGAATACGCATACGGAAAATACATTTATTTTGTCGTAAGCGCACCCCAAAGTAACGTTTATTAAAAAATAAACAGTTTTTTCAAGTACTAGTTTTCGTGCACGAGTGCTGAAAAAGTATTTTCGCATAAAACATGCTTGCATTATGAAGATGATTAAGGTTTGAAGGCGCTTGAAAATTTAAGATTATTGACACATTATCGTAAGAACTTGTAATATGCAGTGTGATAGTGCTAAACTAAGATATTATTTTAAAAAAGAAGAAAGGGAAAAGAAATAATGGTATATTTATTCTCTAGGAGAAACACGATTTGGTATATAAGAGGGCAGGTGAACAACAAAAGCCAGTAAAAGTAATGTTAATTGCCATTATACTCCTCTCGCAGATTAGGATATCAATTCCGTAGAAAAATAGAAAGCTTACGAAGAGAGGAATAGTCATTATTAGGGGGCGGGTTTTTTTTTTTTTTTTTAGAGCGTAGACTTCTGCGGCCAGAATTGGAACTTACTTGGCTATCCGGGAGACTCCCGCGTCCAGGGTACAGGTGCCGACGATTCGGTCGCCATTCTGCGACCTTCATCAGGGCGTAGTATTGCAATACTACGTCCTGATGAAGGTCGCAGAATGGCGACCGAAACGTACCTGTGCCCTGGACGCGGGAGTCTCCCGGATAGCCAAGTAAGGTCATTTTTCTTTTCACTTTGAACAATGCTGTTTAGAATAGAAATGCATTTAATGTTTCCAAAAGGAATTGTCCCATTTTTATAGGTCATTATTTTGCATTTTTTGTCGATTTCGCCAATAAGCACTTTTTTACGTCATTTTTAATGAATTTTTAATCTTTTCCGTGCATTTCTTGCTGACTTATCGATTTTAAAGTCATCTTTAAAGGTACTTCAAATAATATTTAGGAGATGCAATAAATGTTCTTCACAGAATTACTCAGTAGCCTCTTCGATCCCAGTCAGCTCCATCGCCAAGGCAGCGAGATGGGTGGGAAATGCTTAAATCAGTGATATTAAAGGGAAATAGCCATTTCCGAGCAAATCATTAAGACAAGTCCACTCTAAGATAGTAGACAGGAAATCTAAATCGTACGAAAAGGCAAGCTGCTTCTTGGATTAATTTTAACCAATATTTTCTTCGCATGTGAAACATTATGTTTCATTCTGCAATCGTTGATACGAAAAACTTTATTTTTCTAGTTGTATAATTTCTTCTTTAATACTTTATTATTACGTTCAACAAGATATCGACAAAAAATGGCCGCCTATGGGCTACTCGCTAGCGCTAGATCCTCTCCAGTCACAAATGGAAAGCCGCCGCAAGCAAATGGCGTTAAAGCGAGCGAAGCGCGGGTGTGCCGCATCCAGGTCAACGACGATCGCGGGGGATTGATTGATTCGTGATTCCGGGCGCGGCAACTGGAAATATCCTTGGTCCCTTAAATGCAGAGTATGCTTCATCGCGAGAGGTGGAGGTGATCTTCCCGCGCTGAATGGTGAGTTCCGGCGCCGACTCGCCGGGTGATTTTCTCCGACCAGATATATCCTACTAGCGGGACTCCGCCCAAGCCGACACAAGCTCTAAGCTCCCGAGTCAGATGCGGAGGAGCCGCCGCAATATTCCCCTCCGCATGCTCCCCTCCCCGGTTTCATGTGCGCCGTGGACGCTCCATTTTATTTGGCTCCGGCGCGGCGCGCCGACGTTTGGCGCCGAGCAGGCGTCCGATGCAACGTCAGCGCCGCGGACAGACGGCACACATCACCGCCACCCTGGCGCCGCCCGCTACCTGCCCCCGCCGCCCCGCCCCCCGCGCACGCTCGCGGCTGGCGCCGGCGCGCATTCCGCTGGGGCGACGCGACGCCCGGCCCGCCCCGCCCCCCACTCGCCCCTTTTCCCTCTGGCGTTTTGACACTGCCTGCCCCTCCAACCCCACTCTACTCTTCCGCGCCATACCTCGTCTCACCCCTCATTCTGATCCGCCCATAAGTAACCAACCTCACCCCTCTCCTCTCTCTACCCTTCTACTCTCCCTCGCCGGGTTCCACACCGCCCTAACGTGTAGGAATAGTTTCATCTCAGTCCCATCCCACCTGCCCCGCCCCACACACACGGTTACTCGCCTTCCTACTCCCCTCTCCCCTGTTCGAAGTCATCCCCGAACTGCCAACCGCACGCGGCCATTCACGCACCCGTGCGGGGGCAAGAATGGCTGCTATTTCAAATTCTTGCAGTCCGATGCTCCTGATCGTGTTCGGATATACTGAAGGTCGGATGAAGGCGGTTCAAAACCACACATTAAGTGAAAAACTCAAACGACATTTAAAGAATTGTTTAAATTAAACAAGATTTTAGGAAGAACTTTTTCGGAATCAGATGACCACAAAATGTTTTCCTCTTTTCAAATGAAAAATATCCGTTCTTTCCTTCTTCATTTCAATACTTTCTCTAGATTACGTAAATAATATGGGAGAAAGTAAAAACTGTTGGTATTCAAGGTAATGTAATGAAAAGTCATCATTACCCTCATGTTCGAAGGCCAATTCAGACATTCTGTGTTTTTCTTAAATAAATTTGTTCAGAGGTTTGAGTAAATACATATTTTATGAGATAACTTTAAGAGTTAACGGAAGAAAAATCTAAAAAGAGCTCTCTTTAGTATTGTAACATCGCTAAAGATTTTACTTTAAAATTATCCTCATTCCAAACCAAAGTCTTGGGTTTTAAAGGAGTCTTTCCGCTTCGAGCAAAGATTGAAATAAATAATAACGTAATTGAACAAGTCTCAAATTTTAATTATCTGGGATACAATATAGACTATGATCATTCTAAAGACCTAGAACAAACACTTTCCAAATTCCTGCAGCTACTTGGTACAATGAAGCAACATTTGCTAAAGAAAGTAAGAAAAGACACTGTTCTTAAATTCTATAGAACGATGGCCGTTTCAGCTCTCTTGTATGGTTCAGAGGCATGGACAATAAAAACTCAATAGAGAAAAAAGATTGAAGCAGCAGAAATGAGGTTGATGAGATCACTAGCTTTGAAGGACCACAAGCAAAACGAAGACATCAGGTGAGAATTTCAAGTTTGCAATTAGGCCAAATATTGATTCCATAGATCCCAATGCCTTTTTGGACAGACGCAAGCAGAAGAAATGTAGGACGTCTTCGACCGCGATGGAATGATCAAATGAAACTCCTGGAGACGGAACAGGCTCCATGCTGTATATGATGATGAACTTAAAGAGTCTTTCCAAAACTTGAAATGATTCTAATGTGATGGGTCTAAGGCTCAGCTTACTTTGTGTACACCTTTTTTTCTAGATTTAAGGACTCCAGAACTCTATACTTGGACCAGTCTAATAAAGGACAAAAACGACGAACTAACTAGGTCACCAATTAACCTTACGCGGGAAATTAAGAAATAGCGAATTTAGATGATTTGAAACCGCAATGTTAGACTTAGAGCGAAATTAGATTCGTTCGTAAATAATCCTGCAGCTGGCGTCATTTATGCTGCCAACGGCTGTCACAGATCGGAAGATGTGGCGCCCAGAGAGAATTGCAAACAGTGCAGCAGAGGTCTTCAGACTTTCTGACGACTGTTCCTAATAATAATTAACGAATAAACAATAAATAATGAGAATTATATTGATGATGTAACAGTGACGGCTATTGTAATTTGAACGCAAAATTAACAGACATTATAAGTGTAAGTAAGAAAAAGTTTTCACCTCGTAATGAATTGAGTGAGCCAGGATTGACGGAAGAATAAAAGAAGGCGATGCATTAATCTTCTAGAAAGTAGGCTCTTTTGATTGATTGATTGATTGATTGATTTTCCGTGTTTCCGGGCGCGTCAACTGCTTTGGTCATTAGTCCCGTTGGTGTAGTGCATGTTTTTCTCGGATATGGCGGTGATCTTCCCCGCTGGATGGCGAGATCCGGCACCGACCTACCGTCGGCTAGTGGGGTTTCCAACCAGGACTCTCCACCAGCGGGGCACGCCCTAGCCGGGACAATATCTAAGCTCCTGACCGGTCTCCCGGAATATGTGGTTGTGTAGTGCATGTTAGTGTAAGTGTGTGTGAGGGAGAGGATAGGACAAGGAAGAGGAAGGACAGATCGCGCGCGATCCGTGGCCCGTTTGATAGGGTACTGCTCCGGCATTCGCTTGGTGTTGATTGGAGAAACCACGGAAAACTACCGATCAAAGCAGACGGGTAACAAAATTCTCCACTAGGCGCATCGCCCGTGCAGACGGAGGATGCGTCGCGTTCGCTGTGGCTGTGCTTGAGCAGCGGCCGCCCGGAGGCAAGGCCACCGCCGACACTTCGCAGGAGATTAATGCAGACCTCGAACACGGCAGCTCACGAGGAGCCACGTCGGGCCATCATCGTTTGCGGGTAACCCTCAACGCAACTCGGGAATTCTACCTCAACGCGTACTGGAGTGCGGGAAGGGCATCGAGGAGGAGGATGTCGAATTGCCGCCTCCCAACACTTGGATGTGCTGTTCAAGCGCAGAAAAATTAGCCAACCGTTTTTACTTTGTGGACTACGTGAATCGTTCATTATTTTTCATTGATAAACTGATAGCTCTGCGTCGATTACAACATTAGTATTTTGCTTCTTTCTCATTTATCATATGCGAACAAATAAACAACTTCATTGGGAATCGTAGCAGAGATGTTTCATCTGAAGTAAAAGTTTATATCATCCCACCCACGTGGTTGGATGCAAAGCAACCAATTAAAATATTTATCTAGGATTCTGATGGACGTCCACGCACGCATACACTCAAATTCAGAGAACAGGGGGCTCTTAAGCAGAATGCTAATGCGAATGCATGCGGGAATTATGGCAGTGAATAACACATGACTTCATTATTCCTAACATAACGTCATAAGAGGAAATAATCTGACGCCAATACCTTGATTGCTACCCGACACTAAACCTTCGAGCATCTCATTCACATACACACCGCCATCTACACGTTCGCCGGAGATCCGCTTGTACCTGGAGTTGAAGGCGCGATGAGGGTGCACGTTCCAGGAAGAACTCGCGCCCCGCCTCGCGCCCCGCCTCGCGCCCCGCCTCGCGCCCCGCCTCGCGCCCCGCCTCGCGCCCCGCCTCCTCCATGAGATAGTTAAAAATGCAGATTACTATAACGAAATCGCGATGGCGTATCACGTAAATCCGTGTAACCTGCACAAATTTTGGAAACCAGAATCTTGTCGTTTGGAGTGACTGTGCATGCTTGTTCATTGTCCATTCTTCATTCCATTTCCTCATAGTAATTGCAATGGGTCAAAACACGTGTTTGCATGTTCGGTCATCAACACTCTTATTACCCATGAAATGGCTCAGTCCAACAACTAACTGTTACCACTCCAGGTTTTCTGAGAAGAGGGCAGGTGTTCCTCGGTTCGAGTCCCGCTATCCCCACCAATCCCATATCCCATTTTAAAAACACACACACACACACACACACACACACACACACACACACACACACATTAACACATAGTAGGAGCAGTCGAAGCTGACAGTTTATTCCTACTGGGATGACATCTTGCTGGGTGAGATACTTGGAGGATGAAAACACCGCGAGCGAACGTGAATTCGGCGTCGGATCCCACTTTCCAACTGAGGAGGAACATCGCACAAGCCGGATGCAACTTGCACTAAAATTACGGGGATAATAATCAAAATCGTTGATGAGCCCAGAAACTCGAAATATAAATATTATGCTCACTCTCAGACTCTCACGAAACAGCTTATTGTGCAATTTAGGATAATCTAAAAGAGAAACAAACGCGTCAAAGGAACTCACGTTTATCACACATCTCTTTCGGGAATGGAGTACCCAGTAGCGTAGCTTCCTATTAGGCTGCAAGGCGGAGCCTATCCAAATATTTTATGAAAAGAAAAAAAAAGCTTTTTATTTTAAAAAACTTTATAATATATTTATTGATAATTTTCGAATGATTCGTCTGGCTTTGTAGGTTTGTCATCTTGTACTTCCCGCTCAATTGCGAACTTACGCGAGAGAGAATGAAGTCTCTGGCTTTTAGGAGCCTTCAACGCATGCGCAGAACGTGTGCCCGCAGACGCAGATATTCTGTTCATAAGGCCTGCTTGGTTCCCCCGAAGGCCCGTCTAAAAGGGCCTTTTAGCAATCCTGGAGATCAGTTGGGGCCCGCGGGCCCTTTCACGCAAAGACACTCACTCAATCACTGATATGATGCCCAGATGTGCAGGCTGACTAATCAGAAAATAAGACCTCAGTTGAGTTCTTGCAATACTGATGAACACACTGAAATATTGTGCTTATTCTGTATTATTGCGGGATGACCTTAAATATTATAGTGAAACGAGCCGGCTCAATAATTAAAGAAGATTTCACTTCTTTGTACCTGTCAGATGAGAAATTAAAGTTAGTTCATCTCGTTTAGTTCAGATCAATAGCTGATGAATAAACAAGTGTTATTGTTTACTGTAGGAAATATAGCTTTACCAGACGACTATCTCAAAGACAGTTAGTTACAATCCCCAACATACTTCAGTAATTTAAGTTATGAAGGGGAACTTGAAGTTAATACTAAAAGACCCACACCAAATCTTCCTTTAAAAAAGGCAGATGGGGAGTGTTAAATAATACGTTAATCTCTTTGGAGCCTACCCAGGAAAAATGATCACGCTACGCTACTGGGAGTACCTTGTGGTTGGCTACTCCGGCCATTCCAATGAGCCCTGTGCGACAACGCCGCATAAGGCACCCTTCCCACTCACGGTCAAGTAACTGACACCCGCACCGCATGCCAACTCACAACTATTCTCATTTTCCTCGCTTCATACCTTTCCTGACCTCTCCGGATCACTCTCGGAGAATTGCTTGCCCCTCCTGCCGCCAGCTCCCTCTCCTGCGTGCCCGACCCGTGTCACGCTCCCCCAGGGTCACGCTCCCCAATCTCCGGCGTAATTAATGCCGCCGCGAACGACGGCCGACAAATGCCTGGCGGCCGCCGAGCGGCGCCGCGCCGGGGCGCCCGCCCGCCCACCTCATTTGCATAGATCGGCCGCGATAAAGTCGTTATGGCTTCGGAAGAATTTTATTGGAAGGCGGGTTGGGGCGGAGCGGGGCAGGACAGGGGGCGGGGACGGGAAGGAGGGCGGGCGGGCGGGCGGGAGGGGAGGAGGACGAGGGCGGGGCCGGAGGAGGAGGGCGGCAGGGGCGTAGGGGGCGAGTGGGCGGGATCTGGCAGGGGCGGGCGGGGACGAGGGGGGCGTAAGAGAGTGGCGAGCTGGGCAGGGGCTAGCGAGGGTGGGGCCAGGAGGCGGGATGGGCGGGGGCGGGCGTTGCGAGCGTTGCGGGCGTTGCGGGCGTTGCGGGCGGGGGCGGGCGTTGCGGGCGGGGACGGGCCGGGCCGGGCGGGGACGCGCAGAGGCGGGGGCGGAAGGACTGTGGCGGGCGGAAGCGGAGGCGGTTTACGGCGGGGAGGGGCGGGGCGGAGGGGGGGCGGAGGGCGGGGCGGGGGGGGGCGGGGCGGTGAGGGGGAGCGGGGGCGGGCGGGAGGGGCGGCGGCGGGGGGCGGGCAGGGGCGGGCAGGGCGGGGGCGGGGTGAGGGCGGGCGGGCGAGGGCGGGGCTGGGGGAGCGGGCGGGGTGGGCGGGCGGGGCGGGCGTGCGGGGCGGCGGGGTGGGCGCGGGCGGGGTGGGCGGGGCGGGGCGGGCGTTCGGGCGTGCGGGCGTGCGGGCGGGCGTGCGTACGGGCGGGCGGGCGGTTCCTTGTGACAATCCGTCCTCCGCCGCGGTCGCAGGCCGCGGTCGCAGGGATTGGAGGAGAGCGGAGCGGAGCGCGAAGGGGTCCGAGGGCGAGCTACCCGCGGAAAGCCTTATATCACGCGCCACGACAGCTCCTCCGGGCGCCGCTATTCGTCATGATTAGAGGGGATTCTCGGAAAACAATACCTATATTGGGAACGCGACTCGATAATTTACCAGGCGTGACTGCCTGCCCAATTTGCTTTGGTTTGCTTGCGGAGGATATACCTTCTGGATTTATCGGTGATGCAGTAGCATCGTTCCCAAACGAAACATGTCTTTGTGATTTGAAAAAGAGTGTGAATAACGGTAAAAATTGAGTGCAGATTTAAATAATACCAGTACCCAAGCTATCAATGTACACTCGCTTTAGAATGTTACAAAAATACTAAAAAGAACAAAATAGCATGTTCCACTGATCAGATACGTAGGGATCTGGACAAAAACTAGAAGAAATAAATGCGTTAACGGCATTTAACTATTTCAAACTTTTCCAGCATGTGATGACAATGCGCAAAACGTTATGACGCAGATATTATAAAATATTTAGACTCGTCTCTTTAGTTGTCTCCTCCGAAAACCCCGTATACATCGAATGTTATAATTTTCAGAACATTAAACGAATTTCTATACTAAACGGCATTGTTCTAAAGTGAAAAGGAAAAAAATGACATTTCATTAAAATCCACCCCCTATACAAAACCATTCATTAATTGCATTCACTCTCACTGCACTACATGGCCACTTTTTCACGCCTTCACTCTCACTGCACCAGCTTAGCTGCGCCCCTGAGTAACAGTTACATTTGCTGACGATACACCACTTCTCCCTCCAGACAGGGATCCAGAAGAAGCATTTATATAGATCAGGCTGTTCCAACTCAGCTGCCCGCGGGCGGGCAGGCGGGCCCACGCGCCACCGCGGCACTGGCGAGAACCGGCGGGCACACACTGCTCCCAACACTCGCTGCCGGCGCCTGGCGAAAATAAGCTCTTGGGGCGCGACAATTCGTCTCTGATATCCGAAATAGGGTGCGGTTAGGTTGGGAAGCGGAGGGCACACCTAAGCTCATACTCAGGAAGAAACCTCAAGTTTAACGGGAAACGTAAAATTCGATTCAATTGAACAACAATATTTTATGAAATTAATTTTATACATATATCTCTTAAGAAGTGAAGCTATATATAGTGTCAGTCCTTGGACTGATGCGATGCATAGAACGTCTTCAATGTCTTGTCCTGAAGTTGGTTCTTTCCATTGTTCTTTAAATTCTTTTCATTGCAGAGAAAAGCTGCTCACAACAATATGTTGACCCAAACAAAGGTATAATATTTGCTGCATTTTATGAAGCGTAGGGAAGACTTCCACATGTAAATTCTGATATCATTGTGACAAAATAGTAGTAAAAATATCTGTCCTTTACAAGAAGCGAGGTCTGAAAATCTAATATCTCCAACAGTATCGGCGATGGCATGGTATCCGGTGAGACAGAAAAAGGGGTTGTGGCTTCCTCTGCCAGCCATCGCACTACTTATGTTGCTTCCACGAACAGCAAAGCGAAAGTGATAAGAGCTGCTCCACCTCCACAACCTCCTCCTGGGCTAGCCACGAATGCACGGGCGCTCGTGCCCGAGGCCAGATCGAACAATATAATCTAGATTACTTCAGAACATCTCAACTAACTACAAACGTGAGTAAAACTACTTGAATATGAGCAAAAGAATGCCAATCAAGCTACAACATGGTCTCTATGAGGAGAACATGTCCCCCGGAGCAATTAAACCGAACTAACCTACCACAAACAGATTCAGTGAGATATTTAGGTTTCCATCTTGATGTGAGACTCAGATGAAAACAACATTCTGAGTGAACAAAAATAACTCATTTAAATTACTAAAAGTATTGGTTGTTACGTAGAACTCAGTGATATCTTTAGAAAATAAATTACTCATTTACAAATCATTGCTAAAGCCTACTCCATACAGCTCTGAAGCACCAGTAGCAAGTCCAAATTTTTTAGTTTAACATTGCCAGTGCTTGTGTGTTCGAAGAGATATGATTCACAGACGTTTTAAAATGCCAACAGAAAATTATGAAATAAAAAACTGCTTTAAATAGTAAGTCGAAAGTTTGGAGCCGTTTTTGAGACAATATTTTCTTTAAAGAACCTATATTTCACGCAAAATTATGTAGGGAACCCTTATCTAAGAGACGGGAACGGGCGCGTTTATGCGTAATGTACAAGACATACAAAGGGGACTCAGCATGGGCAGACCTCAGTAAAAGATTACAGAAACCCGATTATAAAAGCAGAGGAGACCATCCCTGGAAAATACGATGTAGAAAGCAAAGAACTGATGTAGGCAAGTTCTCCTTTGTGAATCGTACTATAGTAGATTGGAACAAACTACCTGCAAAAGCACTAGAGACTCTTCTTTCTAATGTAGTGAAATTTAAAAATAAACTTAATTCTATGTAGGTCATTATTAATAATCATGGGATCTTTATCATTATTATTATTATTATTATTATTATTAGTTACATTATTATAATCGGTATTATTATTAATAATAAGAACAGGATTATTATGAATAATATGGTCATGTCCTTATACAGTTGAAGTGAAGTGTAGTGTGGTGGGGGCATGGGAGGGGAGGGGAGTGCAGTGTAGTGCAGCGCAGTGAAATGAAGTGAAAAAAAGAGGTTTTGATTCATACCGTAAATCACAAAATAAATTTACAATTCCCTTTTGAAGGTAACTATGCATTAGCGTTATCTTCTATGGCGATTTCAAGTCTAGATCCAGATGTAGTTGAGCTCTCGATTACACTAAGGAACAAAAATAATTTATATCATTCCAGGATGAGAAAGTAGGATATTTTGAAAGGAAAACGCATGGCACCGACAGACAGAATCTGTCACCCTACAGTTGGATACTTGTATACTTGCGATAAGTAAGGGGCTGAAATAATTCCTTTCGGTGACAATGCGCAGTGGGAAATATTAGGGTGCACGTGACTTGTTTTCAAAACATTCACTAAGGACTATTAAGACCACGGAGACCTACTCGTAATTGAGTGCGACTACCAGGCAAAAAACACTGCAATCATCCAATACAGGAAGTAAAAAAAAAAAAAAACACCAACCCTTAATTTTGTTGCCTTCTCATGAAAGTGGGATAGATGAACTGAACAAATATTTTATTTTTAAATAGATTTTATGGTTATTGTGTTCCATAAAACTTACGGGTGCAATTTAAATGTACAGTCGACTCCGGTTATAGTGAACTTTCGGGGACATAATTTTTTGTCCACTATATCCGAGGGTATCAAAATTAATTAGAATTTATCCATTATAATTGATTTTATTAATATAGAGATGCAGCAAAATACATTAATAGCACAAACTGAAAATTTCATTTTCTTTATTTGTCCTTAAAAAATCATCACCCGGAGCAGTGGCTCAGTGCATCAACTGATGTTACTGCAGCGCCTCTGACCGGGAGGTCCTAGGTTCGAGTCCTGACGGCGGCAGGATTTTCGACACTAGCATTTCAGCTAGGTCGAATTCAGTCGCAGTCTGGAGGAGAATTCTAGCGGCCGGTTGCCCTGATCAGTAGTTTTCCGTGGTTTCTCCGATCAACACCAGGCGAATGCCGGAGCGGTACCCTACCAAATGGGCCACGGATCGCGCGCGATCTGTCCTTCCTCTTCCTTGTCCTATCCTCTCCCCTTACATACACACTTACACTAACATGCACTACACTACCACATTCTGGGAGACCGGTCGGAACTTGACTGATACTGACTTTTTAGATCGTCCAGGGTCTTACATCAAACGTTTGAAGCCAAATGCAGTACCTACCTTCGGTATTTCCAGCGTATTTATCAGTGCACGCCAAAAATACCAAGATTGCGGACAGCTTTAAAAGAAAGTATTACGCCCACAGTGAACGAAAATCAGTTTTGTGATAACCTTGTACCGAAACCGTACACCGAAAGTGATGCCGACAAAGCGGTGCAAACGGAACATAATGAGTCAGAAACTGTAATACAATTAAGAAAGTAAGTCAAGATGTTACAACAGAAAGGAGAGAAGAGACAAAAGTTTATTTAAAGATATGTTGAAAGTTTGTGATAGAGGTTTTCTGATAGTGAAGCAGAAATATCAATTTAAAATTGGTAAGGCCCAGAAGTTAAATGAAATGAAAATTGCAAAGATCTGCAAAGCATAGATATTCGATTCACTAAAGCTATTTTCTCACCTTCACTATCATTCTCAAAAGCTAGATAGCAGGTTATCGTATAGTAAAATAAATTTTGAATTCATATTTTATTTTTAACAGCATTATTGAAGTATTTGATACCAATTATCTTTTAGAACAATTTGACATTGAACCATTGAACTCTAATTGAGCATCTGTGAACTGAACTAAGGATTTTTAAGAAAGAAGTGTGTTCAATCAGCAATCAAAATGCATTCTCCTCTCTAAATGACAAAGATAGGTCGCTGCATTTTGATTTGAGATGGTAATACCAGCGATACCAACAATCTATGTGTAATGGATCTGAGATGACCAACCAAACGTTAATGGAAATGTTGACCAGCATTTCAAGATATAATTGGCATACCACATTGGCTAAGGACAATATTTTGTATTATATAGCAGGGTATATTGTTAAGTCAGTAATAAAAAAATCATGTTCTGCTTGTGTAGAAGCGGTTACTGAAAACTTAGAAACTTCCCACTTTTTTCAATTTAGAAGTCTCTTTCATTTAAAAACAGGGTAGATTGATGTCAAATGATGTCTATAAAATTGTAAAAGAATGTGAAAATAATTTGATTATTCACACCAATGATTTTTCTAATGTAAAAGAGAAAAATCTTGTTGGGGAAATAATTTATAATATGAAAAAATTTGCTTGGGATAGTTCAGTTTTTAAGGATTTCATCTGCAGCATGATTGGTGAAAATGTTCACAGGGTAAACTTATTGTTCTTATTGTCAAAAGTATATTGCAATTAGACTGCATGCTTATGGTAGACGTCTACAACATTGATTCTTTTCAGAAATGAATAAAATAATTTCCACACATAATTTTGTTATTTTTGTACCCTAAATATCCCAATTTGTTCAAATTTGGAAGAAAATTTGGATTGTGAACACGTTATGTATAGAAGTAATTCATTCAAGAAATTTACGTGCTCAATAATATATTTAGCGATTGTGAAACTGACTTAGAAGAAATCTGCCCAAAAAGTTCCTATCAAAACTTTTATTAAGAAAATTATTAGAACATAAGAATTACTTTCATTTCTATTGTTCTCCTACTGCGCCTCAATTCCGCTCGCGCAGCTTTCTACTTTTCCCAATCACGGCGACCGCGCGCTCCAACGGCTTCACTCGTACCACAGCAGCGCACCGGGAATTAGGTTTGGTTTGGTTTTTGTTTTTTTCGTGTTTCCGGGCGCGTCAACTGCTTTGGTCATTAGTCCCGTTAGTTTGTGCATGTTTTTCTCGGAGATGGCGGTGATTTTCCGCTGGATGCGAGATCCAGCGCCGACCTGACGGTAAGTGGTTTCAACCAGGACTCTCCACCAGCGGGCACCGTCACGGGACAACTCAGCCCGACGGTCTCGATGAGTGAGGCAGTGGTGTGTGTAGGGGAGAATAGGACAAGAAGAGGAAGATATCGCGCGGTCCTGGCCCGTTTGTAGGTTCCAGTGTTGCGGCATTCAGTGTTGATCGGAGAACCGGAAATACCGATGAGAGCCGACGCTGAATTCTCCGGCGACGGAATTCGACCTAGCTAAGCTGCGTCATCGCTCAGCCGTCAGGACTCGAACCTGGACCTCCAGGTTGAAGCCGCAGTGCATCAGTTGATGCTGAGTATCCTACTACTGTGAATGGTGTATCCTTAGTATTATATATATATATATATATATATAATATATATATATATATATATATATATATATATATGATCCGAGTTCACTATAACCGGATTGTACTGTATTTGCATTAATAGAAAAATACGGTATGTAACGGTATAAAGATACGGTACATTAAAAAACTGTGACGTGATATGTTTTTTTGTGATAGTCGAAATCTACATATGAAATGGTATGGGGCATTCTACCTTTCTGGAGGCAAACTCGTGTTCCCTAGTGTTATTTCAGTTAAAGCTGAATTCAGAAAATAAGTAAATATTATAAAATTATCACAAAAAATACTGCAGGGAAGTAATAACTCAACTAAAACTATTTCAAGTAGCTGCACACGATATTGTATTTCAATTTACAAAAACAAATTGCCACTTCCACAGGGGGTATTGAAGGGAAATTATTTAAAAAATACAAGCCTACCTCGGCACGGAGTAGAGCAGAAGTTAAGCCAAGGAACAGACATTTTTTTGCTCCACTGGGGGTACTGTGGAGGGGAAATTGTTTAAAAAAATCGCACCCGAAGCGCTATCTCTGGCACGGAGTGGGAGCAGGGGTTTAAGCCCCAAGGAATCAGCACATTGTATTACAATTTACAAAAATAATTTGCCCTCTCCACAGGGTAAATAAATGCAGGGCACCCCTATGGAGGTGAAATTATTTTAAAAAATCTCAACATGAAGCGCTACTTGGGGGACCGAGTGGGAGCAAGGGTTTAAACCGTAAGACAGCAGCACATTGTATTACAATTTACGAAAATAAATTTCCACCTCCACAGGGGTACAGTGGAGGGGAAATTGTTAAAAAAAAAGAAAGAAAAGAAAATCTCAACCCGCAGCGCTACCTCAGGCACGGAGTGGGAGCAGGGCGGCTGGGGACCTTCTCACCGGCCGCGTGCGCCGCCTGCCTCCACCTCTGGCCCCTGGGGGGCGCCTGGGCGGCGGCGCGCGTGAGGGCGCATATGATGCGGGCGGCGCCACGGCGAGCGCGGCGCGGGGCGGGGCGGGGCGGAGCGGCCAAAAGCGCGGCCGCGCGGCGGAGTCGGGCGGAGGCGGCGGGCGCCGGAGGATCCCGGCGCGGCGCGGAGAACCGCAGTTTTACGCGCCCGTGACCTTCTCGGGTGGCGGCGCCGCGCCGGCCGTGCCGCCCCGCGCGGGGGCTCCCCCGCCGCCGCCCCGCGCCGCGCATTGTCTGCCGCCCGGCCCCCTCCGCCCCGGCGGCCGCCGAGCGCCTATTGTCACGTCGCGCGGTAATACGCGTATCACCATTAGCATTACGGACTTCGGCGCCGTTCACGTCAAACGTGCTCTCATCGCGTTCCTCGCACACATCGCGCGGCTTTTGTCTGGACATCCCCTCCACTCTCCCGTAAGCGTCCTCCCTCCCAGATGAGGACTCGGCCGGCTCGGATTCTCGTTTCCTCAGCTCCCACCGTCGAGAAACGTTTTCAAAGTCAACTGTCGACGCTATCAATGCCTAGGCGCTTTGAAGCCGGAGGATTCAATTTCCCAGATGATGATGGACCTAGGCAATTACACCTCTCTAGTGCCTATCGCTGTGTCCATACAATAATCCATCACACTGCTATTGTCGTGCACTATCATTACCCAGCCTCCTCTTCCATCCATTTCTCAAGGCCCATGTCCCAAACTGCAAGTTTTTAAATCATTCATCTACATCAGTAATGTCAAGATAGCTGCCACCGACAAACTTTGTAGAACGATCAACCTCCCCTCCACTCCACTGAAAGTGACTCTGGAAATTATAGGAGGAAATTACACGTTACCATTAAATTATTTATGTATTATACGATTTAATTTCCAACTCCTCGTTGAACAACCGTAGCAATGTAATGATATTGAAACGTCGCCTATTTTATTTATTTATTTACCCTTTGTACTGCAAGAATACCTGCTTAGGGTTATAGGAGGTTAGAACTCCTCTTCATATGCTATTTTGGCGTTCGTTTTCATTTACACCACTTTACATCTACACATCTATGATGCTTATTTATTCAATGAATTGAAGTGCTCTTTCCTTCACAGAACTCTAGTAAACTTATTGGTAAACGGAGTTTCGTATTGTAGAGCTACAGTGATTTTGATCGATGAGTTTGTTGAAATTTACATTCGTAATTTTAATCCTGCATAATCTTTTACTACTTACCTTCCTTTGTTCTCGAAATAGTCGTCATAAATGTCACTCGAACTTCCGAGGTTCGCGGATAAATTTACTTGTCTCGACAGTGTATCGGTGAGCTCACAATCTCTGCAGGTATTGCAAGTGATAAGCTCATGGCAAATCCCGGTGGCTCGAGGTATATTATTACGTTCCGCTAGACTACCTTGATCTCTCTGACCTAGACCAGGGCTGCTCAAGACGGTAGCCGTCTTGGCGAGTCCTGGCACAGTGTTTATCAGCGGGCAACCGGTTGGGCTTGCTGCGAATTGAATCATTCTGAAGACGGGAGACGGTATGTTTTTCTCGGGAGATGGCGGTGATCTTCCCCCGCTGGATGGCGAGATTCGGCGCCGACCTATCGTCAGCTAGTGGGGGTTCCCCCTAACCAGGACTCTCCCACCAGCGGCACCACCCCAGCCGGAACAAGCTCTCAGCTCCCGACCGGTCGGCTCAGGCGGTCGGTTCTAGTTTAGTGAAAGGTGGGCTGGCACGTGCGCATCTACATCAGGACACCGCGGACAGTCTGCCTAGAATTCATACATTTGAGCAGCTTCATCAGTATTGGGTTCGATGACCACTCTTTCGCATTTACGTTGCTTATACCAATTTACTGATTCGTCGGAGGCGCAGGTCGCAGGGAGAGCAACGAAGCAGGCGGAGACGAAGCTCGAAATTAGAGTCGCGATTGGCTTCTCATATTATCATGAAGTACATTTCAGCTATAAACCAGTTCGTAATAATTCTATCATTCAACCCTGATCATCAACCATTCAGTTAAATGCAACGACAAACCATCATTGATATCATCTGGGAAGGAAAAAGAAAGGTGTAATCCTCTTTACTCACCCATGCTTGGAACTCACTCTCATTTTCATTACAAATGCGGTTCATTTGAACGTCATAAACTATTAATATTATTGAAAAAAAATTTAGTGGCAGGCCATAGCATCAGACACTGAATAAAACGATTCGTTTGTGCGAGCTGCCAGGCAGAATTTTCGTATAAAACGATTATCACGCCATCCCCGCTCGTGGCGCTGTCTCACCGGAGCAGACTCTCCGCCCGCACCCTCTCCCGCTGCGCGCAGTGGCGGCGGCGAGGAATGCGGGCGGGCGGGCGGCGCCCCGCCCCCTCTCCGCGCGCCCGCGAGACGCGGCGCGGGCGCGGGCGCGGGCGGGCACGGCCCGAGATGATTTACGGCCGCGCCAGCCATTATCCGCGCGCCGGCGCCCTCCGCCCTCGCGATTACACCTCCGCCACCTCCGCCGCCCTCCCTCCCTGCCCGCCCGCCGCCCCCACCCCCGCGCCCGACGAGCCGCGCGACAATACAAATCGCGCGGGCCGCCGTCGCCGGACAAAGGGCGGGCGGCGCGGGGTGGCGCCTCGTCCGCGTGCGGCCGCGCGCCCGTTGCCCTCAGGATCTCCGGTTTCGTGCCGCGTGAAAGCGCATCTGCCGGGCGGGGTGGGGGCGGGGTGAGAATTCCTGCGGCCGCGCGTCCTCGCCCGCGCCCGCGCCGTGCCACCGCACAATGGGCGGCCAGGAAGTCGGTTATAGGGTCGACAACGGCGCCCGGGAGTTTATGTAGCGGGCTAGTAATAGACCGGGGGAGCGGGAGCGGGCGACGCGATGCAGTGGCCGGTGGAGAAGGACCGCCGGGGGTGGGGCAGGGAATGAAGGGGCGGCGCGGGGCGGCGGGGCGGCGGGGCGGCGGGGCGGCCGGGGCGGCGGGGCGGCGGGGCGGCGGGGCGGCAGGGGCGGCGGGGCGGCAGGGGCGCAGGGCGGCGGGGGCGGGCGGCGGCGGCGCAGGGGCAGCAGGGGCGGCAGGGGCAGGCGGGGGCGGCGGGGGCGGCAGGGGCGGCGGGGCGGCGGGGCGCAGGCGAGGGCGCCGGCGCGGCCACCAGAGCACATCGGCGTCCATGGCCACCGCCACTCAACGACGTGTAGACACCACACGCTGCTGTGGTAGGCAAAGTGTGTATTAGGCAAATGAACATCAGTGTCCTGGGTGGTTAATCCCGATCGATTCATGGGAAACAAAACAGGTTTGAGGCAAACTATCTTCGTCTTCTCCCCTTTCCCCTGCCCAGTATTCTACTGTTTCTCGTTCTTCATAAATAGGATACCTTCGTAATCATTTCTCCACGAAAATCGCTGCTCAATTCAGGTATACACCCTCCAACCGCAAAGGCCAAGATGCATACTTCTGATTTCATTTTCGGTCCTGTTGTCAATCCTCCGACTTCCAAGATTCCTGGCTCTCTTTGAAAGCACCGGGTGGAGGGGGGAACTCGCCGAAATTTCAAAAGTATTTATATTCTTACCTAAATGCATTAATCAAATTTATGATATTCATTTGATTTATTGATACATTTTCTGCTTTTGTATCAACGTAGATGATATACTCGTAGTATAACTTTAAAGACGAGACAGCAATCACTTGTGATACAACTCAAATTTTATTGCGAAAATCGATATCAAGCCGATTAAAGAAGTTGTGACATACCAATATAGGGACATGTTTATTACATAATATTTGTCGTAAATGGGCGAAATGGTTAGGGCAAATAATAAGCAATATGACGCCTTAGTAACGACGTCGTGGTTGTTGTCAGAAAAAACAAACATTCATCTGACCGGGAGGTGACGGCGTGAGTAGGAGGAAATATAAGAGATTTGTGGATTGGTTGAAAAAGCGTCGACTGATTATTAAAATGGAAGTTTGGGGCATTTTGTCGAAACAAGAGGGAAGGCCAGGCATTGTGGGTTTTAAAAGGGACGATAAAAAGGATTCTGTCGCATGTCGGGACGGTGAGCAGTTCGCTCGTGAATATATTAATTTGTGCATGTTAGGACTTGTAAAAATTTCGGGGGTCTACAGTACGTGTTCAGACTTTGAAATATTTTCGTGTGGTAGAGCAAGAATCGGACTTGAGGGACATATTCGGACTCTGAATATTTTCGTGGCAGAACCAAGTGAACTTGGATACTTTCTAAGATTGTGGAACGTGTCGAGTTCTGAATATTTTGCTGTGCATCAAAATAAGACTTGAAATTTTTCGCGAGTGAACTCTAATCATTCTTGAACTTATAAATGTATGCGGTTCACGAAAGATACCGGACTTTGCATATTTACTTGCTATAAACGGAAGATAGAACTGAGAAATTTTTAGCTGTGTAATCATAAAAGCACTGGATATTTATACGGAGAGAACGGGCATCAGACATAACATAGTGGAGCTAGAACAAATATTTTAGTAGTACGAAACGGTGAATCGGCAGTGTTCGTATTTAAAAAAGAGAAGAGGATTCGTGGTAATTGGACGGGACTTCGGAACCTCAAGAAAGAAGGGAAGGCGTTTCTTCGAGGTGGCATCGATTAAGAGCACGCGAAGACCAGAATCACCGTATAAGGTTCGAACCAGGTCATGACTAAAGAAAGTTTCTCATTATAAATTTTTACATTTAATTTGCTACATTTTAATAAGAAATAAACATTAAGTTTCTCTTTGAAAGAAAAATAAATGATTTTCATTGGCCAATTCAAGCTAATAAGTAGCTAGCGAAAATAATCTATGTTTTCAGATTCCTCGCCATTCTGTATAGATGGCAGATCGGGTAATCGGCTATTAATAGATAATAGCGATTATTTCTGACGTGACCCATCGACCCAGCTAGCGGGATAATATTTAGTTTTTATCAGAGTAATAATAGTTAAAATATTATCGTAACCTTTTTCCTGGCGCCCATGTTATTAGAAATTCGGAAACGGGTTACAACGAATCGCCCAATAATTGTAGCAAGTAGGGGTATGTTTCAAAGTATAAACGAAAGCACCAATAACAACAAAACAAGATATGCCAAAACTAATGGTGCTACGATATAACGTACTTCCTCGCATTAGTAACGTATACATAATATTATAATACCGCAATTTCTGTTCAAATTAACAAATCTAAGCCGTCATTTGTAAATCTCATTATCAATCGTAGGTCGTTAGGTGCAAAAACATTCTGGTAAAGCTAATACACGAACACAAATTTAGCTTCAAACGTAAGACTCTTTGCTGATGACTGTATCATCTATCGGGTTATCGAATCAGAGGAGGACGTGAATATTTTGCAGCGAGACACAGACAAATTACACTCCTGGGCAAAAACAAATGGCATGAAATAAACAGTTCAAAAGTAAAGCCATCACGTTTGGTAGGGTCAAGTTATGGTGAAACTGTGTACAAATTGAACAACAAAGTCATACCTACAGTCACATCTTGCAAATATTTAGGAATTCAATTAGATAGTAAATTGAGCTGGGAAAATCAGGTAAATTTCGTTGTGGGAAAAGCCTGGAGATCTCTACATTTCGTTATGCGGATCCTAAAGAAGAGTACAGTGAGAGGTAAAGAATTAGCATATATGTCACTAGTCCGACCCGTATTAGAATAGGCGCGGTATGTTGGGACCGTCAGAATATCGCAGCAAGGAAATCTAGTCAGCGCAGGCATCGAAATTTACTTTCAGAGGATCAAAAATGAGGTGCATGGAATCACTCGAAAGAGGCGGATTAAGCTGCGACTCTATGCTATGTACAAAGCATACGCAGGCTATCCTGCCTGGAATGAAATACACCGTCGTTTAGAAAAACCTACATACTTCGGTAGAGCGGACTACGTGCATAAAATTAAGACAAGAATGCAGAAAACGGATGTCGGGAAATTTTCATTTACAAACCGAACTATTAGAGACTGGAACAGTTTGCCTGCGACAATCTTAGAACCCTTTCCTCAAAGCGAGCAACTTTAAAAATAAATTAAATTTTCTAGTTAATTATATATTAGGTTATTGTATCAATGTTAATTTTCCACTGTTAGATTAGTAGTATTTCATACAAAGTAAGTTGTTTAATTGTTAGTATAAATATCAGTTGTAGTAGTATTGTTATTATTATCTTATATTATTATTTTATTATTATTCATGTAGTACAGTGCAGTGCAGTGCAGTGCAGTGCAGTGCAGTGCAGTGCAGTGCAGTGTTATGAAGTGAAGTGGAGGGAAGGGAATGCGAGAAGAAGAAGCGAGTGTGAAAGAAATGCGTCACAGTTAAGTGTTGTGCAGTGAAGTGAAGTGAAGTGAAGTGGAGTAAGGTTTGCGTGGTGATTTTAATGTACTATTTATATTATTATTATTATTATTATTATTATTATTATTATTATTATCCTTTTTTGTAACTTTTTGTTAATGAATGTAAGTTTAATGTATGTAAGGTCAAGATATTCTGCCACCAAGTTACTACACTTAATTGCAGAATTAACAATAAATCTCTCTCTCTCTCTATCAATCTCAAATTCCACAAACGGAAACTGCCATAACGTCGCCCAACAATGAGAAAGCATTCTTAAAATTCCAAACTGCCATGGGGCGGCGTTGCAATTGCCGTATTGCGAACTGATATCTTGTGAAAGACTTCAACAAAAGAAACGTGGAAAAGTTTCATTTGGAATTTCGAAGATTTGCAAAAAATAAGAGAAACTATTTACTTATCTTTACAAAAAGGCTGGTCCTTGTTAAACGATCTGATTTTAAAGAAAAAAATCATTAAGAACAAAAAGAAAGTAAAAAAATCAGTATCAAGAATATTGTAGTTTGGCAAGGTTAATTTTTTGCAATTTTCGAAAATATAGAGGTAATGAAAGGATGCGGCGATGAATTTCTATAAATTCCAGACAAATCAAACAAAAACAGCTAAGTTTTACACGAAGAAGAAACAAAGAGGTTCGCATGTCAGAAAAAGAAGAAGAATGTGGACATCAGAATAGAACTGAATGAGTAGTGTATTAGAGCTTCTAGAATTCACACTGGCTGGAAAAGAAAGCAAATGAAAGTGTCTCTTGCCAAGTTCGGGCGATTCGTCCTAATTTGAAAAGGTCGACAGAGTTAATTCTCGACTTTTGTAATTGGTACCTGTAAATAATAGTCAACATATCAACGTTCATTTGTACATTTATGCATTATTTGTACATTTATACATTTGTACATTTACAGCATAACTTATAATTTTTCAAACATACATACAGTAACAAATTTCAATTCAACGCCCAATTTTTCTTTTAAATTTCGTAGACATACATTACAAATAGTTTTATTTCCAGAGTTCGATTTTCAAATTCGAGTCAAAACTGACACTACCATCAATTGTTTTTGAAAATGCGTCTCTGACCGTAACTACCACATTCGTACCACGGGAATTCAAAGGTCATTATTCTTGGATAAAAATATGTGGAAGTACTCAGACAATAATAAAAGCATAAATCAAAGTCAATAATGTCCTTAAGGTTTGTGAAAATTGAGGTTGTGATAACTAATATTAAAAAACCCGATGGAATTGTTATAAAATCTGTTCTTCGAATTCAGATTAAAAAACAGAGACAATCAGGGATTGAATATATTTACCAAAATAAACATGTTTTATTACGTAAGTCGATGGAGCCCCTTTCAAAGTTGTTAAGGGGCACGGCTCCCCTGCCCCTCTCCCCCGTGCGAACTGCCAACAGTGGCGGCGGCGATGGTGTAGCGGTTAGCGTATCGGACTGCTATACCCAAGTTTGCGGGTTCAAACTCGATCGAAACTGTGGATTTTTAAGGGCGAAAAAATCCTTCCTTCGGAGGGGAAGTAAAGCCGGCTGTCCCATGTTAGTACATTTACGGCATGTAAAAGATCCTCAACCCTAAATTAGGCTTCTGAGCTAAATTCAAATCGTCGCCCAAGTAATACCTCCTTTCTCCCATGATTGGTGAAAGGAGTGTAACGAAATTTGCGTGGCCAAACGGAAGAGCAGGCCTGATGGCCTGAGTCTCGCCACGTAAAATAAGGCTAATTCAATTCAACAGTATAGTTGACTTAACTATATTCGGTCCTGACGGCCCGGTGGATATTATCCAACTAGTCGTTTTCCTCTAAGCCGCGTGAAAACCGTCCTGCTCGAAGAGCTGCCGCGGAGCGGGGAGCAGCCGGGTGGCCGGGGCTGCGGGAGCGCCGGTAGCGGAGGTGTCGGTGGGAGGCGGGTGGTGGGCGGGGCGCGTCGGTGAGCAGCCAGCACGTAGCGCCTACAGCCGCTCAAATTGCCGGCAATTGTCGCCCGCCTCCGCCCGCGCCTCCGCTGCCGTACAGCACAAACACGCGCCGAGGAGGATACAATTTCCCGACACAAAAGAAGCACTTCGCCTCTACGACTAGCTCCCCGCCCGCCACATACTTCAGGGATGCTTGCGTTTCGATGGAGGAGCCTTCTACAGTTTCTCTCCGGCGCCGTCAACACACCTTGGTGTACACAACGCGAGTACGACCTCGGCCATCAATGCAGCTGCGTGTACGGCTGCCTTGGCCTGTTGTGTTGGCGCTACCGGCGGCACGTGTATTTGCTTTTTTCTTTCGGTTCATATGTCCATTAGGCGCTGTTCCACCCGACTCGTGCAAGTTCTGTGTCTGAGAACTCCGAGCTTGTGTCTATCAATTTCGATGAACTTGGAAAGAACGAAGAGCAGTCGCTTTTCTGCATCGACTGGAACTCCTTTTGAGGCTTCGTGTTTTCAGCGCTTCCAACCATCGACTTTGAAATGTTATTGTCAGATTCTTCTGAAAAATCGAACCTGCCTCATCCCTCAATTCACTTAATTCTCAATGATGACATAACTGGGCATCGCACAATAGAAAATTAAAATGAATTTCGTTCAAGCTACCTGATATATGTTGGAATAGCCATTTGAGTGCATCGTGAAAGAAATTGAAGAGAAGCAAGACTAATATGAGCAAATCCGTTTTTCGACGTTAAATTGTCTACCGACACGTAACTGTGTACATTTACCAGTCTATTACATGTATAAAAGAAATTAAAATAATAAACGTTATTGTAATTCATGAAATTTGAGAGTATGGAAAAATCAGGCTTTTTTTTTAAATTCATTATTTAAGGTCGCATTAACATCTAGGTCATCAGCGACCACTATTGGTGTTAACGGTATGGTACTATGAAGATGAAACCATATGGTGAAGATGATAAGGGGTGAAAGGACGAACACAAATACAACAATGTCCGAGGCGGGACTGAACCGACGAGATCACTACACACTCGCTTAGCGATCTCGCCACGCTCGAGAATAAGCTACAACTAGGTCTTGCACTACAGGGCGAAAAAAGTTTGCTTTATTGCTAAGAATGTTCTTCCGGTACACTGGGCCGACATTGAAAGGTTGTCGGCTTGTAAATTGCCTAAATTCTGTTCTTCCGGTTTAAAGGTACTTTTGGAAAGTGTCAGGAGGGCAGATGCTTCACTTCTTGAGTTATTTCTATATTCTGACTCGTCCAGCGGACCGTGTGCACGGATTGAGGCATCTCCATCGCGCGTGCGCAGGAGGCGCGCTCAATACTCATCCGCTAGACGAGCCGGACAGTTTATGGCCCTCATTAAACTTCCTCCCTTGTCATCCTGAGATGTGGACGCTAAGAATAGCGCAAGAGAAACATGTAACCCTTCCCGCAGTAGGTCGTGTATCTACTTAACGGAGGGGTTAGAGAGTAAACTGTTTACATGGCTGACTCAGCCAGCACAGATTTGTGGTTGGGTGGTCGCTTAATGCTATCAAATTCCCTTCTAATAAATCCCATTCATGATGTTAAAAGTACACAGATTATTAACGTTCATTTAGTAAAGTACTTGTTCGAAGTGTTTAACCGTTGAAGCGTTGTCACAAACGTCAACACAACTACTGAACTGTGAACTATTTTGTGTGTTCCACATTGGACATCGCTTAACATGAAGCAAGAAAGCTAAGAAAAAAAGTTCTGTTAGAAAATAATTCCGACTAATTTAGACAAAGGACAATTGAAATGAGTAATTGAAAAAAAAATCAATTACATCATAGGAGCACAAAGTGCTTGACCCTGTTGACTCTATTTGAAAGCAGATCATGCAGCGTAGGCCAACAAGCAAAGCTCTTTCGAATGCGGTATGTGACCTATTTTAAGTTGTTTGTCTGATCTAAATAAATGGATATTAGACTTTATATTGTAATATACCCAAACTCTATATGTTATTTTATTTACATTAAATTAGGGATACACATAAGAGATTGTAAAAATTTAGTTTATTAATTTATGACTGCTATTGAAAGCTAGTTTGGTATTGTTTTCATTATAGATCATTTGCTTGTCAAGCATTACCCACAGTCTTAACAAGCCAGTTCAGACACTAGATGAAATAACATTTATTCTTCGCGAGTAAAAAAATGTCTGAATGATACTCTGTAAAGACAATATATACATAAACGTCTCCTACTGATAATAGTATCAGTTTATGGGGATCAGTAGGGGCTATCTTGTTCCAAAAGTAATGAGAGAAGATAAAGATAAATAAGATAAGATAATTTATTTAAATTGCAATTGGGTGTAATGCGGTGGCAGTTAATTACATAAATAAGATATTAAATGTCATGCAAATAACATAATGGTAATAATAATATTAATATTATTATTATTATTATCATTATTATTGATAGTAATAATAATATAAAAATGGGTGATTCTTAAAAACATGAAAATACAAGAAAAAGGAAAGAAACGCCTATCATCTAAAGCAGCACTGAGTGTTTATACGATGAAGACCGCAGCACTGTCCTTCACTTCACTACAACACTAAAAACATTTCCTTCATTATTTCTCTGCTCTACACTGCACGACACCTCCCTTCACTGTATAACTTCATATTGTTAGTTAACTACCTCCTAAACTTATAAATATCCTACATTAATTTCCTAAACTGAGAGAACGGGAAAGATGCTTGGAGATCCGCCATAGCTGTCGAGGGGATTGAATGGTTCGCCTGCGACTTGCGTTGAGGTGAGTGCGCGAAGTGAAGCCCAAGGAGCGAACGCAGCATTTGGATGCGCGCGGCGAAGCGCGACGAGCGCTCAACGGCGTAAGCACCGGAACGACGCGGCGCCAGCCATCTGCCTCGACCCTACTCTTCTCGAAACCCATGAACACTACTGCCGCTCCTAATACAGTTTTTCGCTTTCTCGCTACAGACTACACAGAAAGTTAGGGAATGCTGTGCGAAAAAGCGGCGAATTTTCAGCAGGAACAGTCTTATCACAGGGCCCTGGTAAACAAAAAGTGGATAGTTGCTTAGTTGAAAAAAAAATTCTCTAACACGTGGTGTAGCCAGAATCCATGTTTTGTGGGTTCTTGATTCCGGAAAAATCAATTGCCGGCAAAATGTCTGTCCGTCGGCCCGTCGGCCCGTCGGTCCGCTCGTCTCTCCGGCTAACCGGTCAGCCGGCCTCCGTCCGTCCGTCCGTCCGTCCGTCCGTCCGTCCGTCCGTCCGTCCGTCCGTGATCAACGCGACGTCCGTCCGTCCGTCCGTCCGTCCGTGATCAACGCGACGGCTAAACCGTCTAGATGACTTACTCCAAAACTGGTATTCCCCAATCGATCTGGCTGATGTCACGAACCCTTGAATTTGAAACCGATATTCAATTTTGGATGGTAGGTATTTTAAATGAAACCCCTGGGGCATTTTTAAAATTTTCAAAAGAATCGCTCCGTCGTTTTTAATGATTTTTTTGGTTGAACGGTGTGAAAGACATTTAAGGGAATGATGCAGATCTCACGTTCGCTGAAAACCCTAATTTTCTGAAATTTGCAAAAGTTCAAAATTTTTTAGAAGTCATCCTACAACTAAAATGTTAAAGATAGAGATTTTTTCCTTTAATCAAATCTGTTCCTTAAATATCGATTTTCAAATAAAGTCATATACAATTTTTCGAAATTTTGAGCACTTTTCGCGTAATTTCGTGTGAAAATACGGTTGAGAAAGAAAGGCTGGTTTAGTGTTAGTAAACAATTTGCGTCGATGAAATACTTGAATGTAAGTTGAACGGAATGTGATGTGAGAAATATTTATTCACAAAACTAGTATCGAAAGTGTGTTTTAGGCATATGATTGAAGGGTAAATGATAACGATCGTAAGTTGTAACTAAGTCCGGCATTTTGAAATGAGTACAGCAAATACACTTTCTTGCGAGCGGTGTATATTTTTTTATATTTTACTCTTTGGATCATTATCAATAAGCCAAACGGCATCCACCTATATTCATGATTCCCATTGTTTTCTTGGCAGTACCCAGTTGTTTCATATGACCTGACTTCTTTACGGTATCTATACGATAGAATATTTTAAGAAAATATTTTATTAAATATGCTTGATTAATAAGATCCATTAGAAAAAGCTAACATACGTGTACCAAGAGTGTAAAAATCAAAATTACTTAATAGTTGACCAAAAGTTCCGTCTTCTTCAGAATCGATTTTGAATATTATTTTCCGAGATAAACTAGTCATCATCATATTCACCGTTTTCTTTTTATTCCTTTTCTTCCGATGGCCGTTTCATAAACTTATGCAAGTTATAAGAGAGAGGGATATGCAAATATTTATGGATATAGAACAAAAAAATACTATCTCAGTTCAGTTAGCATTTTCTGTTCCTCTAGTAGTAGTATTTATTTCTTCTTCCCAACCATTAGAACTGGGACGACTACCTATGGTGTAATGGTTTAAACATTCAAAACTTTTCACGACCGCATTATTTGAATGGAAGAATGGACCAGAAACCGTTTTTAAAAAAGATATGAAATATTGAAAATTTCATTTTCACGTTTCCATTTATTTTTCCGAAGTTTTTAATTTTCCAAAGTTTGAATAAAACTTGGAACCGATTTTGAGAAAGTATAATTTTTAATAACTTTTAGTATTCCCCATATTTCACTCAAAATTATCCAAATACTATTACAATTTTCAAAAAATTGTTCAGGAGATTTATTAAAGAACTAATTGTGGTCAAAAAGTTCTCATTTGAATAAAAAAATCGCCATCTTCAATATTGTAAGGTTAGATGCCGAAATTTATTTTTCTAATTTTCGAAAATTAAGGGTTGAAGTGAAAATAGGAAATACGCCATCTTTATAAGGGTAGTTTGTTGTATTCTTTCAAGAAATTAAAAAATAGGAGAAATTTTGGAAAAAAAAATTGAACTGTCCCAGGGGCTTCGTGTAAAGTATTCCCCAAAATTTAAGAATACTGATCAAAATCGCTTCCAGTCGTGCCAGAACCATTGGGGAATAATCATTTTTGGAAAAATCCTACCAACAGTGCACTAGTGCTGCTCACAGAAGGACAGAAAACGGACAGATAATAGACACTGACAGACAGACGCGTAGATAGACGTAGGGATAGACGATCGGACGTTTTGAAGAAGAAAAAAAGTTTGTTTTTCGGTATCAGGGGACCACAAAACGTTTATTTCCATTTATACCGCGAAATCGATTTTCTGCAGTATTTCATAGCTTTTTCTATACTGCGTTTATTTCTTCTTATATACGTAAGTATACGAGAAAGTGTATAAAGAGAAAAGGTTTTCGCCCTTCAGGTTGCTAGAAAACTTCCATTCAGGAACGTAATACATAAAAGACGTGTAAAAAGCTTGAAAACGTACAAAACAATGTGTAAACCCACAAAAATACGTGCAAGAATAACATTATACCCCTTATTGGTCAGAAGGCATTTGAAGGAATTCCGAAAACCGAGTTTCCATTGCACGCGTGCTACATCGCCATTGACGATTTCGTCAGTCAAACCCGCGCGGCGACGAGGACAATACATCCTCCAAGGGAGAGCCTGGCGGATTGCCGTGTGCAGGGCCAGCCGAGCGAGCTCCTTCGCGCCGCAGAATGAGTGCTCCAGAGCGATGCCGGGCCGCTTCGTGGGGGACAAAGGGCGGCGCGGGGAGGGCAGCTGGACGGCGGAGGTGCTAATGCGTAATGGGACCGGGCGGGCGGAGTGGGCCGCCGGAAGGCGGGGGAGTGGGAGGGGAGGCGCGGCCGGTTGGCGCCGCCGAGGCGGACGCTTGTTGCTTTGGTCAACAGCGCGGCGCGTGGGCGGCGGCGGTGGCGGCGGCGGCGGCGGCGCGCCCGTGTGAACGGCTGGGGTCGGTGGGCGCGAGGTGCGAGAAGGGCGGCGCCGCCCGGACGCCTGCCGCCCCCGCCGCCGCCCAAAAAGACGTCGGCGAGCAGAAGCGCATTCAAGCGTTGGTTTTCTTGGAAAAGCCCCCCGCGCTGCGCTCCGAGGTGAGGCGCGACGCCGCCCCGCCGCCGCCGCTGGCGCGCTTTTGCGGGGCGGAGGGCGAGGCGCGTGAATGAGGCGACAATCCGCTGCGCGAGTGCCCGAGCAGACACCGCCGCCTCCGCTCCCGCCCCCGGCGTTCAGCCGCTTCCTGCCGCGCCTCCTCGCCGCCCGAAGAGACCGCTGGCTAATTGAAGGAATGCCCAGCAATACCTCTTTATGGACTTGTAAGTGCAATGTGGCATCAATTCCATAACATGACCTTCGAAATAATCCTTCTACGGTTCATAAGAATAGGCTATTTTAATCTTCTAACAAGACACAGGAAAATCCATAAAATTCATATAATACAACTATGAATACAGTCTTTTTTTTCGCACTTTACAACTTCAACGACTGTATGTTATAGTGAAATAACGGTATAGGCTTTAGGACGAACTCCTAGTCGCCTTCGGAGGTAATTTTTTTCCACTTGTTTATAAAACTTTATTTTTTTAAAAGAATTAATTTGTCATTCAACTGAAAATTGAAAGTAAAGCAGATAACAAGACTCCGAAATATATATTTTTTTATTTTGTCATAAACTGCTTACGCTATGTAGAAAAAGTATTGCAATGTTCCGAAAAAAATACTATTTTTGAACAGAAAAATTTTTAATACCAACCTGTGTGTAGTAAAAAATGTTGTAAAATAATACATTGTGTGGTCAGAGTCCGTGTTTCCTGGGTCGTTGATACCGGAAAATCGATTGAAGGGAATACGCCTATCTGTTGGTCAATGCTAGCGCGTAAACCATTCAGATGAGTTTCTTAAAATTGATATTCCTAGATCGATGTGAACGATCTCCATCCATACTCTGAGAGTTGGAAACGTATGTTTTTTTCTGAGCGTAAAGCCTGAATATTTTCCAAATACAAAATTTCGAAGTTCTTAAAAATAGCTTCAATTTTTAATTAAACTTTGTTCACAGCCAGCGTAAAGAACTCTTAAAAAATGGCGCAGATGTAATTTTCGTTAAAATACTTGTTTTTTTAAAATAAAAAATCATAACATTTTCGGCGTTTTCAACTACCGTACATGATCGTACCGATTTTGGACCTCGTACATGATCGGACCGTTTTTGAAGCTCGTTTTGATGAATTCCTGGAGCTGCATGTCCATCTTTGACTATTGGTTGACGATAACAAAGTGTACAATTTTAATGAGAAATCTATGTCAATAATTGATATGAGTTTCTTGTTTGTTTAAGCTCATTTAATTCCTTAGGAATCCACGTTGGAAGCAGCAACTCACCATTACCGCTGCTTCTCGCTCCACCCCTCGATTGTGGCAATGAAGTTTAGGCAAGTTGGGCGCACAAAGGTAGGAGGGAGTGGTAGCAGCGAATTTCTTCCGGCCGTCTGCTCCCCCTCCGTATTCGGCATTTGACTTACATTTCCTCTGGTATTCTTTTCCTTTCTGTAATTCTGTCTCAGTTCTTTTTTGGATGCATTTGTGTTTTAGGGAAGTTGCGGAGGCTCTTCACTGCTGGACCCCGGTGCAACCGCTCCGTCCGTTCCGTACTTATCCGGCCTTGCCTCATAAACCGGTACATACATGAAGATTCTGGGATTTTTCCTGAATCGGAATAGTCCTGCATCCGCATAGTCCTACATCGGCATAAACCGAGGTGTTCATTTAGCCTGCCCAACATTACTAGAGAACCAAAGACCTTGTACTGCATCGGACAATCCGCCGTGCTTATCCGGGCCTGCCTCATCAACATATACATAGATGAAGATTCGAGAATCTAGTCCTCCATCAGCATAATCCTCCGCGAGTAACGCAAGCGTCTCGTGTAATAATCAAATGGGTTCTATTGAAGCAGAGAATGAGGTTGGGATTGAGAATAAGCGTGGTTCTCGCTCTGGCCGCCCAGTCGCTTGCTCATCGTGTCCCGCCCGTCCGCCCGCGCAGCGTGTCTGCGTGCGCCCTGGCTCGGTCACGAAGGCAGATCCGCTGATAAGCGCCCGCGCCCGCGCCCGCGCCCCGCCATTCACCCACTGCTTTCGCCCTCTCGCCCCCGCGCCTTGCCGTGTCGCCCGCCGCCCGCTGAGCCGCGCCGGCGCCCGCGCCCGCTTCGGCGCGGCCGCGCCGCGCCACAACGCGCGCCTTCCCAGAACGCGCCACTTCGTTACGGCGGGCGGGCGCGGGCGTGGGGACGGGAGCGAGGTGGGTGGGCGGGCGGAGACGGGAGAGGGCGGGGTGGGGCGGGAACGCGGGCGGGCGAAGGGCGGCGAAGGGCGGGCGAGGCGCAGGGCGGCGGGGCGGGCGAGGCTGGGCGGCGGGCGGGGGCGGGCGGCGGAGGTGGGCGGTGTTGGATGGGCGGGTGGTCGGTGGGTGGTGTGGGCGGGCGGTTGGGCGGGTGGTTGGAGACGGGTGGTTGGGACGGGCGGGTGGTTGGCGGGGTGGGTTGGACGGACGGGCGGGCGGGCGGGCGGGCGGGCGGGCGTTGGACGGGCGGGCGGTTGGTTCGGGCGGGCGCGGCGGGGCGGGCGGGCGGGTGTCGGGCGGGCGGGCGGGCGGCGGGCGGGCGGGCGGGCGGGCGGGCGGGCGGGCGGGCGGGCGGGAGTGTGGGTGGGTGAGTGAGCGCTCGGTCCGGTAATGACGGGGGCGAGGGAAATGAAGCTGTAGGGCGGGGACCGCCAAGGGAGGGATAGGAGACGAGGAGGGGCGGAGATGTTGGAGGCGCGGGAGGGGACGGAGGAGTGGGGGCGTATCGTTCCTCTGATCGCCCGTCGCCAGCCACCCATTCACGCCGGCCGGCGCCGCACCTCTCATCCCTCTCAGGGCGGAGCGGGTTGAGGAGGATGTGATCCACGGTCGAGTTGCTATTCTTGGAGCTCCACGAATCAGATCATTCACCTCTCCTCTGCTGCTTATTTACATGAGCAATTTGCATTTGGTTATATTATTACCGATCTGCAAAGATCTACGGCAGAGGCAGTCAACTATTGATGATGAGAATTTGAAAATGCTAGAACCTCAATTTTTTAATCCACAATTTTGATAAAACGGATTATCATTTTGTACACTCCATTGCATCAGTTCCAGGTCGTAAATGAATGCTATAGTTAGAGTAAAACATCTTCATAGCAATAGTATTCTACTAGTAGACCAATGTGCCGATGCTGGGAAGTTTTCATTTCCTACGTTCTGTACAGTGGTGCCAGTTGAGTCGCCACGTGTCCGGCCCACTTTCCATACGCCCCCTGAGAGCAGGGGAGGGGCGAGGCGGCGAGTGGGCGCGTGTTTGCAAACAGCGCGGGCGGCGCCGTGCCGTGGGCTCTGGCGCCACCGCCGCCGCCGCTGCGTCTTCGCCCGCTCCTCGCCGCGGCGCTCTGGCCGGGGGGAAGGGGCCCCCACGGTGAGGGGGGGGGAGGGGGTTCAGTGGGGGGGGGAGGAGGGGAGGTGGGGGGAGGGAGGTGGAATGGAGAGGTGAGGAAGTGTGGACTGGGGAGGAGAGGGATGGAGGAGAGGACTGAGGCGGAGGGGAGGATTGGGATGAGAGGGTGGTGTGAGTTGGAGCGGGGAGGGGTGGATATGGAGAGAAAGAAGTGGAATGTAGGGGTTGGAGGAGGGATTGGGGGAGTGGATGGAATTCGGGGAGTGAGATGCAGTGCGGAGGGGGGATTGAGTGGGGAGGGTGGGATTTAGCGGGAACAAATGATAGAGTTATTAATTGATTAATTTATTCGAGATTGATTGAGGTTTATTGATTGGTTCGTGAATCCCGGCATTTCAACTGCTAAGGTCATTAAGTATAGTATATACATTTATCGTGGGAGGTGGCGGTGATCTTCCCTCGCTAGATGGTGAGATCCGGCGCCGATCTACGTCAGTTCGTGGGGATTTTCCCTAACCAGGTATATCCCACCAGTGTGCCACCGCCCCAGCCGGGATAAGCTCTAAGCTCGCTACTGGTCTCCGGACAAGCAGTGTATGTGTAAGGGGTAAGGATAGGACAGAGAAGAACGAACCTTCGCGCCGTCCGTGGCCCGATTGTTCAGGTACTTCTCCAGCATTCGCGTGGTGTTGATCGGAGCAACCATGGAAAACTACCGATCAGAGCAGCCGGCCGCTAGAATTCTCCTCCAAACAGCGGCTGAACATGACGAAGCTGACAAGCTAGTGTCGATAATCCTGCCACCGTCGGGATTCGAACCTAGGACCTCCCGGTCCGAGGCTCTGCAGTAACATCAGTTGACGTCCTAGGCTGCCCTTGCCTGTGGGAAGGGGTAGCACGAATGGAGTGAAGTGAATGTAGCAGAACGGTCCTCATTTTAATTTGAGAGGGGTGGAACGATCGAGGTGGCGAGGGCGCATGCGGAGCGGGAGACAAGTTCGTCGTGAGAGAAGAAACCCACAATTCCCACATAGTTGTGATAGAACGTGTTGCATCGCAGAGAGGGAGCATGGCAGATTAGAGGGGCGTGGAGTGGTGTGATGGGTGGGGACCAGCCGAGTGCGGTGGCGGGGTGAGGTACGGGACGAGGCGAGTAATACCATGGCCAGTAAAGAGTTGGGGTCATGCATACAGAGTGTGGCGCACATTGCAAAACATGTTATACTTGCAGCTTACATAACATGGCAACTTCACTCTACTCAATACAGATAATACAATGGAGTGGTATCCATAACACACAATTTTGTCTGCATGGCTACCACGAAATTACTCAGTTTACAACACAACACTACTGTGCATGGGTGCATACGACTGCGAAGTCATAAGAATAAACTAAATGCGCCTCGTACAAAATTCGTTTGAAAGAAACTGTAAACTTTTAAATTTGTCTCAAACCTAGCTTTACAGAGGTTTAGAAAGGAATTGTTCAGCACTAAATCAATTCTCTTCACATTAAGAAGTAAATTACATTATACTAGCAAACTGTGCGAGAACTCTCGCACATTAAACCTCACCATATTCCCTATTTTACCATATATCATTCTCATCAAGACCCCTTCTTATCCTCCGTCACTTGTTCAATGTGTCTCCTTGTAATTGATACAATACACCCTTGTCATTACTATTACCCGTGTAATTCAATCGCGTAGAATATCAAGTAATTAGTTTAATTTCCCATACAGTTGCAGATTCTACAGGCTCAGAACATTTGGGGTAGAATCGAGAAGCGTCGCAACAGCAAAAATGTAACAGAATGTTCAACAAGATCTTTTCCTACAGACTACTGCTATGCGGAACATTCCTTTGAGACTTTGAGGCTCAAAATTTTAGCTTTTAAGGCTCGAAAACGCTTAGTTTAAGAGTTATTTAACGATATATGCGACCGAGTTTTGCGGGTTGCATTTGACATGAATATTTAGATGCGTTTTCTAAACAAATTCTTCATATTTTTAAAATCAAAGTACAATTCGTCACGTTTTCAAGATATTTTGTTTCTTTAAAGACATCAGTTATAAAGATTGGTTGCGAGTGAGAGGCGTAAAAGGTATGTATACTGCTGAAATAATACAGGAGATGATTCTTTTAAATGCTTTGAACAATTATTATCATTTTAACAATTATTCTTTCTTATCTATTTTAAAATTATTTCTACAAGTCTGTAACAATACAACAATGTAGTATTTGCAGTATTGAAATAATATCTGAGCTGCAATCTGAATAGATAATACTTAAAGCTCATTGAATTTCTAAAAAAAGTCAATTAATCTTCCGCCGTAAAAAGAAATATTCAAAATGCCAGTAAAAATGAAATTATTCGGTTCATTCTCGACAACAAGATTAAATTAAAATAGAAATTAGAAATCCACACTTTCATCATTTACCAATGTTGCGTTGACGAATTATTTTCTAATCAAATGATTGTTCACAATAAGAAATAAAGGCACTAGATAAAATAGCTAGGTAGAAATTAATGAAAAATATAGTATGTCAGAAAATAATTTAAAAGTATTTGAATACATCAAAATGACGCTGGTAATATGACCAAATTTACATAATGTCAACGTAACCAGAAATTTCCTTATACAGCCGCTATACACAAAATAAGAAAATGTAAACGCTATTTACACACAAAATAAGTAACACTGTTCACTTTGTGACTGTCAAATTTAAATTGTTTACTTTGATTTCACTACTTACATCTAATTAGCTAGCACTTCATCTAACTACTTTCCGAATTTGCACTTATGAAGTTGGTGAGACATTTAATAATCTAGTATTCATTCATTGTGTTGGATTTGGACATGGTCTTCCACTTTTGACGATTCTTCGCCGAGGCAGACCATTGGTTGCCAAAACGCATTTTCAATCCGTCCGACCACCTCTTCTTTTGCCTGCCGACGTTTCTCTTTCCAAGTCTCGGCTCCCAAGCGGTAATTCGATACATCCAGCGGATTTACAGATGCTAACAGCTGTTTCAACGTCATGAATTTGTGCTGCCTTTATTATGCCTTCATTTCGTATTCTACTTGCAAAGGTAAAGCTTAAAATTTTTCTTTCCATTTTTCGGAGGCACACATTAATGGCATTTGTTTCTTTAAGTGTGAGTGTCCATATGTGTGAACTGTATGTGAGCACCCGAAGTACAAAAGTATGTATGGTTTCTCTCTTTATTCCCAAGCTGTAGGATTTGTTGAAAATAACGCATTTTAATCCCCAAAATGTTGACCACGATGCGGGAATTCGTCTGGTTTATTATTTTCTGTGGGTGTTATTACTGAAAGATAATAATAGTTCCAGATATGCTTATTCCTCCACATATTCAATTTTTTTCTGCACCGACAGAAATTTTATATTTTGTGCTATTTGCCATGACCTTTGGTTTTATGAGATTTATTTATTGACTTACTTCATCGCTGGGAATCAGAAGTTCAGAAAGACTTGCTTGTAGTTCTCTTGATGAATTAGCAATTAAAACAATGCAACCGCAAACATAAGTTTAGATAATTTGTTCATCAATCTAATTCAAATTTAGCACTTTTTCGTAAATCTTGTAATAAACAGATAAATAATTAGAGAAATGGGATATATTGCTTTACTCCATTTCTCAAAAGATTCTCGAATTCAAGATCCATTTTAATTTGTGATTGGCCTGATAAATATATTTTCCCTAGTAATAACATGTATTATTTCTTATGTAATTTGTATTATTGTAATATACTTCGATTTTTTAACGTGGGGCTACACTAAATCAGCTTTTGATGGTGTTATCCGATCGGGAGCTAAAACGTCACCACAGTGACGACACCATGATGACGTTCAAGCTCTCGATTGGATGATACCGATTGGAGTTCATTTACGTCGAGCGCCACATTAAAAAATGGACGTATAATATGCATTAATGTAATAATACTACTAATTAATTCTCGTATACATACGTATATACGGAGTAATATACGTAGTATAGAGAAAGTTACGTAATGCCGCGGAAAATCAATTTCGAAATTTCAACAGAAATACATGTTTTGGGGTCCCCTGATACCGCAAAAGCAGATTTTTTCGAAACGTCCGTACGCCCGGCTGTGAACGCTACTATCGCTTGAACCATGCGTAGGATTTTTTCACAACTGAAGAAACCCCTGTCCATCTGGCTCTAGCTGGAGCTCTGAAATATTGAAAAAAAATCTTCAAAAACTGGAGATACTTCACATAAAGTCCCCAGGACATTTTCAAAATTTTATCAATAACTGCCCAAAAATTTTAACAAAATTTCCTGTAAGAAATGAGTAAAATACAGTTATAAAAGTGGTGTAGATCGATTTGCCGGTTTTTTCGAAAACTGCAAAAGGTTAATTCTGTTAAAATGTGACGTTACAGATACTGCACATGGATCTTCTCGGTTAATGGAAGAGTTCAAATAAATCACTTTAACACGTAGTATAAGTGTACTGTAAACAATTTTTTGTGGTGTGTTTCTTTTCGTGGCTTATCCCATCGCACGTTCTTTTCTCCTGAGTACTAGAGAACTTTTTTTCACGTTGAGAACTGTCCTTTCGAGTCTTTTCCTCGCATAACGCAACGTTGATTTGGTAGATTGCTACGTCACGTTTCGTGTATTGTTATATCGCGTTTCGTGATTCGAGCTGCTTAGAGACGTACACCGGAGTTTATTGTGTGGAATTGTGAGGCATTGGAGCGGCGGGCACGGAGAGGCCATGCGGTAGGGAAGGTGCATCGCGAGGAAATGATGAAGAAACGTAGTTAAAACACTCTCCGCTCTTATTCAAAGCATTGACAAACTCATTACACTAAGCTGATATGAAGTAGTGACAAAACAATATTTTAACAATTAACCAAACTTCTAATAACATTTTTGTCTCCGGGATTTATAGAATTTCTGATTGACCATTTCCTTTTGTCCCAATGCAATTCACGAGTCCAGCTATCCCATTCTCATTGAAAGCAGAGGAACTTAGTAAATCCTAGTTGAAGTTCCAACAATAATCCAATAACTTTCAAGTCTCCGCAAACAAACGGTTGGTGTTCTTCATAATTAATTTTTTAAGAGTTCTTCCATATTTTCATGTTTCCTTTAAATGAACAGAAAATGTTACTGGCACTGAGGCGTATTTATTTCCATTATGAAGCAGAACAGCTCTGAGGCTGCATTTCGAAGAATCGAATAACATTCTTTGATTATTGACATATCTTATTCCAAATTTTGAAAGTACATCATGAATGTTATTGCAGTATACAAAGTGACTCTCTTTCGTCAAATAATCAAGGAACTCTTCTGCTCTCTTTGGATACCAGTAAAACGTTGTGCCTGGAGCGAGAATATTTTTCTCTTTCAACCGTGAGCCTAAAATCTGCGCCGATTCCTTTGAGAGGCAAAGATCTCGCACCAAATCATTAAATTTTTCATGATTACAACTGAGATTTCTCCTTCTTTGGGGAAATCAGTAACGTCCATTTCACTATTTAGCTTTCCTTACAAACGAAGTGATGATTTTACTTCGGAGCTTTAGTGGTAATGAATAACAAATATAACATAAACAGTTCCGATCACTTAGGCGTCTTCTAGATGAATTTGCCATTCTTTGAAACACCTTTCCCGCCAATTTACATGTTTGCAGCCTTTGTAACAAACAGTTCTTGCTAAATGCCACAGAACAACTCAAACTGAAAGTGGGGCTAGAGGACGACCAACATATTTAGATGCACAACATCACAAAAAAGGGGTTGGTTTCTATATGACGATACGGAGGTATTGCAAACTTTGCAAATTCATTTGAAATTTATTCAATCTTAAATTTCTTGCATAGACTGTGGGCGATTTGAAGAAACTGAATCCACATATCTATCAGTTGCAACACCGACTCATTGTCACCCTGATTTTAATCAAATGCAGCGAGTAGTCACAGTCTTGTGTTACGTATAACATAGAACGTGCTAATTTGAAATAAGAAAAACCGAAAATTTTGCAAAAACTGTACGTGATAAAAAAAAAACAATTTAAAAATTATACCTGGAATCAAAATGAAAAACCGATTCATAATCACTCATTTTCATCCAAAACGGCAAATCTTCGTAGCCCTACGATCTGTTGCCAGTGCTCGTAAATTGCCTGTGACACTACGAGAGACGGTGGACGTCCACAGGGCGCAAGCAGGAGGATGCACGCGTGCAGGTGCTCAAAGTAGTAGATCCGTTGGGCGAACTGGCCCGGGGCTAGCATCCAGCGTCCAGAAAGTTTTGACGAAATCGGAGAGGATCTGTTCTTAAGTGATTTCGTTAGTAATTTTTCTTCAGTAATTGTTGGACAAAGGGCGGGTCACGCTGGGACGAGTGTACGTATCTTGGATGTTTCAAACCGCATTTGGGATTCTATTGAGTTATTTCACAAATAAAGATAATTGGATTGAATAATATCGGTATCGTAGGCTTCCGCGGCCAGAGTCATGATCTGAGCTGTCCGGGTGACGCCGCGTCGAACGTTTCGACCAACATATCGCGGTCCTCTTTCAGGGCTGTACTGACAGTACTCGGATAATATCAACTTGGACACTTGAATAATATAAACAAACGGATGTTAGAAATTACATAAAATTTCGAAGTGTCTCAGACTTTTTATTTATTTCAGCACCTTTGGTAACATTCATTTAAACCAAAAATTTATTCCTAAACATTCAAACGTCATATGTGATATACAAGTGTGAAAAGTACACAACGTGAACTTTTCGAAGGCAGCCGTGACTGGGTTGCCTCTATCTTATTATAAAATACTATTGGTTTCACTGAAATATAAATCGTGAGTGGAATACCTTAATTGGCATTCTCTTATGTCTATGAAATCTGTAACGTGCGTACGAATCACTGGATAGCACCGTTGACTTTAATTTTGTGTCATGTCACCATACCTGCTGAAGAAACTTTTGTACGCTCTTCGCGTTTATGTAGTACGTGGCTAATTTCGATCGCACGCAGAAATTAAATACAAACTGTGCAGTAACCGTCTGCGTGCGAGTTGACTTTGTTTTCCATAAATATTTAGGAACTTCGCAAAAATCCCGAAACAATGAGGCAGTTTCGATTTTCACAGAAAAATTCATCTGCCGTCATGCAAAAGCAAGGCTCCCAGAAAGAGGTCGCCTGCCATTTATAATTTTTTATTAATGTCTCGCTGTATGGGTCTTCAACTTACATTGTTGGTGTGTGAATGGGTATACATTATACTCATATTCCAGTATTCTTGAAGACTTTTTGTTTAATATTTATCATATTGCAGAGTTATATGAGTGTGTGTTGGTTGTTGTTCTTGAGCAAAGTGCGTACTTCTTTTTCGAAAACATTTGTTTGTGATTTTGTATAGCAGAATTTCTGTGCCTGCAGGCACTAGTTTGCGCTCTTTGCCCTGGAGCGTTTCCGGCATACCCGTCGAACACTCTTGAAGTTTCCGGTCGGAAGAGCAGTGATAATTAAACTTTAATAAAGTGGTGCTACTGAGCCATCCAAAACAGAAGTTGGTAATCCTTTTTTCGTTAGTTTATGGACGGACAGCTATGTAAAGAATCTCTTTTCCAAGAAACCACAACAGAAGGATTAGCAGAAAAACATGGAAGTAAATTGAGAAGAGATGAGAAGAACTCGAAATAAACTTAAATTTAAGTTTTAAACAAACGAAATGCATTACGGCCATTTTCCATTAGCCATTTTCGTGGCCCTCATAGGAGTATTTTTTAGTATAGTATTATTCTTTTCCAAATAAAAAAAAAGCAAATTGAAAATTGCTTTTGGGAGATTTTTTTATATTTTCATTTCAGTTCCAAGTCAACTACACAGAATAATTTATTGACGATGTCGGATGGAGGGTAGTCACAGTAGAGCCAGTCTGCCGTTCACGCCAGAACAAGGATTCACTTTGACGTGTACTCTCAATGAGCATTGGCGCACAAAGCAACACGCGCAGACGCAAGGCCAAAACTGCTTCCTTCCTTAACTCGTGCTTTCAAAGATTCAAGCAACAAATCCAGAAGAATATCTTTTATAGCGAAATCATATCATTATAGCGGAATATCTTTTCAGTGTTGATATCGAACACATATTCCAAAGGCTCTAATCATTGGAGTTGACAAGCTGCAGAGAAATGGAAAGTCAGCCGTATGTTATTGTTAAACGCAAAAGCTGGTTGTACTGATTGTCATCTAAAACTTTTTCTGTATGAAAATTCAGAATCACTCGCCTTACACAGGAGAATAAGACCAGTTAACTTCAACATATCAACTCCAGATTATTCGAGGTATCTGAAGATGTCAAAATGTTTCTAAAAAGTTTTTCTTAAGACTGGATTCATTCCATCCATTTGTTAATGGAATTTTTTCTATATTCAGAAATACCTAGGTAAGATAGACATGTTTTTGTATTCCCATAAATCCATTTTCAAATAAAAGTCCATTTTGTCCTCGTATTAATTTATTTGTTGTCGTTCCTCAACCCGGTAAATCCCCCAACAATACCCCCTCCCCCCCGGCGGGCAAACGCATTCCGGCGTGCAGGCACAATCGCGCCCGGGCTCCAAGGAGCGCTTCTCCGGAAAGCGCAACAATGGCGGGGCCGAGCGCGCCCCGTGGGCGGCACAATGGGGCGCTGACGACGTGCTCCGCCACAATGACCCCTCCCCCTCCGGGGCGCCGCTTCATTCGCGGCCGCGACAGCGCGGCGCCACCTCATTCACGGGCGAGGGCCGGGCCGGGCCGCGCCGGGGGCCGCACAGAGCCAAGCCAGGGGGCGAGGCGCGCTGAAGACCGGGGTGGGCAGGGGCGCGGGGATATGAGGAGCGGGGCCTAGGAGGTGGGTTGGGGTGAGGAGGAGAAGGGCGGGTGTGGGGAGGAGCCGGAGCGGTTGCGGGTTGGGGAAGGGTGTAGCGGGGACGGAGGAATGACGAGGGCGTGGCGGGGCGGCGCCACCCCATTCACGGGCGAGGGCCGCACAGAGCCAAGCCAGGGGGCGAGGCGCGCTGAAGACCGGGGTGGGCAGGGCGCGGGGATATGAGAGCGGGCCTGGAGGTGGGTTGGGGTGGGGAGGAGAGGGGCGGGTGTGGGAGGAGCCGGAGCGGTTGCGGGTTGGGAAGGGTGTAGCGGGGACGGAGGAATGACGAGGGCGTGGCGGGGCGGCGCCACCCCATTCACGGGCGAGGGCCGCACAGAGCCAAGCCAGGGGGCGAGGCGCGCTGAAGACCGGGGTGGGCAGGGGCGCGGGGATATGAGGAGCGGGGCCTAGGAGGTGGGTTGGGGTGAGGAGGAGAAGGGCGGGTGTGGGGAGGAGCCGGAGCGGTTGCGGGTTGGGGAAGGGTGTAGCGGGGACGGAGGAAAGACGAGGGCGTGGCAGGGCGGCGCCACCCCATTCAGGGCGAGGAGCGGCCGGTAGCGGCGGCCGCAAAGACCGAGGTGGGCAGAGCGCGGCGATTGAAGAGAGGTAGGACGAGGAGGAGAGGGACGTGGTACGGGGAGGAGCCGAAGCCGTGGCGGGTTGGGGAGGGTCGTGGCGGGGACAGAGACATGGCGGGACGGCGCCACAGCATTCAAGGGTGCGGGCGGGCCGACATACGGGGAAGACTGGGGCCGTCAGGGGCGCGGGGATACGTGCAGCGGGGCCTGAAGAGGTAGGTCGGGGAAGGAGGATAGGGGAGGGTGCGGGTAAGAGTCGGAGCGGTCGTGGGTTGGGGAGCGGCGTAGCAGGGACGGAGGAGTGGCGACGGCATCGGGAACGGTGCCTATACGAACATAAACGCCAACCCGGAGCCCGTCCCGAAACCCCACAATGAAAGTGTGCCACCAATTGCTCTCAAGATACCGGCTCCGAAGGAAAAGCAGAAATGCGCCATTTTTCGATGCATCTTTTACTCTATGGCCTTTGGGAGGAATTACAGAAAAATCAGGAGCATTTGAAAACTTTTTAGTAAATTGTATTAACTTCATGAAACAATTATGCAAAAACTACTGTTTCTTTAAAAAAGTTGTAAATTACCTTATTTAAACATTATTGTTGAAGAATAGATTTCATTTTAGAAAAAATTCTCAATTATCAATATTGGACTTTTGCAACGCTTTGCAAATTGTGGTCGCTTCCGTATTGAGTTGCATTGTTAACGATAAAAGACTCTCGTCGACGAAAAGACTCTCGTCGACGAAAAGACACTCGTCGACGAAAAGACTCTCGTCGACGAAAAGACACTCGTCGACGAAAAGACTCTCGTCGACGAGAACCTTTATCGATAAAAAGACTCATCACGGAAAGACTCTCGTCGACGAGAGACTTTATGGATAAAAGGACTCTCGTCGACGAGATTCTTTATCGATAAAAAGGCACACGTCGACGAGACTCTTCGTCGATAAAGACACTTGTCGACGAAAAGACTCTCGTCGACGAGACCTTTTAATGAGAAGGCAATGTAGTGGATAAGGCTCCAGCCGCGGTTTGTGGTACAATTTGCAGATGGGTGCATGGGGAATGCAATCCATCTGTGTAGGCAAGTTGTGGGTTTTTCATGTGCTTAGGAGAAGTGGAGTTCTTCCTCGGTCCCCAGCGCAGCGCGGAATCCCTCTTTTCCATGGTCCCCCCTCGCCCCTCCCCCACCCTCGGCGCTGGAAGGCGGAGTGCCAGAGGTTTATATAACACGTAATTCGCCCGGAAATAGTGTTGCACATAGCATCTAGTTTAGCGAATCAATGCATGAAGGTCAAAGTGATCGCCGTTGACATCACGTGCATGCTGCTCAATACGTGCTTTCGAAACCTATTGTCCTCCAGAAATTCCAAAGAAATCCATTTCACGTTACAGTAGATCCAATACATACCACCAGTTGGCGGTTTTTCCTCTGTGGAAGATGAAAATCTCTTATTTTATCCATGATTACATCCTACATCCTGGGCTTCTGTACAACATGAAACAATTCAAAAAGAAATAAAGACGTATGTTGTCTTAGAAGTCAGGTAATCGTCACATATTAGGCGCCGCCCTTTCGTGCTCTAAATCGATAATCGTTATCGCAACAGACGACGCAAAAGACAAGTCCCTCAAATAATTTAAAACAACCGGGGATATACATGTATTACGTACCTCTATCTCGCAGGTAAAGGAGATGTGTCACATTTCCTCTACCTAACAGGGGAGCAGCTTGAAGACGTTTTTGTCATCTGAATGAAAATGCGCACGATGATAGTTTGACTGATTGCAACTTCGATATTAATGTTCTTTGAACATAGTTCTCAATACCTCCTGAGGAAGCAATGCAATTGGATTTCGTGTATTAAAATACCCCTTTTTAACAAAAAAGAATATACAAAAAAAGATGAGATATATGGTGTTCTCCCCCCTCTGAAAAAATACAAATTTGCTTGAGCATAAGACACCTTGAGCAATAATTACCCACTTCATACAGGAATTGATAAATACGGCTTCTACTATCCTTCCAAACAAATTAATTCAATAAAAAAATCACTAGACACTACAACGAAATGAAGGCGTCAAATATTTTGGGCCATTTTCCTCCGCGAGATCTTTATCGACCGCTGCAGTACATCGTTCCTATTGTATTCTCCGCACGCCTGTAAGCATATTCAGCACGAAAGAGAGCTTATGAATCACATGATTCAATCATTAGGACTGTACTTGCGTTCCGTTAACAATGTTTACCTCATTCGGATACATAGATAATTATTCAAGCATCAAACTGGGTTAGAGTTTCCAAAGTCTTCAAGTTTATTGACATGAAATATTCAACGAATTATAACTAGAAGTATGTAATTTACGTGAACTGGGGCGACGTGCGACCAACACAAACAAAAACAGTGAGGCTCTACGATCTGTGTAAATCACACCTATCATAATTACATCATCAATCGATCAACACTGTATATCGTCTAACATACTCCCAAAATCCGGACAAAAAGGGAATGGCAATATAACAATTAAAAGATTGGAACAGTTTGCCTAGATCAATTTTCGAAACTATTTCTCTCAATGAATACAATTTTAGAAACAAGTTACAATTAGTTTCTTAACAATGGCTGGAATAATTCTACAAAAATGAGAAAATTTAAATAGCCCAAAATACTTCAGTGAAGAGCGTTGTGAACTGTTTCTCGGTGTTGTGTTGATAAACTGGACTCCCTTAAACGGCTGGAGGTAGTGGATATTTGAAAGGCGGAAAATCCTATGCCTGGGGGGGGGGGAACTATGACATGACCATGACATATAAAAGAACTAATTATGGAAAACAAATTTCATTTGAAGAAAAAATCTTTAATATTGTACTCTTAGGAAGACACCAAAAAAATTCAAACTTTCGTGATTTTCGCAATTCAAATTGACAATGACAACAGCTATGCCATCCGTATTAGGTATTTCACTCTTTCTTTCAGGAAATAGAGTTTTCTTAGAAAATCATATTTTTAATTTTTTTAAACATTCCACCTTTTCACTAAAAATACGTATACACCTTTTCACTAACAATACGCAAACACTTCAAAATGCTGAAATGTATTGAAAATCTCAATTTTCAATAGTGTAGTTGTAGGAAACATTGAATTAAATAGAAAATTTTGCGATTTTCGAAAATAAAGAGCAATTGAGAAAATAGTATATTATATACTCTGTATATGCTATGTATATGAGAATGCAAAAGGAACGAGGATAACAGAAATAATGCTTTGGATGTGATGAGATATACATACTATGGTAATTATTTTGAATCAATTGAGTAAAATTACTAATACGTCGGCTTAGTCACCTTGCTCCCCCTTCCCCCGGATTCGCCAATGGTTGTTCAGGTGGTGACCAATTCTTTAGTGCCCTCCTCTTCGGGGAGGGTACAGAGCTAGTATTCAGAGTCCGGGCCTTAAAACACCATCATCACCACCAATACCACCACCACCACTACCACCGCCACCACCAACAACAACGACTGCAACAATAACTATCACATATATACTACTGTGTATCATAAAAAAAAATTTAACCAAGAGCAGTAAAAACAAATCTCAATTTTGAGTGATTGGAATATTTTTTTCTTCCCCATTTCGGTTGTTGCAACAAGTTTGCATGTCTCTGCCTGAAGTACTAGGCAAGAAGGTTCTTCAGAAGCGGTTACGTATTTACTTTCTCGTAGTTACTGGCCGCTACTGGATTCAACAGGTTAACATAACAATGGAAACATAAAGTTTCAGTCTCATGAAGGCTTAATTGGCTGACAAGATCCAAGGTTGGAAATGAACAGTAGGTATCCGTTGCATGTGCAGACAGCTCATGCTCGAAATGTAAATCAAAGAAACCTTTCAAAATTTCAGTCTGCAAATCTCATTATTGGCTGATACATTCTATTCTACAATATAATTTTCTACTTCCTACAAGTACATCAGTGATGAGGTACTTCCATGCTACACTTTTATATCGAAGAATCTTCCGCATGTGGTTCTTACATTTTAGAGAAGTCAACACCACGAGACTCAACATTTCTCAACATGGAGTCAACTCAACTCCTTTCTCTCCTCGTACTCAACAACTCTACTTATTTACAATATGGATGCCATGTATCAATGTCTTATGCCTCTCAATATCAATGCCTCTCAAATAATTGTAACGCCTCATTCTCAATGTGTGCCACTGCCGTGAGTAATGGAGTTCAAACTCAAAGACTGTCCACAATAATCTTGATGTCACCATGATTATTTATTTAGATTCATGTTGATTTTCAGAATTATTAGTAATTACTTCAGATACAAGAAAGAATCTTGAGTATGCCCTTAGAAAGATGTAGGCGCAGGCTTCGAAAATAAATAACCTTCCACAACCAGATGAATATGATTATCAAACGCAATTCAAGTTTTTAGTGATAAAAGCAGGCTCACCGACGCGTACGATGAAAGGAAAAATCTGTCACCGCGAAATTGTGGGTTCTGCTATTTAAAAGCAACCGTGTGTGCATATTAGCTACCAGAGAACGCAGTGAATTTCCAAGAAAGGCAGGCCTGTATGCAGTCATACACCGCAACAATCGATCGGCCAAATAACACGACGCGCCGTGGCCAAGTGTGAAAAGCGACGACTCCGTCCGGGCAAAAAGGAGTCGTCCCTGAGTGTGTGGCGTCGGACGGCGCTCCGAGACGAAGGCCTCGAAGCAGCGTGAGGGCGGGCGGGACCCGTCCCGGGACTCGATCCGGCAACGCTACCCCCACCCCGCCCCGCGCGCTCGCCCCTGCGGTTTCGCCTCGCGTTTACGCATGGCGTCGTGCGCGTCATTACACATTAGAGGACTCGAGGACGGGACAATGTTAATTTTTTCGCGCCCGCCTCTCTCCCGCACAACCATCACGAACACCACCGCCGCGTCTCGTCCACACAGATCAGGTCGCCATCTTGCGTGCTTCGCAACAACTACACGGCGTTTAGTTGCTGCTTCTTCCTACAGATAGCGGTAGAGCGCTGACGACGTGCATGTCCCTTCGCCCGAGCACATGTGGCTCTCACGAGCGTTCTTAATGCCCAAAATTTCGCCATTCCATCCCATCGTACAGGTATATATGTAATAATACAGTAAAAGCGGGACCATAAAAATAGATGAGCAAAATGTAGAAAGCAATTTCCAAAAGCAGAGCTTGATTCTTCCAAGTCTATCTAAAATTTAAGCCAAGATCTAGCACATTCGGAAAATGTTTGCTATACTTAAAGGGATCTAATGCATGATTAACAGTATTTGAAGGGAAGATATATTCTAAATATTACATGACAAAAGGAAACGAATGTAAGTTTACAGAGAAGTGAATCATTTTACTTCACAATACATGAAAATCGCATGAAATGTCAGCCAACTTAAGATATTTTAAATTTCGTTGCAATAAACTAGGAATAACCTGTTAAAATGACCGGAGGAAATTAAATTCTTGTATTAATAATGAATAAAGAACACAATATTTAAATTTAATAAAAACAAATTGCAGAGCGAATTGTATTATTTCAAGAATTTAAAAAAAAATTGTAGGCATCTTTTATTTCCTACTTATTCATATTTTATAACAGACAATGTATTACCCACATTGACTGTATTTATTTCATTTTAAGATGGGTTTCCTCATCAATTGCTCTGAAAACTCTAAAGAACTTTTTACTTTACGTAATAAAGAAAGTATTATAATGCTGCGATGGAAATCGGGGATTTTACTAGAGAAAATTCGTTATTGAGCCCTGATACGAAAAGTGAATAATCTAGTTTACATATAATAGTAAATTACTTCTAACATGAGTCAAAATCCACGATTTGTTCATCCTTGATTCTCAAAAATTGGTTGCGGCAAAAACGTCAGTTTATCTGCGGTCAACGCTAGCACCTAAATCGTTCAGACGATTCTCTCCAAAATTAACATTCCCCAATCGACTTGTCCGTACTCTACGATCTGCGAATTTGAAATGGAAATTTTGATTTTGGAAATACCTTGCGTGAATTCTTCACAATATTTTCAATTTTTTCTCAAATATGGCACCACATTGTTTTATTAAATTTTCCCCTCAGATAAAGAACAGTACGGTTAAAATATAGGGTAGGCCTCATTTTTCCTGAATTTACAAAAATGTCAAAAGTTCAATTTATTGAGGCGTATGAGTATTTTTGAATTAGTTTTTGCGTGATATTTAGACATTTTTGAAATATTCTCAAAAACAGCTGCAATTTTCTTTATTTCTTTTTTTCTCGAATAGTGTCAAGTGCAATTATCAAAAAGGCATTGGTCCCATTTATTTTTCTCTCCATGTCCTCTTCTCTTCGTCCTCACTCTCTCACACCTCATTCTCTCACTCTCTCTCTTTCCACCTCCGTCCTTCCAGTCTTAATTTAAAAACAAAATTAAAAAATTACAAATAAAACGAGGAAGTATGTGCTGTAGTTGCACCACTCATTTAAACTGGAGAGAGCTACGTGAATTTTACTAAGGCAAAGTAGGATTCTTATAAAAACACCCACTTGTTTTAAGATAGATCCTCTGCCTTGATGGTAGGAATGAAGGAATTTATTGCAGCTGATCTTGTAACAGCAGTCCTTAAACATTTTGTCGGGACTTCCTCCCTTATCAATATTCAAACAATTGCAAAGCTGGCACTATACATTTACTGGGTTTCAATCACGTCTCTTCGTCTCTTTATCATTAAATGCTTCGTTAATTACAATTAAGACAATCCTGTTCGAGATTTCCGGCGACATATACATGTTTATAACTCGAAATTATAAAATAATTTTCTCGCTAACACTAATGGGCATTATCTGAATTTCTGATACTAAGATGGTAACACTACTATTTTGAGCATTTGCAAATAATTCCGGTTTCAGATCCTCTAGGAATAGTTTGAGACTTTATTGTAACTTGGTTCTTAAAGCAAACATTACTTGAAAGTTATATTTTTTGCAATAAGGTACCAAGTCATGAACGTACGGTTCCTTTCAGCAAAAATGATGAATAATTGTTATCCAGGCAATATTTTGATTAATTAGTTATCTTGCTTCAATTGTTACGCAGTGAGTTAGTTTCTAATCATATTTGACTATGGTTGTGATTTTCTAAGTATTATTTTACATTTTGCTCTATTACATTGGTACTCGCATAGTTACAGGATACCTAACGACACTTTCGCCCCCATAAAATGATCTTATGAAAATATAACCATTTATACACTGTGAAATAACTATTCTGTATTCGTAATGATTCTGCATACCAAAAGTCTCATTTTTTCGTCGATTTTTTTGATGCAACTTATCTTTCCTACAAGAATATCAGTGGTGAGGTACTTCCATACTACACTTATAAAAAAGAAACTTCCGCACGTTGATCTTACATTTCACAGAAGCCAACACCAAAATGCTGAAATCTGCAAATTCAATTCTTCTCATGTTTCCATGGACCCTTCGTGTGTCCATAACCTATGAGCAACGGCGCCAACAGCTAACTGCAACGGCGTGCCGGCCTCGATACTTTACCGCCAGACGTTGCAAAAGCACCAAACGGTTTGTGCTATCGTTGCAATAGCCCACGGTTTCAAAACGACCTGCGCAATTCTTTATTTTTTCTTGCTGATGGAGATGCCCTACATCCCTAAACGTTTCGATAATATGTCCTCATTGTAATTATTTAGAATGAAAACAAGCGTTACCTTTAATGATAACCCTACATCTAAATATTGAAATAATTTGTCCAGTAAATTCGAATTCAAAATAACGAAAAAATAGAAATGCATTATATCACTTTAATTTCATTGCCACTAAACATTTACATTTGTGCATTATTTCACACAAATGCCGAGTGTTATTTAATACCCAAAACTCGAGTATTACCTGGATTAAGTAGATAATGTCAATATCCCCTTAAAACCAAAAATATAATTCTCTCAGAAGGGCAATTGGTGCAAAAGCACGTATCGGTAAATATTGTAACCAACACTCTCCTGTGAAATTTTAACATCAATTTATTAAATTTACTTTCAACTTAACCATGGGTTTGACATTCAACACTTTATTCCTTACCTGTTGCATGTGGACGTGTAATTCTATACAGAATCACGATTCCTGGAAGTTCTATTGATTGAAAGCATTATTAGATTGATGGCAACTAATATAAATTATCAGCCTTTTCAACAAAAACAATTTTTCACATTTATTCTTATGAGTATATTACAATTTCTTTCTACCTTGTGAGAATTACTTTTCGATTCAGAACATTAAAATACGTACGGATTTGAATATAAGTTCGTATACTTAATATAATATCTTTATAGATGGCTTCTCGGCTGACTAGCAGAATGTCGTCCATGGAATTCTTGTGATACCAATTTCGCGTCCTTGTCTAAATTAAAAATGTTCCAGAATGTCCTCAACGACCTGCTATTACTAGGACTTAATATTTCCCACAAAATTAATACGCGGTCGCGACTTCCCTATCTGTGTTTCGTAAGAAACACCTACTTGCGACTGACTATATTCAGATACTTATTGAAAAATTCTTCCATCTACGGAGCTAACCTAATGTCGCTTACGTACGTTCGCTTCAATGTTTTTCCAGAGAGTGATCCCATGCGTCCTTTCACAAGATCATAGCTATCAAAGCCTTCTCTACACTTTTTCATATAATGTGTTCGGGGCCGTGTCCATCTGCACAGCGTTATGACACCAAGCATGGAATATTAAACTTTGTTGATCGGTTGTCCTAACAACGCGGTATTTTTGACTTCCGAGTTTGAAAACAATGCCATTATTCCAAAGCTGGATGCTGATTTTATCATTTAGAACTAAACCCAAGGTTCATGGCTTATGACTCTCCATTTTAACAGATACAAGCACTGAAAGGTTTAATAAATATTTGAAGGAAATTCTTGCATCTCATCTATGTCTATTTATTTCTAGAAATATTTTTATAACACACGTGAACATACCTTACACATCTGCGTCACAACACAGGAAGGGCGAGGAGAACAGGTGTGAAGTTACGCCAGGCAAAACTAATTCCAGCAATTCCAGCAATCACGATTCCAATACTCTGTTGGTTAATGGACATGTATTATGGATGTGTATAGTGAGTGACCTTCTCCTTACCAGTTTGTGTTCGATTTACACCTGCATTTTCCTACTACTTCATATGCATACATTCTACATATTCTTGTAATAAAATTCATGAAAATTCATTTGATATAAATTTAACGATATCTTTACGGGCGTCTTTTAAATTGCTTCGGTTCTAGATATACTCGAGAATATATGAACACAATGAAATGTCTATACGTTACCGTATAATGATGATTCGTGAGAGTAAGTTAATTAATTGAATGAATGCAAGAATTTTATATTCAATGACGTGCCACTGCCATATTGTTGATTGGCCAGACATATTTTCGCTTAGTATAAAATACATGGTGTACTATTTATCACGCAACCCACCTAGTGAGGATGATCGGCGCCGCCCAAATAGAAATAGGAAGTGGAAAGCTGTGACGAGTTGTCACTAACAAGTGGCGCTGATAATGGCGCGAGATTGGACCTTCTTTGTCTCACTCGGCGCAAGTAGACTTAGTACCCCAGATTGATTGATAAGTGATTGCGGGCGCGACAACTTCTAAGGTCATTAGTCCCGTAAGTGTAGGGCATGCCTTTCCTCGAGAGGTGGTGGTGATCTTTCCCCTGGATGGGGATATCTGGCGCCGGCCTACTCTCTGAATCTGAATCAGTGAGACTCGAAGTCACTGATATATCTTCGGTCGTAATGTGTAGTTTCGCTGACAATTAGCGAATATGCGAACCTTTTCATAATGACCGCCAGCATTTCACTGGTCGTCAGTGGTAAAAGCGCTGCGGCACCTTACCGACCTCAGCGAGTGGAATAGAGGTTTCCTGTGAGAAATCTGACCTGTGTCTGAAGATTGTGTTTTAATTGCGTTAGGTAAGTAGTTTTCGCTTTTCTGTGACTCGTCTAGTTGATAAGTCAGTCTGAGATATTTTATTTTATGATGAACATTTAGCCAAAGTAAGAAATAGGTTATGACCTCGTGGTTCATGCCACGTGTTTGTTTTTGTTATTAACTTCGAAACTTCTTATGTAACTTAAGTGTTTTTATGTAACCGTTTGGTGATAGAGTGTGAAATATCTGACGTGCGATGTATAATTTCGTTTATGAAGGTTGTGAAAAGTCTAAAATGCACTCGATTACACCCCAGCAGAGCCGGGCATGTCAGCAAACTATCAACTCATTCTTTGGGTTTTCAATTTAGTTGAATGGCACCAGTTCAGGAGTGGAGTTTTGAAGAAGTGCAAAAGAAAGTGCTGGAGCTAACTGGTGACTCTAACACAGTGAATATTTTGAAAGGTATTTTAATTCGCCAAAGACAGCTGTAATACTGATTTATTTGAGATCAATGCTCCTTGCTTTTCTTAGTCACTGAACACATTATTTTTCACTCATTTACATGGCGAGGTTAGTTTGGCAGAGTGGAATGGGAGTGCAGATGGTACATCAAAGCCATCTTGCCACTCCTGAGGTTTCCCAATCCAGACTTCATAATAATTCTGCCAGTTAGTATGATTTTATTTGTAATCTGAAAATAAAGTAACTATTTTGACCTCGCATAACTTCTCGACCTTTGTATGTTTCTGTTTAGGAGGGCTCTAATTTGTCTCTGGAGGAATTGGAAAGGAGAAAATCCTTCAAGAAAAATGTCCAGTCGTATTTTATATGGGCGAAGGGAAAGGAAAAAGATTGTTTTCTTTAGAGTGATGGTGCTATAATGCAAGAACCCAAAAATCCTACTACTAAGAAATCAAGGGAAAAATACTTAAATACAGATATAAATTTATTGTATTGTATTTATTAAATTTTTATGTTTGAAGTACTTGTTTAAAGCAATACAGTGTTTTCTCTTGATTTCTCAACAGTACGTTTTTTGGGTTTGTGCAGTTCAGTACTGGGGAAGGGATGTGATACTTCACTGATCAAATAAGTGAGGCCTTGCTTTCACTGATTTCAACAGCTATTTGCTCCACAGTTTCAATGATTCAAAAAGTGGACCCGATTTTCACTGATTTGTTCAGTTCAATTCACTGATTGTCAGTGACAGGGTTCTAACTGACACCATCAGTGAATAGTCACTGTCAATCAGTAGCTTTTCACTGATTCAGACTGAGAGAGTACCGCCGGCTAACTGGGTTTCCCCTCAACCAGGTCTCTTCCACCACCGAGGTACCACTCCAGCCGGGAGAAGCTCTAAGCTCCTGACAGATCTCCCGGCAAGTGTGAAGGTGTACTACATGTAAGTGAAAGTGCGTGTAAATGGTGAGGATAGAACAAGGAAGAGGAAGTAAATATCGCGCGCGGCCCGTGGCCCGTTTGGTAGGGTACTGCTCCGGTATTCGCCTGGTATTGATCGGAGAAACCCAGGAAAACTACCGATCAGAGCAGCCGGCCGCTAGAATTCTCCTCCAGACAGCGACTGAATTCGACCTAGCTGAAGAGCTAGTGTCGAAAATCCTGCCGCCGTGGGGAGTGGGAACCTAGGACCTCCCGGTCAGAGGCGCTGCTACCGGCGCGGTCGGCCGGTAAAATTCTCTTTAGATTGAGACTGAATACCACCTACCTATCTATAGAGTGCCGAATATCCCGCCACGCACGGGACTCGAACATAGAACCTCCTGGTCAGGGCACTGCATTGATATCATTTGATGCCCTGAGCCACTTTCCCGGATATTTATTACCTGAGTGTGTACATCCGGCTCATGCACGAACACAAACGTAGGGCATCGACCATTAAGAACACGAGGTGACGCACTGACTGACTGGCTGAAGTTGACAAAGGTGTATAATGGTTTCTCCTCTCGAACGCATTGCAGCGTGTACGTAAGCACATATTGGTGAATCCGGTAGCTGAGGCACAGGAAACATGCCGACGCGACACAAAATTAACATTTTTTGACACTTTAATAAATTTATTAGAATAATTACCATGTGTAACAAGTGCCATCTCATTCAAAATGGTAGTGCCATTATGAATACATTCGAATATTTTTTTCATTTTCATACTAACAAATTATAGAATTCAAAAATATTTATCGGAATCTGAACTGAAATTACCTCCCTCCCTTAATTATTTTCTCGACCCCCCTCTGTGAAGACAAGGCGGTAAATTAAAGAAAACGGAAGTTAAATGGCGGTCTTCCACTCCCAAGGGTGAAGTTATTTTGTAACCGCACATGTTGTACGTTTTCACGAACGCATATACTTTCCAAAACAGATGCCATTGAAATTAGAAGCAAGCAAACACAATTCATACATTGTTATTTTAATATTAATTCTTAAGAAATTAAATTTTTTTCAACATTTGAAAATGTTTTGAAGTAATTTTGTACTCTATTTTCAATAGATACTGATATAATACCTACTGAATTTTAATTAAAATTAATTGACTACTGGTGTGTTAGCTAAAACATCGTTTATAATTTGCAAAAACATTGTTTAGCACAAGTTTCTGGTAAGCAATATTGGTTGCCCTTGTCCACAGGGGCCCGTGGAATCGTGCCCGCCCCTGTGCTACACATGCCTTGTAATTGGGTCCATGGAATGGGAAAGAGATACATTTCTCCTACACCCTTCATTTGGTGAATTACGAAATTAAAGCAATAATATACTTTTTGGTTGTTACAATGAGTAACAATTGTTTATTTATCAACGAAATATTTATTAATATTAGTTACAACGTTAAACAATTACAAATTTGTTTAATGGGACTTCAGGTTTCGCTAGGTCTGTGGTCTTCCAAATGCAGTCAGTTTTATCTTTGATGGTATTCAAAAAACATTTATTTCTCATTAACACGCAAAAATGTTACATTCTGTACATTTGGAATGTGACCTTGACTCAATCTTTTTGGAAGAGCACAATTCACTCAGGGCTCTCCAGGGAGTGAGTATTGACCAAAGCCTTCCAATGTTCTGGAAACAAATGTCTTTTGGAATAGAAAATGCAAATCCTTCTCTTGGTATTTGGAGGTGAGCAACTTTTCTTTTACCATTTGTTTGACAAGTATGAGAAGCCTTCAAACTACTTTTCTTTTATACTTTATAAATTGGCGTTTATAAGAAGAGTTTACAAGTATCACTTCCACCATTGCATAAAACAATCTGTATGATTTTTTAAAATTTCCTGACTATTTTATAGACTGGTCTCAACTTGTCGGCTTTGACAATCCCATCCATATGTGCGTTATAATCTTGCCCTAAAGTTAGTGCTCCGATACAAATGTCTGAACCATCTTTTTGGGATCTTGACACACTATATTTGTTACTTCCATGATAATGAGACGAAATGGACATGCGATTGTCCTTCCATTTTACAAAAAAACAAACCTTTATCTGATACAGAGAAATCTAAATCCCCTTTTTTCAAATTCTTATCCAACACTAATGTAAGTAATCCTCTAAGGTTTGGTTGCAAAGTGTACATGCATAAATATGTCTATTTTTCAACTCCTCAAAACGCTTTGGAGATGGAAATTAATTGTCCATTATTATGATATGATTTCTCAAAAATAGTGACAGTGAAATGTAACACTGCAGAACCATACAAACCAATTTTCTAAATTTCTGGGTCTTTAACATCTACAGGAGCAAACGCCCATTAAGTTTCTCATTACGATTTCAGTAATTTAGCCCAAGGATTTGAAAAAAAAAATGAAAATGTTGTATGGCAACCACTAGTGTTTTCACCTGAAGCGATACCATTTGCAGTGTTGAAAGTAAACTTTAAGCAGCAGAATTCAGATTTCTTTGATTAGCTACACGTACTATGGTTTAAAACAAACGATCAATGACACAAAGAACTAAACATACCACTCATCTCCAATACATAGCCCGCGTCCAGTAATTTCTAAACCAACATCAACTCAACAACACACGCAACCATCTACAAGTCGCCTAAAAAACTAATTCCCAAAGCGAATTAAAAACAGCTTCCCGTTCACGCCGTTATAAACAAGATAACTCGTGGAGAACTCTTAACCGTAGGTACTCTTACAAGTAGCTAGCCCTTCTGTAGAAATAGTTGAGATCCCAATGTAAGGATAGTATTGTAACCCAACAATGTAGGTAAAAAACTGTGTATTGAACTATGCTTATAATATCCAAGAATAATAAAGATTATTATTAGTAATAATAGTAATAATAAAAATCTAGGTTGGTTGGCTGTAAGTGATTTTGGGTGCGCTCAACAGCTTAGGGCATTCGCCCCATGAGAGTAGTGCATGTTTTTCTCCTCGGGAGGTGGCAGTGATCTTCCCCGCTACACGGCGAGATCCAGCGCCGACCTACAGTGGCTAGCGAGGTTTCCCCAACCAGGTTTCGCCCACCATCTGGGCACTGTCCCAGTCATGACAAGTTTTAAGTTCCCGACCGGTCTCTGGGATCGCGCGCGGTCTGTGGCCCGTTTGATAGGGTACTGCTCCGGCATTCACCTGGTGTTGATCGGAGAAACCAGAGAAAACTACCGATCACAGCAGTCGGGTCGCTAGAATTCTCCTCCAGATAGAAAGTGAAGTTGAAAAGCTAGTGTCAAATCCTGCTGCCGTAGGAACTCGAACCTAGGACCTCCTGGTCAGAGGCACTGCAGTGACATCAGTGGATGCACTGAGCCACCTCTACCGGTATAAGTGATCTACGATAAATAAATGATAAATTATAAACTTGCATCAGTTACCATTAAAAATTAATATTTATAGCGTAATTGTCATAACGTAATTAAAAGTGTTCGTTACTAGTTCCTGGCTAGAATATATAAACTTGGACAGAGTTGAAATGTGTTCGTGCCCCGAAAATTACGTCGAAGGTTTAAGCAACATGCATTCTCTGCAGATGACCTCCCAGCCCCGCTGATTAGAGAAGCGCAGATCAAGAAACATGAGACGGGAGGGAAGCGCTTAAACGCAGGTATAAAGTCAAAAGTCAGAGGTCAGAGGTCGCAAGCCCCGCCCCTCTTCATCCTGCGGAGGAGGGTTTCGTTCCGCGACTGGACAATACTTGCTACGGGCATATTTATTCTTTTAGAATTATGCAGTGGAAATTGTAACTAAAACTATACATGTATTTCTTAACCCCACCGAACTCGCGCCGGTCTCCGAGACCCACATCCATTAATTCATTGTTTCTTCTGTAGAAGGCTGCGCTGTTACTCCATAAACTCTACTCTAAACTCTTTCCTTTCTCGACGCTAGTAGCGCTGAGAAGCTCATGGCATGCCACGGTACTACGAAGCGTAAGACTGTACCAGTGGGAGACCTTGACATCACTTATCTAGATATTCGAGATGTAAACTACATTATGACGAATGTCTCTGACTTTTATTCTTTCGTAATTTTTAATTGCATCAACAACTTGAAGTTTTTATGACATTATTTTTCAAGAATATGTGCCTTTGAACTTGTCAGAAATGAGCTGACCAGATGTGCAGTATCAAGTAACATACGAAGTGCTGTAGGGACAAAGTGTCAACATTTACTAGTTTTGCAAGTAAATAAATTCGAGAGAGAGGGTTAAGAGGACGAATTTTAAGAAAAGGGTAGAAAAACAATATTTTTGCTCCAAGAGCTACTATTTTTGCTCAAATTTATTTCCTAAGACCTTGATTGCCTGAGCCTCGCCACGGAAAATAATTGGGTTGCACTGAATTTCATTGCATAATTGAGTTGCACTGAATTTCATTGCATAATTGAGTTGCACTGGATTTCATTGCATAATTGCACTGAATTTCCACGGGCTTCATTAAATGAGGTGGAGAGTATCTTCTATAGCATCTACATCATTTAATGTATCAATAACTCTTCCGTACCGAAAAATTGATGTAGGCCCTCTTAGTACCTATTTTTGTGGTGAGCAATGAAACTGTGGCAATAAAACTGTACTTAGTAACTATAGACTAATAAGTCTTCGTATGCAAATTAATATAACAACTAATTACTAACTACTTCCTGAAAGAAAGGGAGAGCAAGGAATTGCCGTATTAGGGACAGCACGGTTTCAGGAACGGTTTCTCTTGAAAAGTTAGTTACACTTCTATAGAACCCAACCGACGAAATCAGGACCTAGACGATGATCGCTTCAGCTTCAGTCTAAGGCTGAGCGTTCTGGAAGATGACAGCTCTGTGATCCAGACCACGCACATCACCGGAAGGATACATCCTGGTTTGTTTACACCTCCTTTATTCTGTCGCTGGATAAAGAATAAGCTTATTGTCAAAGTATATAATTGAATTCATGCCAGCTGCATTACAACTTGACATTTTTAATGTGCCGCATGCACAGTTTTAACTTCAATAAATCAATAAAATATTACAATAGCTTTAACTAAAATTATGCGGTTCAAACTTATGATCCCTCTGCCCCTCAAATTTTACGTTCCTGAGACACTCACGGTTAGAGGTTGCAAAACATATATTAAAACATCGTTGTTCAAAAACAGTGATGATTTTTGGGAAATGTATTATGTTTCGCGAGGTAAATGCTGAAACATCGATGTTTGTTGTCGATATCGTTTTATCGTTTGTTGCCGATTCCGTTCCTGTCACCTACCTGCATTGCGAATCATCCTTCCCTGAAGAGTCAACTTCTGACCTCTTCCTTGCCTCTCCTGTTTACACAGCAATCGTGAACCTCGTAGGAGCAGACCATGGATATATCTACGGAGCAGATTTACTCTTGAGATTTGCCGTTAGAAAAGTTTGGCAAATCGTTGATTCAAACCAGAGTATCAGGCATGTATGAAGAGCAACGTCAACTATTCGAGGAAGTAATTCTTGAAAATTGAATCTGAAGACAATTTTTTTAGTGCATGTGCATGGTATATGTCAATGTAATATTATATCTCACTGGCCAACTGAAGAGTGAAGGGACAAGTAAGTACTTGTACACCTTTCTACGCATGTTTTCCTGCCATGAAGAAATTCATTTCCGGTTTTTCTTGAACAAAACTCACGATTGAAATGTCAATGTCTAAATGTTTGCGGATAGCATTTAATAATAAATAGTATCTGCGTAGTTGACTCAATCATGAAACAGTAATTATTATTTAGAATCTTCACTGATGTTTGTAATTTAAATCTCTAATATGATGTAGACCTCTTTGAGTTTAAATCACACACTTCGACTCACATTATATAAGCAGGGCATGGGCACCAAACATAAAGACGCCTTCAGTGTTGATACTTCATTTCGGACGTTGTATGTAATACATTCAAACTATTATTGTCTTAGTAAAAAAATCATGAATGTGTATTATAAGAATTGTAATAAATTGTAAGAATGCAGTTGTAAGAAACAAATGCAGTTCTGATTCTTAGACAAATTTATATTTTACTCTTTTGACATAATATCCAATTAATAATTATGATTATCAATTTCTCAAGGTTTAACTAAAAATCAGGTTTCATACTGACGAATTTTAGCGTTGGAACCAAAACTGCACTGTTCGCCATCACATCTACACTAACATGGAAAACAAATACATCTAAACTAACTGGAACAATTACATCTAAACTAACTGAATTAAGAATTTTCAGTTTCATATATAATTCGTTTCCCTAACAAACACTTTTCGCTGCAACATTACAATATTTTCTCTTCCCTACGAAATTATATAGGCGAGAAACTAAAAATTCCTTTTTTTCTAAAACTCGCTAAGAAAAACGCAAATTCGTAAATTGACGGTATTGGAATGTATATTGTAACATGTGTTGCATGCGACCCTAGGACGACTCGCGACCACGCCAGTCCAACTTGAATTGATGTGAGATCACTGCTTGCAAATGACGCAACAGATCTCCCGCGTGTACAATAGAGAATCAAGTCTTGTGAACGCGCACAAAGTGCCAGTGGCATATAAGCTGCGGCGAAACTGGATAAAAGCAAAAACGCTTTATGCGGCAATCTATACTACCAGGGCCAAAACAATAAAGGAATTATTTATTGCGAACATTGATACATTCTGGTGTGTTTTTATGACCTGCAATGACCTCCATTTATTATTGTAACTATCAATTTTCGAAAATTAATTTATTCATTAGATGCATCTCTGAAGTTAGTAGTCTGAATCTGAATCTAGTAGTCTGAATCTATGTAGTTTTCAAACTTCCTCTCTTTCTCCCATCACCACCACCACAACTAAGAAAATCTTGTGTATTTCGCGATGGAGCTTTATTCTTATAAGACAATACAGGGTCTGATTCAGAAAGAATTTTAGAGAAGGAGCAAATTTGATATTAATCCCCCGGAAATATTTACAAAGTAATAAAAAATAAAGAATTTAAAGCTTGAATTTTAAAAAATCTATTCACAATAAGAAAACTCCTTTGCTTGAGATACAATCAATATGCTCTGTTTTAAGTAATTCACAAAATGTCTTTCGAGATGGGTGGTATATGAACCTAGGTCCCTTCCTGAATCTAACACTGCGACAAAGCACGCAGAATTGTCACAAAATGTATAACCGCTTCAACGATATTCGTTAGTTTCCATCATTTTAACAAACTAGAACGAGTTTACAGGCTTTAGGGTTCCAGAAAAAGGCACTTCGAATTCGTTTAAGCTCCACAAGCGAATGGTGAAGTCATCAAATTTTAGCTCCATCATGATTCGAGAAATGAACTAATCAGAAACACTTCCACTTCTCGAGTTCCAAAGTTTTCAGCACGCGAGTGACCTTGGCGTCGCCCTAGCGGTGCCGACCAAGTGGTCGGAGGCGGTGCAGCAGGAGTCGGCCCAAGGCCAATACACTGCACCCTTTCTAGCTCAACAAATAGTTGCTCGCCCTCGAACGTTGAAGAAGACAGCACTACTTTATCTAACCTCAAAAACACATTTTTTTGCAAGAAAAGAGCAGACGCAGATAAGTGAGGAGAACGGTAGTTAAACAGTCTGACGGCCCGTGTATTCAGTTTCTTGAACAAGCCAAGCTTTTTTAATTTAATCATATTAACCATATTTCTGGAAGAGGTTCATAGTACTAGGTTTTATATAGGAAACCTAGTGATTCCTGTGACTGCATCTCGCGATAAAATTTCTAAACACAGTAACATATGTTACTATTCCAGTGAAAATAACTTTATGACTTCTTATTAATAAATATTAACTACCAATTTTGAGTTATGTCTAGGTACGAGTGCTTACTGGAGCATAATAGCGTACATTCCCGTAATACACTTTTAAAGCACAACCAAATTAACATTTACGACCTCACACTAGCCTAATTCATGGCACTGAATTGCATTTGTCACTGAAATAGTATACAACATTCTTTTAGATAATAGAATGTCAACCCTCATCAATGCAATTCGTTTTCTAGTTTAGTATTGCAACAAGAATGCTCTATCCAAGGAGATATTTCTGCTATCTTACATACATTATTCTAAAGAACATAATGTGCAATCAGCATCTACTATTTCATTTTATTTTCTCTTCATTCCTATTAAGAAATTATATGAAGTCATCTTTAAAAAGTATTATGTTTAATATTGGAACAATCTGTGACTTGTAAAGTATTTACTGATTGAATCAGGATGTACGCTCATTTATCACTGGATGTGCTGAATCACAAGATCTATTATTGCATCCAAGAATTTGCTCAGAATGAATGATTCCTCAGATTTCACGATTGAATCGACATAGGAAATGTTTAGTACTATATTACAGAACTAACATTTTTGCAATTTGTATACTTACTGTATCTGTCGAAATTCCTCACGCATCTCTTCAAATTGTAGTTTTTCTGGAAACAACACCAACCACACACAGACAGGTAGTATCGCCATTTGCAATCAACGGCTCATTCCAAACGACTGTCGAATTTCAGTTCACGTTCCCACCACCAGAGCGACCTTAACTAGCTTGATATATTTCTAAGAACTTAAATAATCTTCCTAAATTTGCACATAATGTTTGAGAAGGAGGATAACGAACTAGCAACAAAATTAAGGAGAGACAAAGTTGCCCCAAGAATAAAACATCACACATCTCGATGAACAAAAGTTTTATTAATAAAATAATTTTACTTTTTACAACATACAAAATAATGCGGCAATGGGAGTTAGAAACATTTCAAACTATACAATGATTAATGCAATAAATGAAGGAGCTTCATGACAAAGACTAGTAAATTCTGCACACAATTTGAATAGGAAAATCTACAACGATGATGAAGATGAAGGCAATGCGTTCGTTTGGTTCGATGATGTAGTTTGGATTCGAAGGTACGTCACAATACGACACTTCACATTACAATACAGTTTCAAAGGGCGACATGAATGGAAAAATGACATGATAGTACTTCGATAGTGGTTTCCACGACGAGAAATTGCTAGTAAAAATTGGATTTCTTTCAAATACTGTGCCAATGATGATAAAACTTTTGATTGTTTCATCCCTTCAAATTTCGCGAACGAATTCGATTTTATCAATAATATTTAAAAGTAACAAAGAAATAATGTGTGGAAAGTTAATACAATAAATAACTTAATTAGCGCAGACATTGAAACATTTAATTATACAAGTCTGAAAATAACGTTTGGAAACTGAAAGAAATTATCTGCGCCAAATATAAATACTGCAAATCAACACCAACTTTCTTGAAACTATCGTCGTGCAAACCTATCTTCACAAGAAGTGAATATTACTAGATTGCAATGACATAGGAACCAATGACATTGGGACACTAGCGCTCCAAAGCGGTGTCTTCCAGGCACTTTATTTTATAAAAGCGGACCACTGAAATCCGTGCACGATTTTTTGCGGACTACTACATTTCTACGTAACATCCACTATGCACAGTTCTATATAATACACTACTACAATGCAAGACATTAGTGTTCATATCTCTGCGACCACGAGTCAAGGCAGCGTGTCGTTTAGTGGCCGGCCATCGAAAGCACAGGTCTACCAACAGCCCGGGGGAATTGGCCGATCCCGGGCGAGCTCGAACAGTTCACTTCCCCAGCAGATAATGGCTCCCCTTTGAGAGTTTTTGCATAGCGTAAAGCTCATTGGCAAATATCACATTTCAGCCTGTGCGCATGCGCCAACCCGAACGCGAGTGATACCGGAGGCAGCTTTTCCACCGGATTTAGCGGGCGACATATCAAATGCTAATTAATCACCGGTCACACTATACGAAATTTGTTCCCAACTGCGGCGGCAGTATTTGCTGCTAAATTTACATTCAGATGATGGAATACATTCATGTAGCTGGCTTAATTTGTAAATACAATTATATGTATATACGATAATTGTTATATTTATTTAATAATGTAATAACTTTATAATAATATTTATATATTATTATATAATTATACATTATATATCATAAACACAGTTTAGAGGTTGCTGAACAGGTCTAGTTGAACAAATGTTAATCAAGAGAATGTGGCATAACGGGAACGGTGCACACTGTCGCCACAGTTTGGAAATATTTCAGTTGAGAACAAAACATTTGGCAAAACTCTTTTGAAGGCTTCCCATGCCACTGGTCACGTGGTTGCTTTACGCTACGCTAAGCAAAAACCCTCTTCTTTCGCCTCCGGCGGGCAACGTCTCGCAGCCATCGTCCTGTCTGCCTGTTGCTGCTGCTGCTAAACGAGTAAGCGTGTGGAGCCGCCAGTAGAGAGCCGGCCGGACGGAGCAGATCGGCGCAGAGGCAGCCGGCGCGGATGGAGATCCTTGGGGCACACCCGCTGCGGGGTGTCTGCCCTCCCCCGCCGCAGCCGCCCGGGTGGGGGGTGGGGGTCAGGGGAGGTCAGGGGTGGCGGGGGCGGCGACGCCGGCGCCCCGCACGCCGTCAAGCGCACGTGCAGTCCTCGGGCACCGGGTACGGCACCTTGAGCCACTGGCAGCGGTAGCGCTTGCGTCGCTTCTTCTTGCGGTCCGTCGGCTGCAGCCACACGCTGTTGGACAGGGCGCTCTTGCGGAGCCTGCGACACCACGCGCGCGCGCGCACCGCCGCCTCAGCACATGAGCACGCACGTGCACGCGCACGTGCATGTGCACGTGCACATCGCGCAAGCAAAGGGCCCCACTCGGAGGAAATGAAGGGCTCCAGAGTACAGAGAGATTACTACAGAAGGGACTGGCTTAGGCAGCTACTGCTTGTATATTGATTCAGTGGTGAGTTGTAGTTGACATTGACATAATTGAAATGATTGAAGGCGTTGTCATTGTCAACAATAGTGTTTATTGAAAAAATAGCAGCTTTCGATGCAGCTTTCGCAGCTACTTAAGCTGCGAGGCACGCCCGAGCCCGCGTAGTCGTTTTTGTGGCTCCCAGACAGCAGGTAAGAAACGGCTCAACTTACTTTTCGTATTTTTTCTCTCAAACATATTTCATTCATTTCTGTTAAATTAAAACACTATATTACAAAAGATCAACTTGTCCCCTTCTTAATTTAACTACTATTTCATTTAAGATTCTAACTCTCCGTCCCCTTCTTCATTTCTTTCTTTAATTCTTCTCCTTTCATTTCTTAAGATGTTTTAAAATTAGGTAACAATGTTAATTCTAATTTTATATTTTTCTTGTATCAGAAAACTGATGATGATGGCTAAGCCATCGAAAGCTACTATTTTTTGAAATAAATACTATTGTTGAGAATGACAACGCCTTCACTCATTTCACCTACTGCTTGAACACTTCAGGCAACATAACTACAAGTAAAGTTCATGCACTCATTTTGTCAGGCCTTCTTTTACAGTTAGCTCATTTGTAAAAGCTTATCACTACGTCATGCAATGTCATCGCTCTGTACGACGTTTATTCGTCTTTCGACGTGCAAAATGGTCCCTTCTTAGAGTAATCCCTCCATATACACTGATTAAAACAGGAAGTCCCTTCGAGATCACGAGGTGGCATGACAGGGGGACACTGTCAATCGCGAGCTTCGTTACAACTTACATTTTTGGTATGGAAGCTCCCGATTGGATGGCAGTGTCCCCGTCTCTCTTTATCTCGTAACCTTGAAAGGACTTCATGTTTTAAAGTATAAAACATAACCTCCAGGAAAATGTTTTCGAGCTATGAGGGGTTACGTGGGTATTAAGTGGGTTACATAAAAATGAAAACCGGTGATCAGGCCAGACCAGAACTGACAGAGCAACAACTTAATTACTGAAGTATCACACACCATGCCCAACAAATAGTTATTTCAAAAATTAATGTTTTACTAAAATCAGAATTTTGAGAGTCACCATTTTTTACGCCCAAACCCTTCAATATTAAAATATTATAATATAATATTAATAATATATAATAATATAATATTAAGTAATTGCAGTGAATTTCGTATGTATTCTTTTTATGTAATTGATTAGTGATTTTTGATGTCAGCCATTATCAATGAATTACAGTAAATCCTCATTAACACGAATTCCAAGGGACCGAAATAATTGGAGTTCGCATTTTAAAAATCCATGTTACCCGAGTATTCAAAAGGTTCGCTTTATCGTAATATCTTGCCGGGCCGACATTTTGTTCGTGTTACGGCGAAATTCGTGTTAAGCAAGTTCGTGCTAACGAAGGTTTACTGTATCTCAATGTTTCAATTGAATAAAATCGTGCATAAAACATCAGTTATTTATGCAACGTCAACACGAATTTAATGTATCAATTTCTTTTATTTCTCGGGAGGTGGCGGCGATCTTCTCCACTTGAATAGTGAGATCCGACGCCCACCTTACACGTCGGCTAGCGGGACTTTCCCCAACCAGGTATCTCTCGCCAGAGAGACACCGCCCCAGCGTGAATGTAAGTGTATGTAAGTAAAAGGTGAGCAGTGGGCAAGGATGAGGTAAGAAAGATCTCATGCGGTCCAAAGCCTACTCGTTAGGGTACTGATATTGCATTCACCTGATTTGGCGACCTCACCGCGTACATTTCGCACTTACACGACATAGATTTCGCGTGTTGACGCGAAATGAACTGAATTTCTTCCGTCGAATACAGCATTTCCATGCGCTAACAGAGTTAATTTCAATTAACTCCTACATACTAGACAGGGAGAGGTGGCTCAGTGCATCAACTGATGCCACTGCAGTGTCTCTGACCGGGAGGTCCTAGTTCGAGTCCGGACAGCGGCAAGATTTTCGATACCAGCTTGTCAGCTACGTCGAATTCCGTCGCTATCTGGAGGAGAATTCTGCAGGCCGGCTGCTCTGATCGGTAGTTTTCCGTGGTTTCTCCGATCAACACCAGCGACTGAATGCGACCTAGCTGACAAGCTTGTGTCGAAAATATTTCCACTGTTCGGACTCGAACCCTAGGTTCCCGGTCAGAGACACTGCAGTGGCATCAGTTAATGCACTGGGCTATCTCTCCCGGCGTTTGTCCCGGCTGGGGCGGTGTCCCACCGGTGGGAGACACTGGTAGGACGAAATCCGATTTCGCCGTCCAGCGGGGAAGATCACCGCCACCTCCGATGCACTATACTTACAGAACTAATAAACTCGGTAGTTGACGCGGCCGGAATCTACATACAAGTGGCATCACGGCTGCGGCGACAAAAACGCGTAACATGGAGCCTGAGAGTAGCGATCACGCCGCCCCCTAACGCAAAGACCACGGTCACAAGCTTCGAAGGAAACAATATCGAAAAGCGTTCACCTGTATGCTTCTTGGATTCATCGAGGTCGAGTAGAATCAATTAATTGATGTAAGGACTACGAACAGAAATGTCTGTTGATTATTTAATAGCGGCAATTTGCTTTCTTTTTCATGTTTTTGTTCCTTCATAAATTCAGTCAATTTTTTCAAAATTTCTTCTCTTATTATGCCGATTAAATTATTTATTAGAATGCTTTCTTCTTCTCGCGTTTTAATGAAAGCGCTTGTGTTCTCCTTCATTCTTTGGCAAATGATTTTTTTTCTGTAGCTTCACAGCCAGGCCGCTAGTAGCCAGGCAAGCTTAACAATGGACATCTGCTCCTAGTCGCCGGCAGGTTAGAATATACGTACATCCATTTCTTTATTTAAAAGGATCGAGAAACATCTACAATCAAGCGTGAAAGAAAACACTACGTAGGGTAAATAGCAGTTGAAGGTGAAAGGAAAATGACAGATTGGCTCGGAAAATCTCAATGCTTGCAAGACAATGGGTATTGAATAAAAAATCAAATAATACTACAAAAGGTACATTTCCCCAGGCTACGCAAGTGCCCTTCATGAGTCATCCCCATGGATTGGAAGCGGGCTGTCAGGCGTGCGAGGCATGCGGCTAGCGTCTGGAGCGAGTTGCCGAACTGTAGAGGGCGCGAGCGCAGCCGCAGGCGGAGTGGGGGGGGGGGAGGGGGGGAGGGGGCTTTCTTGGGCCACAAAGGCTGAGCCGCCGCCGAAAGCGAAAGCAGGCAAAAAGCGCTCCGCGCGCGCCGCGCTCTCTGGGCCACATGGCCACGTGACGCGATGCCCGCAGCCGCCTGTGGACGCAGTTGGGCCGCGCACCGGTTGCTCTTGTAACACCGCATTCGAAAAGCACAGCACCCCTGTGGCTCAACTGATGTCGCTGCAGCGCCTCTGGCCGGGAGGTCCTAGGTTCGAGTCCTGACGGCGGCAGGGTTTTCGATACTAGCTTTCCAGCAAGGTCGAATTCAGTCACTGTCTGGAGGAGAATTCTAGCGGCCCTCTGCTCTGATCGGTAGTTTTCCGTGGTTTCTCCGATCAACACCAGGCGAATGCCGGAGCAGTACCCTACCAAATGGGCCACGGACCGCGCGCGATCTTTCCTTCCTGTTCCTTGTCCTATCCTCTCCCCTTACACACACACACACACACACACACACACACTAACATGTACTACACTACCACATATTTCGGGTGACCGGTCGGGAGCTTAGAGCTTGTCCCGGCTGGGGCGGTTAGGGAGACCTGGTTAGGGAGAAACCCCACTAGCCGACGGTAAGTAGGCGCCGGATCTCGCCAGACAGCAGAGGAATATCACAGCCATCTCCCGGGAAAACATGCACTACACTTACAAGACTAATGACCAAAGCCTTTGACGCGCCCGGAAACACGAAAAAATCAATAAATCAAAACCCCTGTGGCGTGGGGCAGAAGAGGAAGTTTAAAGAGGAGAAGCAGCATTTCTCTTTTGTTCATTTTCAGTCACTCATATTAGGGCATTACGGTTCTAAATATGAGTTAATTAGCTATTACGAGCGACAAAACCATTACAGCACAAATGTCGGTTAACCATATCAATACACCGAAAATAACGAGTTCACTGAATAAACTTTGTGCTAAAATTTGCGCACCACACACACACAAAGAGGAAACAGATATAAAATGTTAAACAATTTTCTGGTAATGTGTGATCACGCCTATTGCGTAAGGCAGTAGCAAAACTGTGTCTCTCTTAGCATGTATACAATATCTAGCAAAGTTCACATGTGTGTAACAAAGAAGGAAAATTCAAAAGTCTTAAGAGTAATGCTGAGCGGTGACCTCGAGATGCAAGAAGACAGATCGGATCTAGATTGTAAAAGTTAAAAATTATAGTAATTTATTAATTTTACAAATTATAGTAATTTAATATCTATTGTTATTTTTATTATTATTTTATTATTAGTAGTATTACTATTATTATACCGTTTATTTCATCAACAATGTTTGACTACTACTACATCAGAATTCAGATATACAAGATGCGTTGTAAACAGATGTTGCAATATTTTTATATTCTTAATCAGACGGTACAAATGGGCATTTATCTTTTAAATTTCAGGAATGAGATTAGGTGTACCATCAAGTATAATGTTGACATTGAATCAACTCAACAGTTATTGTCATTATTATTATTATTATTATTATTATTATTATTATTATTATTATTATTATTATATTCATTATTATCATCACTGCATAAATTCACGAATCGATTAAATATAAAATCTACTCCACGTTGCAACTACTCGTAACTTCCTAAGGAGTTCCACGATACCTTTCTCTAAATACAAGCTGTTCCCAGCTTTGTTTTGCACTCTCCAATATTTTGAATGATGGGATTTAGAATCTGTGGAATTTGGACAAGATCTTACATACACTTTGTGGAATAAATCCCATAACCATGTTCGACTTGTGATTTTACTTCGCATTTCTGGCTGATCACCATGTCCAAACTTGTATTTAAGACTTTTCTCTGCCTCTTCGGTTACAACATGCATGTCACAGCCCCACGTTCACGTAGACAGAACGTGTTTTCCAATTTCTGAATAAGAATATACGGTCAGTTTGCCATTAACGAATGATTTGTACGGATTTGTAGCTGGCCTAGTATTTTACAGTGCTAGAGACTTCACAGGTATTAGCAAGTATTCGTACCACTTGAGCACGTGTTTGGAAGTTTGGAGGCGCTACAGATCTGTTAGTGAAGATTTCTACACTTTAGTGCCTTTTCATGTATTCAGACAGACAGAAACCCCAGGTTGTAGACATTGATGTCTTGTGAGGGTTTCGGATCTATAACAAAGTAGTTTACTATTTAATAATTTCTCGTTCTAATTTACACTCGAAAAAAAAGAGTAGAGAAGGATACAAGTCGATTGAACACAATATTCGATCGTTCTTTCTTTCGAATCTTCCGAGTATCAAAGAATTATTTTAAATTTACATATTCCACTTTTAAGTTCCTCAACCTATTGTCAGACTATGTAATATTTTGTACAATCTTGTCAACAAATCACAATAATACAATCATGTCATGATTTTTTTTTCTTCTGCAGCTCTACCGAAACCCTACATTAGCATTTCGCGAACCAACATTACGGTGCGAAATCACTGCATAGATCCCGGTAAATGATAAAAGAATTCCATCGACGGATACGGAACAGAATCGTGTCGACCCCTCCGCATTGACGCTGCTCTGCGCGGGGCGGCGCCATCAGACAAGAGCGCGGGATCGAAGGAAGCGCAGGCGGAATTTGCAAGACAATGGCACTCTGCATACGGCCCCGCGTGGCCGTGACGTCAGCGCGCGGGGAGCGCAGCGGGGCGATGAACGCGATACGCCGGCCGCGAGAGGCAAAGATGAGGTGCGCAGGTGGGCGGGGGGACACGGAGAAGGGGGAGGAGGGGCGAAGATGACGGCACAACGGGGTGGGGCGAGCGAGCGAGCGGATACGGGGGGAGAGACTTTAAGGAGAGCGGAGAAGGTGTAGGAAATGAAGAAGGAGGGGATGCGGAGATAAGACGCGCGGCGTAGGTGGGAGGGGACGGGAGGGGAGGAAGGAGGAGTGCGCGGGAGATTGGACGGCGTGAAGCTGAGAAGAGAGCATCGGGCCGGTGTGGAATCGGGTTGGCTGGGGCTGCTGTGGGGTGGTGAACTACCTACGCTGAACAATGCGGATCGGAGATGGCTGGTGTAAGGAAAGACGATCGGGTATACATTTAGCGAAGCTGTTCTCATTGAGGGTCGGTCGGGACGGGATACAACTGATCAGGGCCAGGAGGAGCGGAGAGAGCTGAACGAAAAAAAGAACAAGGGAGAGAATTGTAGCTGAAAGCGAAGGCTCAGTAAGTACTTCGTTGTCCGGTAGACGCCGCGACCTAAGCACAGATGCCAAGCTTTTAGGCCGTTTGGTTTGGCTTTTTCGTGTTTCCGGGCGCGTCATAGTCCCGTTAGTGTAGTGCTTTTTTTTTCTCGGTGGCTGGCGGTGATCTTCCCCCGCTGGATGGCGAGATCCGGCGCCGCCCTACCGTCGGCTAGTGGGGTCCCTAACCAGGACTCTCCCACCAGCGGGGCACCGTCCCAGCCGGGACAAGCTCTAAGCTCCCCCGGGATCTCCCGGAATATGTGGTAGTGTAGTGCATGTTAGTACAAGTGTGTGTGTAAAGGGAGAGGATAGGACAAGGAAGAGGAAAGACAGATCGCGCGCGGTCCGTAGACCGTTTGATAGGGTACTGCTCCGGCATTCGCCTGGTATTGATCGGAGAAACCACGGAAAACTACCGCTCAGAGCAGCCGGCCGCTAGAATTCTCCTCCACGCGACTGAATTCGGCCTAGCTGAAAAGCTAGGTCGAAAATCTTGCCGCCGTCAGGACTCGAACCTAGGATCTCCCGGTCAGAGGCGCTGTGGCATCTTTTAGGCCGTCATATTGTAGCCTTCATCAGGGCCAAATCTCTGGCGGTCGAAACGTTGGCATCTGTGCTCAGAACGTGGCTTCTCCCGGACAGCCAAGCAGAGAAGAGTGGAGACTGGGCGAGCGGGATTCGGCGAGGAGAGCTGTGTGTGGCCGAGAGGAGCGGGCGGTCGTTAGGCGGCGCGCAATGACAGGGCGTGCGCGGGTGCAGGGCGTGGGGCGGGGGGCGGGGCAGAGGTGAGGCGCGAGGGCAGAGTGACACACGACGCGACGCCTCCAAGCGCTGCGCTGCCCGCCCCGTGGCCTCGCGTGAAATCGCTGCCCGCCTGCGTCGCGCGGCGCGCCTCGCGCATGCAGCCCTCCGCTGCATGCGATGAACAGATTCTTCACGCCTTGCGACTTGGCACGTTTCTTTTCTTTCAGTTTTTCCATTTTATTCTGTTTATAATATTTCTACCGGCACGTTTTCCATTTGGGTTTCTTCTTCTTTTCTGAAGTACAACATGCATTTCTTGGCCAGTTTTTGCCAATTCATTGTGAAAGAATTCCAACGATTTCTGATATTTATTTTCACCTCTCTCCATCTGAGAATGCCGTTAATATTTAATTTTCTTCAAATACTCAATGTTTACGATTTTTGGTTACGATTATTACGTTGTTGACTGAAGTTTCAGAGAAGGACGTAGAAGGACGTTATCTGTGGAGGCGGCAGTCCCTCCAACATTCAATTCACGTCTTGCGTTTTCGTTAGGTAGAAGGCAGTGCATAAAGAATGAAAACCTAAATTCCACAATAGTTACGCACTTAGCACGATGGCACCCAGTTTACTGTTGTTGATCGCATTCAGAAATGCTGTGCAGAGTATTAGTGAATCGATTAATTATTAAATCGATGAGTGTAAGTCTTTATGTGGACTTTCAGTTTCGCTGTGAATGGAATTATCATGTTATAGTTATCTGTTTCTAATCCCCCTTATATAATTTTTTCATTGCTAATGAGCCTTAAGATGAAGACCTGTACATTTTACGTACGTAGAAAGAAATTGTACTTCCGAGGATCATACTGAAAGTTGGATACAGTTCCTAATCTATACAGTTTCAGACTCCGGTACGCAACTGAAAATCAAGGCTTTGCCAGAAAAGTCGAAAAAGATAGTATGCATAATCACAACAATTTAACGTAATTATACAATTATGATAAAAAATTTTACTATTCCTTTTACACCCCACCCCTGACGTTTCGAGTTCCAAGGGATGATCAGCCTACTGATGCCTAGTCATTGTCGAATTTAGAGAGGAAGGGGGATGAGAGTAATTCCTCCCGAAACTGAAAATCCTCGTTAAAAATTCATGTGAATTTTAACAAGGACTCATCACAATGAAGTATTTTTAAATTACCATTTACTTTGAAAAAAAATTCTGATATGCTCTACAAGGGCAAGATAAGTCTTCACTCTAAAGAATTTGCATTTTGGTGCTTCTACCTGTACCTGAAGGAAATATTTGTTTAATCTGTTGGGATGGACGATTCCTTTAAGTTATACACCTTGAGCAAATTCACAATTAAATGATTTCATTTTTAATACGCTTCTTTTAAAGATAATTTCAACATATTATGATCAATAAAGGGGGATTTTAACAATGCCATTTTTTTCTTTCCACTTTAAAACAATACCGTTGAGTATAAAAATTCATTTTATGTTATGACAAAACAAAATGGCACTTTCTAATACGTCATTTTTTATTGATTTCGGTTAATAAGTCATTTTTTAATCTTTTCCGTCATCTTCCCCTAATTTATCGATTTTAATGGTACTTGCTTCAAGTGTTATTTACGAGATGCAACAAATGTTCTCCATAGAGTTCATCAGTTCCTAAACCTGGTAGGCTATTCGATTTCTTTGCTCAGATGTTGTAATGTCGGCCATTGGGAGTATGTCATCTAAGGTTCCTGTGACGCCTGTCAACGTCATTGGCGGTTCAGCCGATTTCGGGATAACAAAGACAGAGATTTCCTAGTAAAGAACAATACAAACCAAACGTTTGAAAGCTGAGCTCACTTGATCGAAAGGAAGAAGCTGCAATTACATCAGTAACACATCCAACAGCTTAAGTTGTTCATCTGGCCTGGTTTTGATCACATTTTTACGTCATTTTGCTTTGCTTTTAGTGCATTTCAAAAAAACATTTTACGAGCATTTTATCGATCATTTTAAGGGATGTTTAAGGTCATCAAAATCCGCCCCCTAGTGCATCAATCATGTCAAGGTTTTATTGAGGTAGCGCATTGCTCACCTGCAATGCCACCGCAGCAGCTGCAGCACCTTGGCGGCGGATGGCACACAGCGCATGCCCGGCGGCCACGAGCATGAGCGCGGGCCCGCCTCCGCCCCGCCCCCTCCGCCGCCGCCGCTGGCGTTCCGCGCCGCTGCAACACAAGAGACTCTTTGGGGACTCCGCGGGGCGCTGACCCCTCGCCCGCCCGGAGGGCCCTCGCGCGGGGGCCCGGCTGTCAACACACGCCCCTCGCGGGTGCTGCACCGGCCCCGCTCACGCTCCAGGGTCTGGTGCGGCGGTAACAAGATAAACCACACCGGCCGCTCTATTCGTCAATGTTAGTATCCGAAGGGAGTTCGAAGTCTTTGGCTTTACCAACGTCCTTGAACCGTGTCATTCTGCAAGTTTCTGCAATTTCTGCTAAGCTATACTGCTGGTAATAATAAAGAAAACAACAACAACAATAATAATAATAATAATAATAATAATAATAATAATAATAATAATAATAATAATAATAGATAGATAGAAAAAGAAGAATGCAGTTCTACGGACATATTCATAGGATGAATGAAAACAGAATTTCAAAACGGATTCTCATAGTCATCAACTCAGGCAGGGGAAAACAAATGGATTAAAGAGTCGAGGAGGATCTCAGACAAGCAACGCTACAATAAATGATGCAGAAAATAGAAAAGAAATTAGGAACATCATCAAAAACATACATTTGACACCGAAAGCAGAAGAGGGCAGGATGTAAATGGACAGCAACAGAAGAAACAAACAGTGAACACATGAAGAAATATGGGCGCAAAAAGCACAAACAATCATCATAAAAAAATTCAAGTTCAAACGTCCTTTAAATGGAATAATCATAATAATAATAATAATAATAATAATAATAATAATAATAATAATAATAATAATAATATCTCGATTCTGACCAAAGTGGGGTGTTACGTGACTACTATTTTTCTTCATACATGTGAAAGACTTAGAGTGATCCCAAGATGAGATAATATTTGTACAAAAGTGGGATATTAATATTTATAAATAGAGACTTGCTGTGGCGGTCGGGGCTTACCTCGTTACCATTCCAAGCCCTCCACTGCTCACTCTTAAGAATCTACAACACCCAAGCTTTATAAATATCACGTTTCTGCGAAGAGTTGCTTACATAGTTGCACTTCACATACCTTTGCAAGACGGTATTCGGACCTCTTTTACTGAAGCGAGATATAGTGAACCCTTCAAATTTTCTTAGAAATTGTCTTACCATTGTATTTGGATTGTCCCGAACCACACGCGAATCTTGTATATAGTCATTGCATTAAAATATTGCAAATTAAATTTACAAAATATTTAAGATTATTTGGAAGTTAAATATCAAAAAATACGTATTAGGTTCCTTAAATAATCAATTTCTGTAGAAAACTCACTATTCATTCACCTCATATTTTTGGAGTAAAATAATTATTTAAACATTAGGGATACATTTTTCTTAGTATCCTTTTTAAACTACATTAATTAATAAATAATAAATTATGCAGTACATTTAAACTTTGTGAGGGGGAGTGGTAGACATCACTCGCAACAATTTATTTTGAACATTTACTATGATGCCATGAACATATACTAAAACGGCTAAAAGAAACCTTTTTATTGCCACAAACAAGTTGGGAAAAAATCAACGAAATTGGCCATTGTGGAGAGTGGAGGCTTCCGGGGACGAAATCAGTTGCTTCTTGACTGTCCGGAACACGCCGCGGCCTAGGCACATGCCAACGTTTCGGCCGCTATTCTGCGACTTTCCACAGGGCGCAATGTCACCGACGCTTTTTGCCCTGAAGAAGGTCGCAGAATGGCGGCCGAAACATTGGCACCTTTTTCATGTTTCTCCTCCACAGTAACCCTGAGGAGGCGGGAATTTATTTAACAACGGCAATACAATTTGCGCTGCTGTCTTGCGGCTTAAGCAACTAAGAGGGAGAGGTAAAAAAAGATAATAATAACTAAAGCTAACTTACTTCTAGCTTAAATATAATTTAATAATTATGTAGTAGCACTTTGGCATACTTAACTTACACGAAAAAAAATTTTTTCTTAATTCTAAATAATGCTAGTTGATTTTCTTCTGAATTTATTTTTCATTCACGCATCATTCATTCATTCGTTACATGACCATTCATTTGTTATATACATAACCATTCATTCATTATATACATAACCATTCATTCCCACATTGGCACCTGCGTGTAGGACACCCAAGTAGCTAGAGACCATCTCCACAAGCTGGCAGGCTGAATGCGAGGCGCAGCACTCACCTGCGGGGGGGGGGGGGGGGGGGCGGGTGGGGCGGGGCGGGGCGTGCGGCGGCGCACGGCCGCGCCGCACCCAGCGGGCCAGAAGTAGGGCCCGAGGTCGGTCCAGGCGTAGCGCGCCGCACCAGCCACTGGCGCAGCAGGTCGTCGCGCGCCCGCCGCCCGCGCCCAGCGCCTGCGCCAGCTCCTCGGCAGCTCCTCGCGCGCCGCCAGCGCCGCCAGCTTCAGCACCGACTGCCGCGGCCCTTCCTGCGCACACGGGCCACCGCCCCACTGCAGACCTCGCCAGCCCCCTCGCCTTCCCACACCGGCACAAATGCCTTCCTGCGCACACGGGCCACCGCCCCACTGCAGCCCTCGCCAGCCCCTCGCCTTCCCTCACCGGCACAAATGCCTTCCTGCGCACACGGGCCACCGCCCCACTGCAGCCCTCGCCAGCCCCTCGCCTTCCCTCACCGGCACAAATGCCTTCCTGCGCACACGGGCCACCGCCCCACTGCAGCCCTCGCCAGCCCCCTCGCCTTCCCACACCGGCACAAATGCCTTCCTGCGCACACGGGCCACCGCCCCACTGCAGACCTCGCCAGCCCCTCGCCTTCCCACACCGGCACAAATGCCTTCCTGCGCACACGGGCCACCGCCCCACTGCAGACCTCGCCAGCCCCTCGCCTCCCTCACCGGCACAAATGCCTTCCTGCGCACACGGGCCACCGCCCCACTGCAGCCCTCGCCAGCCCCCTCGCCTTCCCACACCGGCACAAATGCCTTCCTGCGCACACGGGCCACCGCCCCACTGCAGACCTCGCCAGCCCCTCGCCTTCCCCACCGGCACAAATGCCTTCCCACCGGCACAAATGCCTTCCTGCGCACACGGGCCACCGCACCACTGCAGACCTCGCCAGCCCCCTCGCCTTCCCACACCGGCACAAATGCCTTCCTGCGCACACGGGCCACCGCCCACTGCAGCCCTCGCCAGCCCCCTGCCTTCCCCCCCCCAAACCCCCGCGCCCCGCCCCCGCACCCTCGCCCCCCCCCCGGCACAAATGCCTTCCTGCGCACACGGGCCACCGCCCCACTGCAGCCCTCGCCAGCCCCCTCGCCTTCCCACACCGGCACAAATGCCTTCCTGCGCACACGGGCCACCGCCCCACTGCAGCCCTCGCCAGCCCCTTCGCCTTCCCACACCGGCACAAATGCCTTCCTGCGCACACGGGCCACCGCCCACTGCAGACCCGCCAGCCCCTCGCCTTCCCTCACCGGCACAAATGCCTTCCTGCGCACACGGGCCACCGCCCCACTGCAGCCCTCGCCAGCCCCTCGCCTTCCCTCACCGGCACAAATGCCTTCCTGCGCACACGGGCCACCGCCCCACTGCAGCCCTCGCCAGCCCCTCGCCTTCCCTCACCGGCACAAATGCCTTCCTGCACACAGGCCACCGCCCCACTGCAGCCCTCGCCAGCCCCCTCGCCTTCCCTCACCGGCACAAATGCCTTCCTGCGCACACGGGCCACCGCCCCACTGCAGCCCTCGCCAGCCCCTCGCCTTCCTCACCGGCACAAATGCCTTCCTGCGCACACGGGCCACCGCCCCACTGCAGACCTCGCCAGCCCCTCAGACTCAGGCCATGAGGCCTGCTATTCCGTCTGACCACGCAAATTTCGTTACGCTCCTTTCACCAATCATGCGAGAAAGAAGGTATTACTTGGGTGACGAAACATGTGATTTGAATTTAGCTCAGAGGCGTCATTTAGGCTTGAGGATCTTTACATGCAGTAAATGTACTAACATGGGACAGCCGGCTTTACTTCCCCTCCGAAGGAAGGCGTACAAACGATTCTTTCGCCCTTGAAAATCCACGGCTTCGATCGGGTTTGAACCCGCAAACTTGGGTATAGCAGTAACCGATACACCATCCCGCCGCTAATCGCCTAATCCGCTGCTAATCGCCTCCGTTACTTTAATGTAACTGGCGTGAACGCAGAATATAATGTATGCTTTTACATTAGGATGAATTATTCGCGCACGTTTTCTTGAGCCTCGGAATACCTACCACCACTCCATTGCAACCATTAGTTGAATTAAGAGTAAAGAATAAAAACGAGACTTGTAAACAAAATATGATAACCAAAAATGTTCGCTCACGTGTAATTGAAACTATTTTGCATCGAAAAACGAACTACAAATTGAATATCAAATTCATTTTGTGAAAATAACCACCCTCTCCACTCCTCTCGCAACTAACGAAGTGAGGGCTTGAGAAAACGCGCGGATGATAATAGTCAAATCTTTACGGTCATATTCTGAAGGAATGAATGATCTTGATAGACGGTGATTATGAATATATGATATGAATGATGACAAGTAGGGGAAATAGTGTACCTCTATCTTAAATATACAGTGATTTTAATTGAAGCATTAAATTTAATGTACAGATACATTAAGCCCTTTTTAATGTACAAGGTACATTGAAGTTTCATGTACAATACATTAATCAACATTAGATTTTACGACATTTCTGACAGTGCAGCTAATCCACTTTCTCTTTTCGTTGCCAGATAAGATGTTGCCTGACTGCATGTCGTTTCGTTCATCCAATGATTCGGATTGATTGATTATTTCGTTTTTCCGGTCGCGACAACAGCTAAGGACGTTAGTGCTGTAAATGTTCTTATCGCGGGAAGAGGCAGTGATCTTCGTTGGATGGCGATATCCGCAGCCCACCTTCATACCGACTTGCAGGGTTTTCTTCAACCTTATGTCTCCCACCGGCAGGGCACCTCCAGCTGGCACAAGCTCTAAGGTCCCGACTGGTCTCCCTGCATGTGCGTTACTGTGTGTAAGGGGCGAAGATAGGACCTGAAAGAGGAATAAAAGATCGCGTGTTCGTTAAGACTGCTCCGGATTTGCCTGGTGTTGGTCGAGAGACCACGGAAAACTACTGACCTCTAGAATTCTCTTCCAGACAGCGACTGACTTCGAACAGCTATCTCGTTAGTATCGAAATCCTGCCACCTCGAACCCTAGGACCTCCGTTTAGAGCACTGCAATGATATCAACTGATGCGCTGAGCCATTCGTCGGTCATACCAGGGGGAAAATGGCGTTTTTACTAGACTGCGTGAGGCAAATAATGTGTTATGATATTCATGATGATGTAACTGAGGTTCGTTGTTATCAATTACCAGATTAATATTCTAAAATGATGTACGTATGCTTACATTCATCTTCACAGAGCAAATACCACGCTGTACAAAATACGTAAGTCAAAATTCAATGCAGTGGACATTGGGCATAAGTTTTAACATTTTTTCCAAATAGACTGACAAATTTCCTTATGTGAGATATCAATAAATTTGTCTTGATATCCTGAATGTTAAGTGTTATATATAACACATGACATAAGTAACAAAAACAAAACAGCGGACAGAATGCCATATATCATTGATTTATTGTTGATAGCGCAATATGACACATTTAACCCTACAGGCACAGTCACATGATTATATAAATACAAAATAAAATTAAAAATTAAAAAAATTTCCTCCTCCTTAACATATAAAAAACTATAGACACAAAAACCCCGTAAGCATATAATTGGAGGGGAATCCTCCACCGTAGTTTTGCGTAAAACACATTTAAAATGAAAAACTGAAGTTCCCAGGTTATGGGGTATAGGTGTGAAATCAGGAGAACGTGCAACCCGCTACACACATTTCACTGCATCGTAGCTTACCATTGTGCATAAATCGGAAGCGATGGGTTCTACAACCTTAAATCTAGGGTTCAGTGACCCTAAACAAACGCGTTTATCTTCGCAATCTTTGCCCAAATGAACAGAAATTAGTATGTTTTTAATGCCGTAATCTACAAAATGAGGCCTTCATAATCGTCCTATTCCGTTTATGTAATGTTTCTCACCCCCAAGCATAAATTGCCAGGAATGCTGGAATTTGAGTTCCAGTTTTAAGCCATTTTCATTTTCTAAACAACGATTCAAATATTGTCGGTTTTTGAAGATGGCAATTGTTTGGCGAAACATACTTTGCGCCGGTCTATTACATTTTTGGGTATTTTCCGCTCTTTTGAGTACTCTTGCTATCCAGAACTTCCCAGTTCATCAGCCACGGTCACTGCTCCACCTGCCGCCGTCTCATTTATAAAAGTATTCCCGAATTTAAAACACTGAAATTAAAGTTTTTAAATTTCCAGATTATCACGTGAGAAATATGGTGAACGTGTGGTGAGCATGTGAGGAAACATTTTGTAAACATGTGATGAAATATTCAGGGGAAAAATAAACTAATATCCATTTAGCTTTTGGTGAAAACGAAACAAAACCTATTCTGAATAATTGATAAGATGATGGAAGTAATGAAACATATATTTTATCCATCACATCTATTATTAGAAACACATTCGTTCATCACGAAAAATATTATTTTTGAATTAAAAACGTGGATTCCCGTTTCCTTATGTAAAAACCTGCATAATAAATCAAACACAATCACGAAGGATCCAGATTTTGAAAATGTCACAAAATTCACTTCCATAGCACGTCATACGCAGTTTAACGTTTTTGACGAAATGAAATGTAAAAATGAACCTCTTAAATGCGTTCATCACCCAGAATAATAAATATTAATTGTGGTGTCAATGCTTTGAAGTTAGAAACCCATAGGTGCTAAGTAGTTCGATCGTCCGCCCATCGCTAAATCATCACGTCCTCCAGGTTGTCTACTGCTCCAGAAGCTGAGTGCGGACAGAAACGCGGAACCAGCACCAGGGGCGAGGCGGCGCGGCGCCTGGGTTCATCTGTCACTGTCTGCGTATCACCAGCGCTCCGTCGACGCCCTCGAGAGAAAATAATGATCCCAGCGCCCACCCTGGGGCTCCGGTAAGAACACACTACTAGGAGCAGCCGAGGACGAGTCAAGTGAGCCTTCCAGATACGCTCGAGCGAGCGTGGAGACAATATCGCGAGCATCGATCGGCGTCATACCCATATCTTCTGAGATCTTATACTCGTACTTGCATCCTCAAGTCCAACATATCGCAAATTTTGAAAAGAGTACAAGTCATAAGTTTTTAACGACGAATTCCTGAAAGATTAAAAAATGTACTTACGTTAAAAACACACCAACAATGCATTCCGTTATTAATAAGATATAACAGTAGTCATACACTTAAATAACATTTGTTGGGATGTTTCATGGACATCACAGCGAGTAGGATACTGAAAAAGGAGAATAACGAAGACAGCAATTCTCTTTGACCGGAAGTATATTATTCTCTCAAATAACGGATAAGGAAACCCACAGTGATTAGTAGCAAGCATCCAATAATTTCCTGCTGACTTCTACAAATTGGTAGACTCCGAAACCCCTTGCGCAAGGCTGCAAATTCTGAAATTCCTTACCTACGTTACAACTCGAATAGTTTTAATGTGGCTCCAGATGTTCAGAAGATTTTACGTAAACGTAGTCCGTAAAAAAGAGCGTTCCCTGTTAAGGTGTCATTGCTGACGCGATATCCTGCGGCGTTTGCCTATAAGGTATTGAGTTGGACGGCGCTTGTATAGATAGGTTCATGTCCCCAATTATTTCCTTCGGTATTTAATAATTATATATCGAATTATTATTGATTGAGTGTTTCCGGGCGCATCAACTGCTAAATTCATTAGTCCTGTAAGTGTAGTACATGATTTTTATCGCGGGAGATGGCGGTGAACTTTCCCCATTGGCTAGCGTGATCCTGTGCCAACCTACACGTCAGCTTGCGCGGTTTTCCCTATCCACGGATCTCTCACCAGAGGGGCACCGCCCAAGCCGGGACAAGCTCTATGTTCTCGACTATGTAAATTTACAGCACACCACACAGGTGTAACCTTAAATAATCCATAAAATTAAAATCAATTCTCGGAATTCGACTCCGCAATCAGGTGGCTGAGAAGGTCGTTGTATTTTCATCACCGCTCAATTCCACCATCAAGTCGTATTCCTGGGCGACGACCCGCATTATCACGTGACACGGAAAATCCTTGAGAAGCCATTTCACACCCTGGAAAGTACTTGCCCCGGAGCCCATTGCACGAAGGTCCCGTGAACAGCGGTGACGTGACTTTCGCCCGCCCTCGGACGGGTAATAGTAGTCCGGAGCAGCGCGGGAGCGGCTCCTCGTGACGCCGGGAGTTCCTGCGGCGCTAATGAGCGCGTGCGTGGAAAGGGGCCCAGCCACACGAGCAACACGACCCAACCCGACGGCCACTCGCCCTCCGGACGGCGGCAGGCGGCCAGCGCGGGCGTCGCTCACTCAAGGAATCAGAGCAATTGGAGCGATGCGCGAAAATACACCTCGCACATGGCACTCCAGACGCGTTGGTACAGAATAACTAAAGTTGCTTTTGGAGGCCCTGGATTTATTGCTGTTCTTTGTATTTATATAAAACACGTTTCGTTTCTCATATGCAGGAATATTTCAGAACCAATTTCTCACCTGAAGGGATAATATTGATGCATTTTTTTGTAGTTCAAATTTGTCAAATTTATTTTTTTAAACCATTTTCGATTAAAATTGTTCATAAATAAAAATTGTTCTTTTCCGGGTAGTAATTGTAATAAAGTTTCCTGGCAGATATCTCCTATACAAATGGCATTCACGTATGGTTAAGTAATTTCCATTACAGATTTTGAAAAACGATTTCGATATATATATTATATATATATATATATATATATATATATATATTTAGAAAACTTGAAAAGTGGTTTATTATAAAAAAAGTCAAGTAAATTCCTTCAATTAATATTGTAAATTACTACAAGTTTATTCCCAAAATAATATAATATCAAAAAACCCAAAAAAAAGAACGTTTTAAGACATGACAATAGAAAATACTATCTCCATTCAAAGAGAACCATTATATAAAAATCATCTCCTGTTTATAAAATACTATGTTATTGGATTTCGTATTGCTTCCTCGATACGCATTGTGCCTGCCATCACCGGATATACAAAAGACTATGTAAATATACCTTTATTTCGCAATTTTATTTTTGTTCAATTAAATTCTAATTGTGCTGCTCAAAGAATCAGTGCCATTTGTTGACCTCACGACACATCACAGGACGGGCGTCCCCCAACGCCCACTGCTGGGGCACGAGGCATGTGGGAGAGTGGAAGGGGCGCGGAGCGGCGTGGCGTGGCGTAGGCACCGAGCGGTGGAGCAGGTAGAGCAAGTGGACGTCGTCGGGGACTGGGAGGGACGGGGCAGGGCGGGGGCGGCGCGCACGCTGCGTCGCGGGGCGGCGGGCACCGGGTCATCGGCGCGGGCCTCGGGGACGCTCCTGCGCGTGCGGGGCGCGCGGGCGCCTCCGCCTCACGCCGCCCCGCGCCGCCCCGCCCGCCCTCCAACCGCCGGGGATCCGGCTCCTGCGCGTGCGGAGCGGGGGCGGAGGTGGGGAACGGAGGCGGAGGCGGTGGCCGAGGCGCATAGCCCGGCCGCCGCCGTCTTTTCGGTCCGGCGCCGTACCGGCTCGCGGCTCCCAAGGTCTTGGCTGCGATCTTGACCGAGAACTGGAAATTCCGGGCGGAGGCCGAGCGCCCGCGCCTCATCTCGGCCACCGGGCGCGCTCCCTGCGACCCAATCGACTTCGAAGCGAGTTTTTTGGCGTTACTCTTCTCTCTACCATTGCCTTACCACTACTTGTCTCTACCTACCTCTCAGGCTGCCACTGCTTCTTCCTTTACCCCGTGAGGGGTAAACTGAAGAAGTTCTGACCGGTGATCCCCACGAATACTGTTTTCATCTTGCTACCATGAATGCTTTTGTGTGATTATTTCATACAAAATGTTAATAAAGTTTTAAAAATAAAAGCAATATTAAAATAGCACACAATAAAAGTGCCCATTTCACGAGTAAAATGTCAGTTTAAAAAAATGATACGATATTCAGGGCTTCTTTTAAGAAATTGGTGGAATTACGAGCGTCTTGGCGAGTTGTCCAGGCTGCCAGCGATAACCTGCTTTCAGCTTACTTGATTATTTGCTAAATACTTTCTTTCGCACTCCCACTAAAATTCGACTCGACAATAATACCATGGCGTTCCACAAGTACCTCACCTCCATCCGTTATTTAGATGACATAATGGATACCACATTGACTTAGAAAGACCACGTCATCGCCAAGGTGAATGAAGCCAACAGACGCTTAGGTATTCTTCGACCAGTAATTAACCGTCACTCCACATTGAAGCTCCATTCTGCTCTCATTATATACAGGCTGAGTCACGTAACTTTAGCACCTCCTGTAACTTCTGAAGGATTGAAGTTATTGCAATGCAGTTCGCAATGCAGTTTGCAAAGTGCACGAGGGAATGGGGCTAATTGACATGTGTATTCATTTATATTTTATCTCGTGTAATTTACGAGATATTTGAGAGAACTTTATTTTTCCAAATGGAACAATAGATATTCTTCAGTCTATCATGGCGAGCGTAAAAAAGACGAATTCGACGATAAACACTTTATCATATGTTGGATAAGCATTTTTTGAGTAACTTCGTTGTTTGCGACTCGTGTTTAACGAGCATTTTGAATGAAACAGTCCACCACACAAGGTCACGTAGCGCTCCACGAGCTAACGCGTTCTCGAGCAAGAGAAGGGACCCTAAGATTTCAAGGTACGAAACATATTCCAAATATTCACAAAACTGTTGCAGTTTTTTTCCTGAACTCTGCTTTGCAGCCGAACATTGCTTTAAAAATCTTAAAATACAATTTCACGATTTTTGTTTTTGCGATCAACAAAAATTGGAAGGCGGTGGCGCATTTCTGGCTTTAGATTCGGTTTCAGCGCGTCGATATTCATAAAGAAACACGTGTCAATTCTTTGAGTCTGACAACAACTCCCCAAAAAATACAATTTCACGGTGGTTTTTTCGCGATTTAAAAAAATTGAGGGCGACACAATTATGGCTTCAGATTCGGACAGCGTGTCGAAGTACACAGAGAAACATGTGTGAAGTCTTTCGGTCTGACATTTTTTTGTGTGACAAATTTATATATTGACTAACTTCTGTAGTGTAGAAAATTACAAAGGCTATATATTTTAATATTATCATTTACTCTGAGTGGAGAGGCTGAAGTCCCTTGAGCCCTCTCCCCGGATGCGCCATTATATATATGTTGTCTTGTAGCCGGTATCGATAATTCGTATAGGCATGTATGAACGAACATCCCACGCAGTGTAGGTACCCGAGAAGCCAACTCCCAAAAATGAAATAGGTTCATGTTTTAGATTATGGACTCAGGACTGGATTCAAAGTCTATGATGTCATAAAAATATAACTCCTTAAGCAACACATCATTGCTTTACATAGGTGATACTTCATGAAAGTCCATATTTACAAAAACTCTCAGAACGCGGAATGAGTGTTTCTTTAAGTAAGGAACATATAAAGTGTCATTTGCATCATCTGCTTCGGGTTGTATTGACACAGACTCAATATTTTTGGTACAAAACGTTCATCATAATATGAAAGAGATCATTCGCAATTGTACAAATGAATTATCCCCGTTTCTGGCGTACCTTTTCGTAGCAAGAATGGTGTGTTCTTTATCGAACCGTTTTCCAAAACAGAACTTGAGCCCCTCTTCACACATATGGGAAAAAGGACTTCTTGTCGCAAACAGGATTCATTTAAAGTGTCCATTTTTAATACAACCTTCAAGAATATAACTCGTAGGATAGTGAAAAACGAGGCTCTTTAACCCTAGATTACAAAGGCTTCGATTGCCAGAAGCGCCGAAAGCTTCTCCCTTTCCCTCACTCCCCGTTTCAGAAAACTCTGAAACCGGGAGCGGTAGCTCAATGCATCAACTGATGTCACTGCAGCGCCTCTGACCGGGAGGTCCTAGGTTCGAGTCCTGACGGCGGCAGGATTTTCGACACTAGCTTTTCAGCTAGGTCGAATTCAGTCGCAACCTGGGAGAATTCTAGCGGCGCTGCTCTGATCGGTAGTTTTCCGTGGTTTCTCCGATCAACACCAGGCGAATGCCGGAGCAGTACCCTATCAAACGGTTCGGACCGCGCGCATCTGTCCTTCTCTTCCTTGTCCTATCCCTCCTTACACACACATAACAGCACTACACTACCACATATTCCGGAGACTGGTGGGCTTAGAGCTTGTCCGGCTGGGGCGGTGCCGCGCTGGTGGGAGATCTGAATCTCCGTTGTGTGACTTGCCAGTGAAATACAGTCTCCGGAAAAAACAAACATGCCCTACACTCACGGGACTAATGACCAAAGCTGTTGACGCGCCCGGAAACACGAAAAAATCAATCAATCAATGAAAACTCTGAATCTCCGTTGTGTGACTTGCCAGTGAAATACACGTAACGTTGTGCACGTGCCTATTTCCGGAAATTCCATTTTAACACGCGTCGTCCAGTAGACTACGCCTTTACAGCTACGTCAGTGGTATTTTTGGCGTGGCTTATATTGTAAATAATAACAAGAAACTCCTTGTCTTGTAGCATTTAACTTTTGTTCTGAATATTTAGCAATCATGATAGGACGATGGCGATGATAACAAAGGTCCCAAAAGTCGAGGTATCACTTCGGACGCTTCTCGAAAGCCATGTGTGGTCAGCTGTGAGGGTCAAGTTATTTAGGTTGGCCGTTGACCTAGGACATACCGTTCCGAAAACACGCACGATCAGGAAACTTCCAAGCGCCATTTGTGTTGCGGGTTGCGTGTAGCATAATCTACCAAATTCTTTATTTTCATCGTGAATATGTCTACAGGAGAAGCTACTACACTATCTAAATAAGAATCATTTTCTATTTTGGTAGAAGGTTAGTTAAGTAATAATACCCTATGGTACCCAAATGAGTACAGTATCATACTTCAGGAGTTCTGAATTAAAGTACAGAAAAATTAATTAAAAATATTCACTTTTACTTCAAATATGCTGTAAATTACAAAACCTACGGCCATATTTACTTTAAACATTTCCACGAAGCTGAACGTTGTACTGTACTAGATTGAATACTTTCTGAGATTATCAGTAAAATGTACAACCCAATTAACACGAGAGAGATGGGTGGTTATGTCTCCCCTTAAAACCGGCTTAGCACAGCACAGAGTCCCTACAGTACCCCACAGAGAATTGATGTCCCTGCAGTACCTCTGATCACGAAGTCCTAGACTTTTAGTCCTGCCGGTGGCAGAATTTTGAACACTAGCTAAATAACTGAGTCGAATTCAACGGCTGTCTGAAGGAGAATTCTAGCGGCCGACTGCTTGATCGTTACTTTTTCGTAGTTTCTCCGATCAACATTAGTCGAAAGCCGAAATAAAACCGGGCACGGATCGCGCGTGATCTTTTCTTCCCTCTCTTGTCCTAACTTCACCCTTTACCCTCACACACACACACACACCACTACCGACATACGGGGTGACCAGACCTTAAGAGCTTGTCCCAGCTGGGGAGATGCCCCGTTGGTAAGAGATACCTGGATGGGAGAACCCCGCAAGCCCACAGGTAGGTCGGCACTAGATCTCGTCATCCAGCATGGGAAGATCACAGCTGCCTCCGCGATAAAAACATGCACTGTACTTACGGGACTAATAACCTTAAACTAGTGTTTTTTTACGTGGTGGCTGTGGGTAGTACCTCCAAGATGGAATTCGGCACGACTTTTTGCGACATTTTCAGTCCTGCCGCTAGAGTCGCTTGATCAGCAGCATTGCTTGGTACGGTCGCGATCATGCGACATATTGCGGCAGGATAACGAAGGATGCAAAAAGTCGTGCCGAATATCATCTCGGAGATACTACCCTCAGCCGCCAAGTAAGAAAAACAAGTATAGCAGTTGAGGCGCCCGGGATCACTGATCAACCAATCAACCTCCCCTTAATTGATTGACTGATTTTTTCGTGTTTCCGGGCGCGTCAACTGCTTTGGTCATTAGTCCCGTAAGTGTAGTGCATGAGATCCGGCGCCGACCTACCGTCGGCTAGGGGTTTCTAACAGGACTCTCCACCAGCGGACACCACCGCAGTCGGGACAAGCTCTAAGCTCCGACCAGTCTCCCGGAATATTGGTAGTGTAGCGCATGTTAGTGTAAGTGTGTGTAAGGGAGAGGATAGGACAGGAAGAGGAAGGACAGATCGCGCGCGGTCCGTCGCCCATTTGTTAGGTACTGCCGCTTCGCCTGGTGTGATCGGAGAAACCACCGAAAACTACCGATCAGAGCAGCCGGTCCGCTAGAATTCTCCGGACAGCGACTGAATTCGACCTAGCTAGACAGCGTGTCGAAAATCCTGCCGCCGTGGAGAGTGTAACCTAGGACCTCCCGGTCAGAGGCGCTGCGGTGACATCAGTTGATGCCCTGAGCAGCTGGCGCAGCGGCCGCCCGGGTGGCGAAAAAATTCACTCACCGGCAGCTCCGCGCCGTAGTGCGCGCGCGTGCGCATCCAGCGCGCGTCGAAGTCGTCGCCCAGCTGGCGGCGCAGGTCGGCCTCGCGCAGGTCGCGGCGCCGCGGCTTCAGCACGGACTTGGGCGAGCGCGCCCACAGCTTGAAGGGCAGCGTGGGCTTGTCGGGGCTGGAGCCCACCAGCCCCGCGCTGTCCGGGGAGGTGGCCGCCTGCGCGCCGGCGCATGCGCACCACGCCGCCAGCAGCACCGCCGCCGCCGTCGCCTCCGCCTGCGCAACGCAACACGTCTCACAACCAGCAGCCAGTCTCATGTTTATAGAACGATTTTCCTAAGGATGAGCCAAAGTGACAGCTTAGTTTAGTTTAGTTTAGTTAATGCCTTATTTTACGTGGCGAGACTCGGGCCACCAGGCCCGCTCTTCCGTCTAACCACACAAATTTCGTTACGCTCCTTTCACCACCTAGCGGAGAAAGGAGGTATTAATCTTGGGCGACGAAACAGACGATTTGAATTTAGCTCAGAGGCTCAGATCATTTAGGCTTGAGGATCTTTTACATGCTGCAAATCTACTACATGGGACAGCCGGCTTTACTTCCCCTCCGAAGGAAGGCGTACGAGGGATTTTTTCGCCATTAAAAATCCACGGCTTCGATCGGGTAACAACCCGCAAACTCGGGTACAACAGTCCGGTACGCTGACCGTTATACCACCGAATCCGTGTGTTAGTGACACACCGACAGCTAGTGCTGGCAACATCACTGAAGGTTCTGTGGTCGTTGTGCCTTCAAGCCCATTAGACTCCCTTCCTGCATTCGTTCGTTTGCTGCTGGATAACTTGTAAATGGCTTCGACGCTTCCTTTTGTGATGTCCTTGCCCGACGAAAACATAGTGCGCTTTGAGAAATAATTGAAATTAGGCAGTGCAAATGTTATGAGCTCTTCTGTAAAAATTCTTTTTCTATTAACATTACATTGAATTTACTTTTTGTGTGATAACTATTATGTTTATTTTAAAACCGAGATGCCTACTGGTGCACGTGTTTCCGTCTATTGTGCTGTTGTGTGGCGAGCTGTGGTTGAGAGCTTTCTATTTACATTCGTGGCAGTTTTCTTTTACTGATTGTGAGAGCATGTTAAGAGATTTTCCACATATGTAATTAAATTTAAATATTTCCCGGACTCGCGTACGTGTATATACCTCAGCGAAACTTTATATTTCTGCCTAGGGATGTTTTCACAGGAGCCATAATCTAACACTTTACGAAGAGGCGTGGCTGAACAGCTGTCGCGGCGGAGGGATACTTCTCTAAATTACATGTGATGTTCACTTGTTACGCGAACTGTCACTTTGGCTCATCCTTATCCAAATCTTTATATACACGTGGTACGATTTACTACTACTTGCGCAACTTTTCTTGAACGATGACCTTGCTTCCCTCTCCCTTGAAATAACAGTTGAAGGCAAAACCTCGCAGCGAGCGCTGATGACAACGTTCCAAACATTAAAACTTGGTTGGCGTGAAACAGAAGCAAGTCAACGCTAGTTGCTTTCATAGTCAAGAACTTTTGTTCAGATTTATTACCATTATCTAAAGAAATGTCTCAGGCAGGTGCAGGACCTTCAAGGGAGGCACGTAAAACTTCTATCTAGTGTCGCTGCTGTTGCCTACCCAGAGCGGTGACCTGACCGCACACGTAGCAGGTTGACTTTTATTTTCCAGAGGTTGTCATTACTGTAAATACTCTAGTGGCCGACTTTGTAACTAATACCCCAATCCGCCCGCATTTCTTCAATCTATCGTTCAAGAAAAGTTGCACGAGTAGTACATCGGGCCATTTTTGCAGCAAATTTACATTTTTTTAAACTACGGTTGTAATACTAAGTACTACGCGTACTAAGTTGCAGTTCTATATTGTAAAGCGCTTGCTTTGCTGTACAAGAAAATAAATTTAAAGGTAATATTATTTTTTTTGCAGTCAAAGCAGTGCCCTCTGGAGAAACACAATATTGTAGTACTCCGTTTGGCGCTGGTAAAGGCCGGATGGGGTGGGCTGCGGTAATATAAATCCACTTACTCTGTTTTCTCGCGTCCAAAAGTCAATCATTTAAAAACAAAATCAAATACGTAAGGAGGACGATTGAGGAACTTTAAAAGCACGTTTCTTTCTACATGGGTTATTGTCTTTGGACTGAAAGCTATACTTGGGTTTTTCAAACGTGGCATCTGTGGCAGTATCACCAAGATGGAATTCGGCACAAGTTTTTGCTCATTCTCACTCTGCCGCCAAGTCGCTTGATCTGCAGCATTGCTTGATACGGTCGCGATCATGCGACAGGACCAAGAAAGGCGCAAAAAGTCTTGCCGAATTCCATCTTGGAGGTACAACCCACAGATGGCACATTAAAAAACAATATATTGAAATGTTATTGTATTAGCATAACGCCTAAAAGTGAATGTTATTGCAATAAGAAGCAAAGAAATAGATCAGAAATAAGGCGGCAAATATAAACAATAACCCTTGCTTGACGGTTGACCATAATTGTCAATAGCACACTAAACAAACATTGAAACAAAATAATATTTAAATACAGTTAAATATAAGTTAAATACTATTAAACGAAAAACACAACAATTTAGAAATAAGATCTGGTCCAAACAACTCGTCGATTCAGTATAACAACAGTTCTATGCGCCCTCATGTCTTGACTGCAAAAACATGGCGGCCCCTAGTTCTGCGAGCGTCCACCAAGAGCGCTGAAACCATAGGGCCAGCCACAATATTCCAACTCGTTATATTTACAATATTACCTATAAATTTTGTTTTTAACGGATGTTCTTTAGCGGTTTGAAACGATTCCGCGTTATTTTATATTTTTACGATAAGAATAAATTTCAAAGGGATCCATGACGTCGTGGACAAAAAGACTTATATTTCTCTGAACGGGTTAACTGGTGTGGGAGATACGGAAACGTCTACTATCGATTATGTTCTGACCATTTGCAGGGTTATGGAGAATAAAGCAAACGATAACAAATATAAATGTTTCGGTACACTAGCGCTCGATATTACTTGCACGGAAAACTGTTAAGTAGGGTAAAGCATCGGACAAAACCGTACAATTACAGTCATAGAACCGTACGAATACGGGGCAACTGTACAGTGAAAACTGTACCGGTAAAACTTCATGAGTAAAAATACACTGGTGAAACTGACAAGTATCTCAAGATGTGTTCTCCCTTGAAACTCGCAGGTATCTCGAAGATGTGTCACCCCTTCAAACCGGCAGGTATACCGAACACGTCTGGACGCTTGAAATGAGGTACCCGAACATGTCGCCCCTTGAAACTCGCAAATATCCCGAACACGTGTCGCCCCTTAAGCGTCGCCTTGCGACATCGTCATTAAGGTGGAGAATTTATGGCGAGCGCGTGGGCCGCTGTGCAGCGGGCGGGCGCGCAGGTGCTGCGCTGCGCATTGCTCACCCAGGGGCGCGGGGTCGCGGAGGCCGTCCTCATGGCCGCCGCCGACGTCCTCCTCCTCCTCCTCGCCCTCGCCCTCGGCCGCGGACACGCCCTCGGCAGCTCGCGCCCTGCGGACACCAAATACAGACACGTGAGCACTACTTGGGGGATAGGCTACTTACTTTTGTCATTCACGCACGCACGCACACACACACATACATACACAACTTCAAGTGAAAGAAACAAAACATGTACACGTCACTGTGACATACCTAAGCGTGATAGCCTAATAGAAGTAAACATTAACGAAATAATCATTTAAAGTATTGGGCATTAATTTTAATTATATATTTAATCAACATATTTTATTGTGGTAACACGCACGTAAATCATTTTGAAAATGTTTTTATCAGCTGAGAAAAACGGTTGTCTCACAGATCTACTGCGAGGCCTACCACTGATATAGTACACGTTGGTATGTATGATTGTACAGAATCGTGAAAAGTCAAACGAAATACCGTGTCTAAAAAGAACCTAAAGCAAAACTTAATTCATTCAGTTATTTAAAATATTTACGTTTTAGGAAACCGTTCAAAACCGCTTCTGCCTCACCAAGACAACTGGTGGGGAACAGATAGTTTTCATTCTTTAAACAATCAGAAACCCGACTGGAAAGTGAATCCCGGCATCCAGGCTTACGTTCAGTTCTAACCTCTACTGAGAGAAAAATGCTTCGAACGGTTCCTTACACCTACTGCATTGCTAATAACAATAAAGTAGAATAAACAATCACATTACGAAACCAATAGGATGATTCGATTACTTATACCTGTGATTTGACGATCGACGAACGTTTCACAAAGAAAATTGAGGATTTTCATGAACTCTTAAACGGTTAGATGACTTTAATCTCTCAAATAACTCCAATAACTAGAATATTAGTCAGTCGCTTACTGATTTTGACTCACGAATGTGAATCATTTATACATCTGATTAGTACTGATGTATTATCTCGGACTCTGATCATTTATACACTCTGAGCAAGTACAAAATGATATAGTACTCTTTCTGCCACATGTGTACCCCGGAAGTTCTTCCTTCAGGCAAGAGAGAAAATGGTAAACAAAACTGAAAACATTTCTTAACTATTAAACATTGTAAAAGATAATAAAGTTGTAAAATAATTACATTTGACGTAATAAAACACTAAGCATTACTTTTATATTTTCAGTTGAATTACAGTTACATAATAATTCAAACGTATTACAATACATTTTATAAGATTCTTATAAGATTTATCGTTTTCTGGAGCGCATAATGCAGATAAACTATTACCAAATGATAGAAAAAAAGAACATGTTACTTGAAGGTGTAACTGTAATGACGAATTCAAAAATTACAGCATATGCTGTGAATCAACACTGTCTTGTGTGGGACGGGCAATTCCAGATTGGAACATGCAAGTCACGTACTCTGCACCACCAGTTGCTTACTATACAAACACTGTTGGCGGATAATGGCGGATGAGACGGTGGTCATGACGCAGCACATCATTTTCCTGAATTTGGACTTCACATTCAGCTCTTAACAATATATTAATAGTCAGGTGAACACGAAACTCATGATAATCGAAGAGCTGATGAAAGAATGTTGTTTGTTTATTATCTCTTTTATTATTTCATTATTGAAATAACTTTCATCCAAGAGGAGTCTATGCAGAAGAACATACCTTATGACCTCAACCTCGTCACTAATTAACACTACGATTAGTGATTAATTATTGTACAAACTACAGCTATTTTTACAACAATCATAAATTGACGACGAAACAGATATAGTTCTAAACTAAAATGTGAAAAAATCGAATTAATAGCAAGGTTCTTTTCATTCTCCAAGTCTACTGAAAATACGGTTCAGTTGAAACAACTTGTTTTTTTTTTCTATTTCGCATGTTTCATTACGTAAACTCGCCGACCATTAATTAAGAAATGAAATCTTAATGTAAAATGCGTGTAACAGCAGAGAAAAGCGTATATTAGTCTCAAGGATGGAATGTACAAAAAGCAATGAGGAGGAATGTTTCGAGTGATAGATGAACTCAGAGTATCTGTAAAATCCACCTCACAATTAGAGCTATAAATAAGAAAACCTACATCTGAAGAACACCTCTTTTCCCAGCGCAGCAAATTAGTATCAGCACGAAGCGGTTGGGATTTGGAACGGTCATTCCTGCGAGGCATCGTCCGTTGAATAAACAAATCGTCCAAGGGCAAACGCAATGCAATCCCTCAGACCAATTATGTTCAGCTGCGAGGTGAAGGTGTTGCTAGCAAACGGCGAGATAAAACTACACGGACTTCTACAGCAGGCCATACATCACATTTCAAATAATGCACTTGCTTAAAAATGGCAGAGATAAAAGAACAAGCAGAACAAAATTTAGTCTGGACTAAATGCTAAATGTAAAAAACACAAAAAATGCGATAGCCCGGTTACAAACACGCAGAGCGGTGCAGCGGATGTTGGGTGGAGCTTTGACCTCGCGAAGTCGCAACCTCATTCGCCCACTTTCCAGAAACGAGGCACTCGGTTCCAAATGGGAACGGCGAACAAGAACCATAGACCCGCGCAGTCTCTTCTGATGTAAAAGGTGTCTGCGTGGGGGATGGACACTTCGCTTCAGAGGATCCGAGAAACAGGGCACGCGCCCACGCGACGAGAGTCGGTCCCCAAATGCCACGGCCGCCACCGCGGATCTTCCTACGAAACATAATACCTCATTACAATGCCACAAAGGAAAGACGAGCTCTCGGGCAGAAATATACAACACGACTTCAGAATTAAGGTGATATTCAATTTGTCAAAGAAGGACAGTTTTGACAATCTGCGGAGGAGAAAATAATAACTCCACATTTTTTCTGCGTCTCTACAGTTCGCCACAAATTCATTTCTCAGAAGAGAAATCGACTGGAAATCCTACGCATCATGACGAACCTCGAACAGCAAGGAAATAGTGCTTTACACTAAGAAATAAATGCGATGCAATAAATAGTTGATAAAATACCAATAAAAGCTAACGATGAATGATTGCTAGAAAGATAAAAAAATGACAGTTTTAATTTTGATTTCATAAAAAGTCGGTTGATTTAAAATATTACTGATAATCATCAATAAATGTTTAATAAAATAATTTTGCGTACCACCAAATTTTGAAAATTAGCTAATAATGTTGATAAACAGCTTAAAGAGATTATGACGTCTCAGTATTTTTCTCCGCTGTTCAATTTTATTGAGATAAAGACATCTATTAATAATTTCCAAAAAAAAACGCGTAAATTGAAAGAAAAAACGCAGCATCCAGCCATCCATTTTGTTAGATACCTACGGTCTTTTTTGATACCCAGAAACTCGACAAGCAACTCCATTTCGATTTTGACTAAAAATATGCAAATATTTAAAAGTGTTATTCCATCTATTGTTACAATACGCGAACCGACTGATTTCTGATTCTCGACTCGATAACAAATGAGCGGGAAAATAAAACCCAATGGAAAAGATGAATTTAACCAAGAAAATGATGGCTGAACGAAGCGGAACAGACAGTAAGCCTATAATCCTTGATATTGAAGAAGATGGAGACGTAACGTGTTCGGGATAAAAATCTCCACAGCGACTGGATTGGTTAAAAAAAGCTAAAGAGTTGTGAACGAGAAATTATGTTGAACTTCTTTTATCACGTCTTCTGACGGTGGATCTCGTAGTGAAGGTATTTGCGCACTGGTCCAGACAGGCGATGACGCAGAGGACCGTCACATCCTGTTAATAACTAAATATTTTTGTACGAAAAACGTACTTCTCATTTATTCTCATTTCTCTCTTACTTCTCATTATTATTTTAGAAAAATAACCGATTTTCTTGCCTCACGGCATCAACTGATGATACTGCAGTGCCTATGACAGGGATGTTCTAGGTTTCGAGTCCTGGCGGTGGTAGGATTTTCGAAAATATCTTGATAGGTCGTATTCATCCGCTGTTTAGAGAAGAATTTTAGTGACCGGCTGCTCTGATCTGTATATTCCGTTGTTTCTCCGATCAACATCAACCGAATGCCGGGTCAGTAACCAAACAAACGGGCCACGGACCGCGCGCGACCTTTCCTTACCCTTCCTGGTCCTATCCCCACCACTTACACGCTCTATACAACCACTCATGTCGGAAGATCAGTAGGGAGCTTAGAGCTTATTCCGGCTGGGGCAGTGCCCTGCTGGTGGGAGATACCCGGTTGGGGAAAACCGTGCAAGCCAAGGGGTGAAGGTCGGCGCCGGATCTCGCCACCCAGTGGCGGAAGATCGCAGCCACATCACGCACTAAAACATACACTTATGGGACTAATGGCCTTAGTAGTTGAGGCCCCCGAAAACACTAATATATCAATAAATTAGGAAAAGGCATATATGAATGACGATTAAAAAATAAAATTAAAATAACGCAAAGTCCGAAGAGTCAAAACCTTTGTGCGCCCATTGGGCAGATTATTTTGCAGTGCCTCTGACTGGGAAGTTCTAGTGTTTGAGCCCCGACGGTAGCAGGATTTTTGACACTTGCTAGATAGGTCGGTTGAGATTACCTGCCTGGAGTACAATTCTAGCAGCCGGCTGCCCTGATCGATAGCTTCCCGTGGTTTCTGGTATCAACACCCGTGAATGCCGAAGCAGTACCACAAGAAACAGGCCACGTACCGCGCGCGATCTTTCCTTCCTCTTCCTTGTGTATCTTCCCCCCTTACTTACACTCACTTACATTGACATGCAACTACACTTCCACACACGCCGGGAGACCGTTCGACTGGTGAGTTGTTCGGCAGTGGATCTCTGCCACCTCCCGTGATGAAATATATGTAGAACACTTACGGGAATAACAACCTTCGCAGTTGACACGTCCGACAACACCAACCAATCAATCAATAAAAAGGAAAAGAAAAATGGCGAGTCCCGTGTGCACCGGGCGTGGGCCACGGCGTCGTAGGCGCAGCGCGCGCACTCCAGCGGCCGGCGACCGAGACGCGCCTCCGCCCCCCGCCGCTCCGCCGCGGAAGGCATTCGTCACACCTTATGAAGCGCAAATTGGGCGGAGAGCGCCGCCGCGCCGCCCCGCTGAGTCCTTCGCACTGCGCCACAAAGGACGCCGCCGCGTTACGCCCAGAGCGCATGCGCCGGGCGCTCCCCAACGCGCCATCTTTTTTTCCCTTTTTTTTCTTTTATTTATTTGACATAGATGGTGAATACATAGCTCAGTTGAAATAACTCTACATATGTTTGATGGCTTAATACTAACTTAAATTAAAACTTAAAACTAATACAAGGGTTGAGGTTACCCATGGGGCTCCTCTAGTCGGGATCTAGATCATGAATTTTTTGAGAAAAATGTGGAATGGAAACTTATTTTGTATTCGGGTTCTATGTGATGGGTTTTTGCCGAGTCTGTGAACTGGTAATGAAGGGATTTGGGATATGTTTGAGAAGAAGTTGGTGGCTAGATATGTGATGTGATGGTCTACGAAAATCACTTTTTTAAGACAAATCGGAAAATACCCTATATGCGTATGAGATAGCGGGAATCGAACCGGATCAACTGCTTGAAGGCAATATGCTGACCATTACACACCATCGCACTGAGGAGTTTTCTACATTAAGTTTTCTAAAAATCACTTTTTTAAGACAAATCCTAACATGCTGATGCGATGGCCGGGAATCGAACCTGGGTCAACTGCTTGGAAGGTATCGTGTCGCCATCTCAGCGCAGTCGCTCCTCGTCTTCCTGCGCGCGATGTCCCAAGTGCATCTTACCGGAATAAAGGTTCAACTCACGAGAGGTAACTGCCAGGACATAACCCACAAACATTGCCTACATCTCCATACAGAAATTCTGCCGTTGACAGTACTGTGGGTAATTTATATTTTCACCTTTACTGTTATTTTCCACGAACATATCATGATCAGCGCCATTTGTAGAATACGAATGACAATCATTTAAACTAGTTCTCCCCTCGGTAATCAGCCAAACTCGGTGTTCGTCATTGATACAGTTCGTAAGCATATTGTCTATTTCTATAAGAGTTTAACCTCATGAGTACTACACTTTGCTTCTGGGCTAGTATTAGTTTCAGCAGTGTCTTCGGTACAAATCGTAAGATCATGATCGAATTCGTTTGACAGAAGAAATACTTCCACACAGTACTAATCAGTTGCTCGTTAAGCCCACATTATTTAGGTCTCTGAACCTGCCGACGTTACATTACGGCTCCTGTTCTTGTCTACAGAGCACATCGTCCCCGCCGCCTCTTTTGCTTACTTGTTTGTGTGTCACACAAATTGTACATCCGATCCATGATTGTGCCAACGCGTTCAAAATTTCCCCTTTATAATCAATGACAAGGGCATACCTTTCGACGGCCTTAACAGCAAGAGCGCAAACGACACACCGCCAATCACACATTCTTTCCTTAATGAGAGGTCACTTTTCAAGTGAGCCTAATGAGAGCTGGCGGAATTAAGGACGTCGCGAATGCTCAGGTGCGATCGAGTCGATCATTCGATCTTTCTCATTAGACAAACCTTCGAGATCCAACTGCCGCGTTCGTGCTTAATGATCTGACTCCTCAGACGTCGTTTCCACTGCTCTACGATCGTTGAGCCTGGACTTTACAGTCAACTCAGAACGCTGATTCGATCAAAAGGATTGAGTTGCACAGTAGGGAAATGTAACACTGCTCTATCTCCAGCAAAAAGAGAATTACATAAATCCTTTTAATTCTAAAAATAAGATCGTAAAATAGTGGTGACAAAGTAATATTAATTGATTGATTGATTTTTTCGTGTTTCCGGGCGCGTCAACTGCTTTGGTCATTAGCCCCGTGAGTGTAGTGAATGTTTTATTCTCGAGAGATGGCGGTGATTTTCCCCCGCCGGATGGCGAGATCCGGCGCCGACCTACCGTCCGCTAGTGGGGTTTCCCCCTTACCAGGACTCTCCCACCAGCGGGACACCGCCCCAGCCGGGACAAGCTCTAAGCTCCCGACCGGTCTCCCGGAATATGTGGTAGTGTAGTGCATGTTAGGTGTGTAAGGAGAGGATAGGACAAGGAAGGGAAGGAAAGATCGCGCGCGGTCCTTGGCCCGTTTGTTAGGTACTGCTCCGGAATTCGACTGGTGTTGACCGGAGAAACCACGGAAAACTACCGATCAGAGCAGCCGGCCGCTAGAATTCTCCTCCAGGCAGCGACTGAATTCGACCTAGCTGATGAACTCGAACCTAGGACCTTCCGGTCACAGGCGCTGCAGTGACATCAGTTGATGCACTGAGCTACCGCTCCCGGTGTAATATTAATCATCTTGTACCATTAGAACGGGTTGTTGGTTCAAAAATGCAGAGGCTGATAGGCTTCTCAGCTTTTCTGATGGCCTGATATTCCCCCTCTGGTTGCTGAGATCCGGCGCCGACCTCCCTGTCGGCTAGCGGGGTTTTTCCCCAACCAGGTATCTCTCACCAGAGAAGCACCAGTCGGGATGAGCTCTAAGCTCTCGACTGGGCTCTCGACATATGTGGTAGAAAAGTGAATGTGTGTGTATCAGTAAGGGATGAAGAGAGGACAAGAAAGAGGATGGAAAGATCGCGCGCGGTCCGTGGCTCGTTTGTCAGGGAACTGCTCCTACATTCGCCTGGTGTTAATCAGAGGAACTATGGAAAATTACTTATCAGAGCACCCGGCCGCTGGAATTCTCGTATAATTTCAATGTATTTTAGTAAAAGGGTTTGTTTAATGATAATGTTTCCGGGACCCGAGCATTATGCAACAACATGACTAGTTTAAGAGGATGATGATATTTTATTAAAAGTTGAACAGTAAAACACTAGTGGCCTGCAGGAGCAAAAATCCTACTGAAAAAATCACACAGAATACTTTCCCAAAACGAGCAAGAACACTGGTCAAGAACAATAAACAAAATGCTCTCTTGTAATACTGCAACAAATAATTTCCGCTTCTTCCTCCATAGATACTTTTGAATACAAAAATTATCGTGAACCCACGTTTTACGGCATCTACAATCACTCACTGTCGTTGCACACACCTTCGTCGTCAACCCTTCTATTCCCTCCTCCCATATATGCATTATAAAGAAGGATTCCAAATCCATTAGAGGCGGGGCGTGTGCTCAGTTTTTTCAACGTGCTGTAGAATTTAGAAATTCTAATCAGCTTTTCCACTCTTGGCCATTTGATTAATTTAGTTGCACGTGAAGGAGTCCAAGACCTGGCATTTCGACGGACAAAGGAAATAATTCAGGTGATGTTAATACTCCCGATCAGCTGAGAGCTTTATGGAATCTAGTTCTCAGAGCGTTAGTAGGATAACGACGTGGGAAGGGCCTCTTTCCACCAACGCCCTCCCCGACGCGCAGTCTACCACACATTCACGTAGGAGGCGCTGTGGGCACATCCACTCAGCGCCCGCATTTGCAGCAAAGCTGTAAAAGCAACGTGTAGTTAAAGTGTACCAGGAATAAATAAAAACTCACAAGATCCGCGTGGAAGTTATACATTTTACACTGCCAGGTGAACTATTCGTTTACCATTTATTTAGCAATTTAAAAATCAAAATTGCCTGTATCTGACATTTCAGAGGGGATGTAAGCAATAGGCCTATTTATATCCACGGAAGCAAGATTAGAGATCGTCACAATATTTCTAAGAAGAATCGTGGGAAACTAGATGAAACTCACATCCAGTAGCGCGTCCATTGGCCCAGAAACTGTTTATATAATAATAAAATGCGATACAATATCCGAAGTGTACATGATCGGATAGTGTTTATAAGAGTTCCCATACAATTTGCAATCAATATAGGAATTTACATCCAGAAATCAAATAGGCCAACTAAAAAAACGAGCACAACACAATAACTTTTGAAAATTATCATTACCGTATGGGTTCACGCTATATTTATTTCTTTTATTATTTCTTTTTGTATTGGCAAAAGCCATCACCAACCTTCACACAATTACAAAATTTATATAGCGATTATGCAAAAGTGATATTTTTAAATTGGAGTCTGCAACAAAGAAATGGCTACTTCCGTAGATTCCGCCAGCATTCAAACTAAACATATGGGTCGTACTGTGAAAAAGTAACGTCGGCTTTCACGGCCGAAAAGTAATTCCAATTGTGCTGTGGTAGTTTCTTTCTGGAAAAATTGCGTTATTTATTCGTATATTTGCATTTAGTTCTTTAATTTAACTCATTAATTATGTATTGTTCACAGAAAAAGAATATTTGATCACAAAAGCCGAACAGTTTCCAGATGTTCATGAAATCCAACTTTTGGAGGACAGTTCTCGAGAAGAGGATAACGATGGCATCGAGAGAGAATATCCATGGTAAGACATTCATTACACGGAATTCATCTTTCTGAACTTTTATTTTAAAAAGAAAATTTTATGTATTTTTATTATCACTTATTTATAAACTATTACGCTGGATGTTTCACATCACATTTAAATGAACTAGGTTTGAACATTTACTTATACAAATGAATATTTCTTTATTTTTCAGAATTATTTACACTTAAATGTTACTAACGCAAATAAAACGATCAATTTGCATTACTCGTCCTACATTTAGGACGAATTATTAGGACACTTTATAATTACGCATAGGAATTTAATAAATTTATTGTGGTATTATTTATTTTTTGTTTAATATTTACCATTATCAACAGTTGAAACCATAAAAAATAGACTACAAACATACTTTCTGTATTATTTCTAACTTAGGTGTGTTCAACATATAACTAACTTAAGAGCGTTAAACGAAAATGAGACCTGCGCCATTCTCTTATGCGTCCCTTTGCCCAATCCATGTAAAAAAATTGAGGGGGATTTGATAAAATGTGTTTTCATAAATTACAATAATTTCAAGCACATATTATACGATAAAAACTTAAAAAAAATAATTATAAGACCTTTTGTAAAGAGCTGCTTTTTAGAACAGTTGCTGTTTAAGACGAAAATAACTATCTTCAACATTGCAGCAATATTAACTTTTGCAATTTTTAGAAATACAGAGGGTTCACCACAAATGACACCAGCACCACGCTTTTACCGTTCTTTGATACATATGACAAGAAACGCTGAAGAAAAACTAGGAGCTGTTGTAGAGAAAATATAATTATTGTAAAAAATCGTATATTTCAGAGTAAATTATTTTATACTCATATTTTTGAAAATGTAAACATGACCTTATTTCAAGATCGGTCTTTGAACAAACGATTTTGTAGAGGAAAAAGTCTTTATCTTCAATAATATAGTTGTAGGAAGACGCCGTAAGTATAGTATAGTAACATTTATTTGTTTAGTATAAAATATTAGTATAGTAACAAACATTCTACCCTTAAATCTACATAGAGTAGTAGGTTGCGCAGCCAGTGCTAAAGCTCCAAAATGTAATTTGTTGTAATTCTGTAGCTAATGTCATGTCGAGGCTCATAGGAAAAGCCGCGTGCACCGAGGTGACATTCCGCGTACTGCTTGCGCGCTGCGCTCGCGCTGTGGAGGGCGGGCGCCGCCGTCGCGGTGAGCGCCGCCGGCCGTGGCTACTTGGCCGCAGAGTGGACGCAGCTGCCCAAAGCCCCCTCCCTCCACCCCCCTGTAACAAGGAAGAGGATGCGACCACGCCGCGCAGCGCCGCGCCGCCTCCCAGCGACAGCCTGCACCGCCCCGTGGACAGCCACCGCCTAGGCCCGCTTTCCCACACCTTCGCCTCCGCCCCGCCCACCTGCTCGATGGTGCCCGTCTCCACCACTCCCACCGTGGTAAAGTGTACCTCCCACCCAGGGACCGGGAGCGGTAGCTCAGTGCATCAACTGATGTCACTGCAGCGCCTCTCACCGGGAGGTCCTAGGTTCCCACTCCCCACGGCGGCAGGATTTTCGACACTAGCTTTTCAGCTAGGCCGAATTCAGTCGCTGCCTGGAGGAGAATTCTGCGGCCGGCTGCTCTGGTCGGTAGTTTCCGTGGTTTCTCCGATCAACACCAGGCGAATGCCGGAACAGTACTCTACCAAACGGGCCACGGACGCGCGCGATCTGTCCTTCCTCTTCCTAGTCCTATCCTCTCCCTCTTACGTACACACACTAACATGCGATACACTACCACATATTCCGGGAGACCGGTCGGGAGCTTGAACTGTCCGGCTGGGGCGGTGCCCGCTGGTGGAGAGTCCTGGTAGGGAAACCCCACTAGCCGACGGTAGGTCGGCGCCGAATCTCACCATCCAGCGGGGGAAGACCACCGCCATCTCCCGAGAAACAAACATGCACTACACGAACGGGACTAATGACCAAAGCAGTTGACGTGCCCGGAAACACGAAAAAAACAAACCAAACCAAACCCACCCAGGGTAAAGAAGTACCCTCTTTAGTCAAGAGTTATCCTCTTTAGTCTATGCTCCCACCATCGCGCCAACCACACCACTCCCGCGTTTGCCTCTTTCTCCGCCTCCACCCTTCCCACGCCCCGCGCCATCCCGTCTGCGCGTTCCAGCACAGCCCCTCGGCAGGGCCCGGGAATCCCCACGGTCACAAGCCCTCCAAAGCGTTGTCAAGGGAGCTCCCATTGTGCTTCTCTAACGCTTCCAAGAAACCGCTGACCAGTCCGCGGTAGCCTAATCCGACTCCCCTGCTTTCCAAACAATACGCTAAGTATTTGCTGTTACAGTTTAGCACGTACAGACACGCGGAAACATGGGAAAGGAAAGGAACATCTCGGTTCAAGATGACAGAGCTGAAATGTATAGAATCCGTTTCTTAGCTGAAAGACGAGATGTCGTTTGTATGTACAGTTTGAAAACAAATGTATTTCACGAAAGATTTATTTTGACATGTAAACTTAAGACACCCACGTCTCCAATTATCTGAAAAAAACTTTTACTTCCACATTACGATCCTTATTTAAAATGGCAACTATCTGCTAAAAAATAGAAAATACAAATGCTCAAAATAAAAAATGAAGACAAATTTTCGGTACTTGATTGTACCTAGGGATATGGATAAGGTCTTGTTACAGGAATCTGTACAATGTCAAGAGACATGCACGAATCTTTAGTCAATGTTTCAATAACAAGTATTATTAAAAAATAGATCTATTCAAGCTCATCGATTCCTGCTAAAATTGTCGGTTTGAGGGTCTTGCCACATGGAGCAGATACGCCCTTCAAAATGAACATTACGTTATAATAATTCTGCAACCTTTCAAATATAAATTTAAATGAATTAAACAATTAATTTAGTTTATTTTGTTACGATCTCAGAATACTTTCAATTTATAAGGCGAATACGAATAAAAGAAATTATAATTTTTTATTTAAGTAGTATGGATTTAAAATTTAAAAAATAATAGTGATAAATTGAAAAAAAAGTGAATATTTGTATAGATACTACAAAGACATGGCGTAAAGGAAAACAATTGTTTTTCATTTCACGGCAACATTGCATGAAATAAGAGAACCGTACGATACGACACGACACAAATCCTGTTTTATGGACAATAGCAAACATTTGCATGCGTATCCATTCACTTTCTTTATTGCAAAGCGCATCAATCTTTAAAGATTTCACATCAAATAATGTTCTTGTCAATGAAAAGATGAACATGATTTGTAATATGAATTTAATATTAATGTAAAAATTTAGAAAATTATTTTACAAATGGATTTTAAAAAATGTTACATCTGCTTACATTAGTAGTAATATGTACTACAATTTTGGGCCTATATTTTCTTTAAAATTCTATTGACTTACTGTCCGTTATTAGCTCTTTCGATAGACACCAAAATCAGGACATGAGGAAAACGAAACTTAGTCTGAGGTAGATTACAACGCTGCAAAGCAATATAAATAATCCCAGTTCTGAAAGCGTAAGCTGTTGACAAACGAGAACCGGGTCTGCTGCCGTTCGACTTTCACGTGAAGCGCGACCGCGGCGGCGAAGAATGCCGAATACCCGCTCTGCCCATCGACCTGCGTGCGCGTTGTCCGTTCGTATTTCGGATTGATTGATTGATTGATTGATTGATTAGTGATTTTGGGCGCGTCGATTTCTAAAGTCAGTAGTCTCGTAAGAGTAGTATATTATTTATCGCGGGATATGGCGGTGATCTCCTCTTGATGGCAAGATCCGGCGTCGACCTACACGTCGGCTAGCGGGTTTTCCCCAATCAGGTATCTCCCACCAACGGGGCTCCGCCCCAGCCGGGACAAGCTCTAAGCTCTCAACTGGTCCGCCGACGGGTGCAGTAGTGTAGTGCTTGTACGTGTAAGTGTGCAAGTAGTAGGTGATTGATTGATTGGTTTTTTCGTGTTTCCGGGCGCGTCAACTGCTTCGGTCATTAGTCCCGTTCGTGTAGTGCATGTTTCTTTCTCGGGAGATGGCGGTGATCTTCCCCCGCTGGATGGCCAGATCCGGCGCCGACCTACCGTCGGCTAGTGGGGTTTCCCCCTAACTAGGATTCTCACACCAACGGGGCACCGCCCTAGCCGGGACAAGCTCTAAGCTCCCGACCGGTCTCCCGGAATATGTGGTAGTGTAGTGCAAGTCAGTGTAAGTGTGTGTTGAAGGGGGAGAGGATAGGACAAGGAAGAGGAAGGACAGATCGCGCGCGGTGCGTGGCCCGTTTGGTAGGGTACTGCTCCGGCATTCGCCAGGTGTTCATCGGAGAAACCACGGAAAACTACCGTCAGGCAGCCGCCGCTAGAATTCTCCTCCAGACGCGACTGAATTCGACCTAGCTGAAAAGCTAGTCGAAAATCTACCGCCTATTGCTTCGGCATTCGTCGACTTTAATCAGAGAAAGCACGGAAAACTACCGATCAATGCAGTCGTGAGCAAGAATTCTCCTGCAAACAGCGGTTGAATTCTTTCTAGCAAGTGTCGATAATCCCTAGGTGCCTTCCAGTCACTGCAGTGACATCAGTTGATACCCTGAGCCACCGGAGGCCCTTTTTCCGTTCGCCTGAGCCGTCGCCGCCTGCAGGAGGAGACGTTTGGCTTCTGGAGGAAGCGAGCATCAGGAGGGCGCAGAAATTCACCAGGAATTTCTGATCCTACACACACAGACATTCTACAGCGGAAGGGTCCACGATCACTTTCTAAACCTTTCAAACAAGCCAGCTTGCTCAAACACAAAAGGAATAACAAAATTACATTTCAAAAAGCGAAATTTTTTTGCGAAAGTATACGCGTTAATTGACAGGGATTATAATCCATAAGACGTAGATACAATGTGACACACAACTGAGCAGCAATTGCGGTTCATTTTATCGGGAAGTTCATAATTTGATGGAAAATTCTTTCTCGTTTGATAATATTGGCACTGACATACTTTGACAGCTGATCTTTTCAATTACTGGTGACTTCATTTCTGTCACAGTTCTGATCTTATTTTCCATGCATCTTCAACGCTCGAAGCTGCTTGCACATCGAATCGTTGTCATTGGGTCAAGATTGATCTTTTATTCTTCTTCTTGTACTTCTGCTCCTGCTTTAACTTTCATGATTCATCTTCTGATGACACAATCACGAACATATTACTTAATACATGTCGTTGTTTATTAATCAATTGACGTGCTGTCACTCTGGTTATCCATCTTGTATCGGATGACAAACAGCTAAGAATGCAGGGGGCAGGATGCCCAGGACTCCAAGGTTGAAGGGTAATTTTGGGAGCCTAAGATCGTCAATTCGGGTCTTCTGGGAGTTACGAAAGGCTCAATAACATATTAGCGCCTTTTGGGGAAAATATTTGAAACAACAAATAATCACTCAAAATCAAAATCATACACACATTTGTGACATGTTTAGTGTTTATATTTAAACAAGTTACAATAAAGTTCGGCCCAAATACAATTCACAGAATCTCGCCTTAAGAGCGCGTTAGGAGTCCCCAAACAGAAAAAAGTGCATTTCTTTGCGTCACCGACTTTGTATCCAGTTGTCAAGAGAGTTCGAATTGTGCGGTATCGTGTGTGCAAGGATCCATCAATGAAACCAAATCCAGTATTAATCACCTACATGATAATTTTCACTTCTTTTGTGCATGCTGCAAGGTGGTTCTTCTCGAAGTACTCACTTTTACATTCCATGCAACATTGCATCCGATTAAAAACAATTTTGCAAATTAGGTTCGCTAGTTATTTCGAAAGCTTCGAAATTGATCGTCGTACGTAGTCACCGCAGCTTGCAACTGTCTCGAAACGACTTCCAATGTGTACTTTCTCGTTTTACTTCGTAAGAAGAGAATGCATTGTAATCGTGCACCGGAAAACGGCGAATTTTTGGCAGAAAAATTCTTTATTTCCGGGCCATAGTGATAAACGCGTGGATAGATATTATTATAGACGTATATTATAAATATATATGTAGCAAAGAACAGTATACAGCCAAGAACCTGAGGTAACCGATTTTCGACTCTAGCTAGACAGCTAGATCGAGTTCACCCGCTGTCTGAAGAAGAAATATAATTCTTCTCTTCCGGCTGCTCTGATAGGTAGTTTTCCGTGGTTTATCCGATCAACACCAGGCGAATGCCGGAGCAGTACCTTAACAAACGGACCACGAACCGCGCGCGATCTTTCCTTCCTCTTCTTTGGCATATTCTCTACTCTCTCTCTCTCTCTCTCTCACACACACACACACACACATACTTACACTAATCTACATTACACTACCACATATTCAGGGAGACCGGTTGGAAGCTTAGAGATTGTCCCGGCTGGGGCGGTGCCCGGCTGGTGGGAGAGTCCTGCTTAGGGAGAAACCCCGCTAGTCGACGGCAGGTCGGCGCCGGATCTCGCCATCCAGCCGGGGAAGATAACTGCCATCTCCCGAGGAAAAAAACACTACACTTACGGGAATATGCCTTACGACTATGTCCTAAGCTGTTGATGCGCCCGGAATCACCAACCAACATACCTGAATGTATCTACCGTAATTTCATTAGAAAGATCGCACAATTCATCTTATTTCCTTTTCCTCCTATTTTTGAAAAAGTGCTCACGAGTGCGCTGTTCTATAGTCTCGGGAGCTGTTGCGGCTCCGCGGACGCCCTGATTTACAGACCCCCCGGCCACAGTGCGCTGGCGTGGGAAAGGCTCCAAGAGGCGACCGGAGACGGCGAGTTCGTGCTCGCCTCTAGGAAGGTGTTCTTACCGCGCTACTTCTGTTTCTTCAGACTGAGCTTGTACGAGTAAGCACAATGAGGGAATGGAATTAATCAAAAGCTGCCGGGGAGAAATTTATTGCCGTAAAGCGGCTCCCCGACAGCTGATTCATTAGGAGCGTTCTCGAGTGCAAGGTTGTATCAGAAGCTACGACAAATATTTCCTTCATTCATGCGAATTTTGAGAATTTCAAAAAGATCAGTAATTATTGTTAATGTTTTATCAAACTCGTTCTTAAATTTTTGTTTTCGAAAATAATGTGTTACTTGACCATGAAATGATAAACTTTTTTAATTTCTTCAAAGAAACAAGAAAACTGTTTGCGATACGGGAGGTCTGTACAAGTTTTCGACGCGGAGTGTTCATTTTGAATGGGAGAAACCGCATCAAACAATATAGATAACGACGTGAATATACGCACATAGAATGCTAGAGCCAAGGAATACACGTTAGGACGACCAATAAACAAGTTACTATATTCCATGTCAGAGGACATACACTATTCATTTGGGGAAGAAACAGGATACACGGCCCCAAGGGAATTTTGTAAAGAATGTATGGAGGAGGCAGTGAAAGCCGTGGTTCCATAAAATGCTTAAATAATCACTCTCTCGCTAAACGCAAATAGAACGAATGCAGCGACCGAAACAGCAGGCATATTCTTTCATTTAAGATTGGGGTAGAAGTTCAATTATAGGGAGGCGGGTGATGTATAAATAGTTTTCACATCCTAAGTGTTGCATGAATTAAGAGGTTAAAGACATTATAATTCGGGTTGTAAGTTGATATTTGAATTAAAATAAATCCGTGTTCGAAGGGAATTATTTTAGTAGATGAGAATGATATTTTGGCAATTTGATTGAAGATAAGACAGTGACGTGTAGGTATTCCTCCGAAGCACAGCTAGGGAAAGTCGCGGACGCCAAATAATTTATTTGAAGTTATTGATTCAATGAAATTACCAAATAATTTATATATAACTTTTGTAGAGCGATATTGACGTTAGGCAAGATTACGAAAGGAGCGACATCAAGAAGGACATTCTCACGGACAGTATCAAGCTCGAAGATTTGAACACATTGAGAATCATTATAGCGCGCGAAGATCACATAACCATGATTTTTAAATCGGAACTGCACAGAACTATAATTATGTACATAAGACCAGATTTTTAATGGGCACAGCTTAAAGTGTAACAATGTCATAATAAATGTTAAATAACTATTTTTAAAAAGAAAAGGGTGAAAATTTGTAGTTAGTTGCCATCAATTCAATACCTTGTTTCAATATACAAAACTTCTAGGAATCGTAATTCTGTACAGAACTGCACGTCCACATACGACAGGTAAGAAGGTAACATTGTATATCGAGATCCATGAGCAAAGATAAAAGTAGAATCAAGATCATAACAGTCAAGATTTACAAAGTTCATGAACATAGCAGGGAAAATAAATAATTAATAGCATTGATAACAGGAGAGAGATTCATTCTTTCATAATAGTTCAAAAATAAGTAAAAAAAGATTTATTGGTATTATTTATTATGAACTAAAGTGTAGGGTATTTCATCGGACTCCTGGTTTACATAGTTTTTTTCCGCAAAGGTGACAGGATGATGGCAATTAATAGTAAAACGAGTACCGTACCGAGTATTCCTACAATTTTATTAATTAATTATGCATCTTTTTTCAACTCGCTCATTCTTCACATAAGGCTGGCTCGGCGCGGTCAATGTGGTGTGGGCTTCGGTTCTCTCTGAACTCGTAACGATTGCCTCCGAGCATCTTCGCGCATACATAGTGCATTTTGTGAATACTGCATTATTGTGAATTATTATTAACGTCGTAATGATAATAATGATAGAGAATAATTAAAAACTTCTATTTCAGATTCGAAAGTAGGTTCTGTGGTCTTGCTAATTTCATAATTTCAATGAAGTTCGTGATATATGAATTTAAGTATGGAACACTTCGAGTGGCGTGAGAAGACTCATAGTGAGACTCTTGGGATGAGATTTGTGGAATGTGATTCGTGGAGTGTGGCGGGGCTGGCGGGGCTGGCGGGGTTGGAGTCATGAGATGGGACTCGTGGGGCGAGATTTCTGGAGTGTGTTTCGTAGAGTGTGGTGGCAGTGGATGGTAGGACTCGTGTGGTGAGACTCATGTGGACTCAGGTGGACGGGTGAGATTTGTGGAGTAGATTCATGAGTGTGGCGCGATGGTGAATGGGACTCGTGGGTGACCCGTGGGGTGAGATTTCTGAAGGATGATTCGTGGAATGTGGTGGGACTGGAGGTGTGCGCTCTGAACTGAGTCTCATGTGGTGGGACTAGTGGGGGGGGGGGGAACTCACGGATTCGGACTCGTGGGCGGTCTTGTTAGTAAACAGGGTTTCGCGGCAGGTGGGACTCGTAGACCGGGTCTCATGGAGCGAGAATCGTGAACCGAATCTCGTGGGGGATCCGTGAGATGGGAGTTGTGCGAGAGGAGAAGAGGACACTGACAGACGAGGGATGAGAGGAGGCGGGGACCGCGCGGGGAAGCAGCGCGTTGAGGCGTGTCGGAGGCGCTGCCTCTGGCTCCGAGGGGAGGCGCTCATTGACTCGCAGATGAAGCTCGTTAGATTCCAGGGCCGCCTCCCAATATTCACGCGCGCGATGTAAATGTCGATAATGCGAAAAGGTAAATTACACGTGGAACACGACTCCGGCCGCCCCTCGCCCCAAAAAGGGCAAAGCAATAAAGAATTCGCAGCATTAAAATATTTCCTAGTTATCATAGCGCGCAAATTTAAACAAATTTTATACAGTTAAGGTAGAAACACGATACATATATCATTCAACTAAAGGGTTAATAATGCGAAGGTGAATCACGCAGTGGCATTAAGCATAAAGTCAACAATAGTCAAGAAGGAACAGCCACTACTCATACTACTTTTTCAACACTCGATAGCTATATGTTCTGAGATGGCCTTCGAAAATCAAGTTTCACGTGTAAAAAAGAACAGTAAATAAATGCTCAGGTTTAAATAAATTTGCGGTATGCAAACGCTTAATGCTTGAGGCAAAGATGAAAAGGTGATAGCTGGCTACTAATAATCCTTTTGCACACATGAGACGTGCCAGTGAAGACATTCAAACAAAGATGTAGTAAGGTATGTTGTTAGCTCATAATTAAAAGAATTTTTTTGCAAACATTTTAATTTTAATACTTAATTTATAATTAGCTAAAATTTGCTGCGTTTAAAACCTTTTTTTAAAAATAAATGCGACATAGTTATTGCATTCGAATGTGAGGGAGAGCTGTAAATATTCACTCTCCGGTTCTAATATATTTTAGGAATTTGGGAAACAACAGACTTTTGAAGTCAATATTTGAAAAAAAAATAACAATAACATTAGCAGTACGAAAAAAGCAGAAAGATTGTTGACGATTCCGAGCGCGTCAACTACTATGGTCATTAGTCCCGTAGGCATAGGGATTAATTTTGCTCTAAAGGTGGCGGTGGCCTTCCCTCGCTGGTGGCCAGATCCCGCACCGACCTACTGCCGCCCTACGGTGTTTTCTCCAACCAGATATCTCTCACCAGCGTGCCACCGCCACTGCCTGAACAAGTTTTAAGTCTCCGACCGTTGTGTGTGATAGTGTAGTGCATGTTAATGTATGTGTGTGTGATAGGACAAGGAGATGAAGGAAAGATGCGCGCGGTCCGTGGCCCTTTGTTAGGGTACTGCTCCGGCATTCGCCAGGCATTGATTGGAGAAACCACGGAAAACTACCGATCAGAGCAGCCGAACGCTAGATTTCTCCTCCAGACATCGACTAAATTCGGTCTAGCTGACAAGCTAGTGTCGAAAATCCTGCCACCGTCGGACTCGAACTAGGACTCCCGGTCAGAGGCGCTGCAGTAACATCAGTTGATGCACTGAGCCACCGCTCCCGCTCAGAAAGACAGGAAAATGATACATTGCACAGATATAAACAAATAGGTGTATGAAGGACAAATGTAGAGAACTAGCAACAAATAACTAATTTAGGAAAACTACCGAATAAATATTACCAAATATCAATAGCCTGGCTGTTTTTTCCCAACAATGCGTTTGGAAACAAAGTAATGTCTCTGCTGGAAGATTTCAATATTTTTTGGTGAGGGAGAAGATAAGAAAAATATCAAAACCGTTTTGGAAACTAAGAAACTATTGAAAACTATTTCCAAACGTTGTAAAATAATCCTGAGATGCTCCTTTTTGGACATCGAATTCAATTATCCTAAAAGACTACTGAAATGAATTTTATTTCAAAGCAGAATCATTCACAAATGAAAAAGATATTGGGGCAAGTTGAACCGTGTTTGACAAAGTTATTGTTATTCTGTAATCTTTATTCCCGACTCGTAAACTTATTGCCTGTTGCACGTTCCTTAGGTTTGTTCTCCTGTACATCTTCTTGGTTTCTCCGGATAATGTATTATATACATAACTGTCTTGACTATTGTCGTTTTGTGGTTCTTTATGTCACACATGTCCTATTACTGAATCTACAGAGGAACCTGAGGTTGGCACTCGAAACTTCATGAAAAGTATTTGAAATTTATTACGTTTGTCTCATGTTTCGTACACGATATGTTGCGTCTTTTAAAGAACGTACGATTTTTCCTTTCTCGCATACATACGTATGTACGGAGTAATATACGTTGTATACAGAAAGTTATGTAATGCTGTGAGATAAACGATTTAGAGATTTTAACGGAAATACACGTTTTGGGGTCCGATACCGTAAACGTTTTTGTTTTTTTGAAAACGTCCGTCTGTCTGTGCTTCTCTGCCTGCGTCCGTCCGCCTGTCTGTCTGTCCGTCCGTCCGTCGAACACTACTAGCGCCTAAACCAACGTGGACATATTTTCAAAATTGAAGAAACCCTGTCCATCTGGCTCTAGTTATATATATGGCACATGTTCCTAAATTTGAGACCAAGCACATCACCAGGTACAACGTTTACCACGTATTTTTATTGTCTTAGGCAATAATATATTTGTTCTACCACAGTTAAGAGAACGCTAAAGCACGTCCCTACTTCACATTCACCACAATCTCCATCTCCAATCAATACGTTATAGGCGTCATTTAAGGCAGTTTTCTCATTCACATCTTCAATCACATCCACACTTATTGCATTAGTAAAGCTCGTAAAAGTAAAGAACAAAATCAGTGGCGGTCAGTGGGTTGCGAATTAGGAGGGGCGGCATGATTGTCCGAAGTATCACATACACCTCTTCAAACTATTTCTTGAACGAGGAAAACTATAGAATGTAGTATACAATGAACTTGCTCGCATCGGGATTTTAATCATTGTCTAAGACAACTTTCACGATGATAACGGAAGATACAATTGTGCTCACGCAAAAATAAGAGATTTGTTTACAAAATATTTTCAGCAAACAAAATAGTAAATATTGAAATCAGATGAAAGGGTCCGTATTTTTAGATTAGTTAATAGTCGTGTTCTCTGCCGAACAAGACAGCGTACCTAAAACAGCACGCTGCCCCCATCCAACTCCCAATATCCTCACTCTTCCTCAAGCTTCCATTTCCTCGCATGCACGAGCTACAGACAGACTCGCGATAGTCCATGATGCGAACGACTCCAAAAACATCCCTTGACATCCCTTGAAGATGTGGCATGAAGACTTTCGAGACGGAACAGATCAGGAGGTCTAATCCTTGCTGTCGATGATAATGACCTTGTACAACTACATTATTAAAGATAGAGATTTTTAATTAAAAAAAAGAATTGGTTCTTTCTAATTAGCTGTTAATAATGTCATCGCAATTGTTCTGAAAATATTTGCTTCAGAGGAGCGGAATGCACTGCGAGAGGCCCTGGAAACTCTTTCAGAGCCAATAGATGACACCTGGAAATAAATATTTACACGATTCTAACAAGTCTCTCAAAAGAACAATTTGAAATAATTTTAAGAAACTTTTAAAAATGTGGTTGGTTTCATATCAGGTTATGAAAAACAACTTATAGAAAATCGTTTGTAAGATCTTTTAATGCAAGAATGTTAGCAGTACTTCGTTTCTTAAATAGGTATATTTCTTAAGCGAAGATATAAGATACCTGAAAATATAACTAGTGGCGCTATAAAATGGCACATACTTTCTCCAATAATGTAGTTTCTTATTCTCATAGCTCTGAGCAAGCTATTCACTTTTGCCAAGCACTCTTTCCAGGTGCTATCAATTGGTCAATCTTGAATTTAAAAAATACATGTTTTCCAATAAGTCTAATTACATTGTACAAAATGTTTTCTCAAACAGCATAAGATGCACACTATACAGTGACCCATCGAAGAGGGAGGGGCTAACGATACTTGAACTCTCCCTCCCTCCCTCCCGCCCCCCGAAGCCAATGGAACATATTAATATATATTACTTTTACTAATTTTCTGTACTAACGAATATCATTTATCAGCCGGCTAGACATAACAGTAGCTGAAAAGTTCTGGGTGGAACTCGCTATTATTCAGGTTCTGGGTCGAACTAAATCCCGCTATTATTCAAGTTCAAATGTCTAATGTTCTTGTCTAATTTTGTAGTTGGGAGTCCACTCACGGCCCCGCTCTGGTTGACAAGCCACGTGGCCCGGACCCTCTTCCGCTGTTGACATGTCATGCGGCTCCTGCACTAGGACAAGCAGCGAGAAGCCTTGGAACAATATGCGCGCCTTCTGTTTGTAGATCTTTGAGCTCGCCAGCCAACTTTGGCCCGTTTGTTTTCTTTGTCCACCTACACGGAACATTATACTCGGTACCGCAATAATCCCGCCACACGTCATCCCAACGAAAAGCAGAGGGCTCGTCTGAGAGGGGTTGACGTCACTCGTTTCAAGCACAACTCGACGCAGAAAGGACTCGTGATGAAGTCACGGCCTCTCGTGGTTTTCTTCAATGTTGGTGGAGCACAATCCAAGGGTACCATCATCAGAAGATCTCGTTGGAAAGTAACAATAGCCTTACTTGCACCACTTCTGTGGTGTTAACCAACGACTTCTGTATTTTAAACCAACTTTCTGCGTCATGGTATTAGAATAAAACTGACGACAGTGTCTATGGCATACTCGTTTCAAGATTTCATTCGCTCGCCAAACTTATTTCTATATTAGATACGCTGTATTACGAACTCTAGAAAATAAACACGTGTCTTCTTCATTATTTAGAAGTCCGTAACTCAACAGAGGAATGAAAATGGCAAAAATCGATTAAGAAGAGACTGACACGCCAGAAACTCGTTGCACCGGTTTTAAATGCCTTTGGCAGCGGGGAGGAGGGAGTCTCAAACACTTGCACTGGCGACAAATATGCGCTGCGAGCTGTGAAATGGAAACCAAATGCGCGCGGAAGGCAAACGCGAGGCGTGGGAACAGTTAACGCACGAGGACGCTCCCTTGGTGTTTGCCCAAGTGACGGCGATCGACGCGCATCGCCCGCAGTCTCGAACGCGCTCTCCTCAGACTTTCCGCGTCCTCGAACTCTGACGTGGCGCACGTTTGCTTTGGCGTACGCTCTCTATAAGGGGGGCTCCGGAAAGCGAACACACAAAAAATACCTCATCGTGTTTTAGAGACTGCTATGGAACGCAGCCGCATAGGAACATCCACAGATACGCAGCTTAAACAGTTTCGTACAGACTCGTTGAGTTTCCCAACTCATCAATACCAATTTTAGGAGTGAACTTCCAGGTTTCAAATTGTATGGAATATTCCTACTAATTTTAAGGATTATGTTAGCGTCTGTTTTTACGTTTAATTGTAATAGTTTTCTGACATTGTTAAAACAGACACAAATATATTTTCAATAAGTTATCTTTGAAGATTCGACCCCGGTTTGGCATTTTTAAAAAAATCTAGGGTCCAGGTTTGTTGAAAAGTCAGGTAGCATTTTATTTTAAAATGCCAATATGATAAAAGCACAGGTCATTCATGTCAAGACGCAAACATCATCTGGCCAACAAGCTTTCTATTAAAACGAAAATTGCTACTGGGATTAGGGTTGTACATTCCGGGAGCCATCATCAAAGTGCTATCGTAGAAAGATTAAACAATAAAAAATGTTCAGTGATTTACAATTTAAACAATATTTGCAAATAATCATAAAATTATATACTAAGATTCTTCATAATAAGAGGGTTTAATGTTAAATATACATTTTTACGTCGTAAGCTTTGTCTTCTTGGCATTTGTACTTACAAGAACTTTTTAATGTTAATTCGTATTGTGTTTGACTCTCGTATAAGTTGTCATAATGATACCTGTTGTCACTAAACAACACTATATTAATCTATTCTCTTTATTTTCTTGCTTGATCACTATGAGCCTTGGTTTTAATTTTTTAGTACTTAATTTTTTTTTTTTTGTTTTTACGATCTAAAGCAATTTTTGAATCAAGTTTGACGAAATATTACATTTATAATTTAAGTAATAAACGGTATAAATCACTAATCCTCGACTCGAATCGGTGGATGTTGGTAGTTTTCTTCGTCAATTTTAAAACAGTCTCAATATTCAGAAAATTAGGACTTGAAAATTATTTTTTTATCAGAGAAGTGGAGAATTCTCGAAGAGCAAGGACTCTACGACTTAATCAATCGCCCTCTTGTATTCATATTTTCATCCATTTTGTTTCGCATTGACTCCACCAATCATTTTAAAAGAGTACAAAGCGTGAATTCTCATATCAAATTGTTACTGCGTATTGAAAGTTCTCAAAATACGAATGTTGATTTATTTCATTCACATTTTTCTTATTTATCAGATTGTTGTAGGTTTATTTCAATCATTTTCACGTAAAGTAATTGTAGTTTTACAATATGCCGGGACAGTTTCTTATTAAGATCTTCAGGCTTGTTCATAAGGTAATTAAAAGAAGTTTTACACGCCCTGGATTTAATGATAACAAGTCTTACACCAGACATAATCAGTACTCTTGCGTATTAAACTCCATATTTGTATTTCTAATGCTTGTAAAGCTATTAATCACTCCCTAATACCACAAGTGTAAAGGTCACTGCAAATGCACGTAATTAGTTCGTTAAACGGTGCTTGCATCCACGAAGCACTAATGCAAGCTCATATTAGCGTTCTTAATGGGAGTAACGGATACCCCATGAGGATATCGAATTTCAGGTTCCGGAAAGGAAGAATGATTTACATCTACTTTCGTCACTTATACGGGGGCTTGCGTCTTACTATTAAATAGTTTTCTCGCTCCAGACATTTCCAAGGGTATTTCAAAGTGGTATCGTGATATGCGGATAAGAAACGTACTAAGACACTCAAAGATCTTAAAACGTTGAAAGGAAATTAAAGTAGACTATGGTAAAAATGAGTTAAAAATATGAATGTGTCCTTCGATGGCTCAATCACTACATTGGTATGGTGGATTTCCTCCATTCTTAAGAAACAATGTTGACAAAAATCTCATTTGATTCAAATAGTTGAAAATCCAAATATTCTTGACTCAAGTCGTCGTTTTGAAATTTTTTGAATATTTTTGCAACTCGTTCAGAGAGGCACGAGTAGCCTCATTGAGTCCACATTTTTCCTCACTGAGAGATGTCTTGTCTTCAGAGAAACAATGAAGACTTTTTCAAGCAACAAACATTTTGTAGAAGTTCCCCGTGTTTTTCATTATGTCGATGAATAATTTAGTTGGCATACAGAGGAAGGCTGCCCACATTGTGGTGATTTGCTATTGCCTCTCACTGAACGAATTGGTAGCATTGATCTTGAGAGAAGAATAAGTAAAGGTGAACGATTATGGTGGAAAGATGGTTCAGATCAAAATAGAAATGGTAAGAAAAGCCAATCTCGCCACGATTACACGATAAAAGTAATGGTCTTAAAACAGCACTTTCTCGCCTGTACTTACATCCAAAATTACGCGAAAAGTACTAAAATGTTCGAAAAATTGTGCATTACCTTATTTCAAAATCTATCTTTAAGGAACAGATTTCAGTAAAAGAACAAATATCTATCTTCATAATTGCAGTTGTAGGAAGACGCCGAAAAAACTTTGAATTTTTGCAATTTTCAAAAAATCATAGTTTTTAACGAAAATGAGACCTGCGGCATTCTTCCTTCGCCATTTTTTTGAAAATTTGGAAAGAAGTCCCGGGGCTTCATGTAAAGTACCCAAAATTAAAATATCGGTTTCAAATTCAAGAGGCCGCGACATCAGCCAGATCGATTGGGAAATATCAATTTTGGAATGACTTAACCGCTAGCGTTGTTCACAGACGGACAGACAGACAGACAGTTTGAAGTCATTCAATTTTTTCTTTATCGATTCATCATTATCGATCTCATTATCGATCATCATTCAATTTTTCAGTATCGAGGACCCAGAAAAGATGTTTTCTGCCTACGCCACGTGTTAGAGAATTTATTTTTCTAAATTTAGCAACTGGTTTTATCCACTTTTTCGTTACCAGGGCCCCGTAGAGAGAGTTTTTTCGCACAGCAGTACATAACTTTCTCTCTACTGAGTGAGCGGTAGGGAGAAAGTAAAATCTCATGCCTTATATAGTTCTCGAACAGACCGTGACTGGGAGAGCCTAGGTTTCGAGCTCGGCAGTGCAGAATAGCTAGATGCTAGAATTCATTTTCTTTCTGGTGGAGAATTCTAGGGTCGGCTACTGTAATAGGTTTTTCCGATCAATACCACGCGAATATCGAAGCAGTACCCTAACGAATAGGCTATGAATCGAGCGCGATCTTTCCTTCCTCTCGCTTATTCTACCATCACACCTTACTTAGACACACTTAGACTTAGATGCACCACACTACCACACATGTCGGGAATTAAGTTTATTTTCCAGCTGGGGCGATAAGAGATACATCGATGAGGAAAACACGCAAGCTGTCGAGTAGGTCGTCGTTTGATCCCGCAATTCAGCGGGGGAATAAAACCATCCCATCCCGTGAAAAAAAAATGTTCTTCACTTACGAGACTAATGACCATACCTGTTAATACGCCCGAAAACACGAAATAATCAATATATCGAGAAACTTTCGTTTTCACGTACTTGAGGGTAGTTTCAAAACCCTGCGTCAACAAGGTAGGTAGATTTCCATGCAATCCTTGATACAAATTTGATTATTAAAATTCAGTAATGTATGTATGTATTTGGCACAAGAGACTTTCGAGCTAAGGCCTTCCAGCGGCGTCCTGGATTAAAAAAACAGTAATATTGTTCTAAAATAGAACAATTGAGACATTTGGGTAAAATAATGGGATGTCATTTTGGACGGAATCATAAATATTGGCTTTCATGAAGAGAACCTGAGGGCGTCAATTATTCCAATTCACCGGAACCTTATCTAATTATCACCCCCTTTGATTGTAAACAATGCAAGCATTTATTTTTTCATAAATACTTATGGTTGTAGAACCAAGAATAAGAAATCTTGTGACGCCGTGCCCCAAAGTCTGAAAGACAAGCGCTCAGGCGCGAACCGGCTGTTCGCCCCACTGTGCGGGGCCAGTCCGGCGGGCGGCGCGGCGTCGAACGGGGCGGGTGGAGGAATGCAGCGCGGACAGGCGCCGGCGCCATCGCCCTCCCCGCCCCGCCCCCGGCCACCCTCGCAGGCCGCGTCCGCATTCCGAGGACGTCCTCGCGAGGACGTGTGGTCCTGCCACCAGTCGCTTCGCGGAACACCACGCTTAGGTTGCTCGAGCCATCGCAAGCGGCTTAGGTTGCTCGAGCCATCAGGTCCCAGGAGACCAGTCGCGACGGTGGAAGGGTTTTGTGACACTAGCTGCACAGCTAGATCGAATTCAGCCGCTGTCTGGATCAGAATTCTAGCGACCTGATGTTCTCATTGGTAGTTTTGCGTGATTTCTCCAATGAACACCGGGAGCGGTAGCTCAGTGCATCAGCTAATGTCACTGCAGCGCCTCTGCCGGAGGTCCAGGTTCCACTCCACGGCTGCAGGATTTTCGACACTAGCTTTTCCGCTAGGTCAATTCAGTCGCTGTCTGAAGAGAATTCTAGCGGCCGGCTGCTCTGATCGGTAGTTTTCCGTGGTTTCTCCGATCAACACCAGGCGAATGCCGGAGCAGTACTCTCACAAACGGACCACGGACCACGCGCGATCTGTCCTTCCTGTTCCTTGTCCTATCATCTCCCCTTACACACACACACCCTAAAATGCACTACACTACCACATATTCCGGGAGACCGGTCGGGAGCTTAGAGTTTATCCCGGCTGGGGCGGTGACCCGCTGGTGGGAGAGTCCTGGTTAGGGGGAAACCCAGCTAGCCGACGGTAGGTCGGTGCCGAATATCACCATCCAGCGTGGGAAGATCACCACCAACTCCCGAGAAAAAACATGCACTACACTAACGGGACTAATGACCGAAGCAGTTGACGCGCGCGGAAACACGAAAAAATCAATCAAATCTATCAATAAAACCTAACAAACGGGACACGGATCGCGCGCGATCTCTTTTTTCTCTTTCTTTTCCTGTTCTCATCCCATAGGAGCCATCCCATAGGAGCAGTCGTGGGCTAAAAGCTTGTCATGGGCGGGATGGTGCCCGGATGGGACGGTGCCTCGCAAGTGGAAGATATCTGACCCGTTCAGTCCTCGATATCTGACCCAATCAGTCACATCTGACCCGACATCATCTCACCGTTCAGAGGAGATGATCACTTCCACTTCGTGAGTAAACGTGCACCCCACTTACGGGACTCATGACCTTAGCAGTTGACGCCTGAAACACGGAATAACAATTAAGACGCTCTTGCCTCCACTCGACCTCCCTCAACAGAGGCACACACGCCAATGGACGCTGAGGAGTACTAAGTATGGAAACGCCAATGATAAAAAGAAAATTAGTTTTCACCCATGCACTGTTCCATGGCGGATCCACTGTTCCTGTACGATGAAACCTTCAGTGCAAGAGGAGGGTCGTTGCAGAGGCGCGGGAATACGTAATATTAAATAATTAGTGAAGCTACAATACAACCGCGCATGTTCTCCCATTATTTTAACTTTTTCAATTTTGGAAAATTTTAGACGTTAAGGAAAATGAAATCTACGTTACTCTTTTAAAAGTCCCTTGTTCAACCCGGGGAAATATTGAAGAAAAACTTTGAGGGAATTTCTGAGATTTTAAAAAGAAATTGTATTAATTGCAAGAAGAAATTGCGCAAAAACTACTAGTTTTCAAAATATTTACATGACCGCAATAACATCTAATAAACATCTAACTTTTTGACGAATATTATTCAAGATGTAAATTAAACTCGCAGCGCCTCGAGTTTCTTCGATCGAGGAATACCACTTTGGAGAAAATTTGCTGAACGTTTGAGGCGCTACTTTTGACTACAGACACAATGTGTTAAAAATTTATTATAAATTCCGTGGTGGTAGCCGATATCTTGTGGTAATCCATTATAGGTATTATTACATTTAGGAGCAAGATTTATCCAGGTTTTCGAGGCCAGGGTCTGGCAATAAGGGGTTCTCTTCTTACGAACTAAGGGTGAGACAGTAAAATTATTGTGAATATTGAAAAAGAACAAAAAATTCATCATTACTACACATTTCCGAAAATTTCGAACGAAATTTGGATCATTGTTACCAAATCCAAATGCGTATTCTTGTACATCATGTATGAGTTAAATCTTAGTCCAAAGATTTCCTAACCATATAATTTTCTGTTCTCAGTTTAAAACTCTGATTCATATGGGAGTGAATGTTGGGGGCAAGCGAGTGGGCGGCGCGAAGTGGCTGGTGACATTTCCTCTTCTCGCCGCAATTGCCTTCTGCGCCTGCATCCGGTCGTCCCGCAGCAGCTGGCGACGAGTGGTGCGAGCACTCAGTTCATGCGGAGATCGTTCGAACCACTTACTTTTTCCTCCTCGCGGCTACATCGAATAATCTCGCGATTATTGTGATTTTGATGAGTTAAATCGCCATTCTCCTAAAATGTTTTTAAAATGTTCTAAAAGCAAACGAAATAAAAAAAGAAAAGAAAATAATAAAAAAATAAATCCATGCGAAAAATACTCGGACGGAATGGCGGAAATAGCTAAAACAAATAACTTATTACTTGAAATCAACAAAAAAGTCATAAAAATGAGTCATTTCCTATTGTCATATCATAAAATTAATGTCTATAGTAAAATGCATTATTTTAAAGTGAAAAGAAAATGACATTTCATTAAAATACGCCTCCTATTTATTATGTAGACTATAGTTACATATGCTTATTTTTCTTATATCATGGATGTTGTTTTTCTTATTCGAGCCTTGTCATTAACACAATCTGCGTTCGACGCCCGAATTATGATTTCGTGTCCCTTCTCTACCACAATCTACACCGCGTCGTGAACGCATGTACCTGCGATCTCGCAAGGGAAGCTATGTAAAATGGTATGTCATATGTTCGAATTAGAGGATATTCGACATCAGGTAAGTAGATGGTCTCGACGACGCCATCGTCTGGAGAAAAATTCTAAAAGCTGACTGCTCTGATGTTTTTTTAAGTTTCGATCTAATACGTCGAACGGGTACTGAAGAGTACGTCAAGTAACGGGCACTGCTTAATTCTACTACTTCTCATTCGAATCATTAGGGCGGATGAAGAGCTGATTGTCCCCTTACATGCTATATTCGTAATGATCAATATTTTTAGAAAGGTTCCGGCGGTAATGTGTGTACAGACGACAATCCAGCGCCAAATGCAGAATGAGCCTTTGTATAATACTAATCTTCGCTGTCAGCGGTAGACTCGATATCTCTTTCTTTCATTTATTAACACTTAAAAGAAAATACAGGAAATAATTCGAGTAAATAATCAGTTAGAGAACGTAAATCCGCGGCTGCACACCAATTTCTTGCTAGTTACTCCCCCATCCTGCCTTCTAGAATATTGCACCATGATGAACATTTGTATAAAACTTTAATTTTCTCATACTGAGATATTCCAAAATTTTCCTCTCTCTACATTTATATCTGCTAAAGATCTTAGCGTCCGGCTTGCTGGGTCAATGGGTACGATATATTATAATCTATACTCTATAATGGATTATAGGATCCGACTATACAGCGCAGCTGGAATCTGAAATAAAATGATTCTATTCCTAGTTCATTTCTGTTTGATTGACTAAATGAAAAATCACTTTCTTTTCTAAAGAACAAAATTCAACTAAAGTTTATTTTCTACGCTTTTTAGAAACAAATTTAGTGAATTTAAATTTTAGCCTTGATCAAGATCTCTTTCAATTTACTAATTTATACCGAAGTTAACTTATCTTTTCTTCGTTGATGTCCTGCTAGACTTCTCAATCGAAATATCTTCGAGCTTGCCGTAGTCCAAAGTTCCACGAAATCCTCTTCTTCCCTATCCAAGCTGGTCTCAAACTATCAAAATTATCAGTCCCGATTACGTCCTATGACATAGTCCCGAACTCGATTACCACTCCCGACAAAGTTCCAATTTATACTTCAATATTGCTTCCATATGAAAATATCTACGATCAGTTCAGAAGCGCGTTTCCGAGCAGAATGAAATCTTTCTGCATGATTCATCCCTCGAAGACTTCGTATTAAAACTACCTTCATTTTTTTCATAACATTTGACCGTCCTTCTCTCACCCAGCCAATCCATACGTTCGTTATATTTTGGTGTAGCTGACCTTTGATCGTCTTTTGAACTTCTTCGCCCAATCCCAAATTTTCTACTTCGGCATCCAGAAAACTCTTAATGCATTTAGAAAAACAAAAACTACATTGTTTATTCACGGCCGTTGCTAAGCTCTAGCTCTCGTGATATTTCGTAATGCATGTTCCACCATATTGTCTACAAATAAATGTTAGTTTATTTTAACGTGACATATCGGTATGTCACAATACATTAATGTAATAATTATATTCATCAAGTCGCAACAATTAATTCGGAATTGATCATTAAACCGAAACCCACTTTTGAAAAGAGTCATTCTTCAAATTCAATCATCACATTTATTGCCTCTCGTCGGTTACAAAAAAAGTGGTACACGAGTACCTTTAAAAAATGGTATTTTGCAGGAGAACGGGTGTTAATTTGAGCAGATTTTTATCTGAGCACCGGCTGAGAACTATATTCTTGAAACGTTTGAAAGTAAAAATTTATTATGTTCTAAATATAATTATTCATAAAAGTAACAATTTTTGACATGTTTCTTCAACTTGGGTAAATAGAAAAACCAATTCTTATATTTCGTTTAAAAATAAAACAGACTTATATGAGACTATTGTTCCAGAAGCTGATTGTGTTTAAAAGAAAACATCTATCAGACTTGGAAATTGAGATTGAAATGAATACGAAGTTACAATTGATTACTTGGATATTTTTATTGTAAAATTAATTTAATCTTTATTTGTATATATTCATAGCTAACATAATATATAAGTACGCATAAAGAATTTCAGAACATCTTTAAACAAACGTTATATAAAACCAAGTGAACCTTAACTCTCCGTTGAAAAACCTCAATTGAAACGTTTCCCTTGTCATTTGCCAACCAGAGTGACCTATCCTTAGTAGCAACACATATCCACTGCACAGTAAATGTCCAAGGTTAATTTAAAGCTTTGAGTTGTTGTGCTGCAACAGTTAAAGAGTGAGGAGCTCTTTCATTTTCTTAAATGTGCGTTTAAATGCGGACTTCAAATGTTTCAGTCGTGTGAGTACAAGAAGAGAAGACATCCGTACTCGTGCGTCATGATGGAAGAAGATAGATGAAGAGAGATGACCTGTTCGAGCTCGTTTCTGCCGATTGTCCTCTGACAATGTTGGGGGATTCGCAGAAACGGACAGTAAGGAAAACCGTACAGTCACGAAGTACATTACACACGTTCATTAGAGTACTACAAGTAAGAGAATCATTCCCCATTTACATTACGTTTTGAAATTTAACGTGTACAGATCGGAAGTTCTACGTTCTGATATCTCAAGTTTTATTTATTACAGAAAGAACATCACTTGAGATGGCATTGGAGTATATTCGTGTTAGAAAACTTTCATCAAGTTCAAATTCATTAAGGAGTTAAAACCCTTTGTGACTTAAGACAACAGTATAATTTTATTTCAAAAATACAATACTGTAATTTCTGAGGTCCGCAATCACTTGAATAGAGCTTAAAACCATAATAGAATTGTTTTAGAGGAATACATTTCAGCTTAAAGACGCGAATGGGATGAAATTAATCATTAAGATACTAAAAAACAGGTCGACCATACCAGAAACTTACACCTGTTGCATATTCACAAGAACTATTCACAAGAGTTTGAAACATTGCATCAGAAACCAAATTCTGAGGTTCCACAAATTCAATTTTATTTGCTCTTAAATTATTTTTTATTTAAGTTTAAACACCAGGTTCATTTTACAATTGTTTTTGATATTAGTGTTTGTTTATCGTAAATTAATATAATTTGATTCTTCCAATACCAAAGTTGATTGGCAATAATAATTTGTTTCTACAGTGTATCTTACTTCACTTCACAAATTCCCAAAAACCATTTAAATTGATTTTTCTAAGTCTATGCAATAATGTTCTACGTGTATTTCTTTACAATTCGAAGCCATTTGTTCAATATAAACTAGCTTGTAAGGTAGATTGCATAAGTAGTGCTAGAAAAGCAAATTAAAAGGGAGCTAAAACATTTGACAGCCTAGGGCACACATAAGTCAAAGTCAGGCACTGAATGAGATGGGTGCGCTGCAATAATTTTTGCTCACGTGTCACATGTCACGAACCACATGACCACACCACTGGCACTTCGTTTGAAAATCTAGACCAGACGTCGCTCGTCACCATGCGACATGGCAAGCGAGCGGTTTGTGTCATTAAGTGAAAATTTTCATCTGTGATCAACCACAAATAACATGATGCAATATTTAAAAAAAATGCTTGACTTATCTATTTCGAAAACTTGTAACATGGTGATGGTGGGGTTCTGTGGGGTAGAAATGCAGTTTGTGGCACGATTGGTTCACGCGTTCTCGATTCCGAGAATGAGTCACTCGCGACGTGGCCAGGGTGTGCGCGGGCGACGCACATTCGGCCAAAAGCGACGCTTCGCTACCGTGCAAATTACAGAACGTGGCTCGAGCTTTCGGCCCTCGCATTAACATAAAACAAAATTGAGTATCCAAATCTCAATTACTAACACATTTTATGCAAATAGTCTCCTTAAAAATCATTTGGTGAGTACATTATCTTGTTTATGAGGAGTGTTTCAATTTTCTTGCCTCCTGTTCGCCGAACAAGTTTTCTCCTCCACACATACTCGCGCATGAACGAATTGTACGCGTCCCCGGGCGTAACGAATCTACCATAAACTGCTTTTTCTTTGGTATCTGGCTGCATATAAAACAACGCAAATATTGTGAGCAAAGTATCATGAAGCTCATTGTCTGAAGCCGGTCTGTCCGGAGTAAAATTCTAGCGGCCGGTAGCTCTCATCGATAGTTTTCCGTTTATTCTCCGATCAACACCATGCGAATGACGGAGCAGTACCCTAACAAACGGGCCACGGACCGCACGCGATCTGTCCTTCCTCTTCCTTGTCCTATCCTCATCCCTTACACGAACACTTACACTAACATGCACCACATTACCACACATGCCGGGAGATCGGTCGGGGACTTAGAACTGGTCCTAGCTGGGGAGGTACCTTGCTGGTGGAAGATATCTGGCTAGGGAAAACCCCGCTGGTTGGCGATAGGTCGGCATCGCATCCCGAAATCCATTGGGGGAAGATCATCGCCACATCCCGATGGAAACCATTCACTACGCTTACGGGACTAATGACTTAAGTAGTCGACGCGCCCGGAATCACTAACAGTCAATCAATCAATCTGAAGCGATAAGGCTGTGAAACAGCGCGCCGTCCGCATTGCCCCATGGTCCCCGCCATTGCCATCGCCATGCATCGCCGCTGCGGGCCAGTGTTTGGGCTGCCAGCGGCGTCGCGGCGCTGCAGGTGCGGGCTGCGCCGACCGCCGCGCGCCGTGTAAATAGAGAGCAGTGAGCGGAGCGGTAGGGAGGGGCTCGGATGCAGCGGACGTTCTGGCATCTACCTCCAGTGCTCTCGCCATGGGGCACGCGCCGCGAGGGACGACATTTCCTCTAACCACTTCGCCATCGCGCCGGCTTCTGAGCACTCACTGCGACTTCTGACTAGTGTAAGGGATCTACACCACAAAGAAACAGACACGAGTGGGTATTTACAATTTATTTACAATAAATTATGTACAGGAACTAAATCCTTACTCTAAGGCGTTTCTCGGAACTACCTGCCGCAGCCCCCCTCTCCCAACACGCGCCTTGCGGCCGCGCCTGTGAGTAGCCAACTCGGCCGATTCGCAATTGGGCACCTCATGTGCCTCGGCAGACCATCTGCCCTGAAGTATAAGGCATACTTCACGGTGTCCGAACCTCGAACACCTACTCGTACCTTCAGCACTTCTGCGCCAGACTTGGCCGGACAAGTTTTGCGGTGTTTTGCCGTGAGGAAACCAGAAACGTTACCCCCGAATGGTCCTGCGACGCACCTTAGGCACCTTAGGCCCGAGTCACATGACCTCCTACGTCATCTACCCCCCCCCCCTCACGCACTCGTCTTGAAGCGAGTGCCACCGACGCCGCATTTTGTGCCCGGCGTCTGGGATTTCCGTGAGGTTTCTTCGGGAGCCTATATTTGGCTCCCTCATCCAGATATCTTGCAACTCACGAGCAGGGAGTCACGAGTGACACGAAATTAAGACCTTGATATCAGTTTCCAATATGAAGTCGCAAATGTAACTATGGCTTCAATTCGAATAAGTACGAGACATCAAACCTCCATTTCACTGGTCCGAGACTTTTTTACTGAATTTTATTCCATATCGAAATAATACCCTTTTTTGTGGTTCTACATGCTAATGGAATAATACTTTGAAAAGTTAGTATGCTAGGTATGAATATCATAATTAATTTTTAATGAGAATATTCATCAATAATTTAATACAATTATGCACATTAACTATCCGGAATATGAGGTCAACCACAATAGTAGACTATATAATTTACTTTGCAGAAAATTCATTCATGTATTTCGGGATGTTTTTCCATCACCACTGGCTCGAATTATGCACATTATTAATATTACAACATAGAAAGGACATGAAATTTTAAAATGTTTTAACCAAGTTCTAAACCATCTAAATTTAAGGTAAATAAGAAATTTCAGAAAAGCAATTAACATAAAACTATTAAACTTTGTGACAAAAAGTCAGAAAATTTTAACAAATACATAGGTATACAAATATAATGTATACAAATTTCCGCAAATGAATTGTTGACCAGATGGGAAAGATATCAAACCAATTACGTTTACATAATGTTTGGAAGAAACAATAGAATGCAGCAAAAAAGCGGTTATGTCGTCTTTTTTTGTGCGGCTTGCGCTTTTCTTACCAAAAGTTTAAGGAAAACAATTTGAAGCTGTTTTTGAGGAAATTATATTTTTTATTTTTTAATATTACCCACATTTTATTCAAAATTGCTCTAAAACTACTATAATTTTTAAAAAAAAAATGAATTAAGAACTAATGTGAGAACAATTTTATTTAAAGAAAAAAAGACAGCCTTTTTGAGAAAATTTTGAAAATGTACCGGGGGCTACATATAAAGTATCTCCAAAGTTTAAAGAATGTTTTGCAAAATCGCACACATTTTCGAAGTGTCTGCGATTTTGTGTTATTGATTAAGTATTGAAACTATCATCGCACAGCACTGAGATGTTCCTGCATAAAAGGCAAAGCGATGTGAATTCCAACAACTCGGATCAGCGTATTTGAGCCTATGAACCATTGTTCCTACTCAATGCAATAAAAAAATCTCGTATTTATGGAGTCCAAAGTTCTGGAATCTCTTCATCAGCAACAACTTATCGGTATTCATTTGAAGATGACTCGGCCACGAGCTGATCATGCGCAAGGCACTAATCTACTTCCAACTGCAGACATACCGCATCACCAAGTAAAATTTATCGTCACAATCAGACGATCATAACCATTCTTGGCTCAACCTTTCAATATGGGCTTTCAAAACGGGAAGATAAGAGAAAGCACTCGCGTATCTTGAGTATGAATGTGCTCTGATTTCTTCCTTATGATCATTAGGAATAACAATACACCAGTCTCGCAGACATCTATTGAAAACCACAGAAACAATAACTTAAAAAGAAGAAAGAACATCTAAAAAATATTTTTAACTCTTCGGACCTGGAACTGCTTATTCAAAGAATTGTTGCATCCGCTTGCATGAAAGCGTTGAATAATATACATATATTAATTCACATATTTTGAAACTAGATTTTTAAAGAAAATTTTGAAAAATATAATACTGAACATAGAGAACGAAGTAACGAAAATACTTCTAAGAATTTATTATAATTAATCTTTCAGTTCGGCTGAGGAGCGTTCGGTTTAAGCAGCTGGAACGCCACGAGACCTTGAATTTTTTGTTGGCCACTCACCGAGTCGGCGACGACGCTCCCGTGTGGCAGCCGAAAGTGGTCGGAAGATGGAGGTGTCCGCGACAACCAACACGACGCGACGGCTGCGGCGAAGGCGCTCGGGCTCCTGTCGGGGCAAAAGCACCGTGAGAGAGCGGACGATGTGGCGGAGAAAAGCAAAGAAAACGGATTTTGGATGGCGTTAGGCACTGGGGCGCGAAGAAACGAATCAAATGGTATTCTTAGGTAATGTAGGACTACAGTTGAGATTACACACAATAAGGCTTAGGTAATGTAGGACAAGAGTTGAGACAACAGTATGAGATTGAACCGAGGGGACAAAGAACAGCTAGTGAATGTGGGAAGGCAGAAAAAGCAGCGGAAAGGTGAACGGCATTAGAGACTAGAACAAAGGAGGGACGCGCGATAGAGCGCTGTAAATGGTGAAACAGTTTGAGGTCAAGAAATGCATGGTAGGAAGCTAATACAGGGATTGGAAGGCGGACAACAGACTACGGGATTGTAGGATATTGAGCCGGGCCCAAGTCAGAGCGATGGCGCACACTGCCTGAACTACATGCAAGGCATCACAGGGGGAAGCCAGTGAAAGAGGTAGCACAGCAATGAAGAAGCGCGATGCAGCGTTGTTCGAGACGACATGTTCCTGAGGAATGGCGACGTCCAGGACGGACGCATTAGACCAACTGCGGTGGCGGCGTACATGATGAGACAGATGGGAGGCGACTGACGGCGTAGGAGCAGTGGCGCTGGTGGCGGCGGCGGGGGAGTGGGTGGCGGCAACGATGATATGGACGGAGGGAGGGGGGACACGGGTCGGCGGCGAAGGTGGAAGCAGTGGTGGCGGCGGGGGGTGGCGTGCCGGCAGGGACTATGGGTGGCGGCAACAGTGATATGGACGGTGAGGGACAAGGGGCGGCGGCGAGGGTAGAAGCAATGGAGGCGGCGGGGGAGAGGTGCCGGGGCGGTGAGCCCGGGGGATGGAGTGGGGCTATGGGTGGCGGCAACGGTGATATGGACGGTGAGGGATAAGGGGCGGCGAGCGAGGCAGAAGCAATGGAGGCGGCGGGGGAGAGGTGCCTGGGCGGTGAGCCCGGGGGATGGAGTGGGGGCTATGGGTGGCGGCAACGGTGGGGGGCGGCAGCCGCCGTGGAATTCGGCCCTCGGCGGCGAGGGGGGGGGGGGCGGCGGGGTTGGGGGGCCAAACCCGGCCGGGGCCCCCCGTGGCTGCCAGCACCCGCTCCGCGCAATCGCCGCCGTCGCCACTGCTTGCGCCACGACGCGCCCCTGGGGTACCCCATCCGAACTAAGGTCGGCGCCACGGAGAGTGGAGAAATCAATTGCGAGAGCCCTACATCACATAGCTCCATAAAAAATATTCCCTCCATTTCGTGGATAGGTGATTTAATGATTTGTGATAATCCCTTAGACCTTTCAGCATATCGATGGCTAATTTTTAACAACAAAGTCTATATTTCAGAAAAACTTTTCAGGAGAGAGAAAATCGTTGTAGTTTCAATTACAAGTTAATACAAAGTGATCATTTCCGTCATTTTAATAAATTATCAGTAATTTAGCCATTTCTGTATTACATGACTTTGGAATTCGGTTGATAATGTTATCTTTTGGGTGACTTTATATCAACATAAACAAATGTTGAGATATGTGTTGTTAAAATTTAGACATCGAAAAGCATTTCGGATATCGTTCACTCCGATCGAACTATGAATATAATCACGAATTATTATTGGTATTTTCCCTTTGATGAGAGAAATCTATCTACGTCCTGTGTATCGATGGCTGTGCCGTCGATGGCTCTTCCCCAAATCTCTTTAAGTATGACCAAGTATATTTTATGCCCAGTAGTGCCTTCATCAGACGCAACATCGTTGTCGCTGTTAGATTTGAAAAAATCTAACATTTCAGCTCTCGATAATTTAAATATTTTAATGCATTCAAGAAAAATTTTAGAGATGTAAACAGGAAAGTTTGGGAGATTCCATCTAAGATGGTATTAAGACGATATGGCCTTCACCCTTAAGTTTTCTGAAAAAATGATCTGAATTTTGATCGTCTCTTACGATATTTTTGGTTAGTGGGATAATTTTCCCTAATAGAAAACCGTTAAGTCATGGCTATTATGAACATTAACGAGAAACTGTGGTATTAATGTGTGAACTATTTTAAGTTATTAAAAAAAGCATTCGAAATTGCAAGTAGACACAAATTGGTTGTCATCTTGCCGTAACAAATCTGCACTTACAACATAAAGGTTGTAAGGGTTGCATGCTTACTTGTATGCTTCACACAGTGTGCGGACCAGACAAGATAAGCACAGAGCATATAATTATATTGTCTGAGTTTCAATTCTTGTTTCAATACATTTTCTAAGGTTTCTACAACTATCTGTTCACAATGACATTTGCAGTATTAAAGAACTGAATTTCATAAAAACCATTTCTTAAAAATACCAATTTCATCCGAAGAAAAAGCTCCCTCCCCATTCGCCCACGTGACATGCATTCGATTTCACAGCCCATGAGGAAAACTGGAACCCGCTACGCCTCCCGAAGAGCACTCCCACATTGAGGAAACGAGACAAGAAACGGCGTCGAATCGCAGACCATGCCGAGGATTCTTTCCTGTCGGAGGCAGGTTTTTGAACCTCGCCCGTTCCCATCGCCATTTACACCCATTACAGGAGGCATGACTTGCAAATCGGCAGGTCACGCCCCGAGGCGGCTGCACCAGGTGAGAACGCGCGGTCGCGTCCAATGCAGGAGCGAGGGCGGGGAGGGGGCGGGGACTGGGGACGGGGCGAGAGCACGGGTGCCAGGAAGAGTCGGAGTCGGCATGGGAGGGCGAGGCGGAGAGAAGCGAACACGCGGCAGGCGAGGGAACGAGTCGGAGCCAGTGCAGGAGCGGGGATGGGAATGAAGGCGGAGAGCGGGGGCGGGGAGCGTGGCGATGGCGGGGAGCGTGGCACGGGGAGGGGCGGGGAACGGGGTGGGAACAGGGTGGGGAGCGAGGGCGGCGAGGGGGGGGAGGGGCGGGGAGGGGGTGAAGGCGGGGAGCGGGGTTGGGGTTGGGGTTAAGGGCGGGGGCAGAGGTGCGTCGAAGAGTTGTAGTCGGTATAGAGGGTGGGACGGAGAGAGGCGAGTGCGCGGCAGGGAACGGGCGAGACGGGGAGTGAAGCCTCAGAAGAACAGGCAAGAGAGCTGTAGTAAAAGATGGGTTTCAGAGATCAAATGTTACGGAGTTAAAGAGACGATGGTTGTGTTTGAGAGAAAAGAAATGGCGAGAGAAAAAGAGTTGGTGACCGTAGCAAAATCTACTAGGAGAGACAGTAGCAAAAGTGGCCCAGTGGGAGCCAGAAATAGGAATTGACCTGGAGACAGGAGATTGAGAGGAGTTCGACTTCAGCCGATGTTTGGAGGAGAACTCTAGCGGCCGGCTGCTCTGATCGGTAGTTTTCCCTCGTTTATCCGATCAACACCAGGAGAATGCCGGAGCAGTAGCCTAACAAAGAAGCCACGGACTGCACGCGATCTTTCTTTCCTCTTCCTTGTCCAACCCTCGCCCCTTACACACACTAACGCTACACTACCATATGCCAGGACCTGGTGGTCGGGAGCTCAGATCTAGTCGCGGCTGGGGCAGTGCCACGAAGATGGGAGATATCAGGTTGGGGAAAACTTAGCCGACAGTTACGTTAGGGGCTAGCCGGGGGCTAGTTGGGGACTAGTCGACAGGTACGTTACCGCCGGAATTCACTATCCAGAGGGGGAAGATGATCGTCAACTACTGAAGAAAAAGCATGCACCACACTTACGGAACTAATGACCGTAACAGCTGACGCGCCCGAAATTACCAATCAATCAATCATGTATGCATCATAATAATAGGCGAAAATATATAATGATTGATTTACAGGATTGCACGATGGTTTGGAGATATTCATTAAATGCCAACATATCTTTTCCCCGGGGCCACAAATGATCACATCCTTTTTCTGATGAACTATTTCAACGTTCACAAAGTTGCTCCAAGTACTCAACTGTTCTACAATTCGACAGATCCGAAAGTAATATTATAGTACGTTAAGAAGCGATTACGCATGTCGACGGTTTCGAGTTATTTCGTAAACATGTGATTAGAAGAGAAAAATGAAATTATCACTTCTGGTTAAGAAAGGTTCTAATAATAAAAGACCCAAACGACGAAACAGTTCCGTACTCCGTACCTAAATACACATAACGAATGGTGTCATCGATGTGTGTTTACATACATACATTTATTTGAACTGCAATTGGGTATGACCTGGTGGCAGTAAAATAACAATAATTACAACAATAATATTAATAATAAAAGTAATAATAATAGTAAAAATAATAATAAAGGAGTATAGTGCAAGCCGAGGATGCAATAATCATACTATCACTAATATTAAATATTATAACAATTATTTCAACTCTGTCATGATATCCAATAATTATATGTTTGTGATGCTAAAATTTAATACAAGTTTCATAAATATTGGCTAAATTAGATTTTTTTTAAATTCATTGATCGCGTTCACTAAACTTCACTGCATTGCACTACACTACACTGTTTTGCTTTGAATTACACTGACCAACACTTCACAGCACTTCACCACACTTCACAACACTTACTCATTTAATATATATTACTCTCATCTTGTTCTAACTAATTTCTAAAACTTCGGACACTTAGAGAAAAAGTTTTGAATATTGCTGCGGGGTAAACTGTTCTTATCTCTAATTCTTCTGTTACAAAAGGAAAATTTCCCAAGATCGGAATTTTGTTTTCTTGTTCGAATTTTTTGGGTGTGATCGCTTCAGTCGAAATAATTTGTTTTTTCTAGTCTAACCTGAATTTCCTTCCAAGCTGGTTCACCTACGTACGGCTTATAAAGAGCGCAAAGCCTCGCCCTTGTTCTTCTCGTTTCTAGAGGTTCCCATGACATTTTTTATTGCGTTACATGACAGTGTTAAAAGACAGAAAATGTATTGGTGAATTAATAGAGAAAAATTACCCTAAGAGGGTACCACTTTAACAGGTCGGTTGATTGATTGATTGATTGTTAGTGATTCCGGACGCGTCAACTACTATGGTCATTAGTCCCGAAAGTGTAGTGCGTATTCTTGCTCGGGATGCTTCGTATTCTTGCTCTATCCGTCGGCTAACGGGGTTTCACTAACCAGGTATCTCCCACCAGCAGGGCACCGCTCCAGCCGGGACAAGTTCTAATTCCCCGACCGGTCTCCCGGCATGTGTGGTAGTGTAGTGCATGTTGGTGTAAGTGTGTGTGTGTGTAAGGGGAGAGGATAGGACAAGGAAGAGGAAGGAAAGATCGTGCACGGTCCGTTGCCTGTTTGTTAGGGTACTGCTCCGGCATACGCCTGGTGTTGATCGGAGAAACCACGGATAACTACCGATCAGAGCAGCCGGTCGCTAGAATTCTCCTCCTGGCTGCTAGAATTTTCGTACAGACTGAATTCGACCTAGCTGACAAGCTAGTGTCGAAAATTCTGCCACCGTCGAGACTCGAAGCTAGAACCTCGCGGTAAGACGCGCTGCAGTGACATCAGTTGACGCACTGAGCCACCGCTCCCCGGTGAACAGGTCGGGAAACAAATGAATGCCATAGAGGGCGATGACACTGCAAGGGTAGTGATGAAGCTCTTTACAAATGAGCTAACTGTAAATGAACGCCCTGACAAAATGAGTGCATAGACGTAACTTGCAGTTATTATTGCCATAAATGGCCAAGCAGTAGCTGCCGAGGCGGTCCCGTCTTATAGTAATATCTCTATTCAAGGGGAATGGGGAGCCTCGCGGAAGTGGCCGGCGGTCGGCGCATGGTGGGGCGGGACGGTGTGGGGAGTGGAGCGGGAGGGGAGGGGAAGGGAGGGGCGGGGTGTGGTGGGTGGGGAGGGGCGGGGCAAACTGTTCCTCCCTCTCGGAGCGCAACGCGCGCCCCCTGAACAATGCTGCTCGTAAAGCGTCTGCGCAGTGCTGCTTCGGTGGTAAGAGGATCCGCGCCCGCTCCCCCCGCCGGCTCTCGCTCCTGGAAGTGCGGGGGCACGTCCTGAGCACGCCAGCCCGAACCGGAAGTGGCGCTGGCACGCCCTGGAATCTCCAGAGGCGGCCGGCCACTCGCACCGGAGACATGCCATCCGCACGCGAGGGTCAATCATTCGGTCCTCATATAGATAGTTTTTACCACCTTTTTTTCAATCGTTTAGCAGCTTCCGAAAGTTTGGACTTAGCACCTGCCGAGATGGTGCAGAGCAACAACTGTTGTCACTGCCATCTCTGACCGCTGGGTCGTAGGGTTCGAGTTCCGACATTGGCGATACAAAAACTAGATAGGTAGATCGATTTTGACCTCTGTCTGGAAGATAACTCTAGCAGACGGCTGATCTGGCCGGTAGTTCAGTAGGGATGGCCGGAGCAGAACCGTTGAAACAGACCGCGGTCTGCGCGCTATATTCCCTTCCTCATTCATGACCCCTCCTCATCTCTTTCATAGACCTTTCACACCCTATACTTCTACGCATATCGGGAGACAAGATAGGAGCAAGGGTTTTATCCCGACTGTAGAGGTGCCCAGCAGGAGGAAATACCTGGAGGGGAAAACCCGCAAGCCTGTGTGTAGGATGCCCCCAGATCTCCCAGTGGAAACGGAACAACGTCACCTTCCGGCTGACATATGCACTGCTCTTACGTGACGTGAAGTTGACCCGTCCAGAAACATGAAATACACTAGTATTCAGGCGTCATCGAATCAACCTCTTCGAAGTTCAGATTTCGACAAGTAGTACATAATGATTCGTTGCTAGTTGAATGTTGGACTTTCAAACAGTAAGTCTGATGACGTAATGACGATATCTACATGAATTATTTTGCAATGCCAACGAGTGTCTGCAGTTCTTAAAATGACTGTCCTCTTTACATTTTTCGCTTTAGGAAACAGGGCAGAGAAGGCACTTGTAAATGACACGAAGGACAAAGGGTAGGTTTTTTAGTAAAAGCTTTTGCCGAACCTTAGTTCTTCTAAAAAAAGCATATATGCTGTACAATGTATTCATCGAGTGAATTGTCAGTCACAACTTCATCTTCAGAATTAGAACAAAGTGCAGCAGTTTTCGTTTTGATGACAGAAACAGGCAAACCTTATATAGATATTCAAGCACTGCCAACCTTCTGATTTGACATGCGAAGATTGCTTAATTATTACGAATTACTATTCGTTATGGCGTGTGCTACAGAGAGGCATTTGTTGCCTCGTATTTGATATTTGAGCACTGCAGTGTGAGATTAAACTCTTAACTTCCTTGATGTTGTACGATAATTTCGAAAATTCAATCGTGATACAAATGAGTACTTGTAGACAACATGTGTGAAAACACTTTCCTGAAGGTAACTAACAAGTTAAAGCTGACGAAAATGATGAAAGTGACTGATGAATGCATGTTGAGACCGATGGAAATGATTAAATACCGATTAAAAATGTTAAAGAGAATTACCTAACCGCGAATTCCTTCAAGATTTCGCTGATTTAAGGAATTCAATTGCAATCCCACTGCTCAACGTGGAATGTCTATCCATCCGCCTTTCTCTCTGCCATTCAGCACGAAATCAGTTTCTGATTCTCCCACAAAGAGGCAGAGAAGTTCCCGAAAGGGAAGAGCGGTGCAGGCTTGCATTCTGCCGCCGCCGCCTCCGAGCGCCGTCCCGTTCCGCGGCGCGCTGCATTCCAGGGAGATTGGTTGTATTATTGGTGATCCCTCGGACCGCGGGGTCAAATATCTTTCATCATCGGCTGACAGCGGCGCGAGGCGGGCAGGCGCCGGGGCGGGGCCCGGCGGAAAGGGGCGGGGCGAGGCGGGACGAGGTGGGGAGGGCGGGGACCCACCCAGAACGGACAAACAGAGCGCGAAATAGCTAACATGCATCCTCCGACTGCTTCCACTTGAGATGGAATGCACCGCCATAGAACGAACGTGGCACGTTCGTGAAGCAGACGAAACGTCTAGTTTGCTGCGAGACAGATCTGTCCACTTCCTCCATTTTGCTTACAAAAGTCATTACAGGCTTAGATGAATTTCATACCACTACAAATGCATGTTTTAATATAATTAATTTAAAATACGGCTTACCTTCTTAAAATGTGTTTATTGTCTATTTTGCCCTTTTGTTCATTGATCGTTCCCTCATCAATCAACGCCTTTTCTTCTAAAATAAGTAAAGCATGATGGAAGAAACCAAATGCATTGAAGCATTTGAGGGTATTTCTCTGAGTAATGTTTGTTGGAATTAACTAATTGTATTGCAGCATTAGCAAAAACCCGGACGGCCTTCTTATAGTACGCGCTACAATTATTTATTTGTTGTAACCTAATGTTTAATTAAATCAGGCGGCGTAAAGAATAAAGATGGGGAGATACAGGTGAGAGGGGCAAGAGAGACACAAATGAAATGCCCCCCTTCCCGTCCTGCGTCTGCGAAAGAGCGCTATCTTCACGCATTCTCCAACCCTTTCCCAGGAAATCTTAATGACGCCTGGGACCACGACTAGACAGCTCGGTCGAATTCAGTTGCTATCTGGAGGAGAATCCTAGCGGCCGGCTGCTCAGATTGGTAGTTTTCCGTGTTTTCTCCGATCAACACTAGGCGAATGCTGGAGCAGTACCCTAACAAACGGGCCACGGACCGCGAGCGATCGTTCCTTCCTCTTCCTTGTCCTACCTTCACCCCTACTTACACACACACTTACATGCACTACACTATCACACATGCCGGGAGAATGGTCAGAAGCTTAGACCATTCGGGAGTTAGTCCCAATTGGGGCGGTGCCACACTGGTGGGAGATACCTAGTTGAGGGAATTCCCGTTAGTCGACATTGGTCGCTGCCAGATCTCAACATCCATCGGGGAAAAATCACCGCCACCTCTCTAGGAGACACAAGCACTACACTTACGAGACAATAACAAGATGTTGCGCGCCGGAATCATTAATCAATCAACAAACGGGCGATCTTAATCAGTGACATGTACCAGAGCGCCGGTACCTACGTTTCTTACGAGAAAAATTGTCAACTCCAACCAATTTGTCAGAATCCCCTCTTAACTTCTGGATGTCTTGAAGATGAACAAAGGCTATGAATTTTGCATAAGACAGAAAAGAGTTTTTAATAACAAATCTCCGGTAATTCGTAATTTTTATCCTAGACAAAAAACTGTCAATTGTCTTACTAATGAACGGTAACACCTTTCAAATTCACTTAGGGAGAACGGCATTGTAGATCTAAGGAATACTCGTTAATTACCCACATCTCCACTTAAATAAAATTATTGTCAATTTCAACTGCCAGTGATTCAATTGAGACACAAATTAGAAATCCTCCTGATACGTTTTTCAAACACTCTCACAAGCACCGAATGTTCTGTCGGGAAATTCCAGCTTTTGGCTTATCAGCTAAAGAGGCGTTATATAAGCTTTGAACAGATGAACAAAAAGCGGATGTAAGCGCAGCCTGTAAGGAGACCCAAATGACGGTAGAGAAGGAAACGGCTTGGATTCGAAAAATTAAACGAAACTAAATCTTCAAGACTTATGCACTTCCCTAATGCCCTCAACCTGAAATTTTTAGTTGACGTACAGAAAATGTTTTGGGACAAAACATACAATTATTAAGAGTTTCATGTTACGTTTGAACTAGTGGTGACACAAAATGACACAGACTTTCTCATTTTAGTTTCCTAATTTTTTAGTCCAGTCTAGCTATTCGGTTTTGCCCCACCTTCTTTCCAGATGCTATACATCGCCACCTAAAAGATTTTTTTTACATTTTCTCAACATTTTGATCTCCTAATAATATACTTAAAATATTATTATAAGAATATTATAGATGAGAAAAACCTGGTCGTGTAAGAAACTTTTCACTGAAATAAACGCGGGCGATTTTGAGAAAATGTCATTTGAGCGATTCTGAAACTGAGCTCATTTTCACCAACAAAAAAAAAGTTTTCGAAAAACTTACTCACTAACCGAATAAAGTTTAAAGAATGCATGTTATATAAATATTAAGGTTTTATAACAATAAAAATACATCCTTGAAATTTTTGAACAATAAAAATAATACCTCCATTGTTCATGAAATTTTGAAATCGATTTTCTGCAACCTTACATAACTTTCTCTATTTTACTATTTTACTCCGTACACAGATACGTAGGAATACGAGAGGGTAAAAAGCGAATGTGATAGGGTATTGGTAACTCTCAAATGACAAATCATCACCAAAGGAAAGAATGTTTGTGTTAACGTACAGAATGGTTTTTAATATAGAATTTCGTTTCATTGAATATTTATTCAATTTTTTTCATTTTCATTTATATTAATTTTTTCGTTCAATCAATTGGAAATTGTAATTCAGTTTCTTTAATAAAATTACAATCATTGTCATTTTTGACAATAAACTCTAATAAATTTCTCATCTACTGTATCATAAAAAGAAGACGACCGAGAGAGCATGACGCATTGAAATTTCTAAACCAGGAATATATTAATTATTCCAAGCTAACAAGGTAACTAAGAAACATTATATTCTTTGAGTTTTAAATTATCAATCGCTTAGTAGTTTTATTGCACATAATGACTAAATTATATTATCTTTGTCAGTAATAACATATTCCAATATATTTGCAAGAAATTTTATAGGAGAGAAACGACTGACGAAGAGAACTGAATTAACATTTCGTGAAAATATTTACAGAATGTTAGTCGCATGTTAGTTCTATCATAAAATTTTCAGGTATAATTGCACTGTCTAGCCAATTAATGAAATATGTGAACGTATTTGCAAAATACACTTTTTATCTTTCGAAAATACAAAAGCCGAACGGAAAAAAACGAAACCTACGGCATTGAATCCTACAAAAAAGTTTTTTTTTATCTTTCGAAAATACAAAAGCTGAACGGAAAAAACGGAAAGCTACAGCATAGAATCCTACAATTTTAAACGAAGCAAGGATAGAATCCACAAAAAAGTTTTTTTCTCTCAGTCAAACAAACCAAACCGCAATTTTATGTGGTTTTTGAGCCGCCGGCCCTCTGCAATTCTAATTGCGGCCGCGGAAGAGCGGCGGGTACGCGGCGGCGATAGCGCTTGCGTTTGGGGCCGGGGCTATCGGCGCGATACGCAGGGACAAAACACAGACGAGGCTCCGGCGCCCAGCCCAGCCCCGCTCCCCGCACCGCCCCCACCCGCCACCGCCTGCGCTCTGCGGTATACCGACTGCATCCCGCGCCCGACTTTTCCCTAAGCCGTTTACCCAACTGCCCCCGACCAAATTTCATTCTGAGTTCCTCCTAAATATGAGGATTGATTTCCTCATTTTCCTTGGTCTGCTTCGAGTCATATTGATCGATTTTAATTTATTCATTTCTGTCTGTTTTCATGAAACATTTGCATGTCCTTTTAAAGCATTGCAAACGATGAAAATCACCGCTTAAAGGTTTGCGGAAACAAAACATGAAATCACCTACCATGAGCATCTCCTTACCTCGCTGACTTAACTTACACAATTCTGAAGATTCTGCCAGTTTCACCTGTTTTCGAGGTTTTCTCTGGAGGGGTGAGAGAAGGGGATGGAGTCGGGCAATGGCTTTTCAGATAATGATACTAAAAGGGGGTTAGCTGTGAGGCGAGGGTGAAGGAAAACTGAACACGGGATGCAGACGGGGATTCCCGCTGCGAGGCATAGCGAGGCGGGCGGCGTGGAATATCGAGATCGCGATGTGTGGCACAATCTGGCGGGGACATAACGCGCATGGTCACCGTGAAGTGGAGCGCAACGACACATGAAAGAGCTGGACGAGGACGATTTGCCGTGCTCATCTGCGGTGATCGATTGCCCAATGGGGCTTAAAATGCTGTTTTTGCCATTCCTCCGTAGCTCGAATCATTCCATTTGCATTTCTCAATCGCCTCTTTGATACCGTTCTCTTGAAATCTATAGCAGTAAACTGGTTACATTGCCAAAGCAGTCAGGGATCTCCATGGCTAGTTTTCTCTTCTGAGCCCTTCGGCATCCTATATGTGTCGCGGCGTGGGAGTTTCGTTCATTTAGCACCTCTGCTCTACCAAACTGCGCGTTCCAAACTCCAAACGCTTCTGTGGCAGGCGTGTCGGCGTCTTGTCCAATACTCGTCTTCCTACCGACATCTTCTACACTCACCAATACAAATACCAGTCCTTCACCGGCGTAGGCACCTAGGGCATTAACAGATGTCAATGCAGTGCCTCGGGCCACGTCCTAGGATTTGAGTCCCGACGGTGGCAACGTATTCGACAGTTAGCTAGTTCCGTTTAGGCCGCTGCCTGAAGGAGAACTCTATCGCCCGGCTGCTCTGAACGATGGTTTTCAGTTATTCCTCCAATGAACACGAGGCAAGTCCTAAAACGGTATGCTAACAAACGGCCACGGACCTCGCGCGAATTTGCTTCCTTTTCCTCGTCCTATCCTCTCCCTTACTTACGAACACACTTAGTATATGCACCACACCACCAGGCATGTCGATAGACACTTAAGACCTTGTCCAGGCTGAGGCGGTGCCCCGCTGGTAGGATTTGATTGATTGATTGATTTTTTCGTGTTTCCGGGCGCGTCAACTGCGTCATTAGTCCCGTTAGTGTAGTGAATGTTTTTCTCGGGAGATGAAGCCGGATGGTGAGATCCAGTGCCGACCTACCGTCGGCTAGTGGGGTTTCCCCCTAACCAGGTCTCTCCCACCCCGCTGGTAGGAGATACCCGGTTAGGGGAACCCTATTAGCCGACATGTAGGTCGGCCAGATCTCACCACCCATCGGGGAAAGAGCACCACTACCTCCCAAAGAAAACATGAACTACACTTACAGGACCAGTTGCCGCGCCCGGAAACACTAAATAATCAATCAACCACTCTCCTCCGTAGCGGCGACCACTCCTGTCTCTAGGCAGTCGCAGTCTTCGTCCACCTTCATCGCTCCTCATTAGCCTCATCCGCCAGCTGAATGCGGCCCCCACACAGCGAGCCCCGGCCCCCCCCCCTCCCGTCCGCTTCGCGTCGCCGTCGCCGCGCGCGCGCATCCTCAGCTGTCCCCAGAGGACGGCGTCCGTCCGCCGCGGAGCCCGCGCAGACGCTGACGGACTGCGCCATTAAGCGCCTAACAAGCCCCGCGCCCGCGCTCCCTGGCCATGCGCGCGGTGGGCCTTCAGCGCCTCCTCACACACACACACACATCATGGAGTTAGAGTGGATTTCTTAAAACATTTATTGCAAGGGCACAAAAATCAAAAAGTTTGGAACAGACAAAGCTGGCTTACGATGATCTAATAAATACCTACACGATAAAACAGCAGATGTGGTAAATAGACAACAATATTTGAACTACAAAAGCACACACTTGTTCGCATTATCTGTAACGGCAACGCAATATCTACGCATTTAAACCTCCCAGAGCTTCAAGATAAGCAAACTGACCACATTATCACGGGTCACATTTGAAAGACGTAACGAACTTTTATTGTCTTCACTGTTCTTGTCCATTTTCCTCCCCGGCGAGAACCACTGTGCGTTGCTTTACTCGCGCCGTTTCCAGAAGACCTCCGGACGGATTTGTGGGCGAAACGCATTTTATGCGAACGGTCCAAGCATCAGGTACATGGTCGCCCGACCCTCGCCGCGCTTGAGCTGCCAGTCGCAAGATCTCGCTGCCTTTAGAAGCCGTCGGGAGCGGACGTTGCGAAGCACACACCCCACACGGAGCGTCACGGGGAGCAGCAGTTCGTTGATTGATTGATTGATTGATTAGTGAGACCGGGCAGTTCACCGCTAAGGTCCTTGTTAGTCCAGTAAGTATAGCACATATTTTGTGGCGACCGGGAGTGCATCAACTGATGTCACTGCAGCGCCTCTCACCGGGAGGTACAAGGTTCGAGTCCTCACGGCGGCAGGATTTTCGACACTAGCTTTTCAGCTAGGTCGAATTCAGTCGCTGTCTGGAGGAGAATTCTAGCGGCCGGCTGCCCTGATCGGTAGTTTCCGTGGTTTCTCCGATCAACACCAGGCGAATGCCGGGCAGTAGCCTACCAAACGGGCCACGGACCGCGCGCATTTTCCTTCCTCTTCGTTGTCCTATCCTCTCCTTACACACACTACATGCACTACACTACCACATATTCCGGGAGCCGGTCGAGAGTTAGAGCTTGTCCTGGCTGAGGCGGTGCCCTGCTGGTGGGAGAGTCCTGGTTAGGGGGAAACCCCACTAGCCGACGGTAGGTCGGCGCCGGATCTCGCCATCCAGTGGGAAAGATCACCGCCATCTCCCGAGATAAAAGTATGCACAACACTTACGGGAATAATGACCAAAGCAGTTGGCGCGCCCGGAAACACGAAAAAATTAATCAATCAATCAATATTTTGTGGCGAGGGGTGGTGGAGATCTTCGCCCTCTGAATGACGAGATCCGACGCCGACCTTCCCGTTGCTTGCGGGGTTTTCTCAACAAGTTATCTCCCACGAGGGGAATCTGCCCACTCGGGACAAACTCTTAGCTCCTGAATGGTTTCTCGACATGTATGGTAGTGAGTGCGCGTAAATGTGTGTGTAAGTAAGGGATGAGTAAAAACAAGGGCGAGGAAAGATCGAGCTAGATCCGTGGCTCATTTGTTAAGATAATGCACCAGCATTCGAAGAAACCACGCAAATCTACCGAACAGAGCCGTTAGAATTCTTCCTCCAGCCAGCCACTGAGTTCGACCTAGCTGTGAAGCCAAAATCGGCCACACTCGAACCCTAGGACCTCCCGGTCAGAGGCACTGCAGTGACATCAACTGATACTCTGAGCCACCTGGAGCAGGTTGAGTAGTTCGTCGGCGTAAATCATTTCGTCGAACCCCATCAAGCAAACTCATCTGTCAACTGTGCGCTTTGAACTGTTACGCTGAGAGATAATTGCTCTTTGTACTGTTACAGAAATGGAAGCTGTTTTTGCAATGTTTCGAAAAATATCGGGCATATAATGTTGGGGGATATGGGAATGTTAATGGCAATACGTACCAATAAAAGTGTGATTCCCTTCTCACGACTGATTGACGACTTGGGTTGGTAGCTCACGTGATATTTTCATTCATTATGTGGTTCTACTTTCTTATGGTAATGATTTCATGTAAATCAAGTCAACAATGTAAGGTAACAGGAAGATCTATATAAGCTTATTATTATTATTTTATTATTATTATTATTATTATTATTATTATTATTATTATTATTATTATTATTATTATTATTATTATTATTGTAACCTCTGGTTTGGCTCATTGGCATCGTACTAGCTTCCCGTGCTGTGGTCACGGATTCGATTCCCGGTTGAGCAAAAATAAAGTTGTAGCTTTCCTTTAGACTCGTCCCAGTTTCTGTGGCTATGTGACGAATAAAAGCTCAAGCAGGCGGATATTTCCAGTTACGGTGATGAGAATATGCCATGTTCGCCTCAAGAAACCTACAGAAATTTCTACATGTCTACTACGAATCTACAGAAATCTCTAATACGGAATATCAAGATTCAAACTGTCTGTTTCTGCCTTATTTTATTTTTATTGTTAACCTAGAAAGACCCATGGTAACTCTATGGTCACATTCAGTTGTCTTCTTATTGCACGAAGTTGCGAACCGTATTACCTTCCCTTAGAACAAAGAACTAAAGGAATATAATGCCTTCAATCAAAGGAGGAATCCGGGAACTCGCGTCGAGGGCACAACATCAATTCTACATTAATATTTCTTTACGACCCTGCTCCCAGGAGGGGGTGGAGGCGAGAGCTTCCTTGAAGTCATTGCATCTTCACTTTATGACCTCCGCTCGCCTCGTGCGGTGCTGTTTCTGTGAATGGCCACTAGGCGCACGTCTGTTCGTTGCCTCTCCAAGGAAGCTCCTTCGCATGTGAATTCTGTGTCTAGCAGCGCTGAGAGGAGCCACGTAGAAAACGAACAATGGATGGCCACTTACAATGCGGGTCAGTGGAAGAAAAGAGAAGAGGCCGAGTGAAGAAAAAAGTTGGCGACGAGTGCAAAACAATGTAAGGTGGAATACATATTTCAGAAAGAGAAAATGTAATTCAATGTAGAGAATAGCTAAAAATGCCCATCGATGCCGACATTCTTCACCAAGGTCAGTTGCGACGTTATGAAACAAATGAAAAAGAAGCAAAGAAGAATTACAAAATATCATTTGAGTGGCAATCACGTGGCAATTCAGGGCTATACATTTACGAAGTATAGGATTGTTTTCAAATAGAATTCAGAGTGAATAATAAAACTGTAAACAATCCTCTCGACCCATTTTTTGTTTCTGATAATTTAGTGTATACAAATGAATTAGTGACAACCCGAACCTAAAATCCGCTTTGCTCAGAAATACCAACCTCATAAAATTTTAGATGGCAATCTCCACTCAAAGTTCACGTACAGTACTCCAACGAACTTACAAATAATGTTTTACAAATCAAAGTTCCTGTCATTGAGAAATAATAGGACATCCACTCACTTTATTTATTACATTTTATTTCATTAGCATAGATTCCGAATCCATTCACTACAGTCAGTTACACATCGTAATAATGCCATTAATAAAAATTACACTTACAGTAAATAACGTAGATTTGCCATCATCCAGTGAAATGCTCACCGATAGCCCTCACCGAGTCATACGCGCCATCAATTTTGGGACTACATTGCTTGAGCAGTTGAAAATACCCAACTCGCATCAAAATGAGAGGAGCGGATAAATGAAAGTGACGGCGCAAGCATCGTTGCTTATGGGAAGACGTACTGAGGAGCCGAATAATGCTGAAGAAGGCAACTTTACATATATTCAAAGAAGGGAAGAAGATAGGGGTGGCGAAGGGGATTAAATAGGTGAGATTGGAGAAAGGGGTTGCAGAAAAGACGAAGGTACATGGAAAACACAATTGGAAAATGGCGGGAACCTGGAGCAGAGTCCACCTACCCAGAAGCAGGGGAGCCACGCTAGCGGGAGAAAGCATGTGGAAGCAGGCAACCTTAAGACCCATTCACAATGCAAACATAAGCATAAGCATGGCGTTAACATAAAAGTTAGGACTACGTCTACAAGCGGACTCATTCACAATGCGTTCGCATAAGTATAACACGTAAGACGTTAACTTAAGAGCTTGCAAGCTTCAAGCTTCTGTGCTTATGCTTATGTCAGACATAAGGAATAAGCCAATCACAGTTCGATAACTCAAAATCGAGTATCGAAGTCGATAGGTGAACTATTCTGTCGATTCGTGGATGCGTGGTTGTGTTTGTCGTATTTGTTTTGATATCTCGAAATCGATTCTCTATCCAACCAATAGTAAACTAGAATGTCTCATAGCCAATAGAAACTCTTATTTTGCCTATGTTTATGTTCGACATTGTGAATACGCCAACTCTTCGCTTATGTTAATGTCTATGTCTGTGTTATGCTTAAGTTTGTGATTGCATTGTGAGTGAGCCTTTATGGTGGCGCCCACGGAAGCGGGTCAATACGGGCAGGGTTGCGGCAGAGTAGAGGCGAAAGCAGTCACGAAGAGGGAGGAAATAGATCAGCATCGAAGCTGCTCGGAGGCAGAAAGAGAGGTGAAGATGGAGGTGAAGGGGGCGGGGAAAGGAGTTCTAAGGCTTATGGACGGCGTGAGGGCGAAGCTGGCAATGACGAAGGCGGGATAGCAACGGGATAGCAACGTGCTATGAAGAGGGCGGGAAGGCTGAGGCGTTGCCGAGAGAAGCTGCCTCGGCGGTAGCAGAAACTGGACAGACGGTAGCTGCAGGAGCCAAGCAGACAAAGGCAGAAGCACAGGTGCAGGTGGATGCAAAGTCGTATGTCGAGATGGAGGTTGACGCGAAAGCAAAGGCGATTGCAGAGGCGAATGCAGACGCGGAGGTAGAGGCGTGAGCAATGGTAGATACGAAAGCGGAGGCACACGCGACGAGGGACGAAGTAGAGCCAAGTCGGAGGCAGAAACATTGGTGAGGGTGGAGGCAAAGGGGCGGGGCGCTGAGACGGCAGGGATGGCGAGAGGGTGAAGCTGGGAAGGTCGCAGGCGGTGAAGATAAGAGCAAAGACATATTGAAGAAGGCGTGGTAGCAACGGCGCGGGAGGGGGCGGGAGATCTGAGGCGTTACCAAGAGAAGCTACCTCGGAAGGAGCAGAAACTGGGAGAAGGTGGCTGCGGAAGAAAGCATACAAAGGCAAATGCCTAGGTGCAGGGGGATACAAAGTTAGATATTGTTAAGGCGGAGGCAGACGGGAAGGCAGTGGTGGATACGAAAGCGGAGACAGAAGAGGTAGAGGCGAGCGCAGCTGGAGTTGGAGGCAGAAACAGCTGAAGGCGAAGGCGAAGGGGGCGGGGCGATGAGCGGTGGGGCTGGAAGCTGAAGGGAACGCGGCCGCTACCGGTCGCCGGCGGCCGACCCCTGACCCCGCACCGCGCCGTGCAAGATACAAATCTACCTCCGACGTAACGAGGGAAATGTTAATGAGGAAACTAATTACTTTCCTGCAGACAGCGCGCGCCTCCCCCTCAGCCAGCTCTGGAGGTAAAAAAAAGACGGGATCCTAAGGCGGCCCCTAAAAGTCAGCGGGAAGAGTTGAGGGCGGGGAGGGCGTAGGTGGAATGAGGAGGGGAGGATCCTCCGAAGGCCTCCGCCTAGGTGCACTCGCACCTGCATCAATCATCCATGCCTACTTCCCAATCACATGCGTGATCACCTCCAGCTTCTATACTTATCTGCACCTCCGTCATTCTCAAAATCCTCCTGCCATTCTAAGCACCGACGTCCGCGGTTCAACCCGATCAAAGGAACCCGTAATGCAACTTCGACTTGTTGTCAGTTTACTGATAATGTTCTATTCTTTTGAGTATTACACATTTGCAATCTACATCTACCTTGGACCTGACGGCGGCAGGATTTTCGCCACTAGCGTTTCAGCTAGGTCGAATTCAGTCGCTGTCTGGAGGAAAATTCTAGCGGCCGGTTGCTCTGATCGGTAGTTTTCCGTGGTTTCTCCGATCAACACCAGGCGAATGCCGGAGCAGTACCCTACCAAATGGGCCACGGACCGCGCGCGATCTGTCCTTCCTCTTCCTTGTCCTATCCTCTCCCCTTAACACACACTTACACTAACATGCATTACACTACCACATATTCCGGGAGACCGGTCGGGAGCTTAGAGCTTGTCCCAGCTGGGGCAGGGCCCCACTGGTGGGAGAGTCCTGGTTAGGGGGAAACCCCACTAGCCGACGGTAGGTCGGCGCCGGATCTCACCATCCAATGTAGGAAGATCACCGCCATCTCCCGAGAAAAAAACAAGCACTATACTAACGGGACTAATGACCAGAGCAGTTGACGCGCCCGGAAACACGAACAAATCAATCAATCGACCTTGGAAGTCTGTTTGATAAGCCATATTTTTTGTTTATTTTCATCGTAGTCCATAACCCCTTGGAATCTGCCCTCTTGTGATTTGCCGTCACAAATGGCATTTCTCTCTCGACAGCCTTTCGACAATTTTGCAGAATAAATTGTCAGTCATGTGACAATTTTCGTTGTCCCGCGTGTTTTCAACGATAATGCTTTCCTCATCATCATCCACTATTGTGCGTGAACTACACGTTCGAACTTCCCACAACTCGCTGTTTCCAAAACTATCTCCGCTGTTGCATCGATCACTGCCACCATCCGGCGCCCTCGTGACCAGTCGCAATGCCAGCCAGAGCAACTGCTAGAGATTTGGGGTTCAATGCCTCTGCCTTGACGATAATTGATTTATGGATTGACTGATTATTTCGTGTTTCCGGGCATGCCAACTGTTTTGGTTATTAATTCCGCGAGTCTAGTTTATACTCTTATTACTGAAAGTGACGGTGTTCTTCTCCCGCCAGATGGCGAGATACGCGCCGACCTACAAGTCGGCTTTGCGGGTTTGCGATGTTAGGACAAGAGGAAAGTCAGATCGCGCGCGGTCCGTTTGTTAGGGTACTGCTCTGACATTCTTCTGGTGTTGATCCGATAAACCACGGAACTCTACCAATCAAAGCAACCGGCCCCTTCGGGGAAACGGAAAAACTTGCAGGAAACTTCCGTGAAACCGCTTGACCCAGCACCGTATCCACAAGGATCGACCGGGATTTGTACTGCAGTACTCAGATGGGAAAAGCTACACCCATGGCCGCTACGCTAGTGCCAGTCCACCGGTAACAGTTGTTACCGTAGAGAGCCACAGCAACCGTGGTTTCCTCCGCCATCCCTTTACGTCCTCATTGCCGTCGCCTGCGCCGGCGACTCCTCTCCCGCCGTAGCGCATTCACCGTCGCCACCATCACCAACTCCTCCTCCTCCGCCGCCGCCGCCGCAAACAGCCAGGCTCCGCGGCCAGCGCCAGGTGTCCGGCGCAGCGCGGCTGCGGCCAGCGCGCTGTTTGAGGTCCGTTTAACATGCGCGCTCCTCCTCCTCCTCCACGCCGCCGCGGGCAGCAGCGACGGCGAGCGCGGGCGCGGGCGCGGGGGCGGGGGCGGGGACTTGGCCGCCTCCTGCCTCCTCCTCCTGCTGCCACCGCGCCGGTGGCCGAGCAGTGAACCGGGTCCCCGGACGCAAGGACGCGCCGCGCTCTCCGCTGCGCCGCCCGCCCGGAATAACCGATTTGGAGAGCGCCGCGCCGCCCCGCGCCGCGCACAGCCGCCCCCGCGCCTGGGGTGTAAACGACCTTCGCCTCTGGCCCAGCGCTGTGCGGTTTCCCCGGGACGCCGAGCCCGCGCGGCGCGGGCCGGGCCGGGGCGGGCGGGCTCCCGGGCGCGGAATGTGCCTACCGCTCCGCCTGACCGGTGGGAAAATGCTCGACGCGCGATGAGCAACGCGGCCATCCGATCACGTGACCGGCACAGGTGTCTGCTCGACTCCTTATTGCCCGACTTCGTTTCAACACAGACTCGTCATCTTGATCTTGCGAAGGAGAGCCAACGAAGACAGGAATTCTCTATTATGTTAAGCGATAATGGAACTACTAGCTTCTTAAATTGATTGAATTGATTGATTGTTAATTAAATTTTCGACTTTAGTCAAGCAATAATGGCGATACCAACCTATTACCTTGAAGTATATGAAAGTGACTTTGAGTAAATGAGTTCTTGAAAATTTTAATTAAATTATACACTCTATAAATAGCAAGAAGCACCTAAGGTACTAAACACCTTTGACAATGTTAAGTCTTCATTTACTAGAGTCGTTACCTGTTTGGCTTTGCAATAGCATTTTCTATTAATTTTTGACGTACACAAATACATAAATAACTTAAGATTTTATAATCAAATCTCTCAAATATTTACATACCGTTTAATGTTATAAACGATGCATTAGTACAGACTGATCGTACCTCATGATCATGAAGAAAATACATAAATTACAGAGAATTTATAAGAAAATTATGGTTTGTGGAATCCTGTCAAGCCTCATCAAAGAGCGTACGACTGTGGGAAAATAATAGGAAGGACCCTCTGGGCAACTAATGATGAACCCACAATAAAAAGAAGCCAACACTTGAAAGACGCATCCTTTTACGAGCCACTTCAGACTTCATATTTGTTGAGGGTCCAGATTTCACCTCTGAGCCGTATTTCACCATAATAACGACCTGACGCCCAGGGCGACCCCGCCAGGCGCCGGCACGTACGAGAGGAACGGAACACGTGCAGTGAGAGAGTGCGGTACAGCATGGGCCGATTCTCACCAACAACGGGAGGGAACGGACATTTCGACACAAAGGAATCACCCAATCTCGAACCTCTCGTATTTCTTTCCCCGGGTGAATCTGATTCGTTTTCTCCTATCAGGCATACGTTGATCTAGGAATTCTAACAATAAATAGTTCCCTAGCACCGTTCTTCCTTTACTTTGTGTAGTTAAGCACATTATCAAATAGTATTCTAATCAAGTTATGAAATGCAAAGGAATCACTCAATCTTGAGAATCTCTTGTTTCTCCCCCCGGTGAATTTGGTTATCTCCAATCAGACGTACGTTGATCTAGGAATTCTAACAATAAATAGTTCCCTAGCACCGTTTCCTCCCTTTACTTTGTGTAGATAAGTCAATTATCAAACAGTATTCTAATCATATTATTGAGATGCAAAAAAGCACAGCTCACAAAGAATACTACGAGTTGTTACGATAAATATTAGTTTCAGACTACTCAAATTCCTGTACATATACTCGAAACACAATGGAATTAGTACAAGCCCCCACAGTAGTAGAATATGCACGTCAATAATTTATACATTACTGAGGGACCGCCAAAATTATTAAACTAAATCCCATCCACAAACAAGCATATTAAATAAAATAAAAAATATCGGCAAACAAAAACAACAATGGAAATACGCAGGTAGAAACAAAATAGCAGAAACGTCACACACTTCAGAACCTCAAAATACAACTGTAATCCTCAACTCATCAACGTGCCCACATTATAGTCACTCCACCCCCACTTCTTGCATACATGATACATATTTTGCTGTTTTGGCAATAAATAATAAACAAAGTAAATAAACGCACGCGATTACAATAGAAGAACCCAAATAGAAACAAATTACCGTAGAAATTTATTTTAAAAAAGAAAATAATATGTAAATTAGAAAGAGGGGCACAATATATTTCCGCTCATTGCAATTCAATCACAGAAGCGATGATTGCAGCTTTAATGATACACCTACTAGCAAACCCAAAAACATTTCGAGTTGAACCCGAGCATTGAAGGCATTCGTACCCCATGGCGCGATGCGCTGGGCGGGCACGCCCTCGGGGCGGACTCCACGCAAACATCCCACTCACCTGCGCGGGGCAGAGCGTGGGAGCCCACGCGCGCCTACCTGAGGACACAGCAGCGGCGGTGGCTGGCCCCGGCGGCGTCGGCGTCGAAACGGCAGCGCGCGCACCACACGACTCACTCGTCCACTCCACCGCACCGCACCACACCCCGCACCGCACCGCACCGCACTCCACGCCGCTTCGCTCCGCTCCACGCTCCGCTCGCGGCCCGCACCTCCGAGCCGACTGGCGGCGGCGATGGCGGTGGTCTGCCCGCCCGCCCGCCCGCGCAAGGCCGGCGCGCCGGCGGCGGCGGTGGCGGCGGCGGCCCCCACCCCGCCCCGCCCCCCCCCGCCGCCCGCGCTGGCTCCGCCGCGTCTGGCGCAGCCACCGCCGCCCGACGGCAGCGGCGCGAGCAGGACCAGGAGGGGCGGGCGGAGCGGAGCGGCGGGTGGAAGACGCGCAGCGGTCGCGGCCTGCCAGGGGGGAAGGGGGGGGCGGACACAACAATGGCCAATGCGAATGCAGGTAATAATGATGAGGTGGAATCTGCTGGGAAGCGCAGTCGCGTCGGGATCGCCACAATCATGAAGGGAGGGTCAGAGTCATCGGGAGGCTGGATTGCCACCTCGACGGTCGCGGGTCGAAACTCGCTCTATCTGGGAAGAAATTGGGGGAAACAAAGTGCGTTTGTAAATGATCTCAATCATTCTTCCGATCACCTTGGTCTTTAATCCAATACGATCGTCGTAGTTGGTATCGTCAGTGGGAGGCTGGCTTGCCACTTCGGCGGTCGGGTCGAAATTCGCCTCATCTGGGAAGAAATTGGGGAGAAAAGCGCGTTTGTAGATGATCTCAATCACTCTTCCGATCGCCTTGGTTTTGATCCAATATGATCGTCGTAGTTGGTATCGTCAGCGGGAGGCTGGCTTGCCACTTCGACGGTCGTGGGTCGAAATTCGCTCTATCTGGGAAGAAATTGGGAGAAACAAAGCGCGTTTGTAGATGATCTCAATCATTCTTCCGATCGCCTTGGTCTTTGATCCAATATGATCGTTGTACTTGGTAACCGTAGTATTTACCACTTAGTTGAGACCAGACAGTTCAGTGAAGAATATATGGGCGGAAATTTATAAAGGCACTAATGCTACATATATAAAATAATTTATTGTCTAATATATTATATGAATTACTGAACTCCTGGATGACTTGGAAAATTCGTTTCAGCATGGATTTGATTACTATATGTATTTCGTCAATGGAGATTGCTGCCCCTCCGAACGAATACTCTTTTCAGCTCAGCTACAGACGAATTGCCATCGATTGCCATACACACGCCTTGCTAGAATTCCTCATAGATTTTCCTTAGGGTCAGGGCTTCTAGCCGGTCACCCCAAAACTGTGATCCCTTTCTCCTGAAACCACAGTCTTGTCTAGGCAGATAGTACTTGAATGGTAGCATTGTTTTGTTGAAATATCAGATCATCACCATATTCTTCATAAATTCTAAGAACATTACTATCAAGCATCTCTATTTATTTCTCAGAGTCCATTCGTGTGTTCAGCTACCCAATATTTCATTTACTTTAAACAGAGAATGGTTCCAGATCATGATACTTTCAGCCCAAAAATTTCTAGCCATCTACACGTAATTTCCTTTAAGGAGATCATGCCAATAACATTGAAAACCATTAAAGCCGTTCAAATTAAATTTCCTTTCGTCGCTGAAAATTACTTCATCACACTCTGAAGTCCAACATATATGCTCTTCAGAGAATTTCAATTTGCCCGTCTCGTGGACATCGGTTAGAAGCGGTTTTATCAGTCGGTTTTTTGCAACGAAGATTATGGACTTCTGCCAATATCTGTCTAATCTGCCTAACAGAGGCAGGTAATTGTAATCACTTACTATTTGAGAAGAATACAAATTATTGGTTTTTGCTTTTTGCAAAATTAAGATAGCTGTACACCTCAACAAAAAAATATAGAATTTTCTGTTTTTTCCTTGCAGATTTGATATTTTTGTGCTTTTAAAGATCAAATAATTTTAAAAAATTCTCTATTTGTTTATAAATTATTCCAAAATTGGTTTTAAAAACACAATAACTTTTCAACAAATTAACAAATTTTGAATTTATCTTTTAAATAACACAACTGTCTATTCTAGTAATGAATTATTATGGTAAAGGTATTGTGAAAACTAAAGACAGAGGATTTGATTATTTGAGAAAAATAATTGTTTATAAATTTATTCTGGACATTTCAGTTCATATAACTGAAACTTTTAGTAACACAACTTTTGAGGTAGACAGCTCGTTTGATGATCTCTGAGAGCTTCTTTGCTCGGCCATATTTACCGTTTCTGCTGTACTGTGCACTCAGCTTGACAACATTATCAATAACACAACTTGATCACCCTAATTTCTTGCTGTTTTCACGGTTGGAAAATCCCAAATCTGTATACGCACGAATTCATCCTTCTCTTCCTCTGACAAACTCGAAACCACATCAGAATTGACCTCAATATGCAAGTCTCTTCTGCACACAAAAGTAAACAAAACTAAAAATGAGCGGTATGCCTTAATACAAATTTACCTCGAGTGTATTACCTTATGCAATTTTGTGAATTTGATTGGATGTTGTTGACGTTCTTATGAAGAAATAAAGAATATCGGGTCTAACGATATGCATAACAACAATGTAGACATTTTAGTTAATAAAGGATGTGATAATTTATCAGTTCGATAATTAATTAAAGGATTCCATTAAAAAAGTTGCCTTGCCTTTATACCAATTTCTACCACTGTAGACATACTAATACGAGTATAAACCCAATAGAAGTGTATGAACAGTATATGTTATAAAAATTAAATATGAATTTCCTTTCAAGCTACCTGTCACTCCTTTCAAGCGAGTGTTTTACAGCGTTCGTTGTTTCCCGCACCGAAGTCGCCACTTCGTTCTGTCCGACACATCCACTTTCTACAGGTGTCTAGATGTCATCGCTTGGCATACAGCAACTCCCCAGGTTTTTCTCAGCCTTCCTCGTTCTCTTCTTTCAGCTGATGTCCAATCCCATATTTCCAGCGGCCACCGCACCATTTCCATTTTCCTTACGTGTCCATACCACATCAGTCTCTTGTATTCTATTCTATCAGTTATTTCTGTATTTATATTCACTTTTCTGTTTTATTTTTTAATTTGAAGTTTGTTCTAATACGGAGATCTTTCAACTTCTCCGAAGGGAAAATTTCTCATTTATAAAACTTGTAATTTTTTGTTTTGTCTTTTATTTACTTTCCATGTTTGGCTTTGAAATAGGGAAATTCCTTCAACAATAAATCCTTTTTTGAGTTCCTTGACAGCCATTTGTCCTTGATGTCTTGCTTTCTCACATTTGTCTTGTAGGTGGCATTTCTGTTTAAAATAGCCCCAATGTATTTAAAATCATGGCATGCCTTTGTTCCGATTCCTTCAACATCTAAAACCACCATGTCAGACTCTACAGGTAAGTATTTTGTTTTGTCAACATTGATCTTCAGCCCCCATAGCTGTACTCTTCTTTCAATTTCCTTGGCTTATAATTAGTATCTTCCTTGTCTGCAGCAATGATATCTTGATCATCCGCAAAAGATAAAATTGTGTAACATAAAATTCGTATATTTTTATTCCCGTATATTTACATTTCCCGTCTATTGCTGAGGATAACCAACGAACACCTTGAACAGCGTTGCTCACAGACAGCAACCCTGCAACAGCCCTTTTGTGGTCTTTTTTGAAGTCGGCCGAGGTGTTTCCAATTTGTATGGCTGATGTATCATTTTCAGTATCGTAGATTGTTCTTCCACAAAAGGCATTTATTCCTAATTCCTCCATTGCCCACATATTTTGTAACTCTAGGATCTGGAGCTTCATATTCTTGAATGTGCTGCAATGGATCCAGTTTCTTGTTGTTATTGTTTTGTGGTTGGAAGGAATTTATAATTATATTGTATTATTTCCTACCATGTTTAACCTTAATTGTACGAAAATTGCGAAGGAATAAGTAATAATTAACTCGTTATTGTTACCTTGTTGTCATCTTGTACTTTATAGCCCTGATGTTGGAAATATATTTCCCGACACGTTGGCAAACAATTGTATAGTCTAATTCTTTCCTCTGGTCAAGTCCCATGTGGCAGACTTCACAGCATGATTATTCCAATTCAATAATGTATATTTCCATAATTCTGGTAATAGGAAGCAAAGGTGTTATAATTATGTGCATGCCTGCATTGTCCATCAGTTGCTCAACAAACAGTTGTTGAATACAGCGACATAATTAAAAATTTGAATAACTCGTCGGAAGTTATCTTTGCAGTCAAGTGAGCAAGAAATCTGGAACCTAAACATACATTACGCACAAGAACAGTAGGATGAAAACTTTCTTCAGATCACTTTGGGATACTGATTTGAAGGAAGATTCTCGGCTGCCAACAAAGCCCGCAAGAAATGAGACTGGCATCCTGGTCGTCATCTTGTTGGAGGCGCAAGGGAGACCCAATCAACAAAACAGCCGATAGCGGCGTGGGCCATCACAATAGAGACGCGGATATAAATAGCGCAGCGGTGTGCCCGCCGGGTCCCGCCCCCTCCGCGCCGCCTTCCGACGGCCGGCGAAAGGAATTCGGCGTTCGCCGGAAGCCATACATGGCCGCGCGGGCTCTTCTTTTGTCCGCTTCGCCACACCGCGGTGGTGCGGGGGACCGAGGGCGCAGGGGTGGGGGCGGGCGCGGGGGCGAGCGCGGGGGCGGGAGCGGGAGCGGGCGCGGGAGCGGGCGCGGGCGTGGGGAGGGGCGGGGCGGGGCGGGCGCGGGTGCGGGCGCAGGGCGGGGGGCGGGCGAGGGCGGGCGGGGGCGGCGAGGGCGGGCGGGGCGGGCGAGGCGCGGGAGGGGCGGCGGGGGCGGGCGAGGCGGGCGAGGGCGGGCGGTTGGTCGGGCAGGGGCGGGGGGGCGGGCGAGTAGGCGGGCGAGGGGGCGGGCGAGGGGGCGGGGTGGGGCGGGGGGGGGCGGCTGGAGCGACGAGCAGAGGGACGGGAGAGGAAGCGAAGGTGGGGAGGATGGAAGAGAGCAAAAATGCACATGTAGGATCCGATGGCTGAGACGAGGTAGGTGAGAAAAACAAACCGAGACAGTGCATGATAATGCCTGCACCTCCGCAGAGCGTTGTGGGAGGCGGGCACTTGGCGAGTCTTGACATTGGTTGCGATGGAGAGGGAAAATTTACCTTTTTTTAATAATATTACAACATGGTTTATAGTTGTGTTAGGAGTTGATGAAATATTATATCCGAAGTTGAAATGTGTAGCGCGGATTTCTACGTAAAAAATAAGGCTCGTTTCATTTTAAAGCAATCGAAAGATGTCTCTCATAAAGAGAAATGAATATTAATTTTCCGCCTATTCTAAAATTAACTCTTAGTCAATCATTTAAGTCTTAATCCCTCTCGCAACGCTTTCCTGCTGTACTTCGGCCATTAAATTCCGCTTGCTTACGCCGTCAATTTGTCCCCAGTTTAATTCATTTAATTAGTTATGCAGCAACATCTGCTGTTACTCATTAAATGTAATTAGCAACTCAATAAACAATCAACTGAAGAGCAAATTACTTGAACAAAGCAACCCCCTTATATCCCGCAATCAGCTACACCGTATCTACTGCGTTTCATTGAGCTTTCTAACCTGTTGTTCTAAACGACGAAATAAACCAAGCGGTCCCATCTCGTAGGTTTTCCGGCATGTAAACCCGGTAATAAATACGGTTCCCGAAAAAGAAGAAAAGAAAAACGCTCATCGCCGCCCGCGCGCGTGAAACCCGCGCGAGGCGGAAGCGCAGACAAATGAAGACGATTTCTATTCCATTGAGCGCGCGCCGTCTCTCGCCTTCCACTCTGCCGCCCGGCGCGCCGCGCCCGGCCAGAGGGCGCTTTTTCAGGCCGCACAATGAGCAGCAGCTCGCGCGGAGCGCCCGCCCCGCCCTCCCTCCCCTCCTCCTCACCGCCCTGCACCCCCCGCCCCACTTCATCCGCCGCCTCCCCTTCCGCTTCGCCCACCCTTGCCCCCGCTCCGCCCCTCGCCATCCTCCACACCGCCCCCACCTCTCACTGTTCCCGCACTCACCGCCCACGCCCATTACCCCCATCTCCCTCACCCTCTCGCCGCCCTCCATCGCCCCTCCCCGCCCCCCCTCCGCCCCTCACCGCCCCCTGCCCCCCACCCCCGACCCTCACCTCCCCGCCCTCAGCCCCGCCCTCACCCCCGCCCTCACCCGCCCCGCCCCTCACCGCCCCCCCTCCCCCTGTTCCTCGTCTTCCTTCTCACCGTCCCCGCTCCACCCCGCCCAGCTTCACCTCACCACACCTCCCGCGCACCGCTTCGGCTCTCCGCTCAGCCCCTCCCCGCCGGGCGAGCCACCGCGCGCCATTGTCTCTCGCCCCACGGCGGACGCCGCGCCGCGCGCCTCGCTTCGCTCCCTTTTAGTCCCTAGATACACAGAGTGCCGCATTCCTTTGCGCCGCCGATTCCGCCGTTTTAAACCCACTTGACACCGGGAGAGGTGGCTCAGGGCATCAAGTGATGTCACTGCAGTGCCTCTGACCGGGAGGTCCTACGTTCGAGTCCCGACGGCGGCAGAAATTTTGACACTACCTATTCAGCAAGATCGAATTCAGCCACAGTCTGGAGGAGAATTCTAGCGGCCGGTTGCGCTGATCGGCACTTTTCCGTTGTTTTTCGATCAACTTCATTAGTGGTACCCTAATAAATGGGCCACGCGCGCTATGTTTCCTTCCTCTTCCTTGCCCTATCCTTTCCCCTTATACACATTGTTCTGCTACAGGCTGTCAGTTTCCCAATTACCCATACACACAGAGAGATTGCACAATGATATCTCTCAATTACCGGGCAGGACAAGGGATTATGGAATGATTAAGAGTATTGAAGTGATAAACTGTGAATTTCCCCGTCACAAATACAACTGAAACATTTATGCCTTAGGCGGGTATCGAACCCACGGCCTTAGCGTCAGCATACATGGCCCTGCTTGCCAGAAGGCCCCAAAGCCCAGCTAACTGACAGCATTATTTGTATGTGTTACAATTACGTAATTTAATAAAAAATATAATACGCATAATTGAGATTTTAGATGCATAGGTGATATTTGTAATGTTACCTTCGTATAACAACTATGAACATCGCATTCATTACTGAACTCTCAAAATTAAATTAATTCACAGAAACTGTAGAGTATAATATGTTATACTAAATAGCGCGGGTTATATTTGATGTAAAACATCTGAATTATTCAGAATTGTGAAAGTTGTTTTCGAAGTCTTTTCTTCCGTAGTTTTTTAAACTCAATCTATAAATAACGTTAAGTACAAATTTCTAGCATATTCAACTAGTATTATGCTACGCAACCGTTACAAATGTGAAAAAAAATATCTCCAGTAGCACCATGACTATGAAATTATTATCAACTATCATTAGGTCATGTTTATTAAAATGAACATACAACTCTTTCGAAAATGTTGTTTTAAAGAGTAAAAAACTTGGAATACTAAGAAACAGTGATACTTACTAATTAATTACGAATAAACTTCACAACATCGTTCTGTCATGCAGCACTAAATCGACTCTTCCTAAATATTTCTTAAGAACAGAAGAAAAAATCCGACTGGTTTTCCGTCCTGGTTCAACCAGACATGCAGCACACTTCTACAAAGCAGTTGCAACATAATCATTTTACTAATTTATTTTGACTAAATATCACGTCGTTTTATCTCACAACACAAATTTGAGACTTCCAAAAATGTTCAAAGAACTGCTCAAAAAATCTTCTTTCGTTCGCGCCTCTTTTGAAGCAGCCACGCAGCGCCCTTCGGCAATGCGGTTGCGTGAACACAAGGCTGAGCATTTCCGGCCTCGCCCAACGGAATGCGAATGTCGTTGAGTGGTCACGAGTTCAGCCTGAACTCGTTGATCCACGGCTACTAAAGCAACTTAAAGCAAATTATTTAATGAAACATTACTTCAAAAACTAACTAATTTCTTGGCGAATAATATGAATGGGGCGCAGATTTCTATACACTAAAAATCATGAAAATGTGCATGCAATGGCATAAAAATATTAGAAAAATACGCACTTAAAATGAAAAATATGCTGAGACTAAAGATGTCTTTTACTTTACTTGAATTGGGTACGTTTACATCTTGAAATATAAACATTAAATTACATTATTATTTGAACTGCATTGGGTATGACCGGTGGCAGTTACATAACAATATTAATAATATTAACAATAATAACCATAATCATCAATAATAACAACAATATTAATAATAACAATAATAACAACAATATTAATAATAACGATAATAACAATATTAATAATAATAACAATAATAATTTAAGTATAAGTATTTTTTAAGTAATCTTCATAACATTGCCAGACCTTACGTTAACTTTAACATTTAATTCCATAATAATTTAGGGGTTTTTGTAATGTTTGAAAATTATCCTGGGGAAGTATTTGAGATTGCATTTCTGTGTATTTAAGTTATGGAGAATTAAATCGTTTAGAATTATATTAATTGCCTGAAATTTTTAAAAGGTGAAACGTACGTTCGAGAGGGCTTCTAGGGGATGGAGGTCTCTTCTTCTAATTCGAAATTTCGGGTCACTTTGTCAATTTGGGATGACAGTCATCTTTGAATTCCTTCTTCCTAATGCTGCCTTTTTTGATGAAAGAGTCCACATAACATCTGGAGTCAAATAAGTATCGTAATACTGTGAACGTGTGGACATGAAAAAAAAATTTGCACTGAGACACATTCACACCTATGTAATGAAGATAGACTGATGAAAGAACGGTTTCTAATAGTTCCTCTTGAAATATTTGTTCTCGTGGAAGTTTTGACAAATTTTCTGAATATATTAAATAATTAATTAACTTAAGAATGCTGTGAACATCAGCTGCACAATACAATATTGACATCGGTGCATCAGAATTGTGACGTATATATAAATTTCCTGAATTTTTAATTAAGTAAATAAATATATTTTTACAATAGCCTATTTTTACTTGTACAAAATTTCAACAACAAAAAATCGACAGAAAGCTGGGTAAATTACTTTGGTTTCGCAGCAAAATAAATGGCTTGTCACAGGTACAAATCGATCTCCTGCAATGTGACATTTGTTTATAGATGTCTCTTTCTTGTTCATCGACGACATTTTTTTGTCACAGATGTCTTTACGTGGCTGAGACTTTGGCAACACGATGCATGATCACAATCGTTCGATACCGTGACGGAAACGGGATCGCGGCGTTCCACAGGACACGGTGCGTCTTATTCCCACGGAGAAGATCGCTAGGATATTGAAATGTACCATGCAATTCAAACTATAAGGACGTCAATGTGAAAGTGTTCTCGTGACTTTCATTTAACAGAAGAATATTCGAAAATACGTTTTTAACTTTCAAATGAATTTAAAATGCCATATGTGCTCTTAACATACAAATATGCTCAAACGTCAAAAAATGCTGAAATACGCACAATATAACTTTGAATATTAATTCCAAACAACAAGAAATGGACTTATTTACTTTATGCATATAATTATGTACACGGAAAAAATCATGGAAAACCCGTAGCCTAAACATGAGTTAAATGGCAAAACACGTACCAAATATGTAGACACGGTCATACAAAATTCTGACGAATGAACATAAAGTAACTATTCTGACTTTGAATAGTTTCATCCTAATCAGGAGGTATGGGTCTCACACGGAGGAACCGGTCTGTTCTAGTTTCAAACTGTTGTTGGAGCAAATTTCCTTGTCGGCAATGCCATTTTCGGTAATCTGTTTCCCCGTTTTCGGTAGGTGGGAATTCCCCAGCGCTCTGAAATGCTCTGAGCCCTTTTGGCGTCGCCTCCTGTTACCACCCTTTCACTCTACCAGAGTTTTTCGAAAACTATCTGCTCCCCTTCACACTGTTGTTGTGAAGGAAATAATTTATTGGTTGATTCAAGGCTTTACGTATTATACGGTCTTATGCTACTGCCTTGCGGGTTGAGTAACTCGGGGAAGGGCTTTGTCTTTAAATATAGTGTTACATCAGTGTAAACATATGTAAACACAAATTGACGAAACACGAAGCAGCTATTAGCCGTGTGAGAGTCATCAATGTTTTAGTTAGATACCCCCAAAAATGTAAAAACAAATGAAAGTTCCAATTTCGACTGAAAAATGCGAATATTTAATTACATTAATACGCAATTTCTCATACATGATATTACGAGTAAGTTCACATTGTCAGTGTGTCACTACTTACGACCCGTCTGCTGCCAGGCGACAAGGAAGAAATCTATGCTAACTTTTCTGTTGTGTAAGAAATCAAATCACGTGCACGGCGAATAAAACCGTTAAATCCGGATTGAAAAAACAACCTTCGGTTATTTTTTTATGCCAATAAAAGAGAAATAAAATCATACAAACAAATTTAACTATTTTAAAATAATTTTTACCCGACTGCCAGAACGCAAAGCACGAGAATACTTTTAGTATTGAACTTATACTCGTATATTTGTTTGTACCATACTAGTGTCCAACACACTTGTATGGGTCAAATAAAAAAACATGTTCGTTACCGCCAAATAAAAAAAATATTTTGTCTAGGAAGTACTGTAGCCTTGGTGTTATTGCTTCTAATTTCTAAAATAAATTCAATTTTGAGATTATAAATGGGTTGCGGGTTGCCTACATTTTGGTACGAACATGTTAGACAATTGTTCCAGAAGTGGTTCAAAAAGCTATTTAAATTCTGTCAGTTACGTAATTATTCATTTTCAAACAATACAATATTGTCTATCTGAATAATGATAGTCAGGGTCACTGACTACATAATGAGTTATTTTGCTTTCTAAGAGTACTTTTCATCAGCTCAGTGCACAACAAGACATTTTGACACGAACCAACAGACAGCAAATATTCATACTAGACCACAAACACTCTGGGGAAGTACAATTGCAAGTTAAACAATGGCCTACATCTTATTCGTATAAAATGTTTATGTGTATATAATCGACCTTTTCCCCATAAAGCGCTAACGCGAAAAATATTTAAAAATGCAATTTTGTATTTACGGAGAGTGAATTTCAACACAAACTTTTAGAACAAATGAAATTCCTATTATTAAAAGAGGTGTGGTTGCTAAGTAATTTCAATGAACACAGTCTATTACACTTATTCACAATAGTATTATAATAATAACAGCTGATAAGCTGTACAGCTAACAATAACATGCATTGCAAATTTTCTTCAATTTTCAACTTTGAACTTTCTTGAAAATATTGTTTTCCTTGAAATACTCATTTACACTCCCTTCTTCAGTTACTCGAATCCTTCTTCACAGATAAAGTCACAGAGCATGTTTGCGTGCCCTGTGCCACACCATTGTCAGCGATGGAAAGGCGGCGCAGGTGTTTAGTGCCTGGAAAGCCCTTTCGTAGCCTGGGAACTCCCGCCGCCGCCGCGTCTGCCACGCCCTTCCTCGTTTCGCCCTGCGCCGCTCGCAATTTGCTTTCATGCCCCGCACCGCACCGCCTTTAGTCGCGGCTGGGGATTTCCTGATCCTATTCTCTAAAGCGGTAGACTGTCGGGCGACTCGGGCGGGCGGGGCTGGCCCAGAGCAGAGGGCTAGGAATTAGCAGGCACTCCAGAATGTTTGCACATAAAAATCGTTTTGAACCATTTAAAATAAAGTTTTAAAATTATTTTTATACAATTTTATATAAGAATAATTTAATAACAATATTTTGTTTCTAGTATTAATAAGTACTAGCTTCCCGTGCGGTCCCGGGTTCGATTCCCGGTCGAGGCAAAACAAAGTGTAAAAACAAAGGCAAAACAAAGTGTAAATACAGACAAGTATGAATGAGTGAGTGAATGGAAATAAAATTAGCAAGATTATATATATACAAGAAACATTTAAAGAGACACAATTAAAGCACGAAAGTTATCTTAGGTTGCCGGCCAAGCGCCGGCTTCATCCATAGGTTAAGTTAGTATTAAGTTAGTAAGTAAGCACTGCCCTCTTCTCTGCCGCAAAGCCATCGAGCTGCGGCATATGTATACCTATCATGAAAATAACTACCGCTCCGCCAGGGCTACTGGCGGGGAAAACAAAAAGTTGTAGTTTTCCTTTAAAATCGTCCCAGTTTCTGTAGCTGGGTGACGAAGAAAAGCTCAAACAGGCGGATCTTCCCAGTTACGATGAAGAGAATACATATTCGCCTCATATCGCTCTTACCTTCAAGCATAGGAATTTAACTAGGCCCAAGCATGGGGGACACCGGTAGCTGGCCGGCGAATTCGGACTACCGACACAATAACGCCAAATACATACAATAAATTTATTTCATTTCTAGTAACAAATCCCGTATATTTTAAGGGTATTTAAATTCATTTCATGAAGCGTTCAAATCATTCACTACATAAGGAACATGAGTAGTAAAAAGTTAATAAACGAATAGTTAAGTTTTACATTTAAACTGTTTATTTAATTAATTTTACACATAGAAAACAAAATTATTACATAGATATTCAAAGTAATGTACAAATACATATGTTAATAAAACAAAACCAATTTTTCCTAAATTTTGCAAAATGACGCCTTCTTTATTACCTTTGGTATGGCGGGTGAGAGAAATGGCTAGGGAGAGCGAAGGCGGGCGAACAGGTTAGCTCGGGCGGAGCAGGGAGGCAAGAACGGGTAGGGTTGCGGAGGGATGGGGAGGATGTGGCGGGGCATGATGGGGTGGGTGGGGGGGTGCGCAGGCTAAGTGGGCAGGCTGGCCAGGACGGGGGAGCGGGCTGGTTAGAGTACGCTATGGTGGAAATAAATGGCCATGGTATTATTTCCACCATGAAGTAAGCGGGCAGGCTGGCTAGGGCGAGCGAACTGGTTAGAGCAGGCGTGCGGGCTGGTTAGAACGGGGCGGGCTGGTTAGAGCAGGCGTGCGGGCTGGTTAGAGCAGGCGTGCGGGCTGCCCCTAGGACGGGCGGGCTGGTTAGAGCAGGCGTGCGGGCTGGTTAGAGAAGGCGTGCGGGCTGCTGATTAGGAGTATGATTACGGGCTGGCTAGGAGCAGGCGCGGGCTGCCGAGACGGGCGGGCTTGTTAGAGAAGGCGTGCGGGGCTGGTTAGAGCAGGCGTGCGCTGCCTAGACGGGCAGAGCAGCGGCGGGCCGCCGCCACCGCCCTCCGCTTGAACTGCCCGTCATATTTCGTCAACTCGTCTGCTCCGACGGCTTTGTAGAAAGCACCGCACCCTCCCTTTACTTGTTTACGAGTCGATCGACCACAGCTTGTTTCCAGACATGAGATTTGCACTTGGGAAACCCAGAAAGGGCCCTGTAATGTCAGAATTTTCGGCGAGTTACTTTAGGAAACGTACACCTCTATGGGTACATTAATTTCCTTTTACTATGAGGAATGTTATTGTAATTAGAAGTTAGACCAGGCACAATATTCATCATAACATATTATTTAATTATTTTATTGAGAATTTAAATATGAATTCATCATATGACAATTACGAATCATTTATTTTTAAAATATTATTTTTCCCAGGCTTTGCATTGTGTTTGCGCTTTCAGTGTGTGTGTGTTCACCATTTTCAGTTGTAACCAAAAATGTTATTTTTCTTTCCGCTCATATCGAAGTCGCAACCCGAAATTTTTAGTGTAACTCTGGTTTCCAAAATATTGTGGAACGCCGGACAATTAGTGTTGCGTCAACGAAATCAGCTACATATGGAATTTGAGGGTAGATTGTAAAACTATATAATTTCATGTTTTAATTTTGTGCCAAACTTTATTAAAATTAAACTAATGTTCTCATTTCTGTATTTTAACATGGTCTGCCACAAAATCCATATTTAGCGAAAGTTCAAGATTAAAAGGAAAAAGATCAGTTGCAAGTATCTACAGAATTCCTGAATCAAGACGCATGACTTACTTCGGTTTTTCCCTCCGCAGTACCTCTGAGAAGGCGGGAATTTATTCTCTAGTTAGATGTACAGTGTGCTGCTGCCTTACGGCTTAAGCAGCTAAAGGGGGAAGGGTCTTTTCTTAATACCTAACTAAAACTAATTTAATTTTAGCTTAATTGTGTAATAAATATGTAGTTGCTTTGGAATACTCTACTTGAATCGAAAAAAAATGTTTGTTTCTTCTTATACTATATATGGCCTTTTTCTTTACTCGGTAATTTTTTATATATTTTTTCATTCACACATCATTCATACTTATTAGATTCTATACATAACCATTCATTCATCCCATTCACTCACTACACTTGAACACAATTGTACGCTACGGCACTGACGAGTCCAAGTGTCCGTGGCGTTCAGCCCATTGGGGGGCGTGGCAGGTGAGGTGCGGTGTCGCGTTCCTCGGCCGATGGCGAATCTTCCCCTCCACGTTCGGCTGCCTCCGCTTGCTCACACAAGGTAGCATGAATTCTCGCATTCAGTAAGAAAGCTGACATAATTCAGAGGTATCGATTATTACACTAATCGTACATCAGTAACATCCCTAAGTACAAGCTAGAATATTATTAACATTACAGCGCAGGTCTCATTTTCGTTGAACACAAATTTTCGAAATAGCACAATTAGAAATTCTGCTAGAACCTGTGTGCTGCTGGAGCACTACTAGTTGATACTAGTGACACAACTGACACGAATAATTCGTAGGCGAGCGAGCGGCCTTAAAAGGCGCGCAAGCGACCATTCACGGGTGGAGCGAGCCGAGGGATGATGATAGCCATCGGTGGTGCGGTGCGCAGCGCTAACACGGCAGCAACACACAACCTCGGCCTGCTGGGCGCTCACTTGCATCAGTCGCGCCGACGCCGACGCCGCGCCGTGCCGCGCCGCGGCGCGCCGGTCGCCTGAGATCGAATGGGAGATTCCAGGCGTCAAGCGACTTTGTTCTCTTTCGCAGCGCTCGGAACTCTTGAAGGCTCTTGAAGAATCCGAAGAAAAGCTTAACAGCCCTAGCTCTCCAACGTTTTCCTACTTTCTCGTAGACTCCATATACAGAATGTTGCGTAATCCAGCAGAAAAAAAATGCCGATAATTTGTCAGAAAAACTCTATATGTGTGATACTTCGTTGACAGCGAAAACGTTTTAGTTTCCTGTATATGTGTAAATAGAGGGTTATGTAATTCCGCAAAAATCGATGTTCAGATCTTGACGGAAATACACGTTTTAAGTGTCCTTGGTAACGAAAAAGGTAGTTTTTATACACTGTACGTTTATCCGCTTGTCCATCTGTTTGTATGATTTCCGCATGATGAAGGAAAAGGAACAAGAAATGGAGATGCAAGCAAATGCTTAGTGCGAATTAAATAGTTCCACTGAGATAAGGCTCACGCTGCATCAAGTAAATTTAGCACATTTGCCTAAGCAATTGATAAAAGTGTATGAAATGCAAATGTGGTATGCATTCACAACTGGTAAGACTCACAGGGTTGTTGGTAGTATGGAAAAACACAACGAACATGCCATGAAATTGAGAACGCTTCCGATGTACTTCGTGTGCTATGGTGTTTAATAGTTCTTCGAAAACCAAAGTTTCTATGTAAGAAGAATTCAACACGTTCCTGGTTTGTCATAATTCAATTTTTCGTCTACGAAATCCGTCGAAGATCAAATAAAAATATGAATATTTTCTTTCATTCAAGGAGCGTTTATCAATACAATATATAAAGTTAATTCAATTTTAATTTTTATTTTTTTTAAAATTCATGTTTCTGTATCATAGAGTTGTTTGTAAAATGATATTACTAATTCAACCCCACGCCATTCAATCAGGCCCCCAAACATTTCTTCCTAGAGCCTAATTCCCCATCAAAACTACATAAGTAACCAAAATGTTCATGGGCCTCCTATTTTCATGTCTCTTTATACAATTAATAATCTGAATAATACAAAACATATACTGCACTAATCCAGATAATTTTTAGTTTCACTTGAAAGTACGAAATTCCTTTCATTTGATTCGGGAAACCTATTGATGCTACAACAGCACAGATTTTCTCGCCATTATTTCTAACCTTTGCAATTTTCGAAAATTCAGAGAGTTCAACCAAAATGAGACATGCGCCATTGTTCAGCGTTCTTTTCACTATCCGAGGACAAAGTTTAATAAAAAAATGGAGCAATTTTTTTAGAAATTTTGAATATTATGTAGAAACTTGGATGCAGAGTATCTCCAAACATAATATAATAATTAATATAATATTAATTAATAAATAATAATTATTAAAAATAATAATTAATTAATACTAATAAATAAAAATAATAATAATAATAATAATAATTATTATTATTATTGAACGATCATAATATTGCTTCCTCATAATGAGAAAGCGGAGTCTCTCATGAATCTGGTGGAGGGTGAGAGTGATGCCTCTTACTCCGCGGTGTCTCGTGATTTCTGTTGTGCGTTGAATCACTGTGTGAAGTTGTGCGTCGACATTTTGTGTTCTGTCTAGTGAGTATTCGTGATCAACTGTATTTCCGTTTATAAAATTCTGTGTTTCCAACTGGCGATATCAAAAATATGTTGCTCCATAAGACGTAAACAATCGATATGGCCTCGGAGAACACCTCCAGCCGGAATCTGAATCTATAATGGATTCGTCTAATACAAGTCAAGCTGAACTACAACTCAGCTGCTCTTCCAACAACAACATCAGCAGCAGCAGCAGCAACAACAACTGCTTTACACCAGATACCGCAAGGTACAGTGATAGCAATGCCATTTCGCTATTTTCCTCCTGCAGTACAGCCTTCAAGTTCAAGTTCAACCGATGTAACAAATTCAGAACTTAATCGAACAACCCACGGTAATTCAAGTAGTGACAGCAACACTCATAAATGGCAAGTTGTTGTGGGCAAGCGCAAAGAGATGTAAATCTCACAGCCCTGAAAGTCATAAACAATCAAAACGTCAAAGTGGCAAATATAAGTGGCATACTATCATGCAATAGACGGCAGATCTCGAAGTAATTAATGATGATGAATCCAATGACAAAGTAATCGATGAAAGTTCCAAATCCAGCAACATTCAGAAGGTGCAAAAACCATCGCCAATATTTCTCTCCCTGGGGGTAAATGACTTCACGCAATGTCAGAAACTTTACAAAAGTCGAAGAAGGAAGAATTTAATGCGTTTGTAGGTCATGATAAATTTAAAATCTTACCGGCAACAAATATATTTATCGATCACTTATTAAATACCTTACTAAAGAGAAAATTGAGTTTCATAGCCATATCAGCCAAAACAAGAAAAAGAGCATTTAGGATAGTCTTAAAAATATGCATCCTACAATAAATATTGATGAACTGGAAAGCAGAAATAGAAGAAAACGGTCATACTGTAAGAAACATTCATAACTGCAAACACCGTGTAACAAAAGCCCTTTACCGGTATTTTTATTGATTTGGAACCAAGAGATAATAACAAAGATATCGGCAAATTGTGTGGCGTCATACAGGATGTAATAAACATGATGAGAGTGGGTTGTACTTCATAGCTGATTTATTACCAACTCCTGACCGTGGTCACAACAATCGTAAAGCACTGCAGTACAATAAACAAACTAAATTGACCCCACTACAAGAAATGATACTTGAACGGCTACCACACCGCACTCTCTAACTGTAACGTATGCTGTGCGGCACCACCTGCTCCTGAGACCGGAATTATATGTCTCTTCGTCACGACCTAACGGCCGGCCTCTCTTGCGCCGCGTGCCCTATGACCACCTGCAACGACCAACACCTCGCAGCCAGGAACACAAAGAAGAACATTTATTGTCTGCTCGGCCCTTAAATAGCCCCCAGCGACGCCACCCGCCGCCTCCATTGGCTCACCCAAAGCGACGCGCACGCCGAAAACCTGGTGCGTCATAGCTTGCTATTGTCCGAGCCTGGGGCATGCCGCATGCCCAACTGTTGGTAGCGTCATGACGCTACAATTGCAGTACCTTCAAAATACCAAAATAATAATCGAAGCTCCAAGAGTAAAGCGAGATCTTGTGCAATGCCATCGCTGCCAAAGCTGGGAGCACAGGAAGCACTACTGCAAATCCATCCTATCGGCGTAGCATGCGGCGAGAATCACTTATAGCAGAACTTGTGATAGCAAGAAAAACAAGACGAAGCCAGAAAATGCGCCCTTTGTGAAGGTCCCTATACAGCAAGTTATAAAGGATGAAATTTATCAAAAATACGCACAAAAATATCCACAGGCGTCTAAAATTCCACAAGATTCAAACTACAGTGCTTCACAAACAATATGAATACAGGTCAAGGAAACGTCCCACCTACTCTTCGATAAATAATTTCCATCAGCGTAGCACTTATGCACAAGCACTGGAAAACCCGCAAAAGGAGGATAGTCTGAACAACAATGCAACAAACACGGAGTGTAATACTCAATTATTTTCAATAATACAACAGACTTCTGGAAAAGATTTGAAACTATACTCAACAGACAAGCAGAACAAATAAGTGCACTTTTTAAATCTTGTGTCAAACTGCTAACTAAATAATGAACAAATCATATAAGATAGCAGCTTTGGAACGCCAATGGCTTGCTACAACACTGAGAATGAAGTCGCGTTTTCAGTTAACAAATACGGATATCATGCTCATTTCAGAAACTCATTTCACTAACAAAAGTTTTTTCTCGCTTCAAGGATAAATCATGTATTATACAAATCATCCGGATGGTACAGCACATGAGGAACAGCTATACTTGTTCGGGAAAATTAAACATCACTTACATTCTCAATTTATCACCACGTATTTGCAGGCAACATCCATTCATAAGAGAGTATCTGAACCTGAATATTGCAGCAATATACTGCCCTCCGAAGCATAAAATCCAGAGTCTACAATTCGCAAGCTTCAGAACACTTGACCAAGATTTATTTCTGCGGTGACTACAATTTAAACATCCATTGTGGGATCCAGACTAACCTCCCTGAAAGGTAAATCTCTATATGAAACTATAATAAACGAAAATTATCCTCGTAATTTTCTGGCCAACCCACTTACTGGCCGACAGACACTAACAAAATTCTGATGTATTAGATTTCTTATTGTAAAAAGGAGTTAACCAAAGTTACATTCACACCTACTGGTCACAAGATTCATCGTCTGATCATTCACTGCCCTACTAGTCATTAGCTCAATCATTATTGAAGACAATAAGCAATCCTCAATCCACAACAATAGAACAGATTGGAAATATTTTCAGAATGGCTAATTAATAACAGTACAGCTTAATCTACCATTGAAAACTGCTTTCGACATAAATGGAGCTATAGAATATGTAACCAGACAACTCCATCAAGCTATGTGGCATTCTACACCAGAAATAAAGCAAAACAAAAAGCCATATATCCCACAAGCAATAAGAGAAAAGGTGAAATCAAAACGTAAATTAAAGAAACAATGCAAATCACTAAAGACCCAGCAGTCAAAAAGAAGACGACTAAATTCAGCTTCGCAAAACCTCAAAAGATTACTCAAGAATATCGAAACCATGCCATACAAGATAAACTCACAAAATTGATTCCGAATCTGGAATTCAGAGATTTCTCTTTGGAAATCTACTAACACTTGAAGAGACCGATGCAACTTATTCTCCCATCAGAAAAAATCAATGACAGCACATGGGCCAAAACCGAATAAGAAGAAAAAACTGAATGCTTCTGCGTCCCATTTCTCTAAGTTTAACATCTTTCAAACCATTTACAACATCTAATACTACAGAAGAGGAAGAAATTTACAACTTAGATTCACCATTGCACCAGCTCCCCAAATCAAACCTGTAAGTGCTGACAAGTTGAAACAACAATCAAGAATTTACCAACTGTGCTTCTCCCCGGATACGATATGATTTCAGCAACGTAATTCTACACCATCTACCAAGAAAATCAATAGCCCATTTACTTCCATCTTCAACGCATCCTGGGATTAGGACACTTCTGATCAATGGAAAATCGCTCAAGTAATAGTCATCCCTAAGCCCGGCAAACCAGCACATGAAGTTGTATCATACAGACCTATTAGTCTACTGTCAATATCAAAAAAGTTTTGAAAAACTGCTTCTGTCACGTTTAAATCCACTTCTACAAGAAAATGAAATAATACCTCATCATCAGCTCTAAGTTCAGACAACGGCATTCGACTGTAGAACAAATTCATCGAGTAGTAACGAAATTAGTGAATCGTTAGAAAATAAAGAATATTGTTCTGCTGTATTTCTAGACGTAAGCCAGCCTTCTGATAAGGTTTTGGCACCTATGTCTATTGTATAAAATTAAGAAAATCTACTGCATCCTTACTACTCACTTATAAAATCGTATTCATAGAGCAAATATTTTCAAATAAAATTTAACGGTAAAACTTCAAAACTTATCCCTATAAAGTCAGGAGGCTCAAGGAAGTGTGCTTGCACCTTCCTTATTCATTATATACCGCTGACATCCATCATCTAAACGCATTGACAGTGCAATTACACATTACAGCCATCTTAGCTCGACATGAAGATCCAGAAGCATCTCGTCTCGTGAAGAACATCTGCAATCCATCCACAAGTGACAGAAATGCCGCAGGCCTCAAGATCACGAGGACAAAGTTAAAGTCTAACTAAGTCACTCTTCAGTCTGAAGCACGAAACGTGTCCACCAATAAAATCGGATCGCAATGTATTCCCCAAAAATGACTCTCGGCAAAATATCTCGGACTTACGCTGACAGACGACTCATGGCGGAAAAATATATAAAGAAGAAAAGAAAAGAATTAGACTCCAAACTTAGAAGGTTAAACTGCTGGCTACTTGAAGAAAATCATCGTTAAGCATCGCAACAAAGTAATTGTGTATAAAGCAACATTAAACCAGTATGGACATATAATTCAACTTTGGGGAACAGCTCAAAATTTATTATTGAAATATTACAACGCTTCCAGTCAATAGCCTTAAGAAAATTTGTAAATGCCCCTGGTACGTAATGAATGCAACATTACACAAAGACTTACAGATTCCAACTATAAAGATGAAATCAAGAATACTAGTGCAAATACCTACAAAGACTACATCATCCGAATATTCTAGCCATCAACTTACTAGACAATAGTGACTCCACCAGACGACTTTAACGCCATACTCATACTTTAGACCTTCCATATCGACTTTTTAAATTATTAATTACAAATTGAAATTAGTAGTTAATTTGTATTAATAATGTATCATTGGTGGAGTAATGGTCTTGATTTTATCTTCCTATGTATTTGTTTATTGTAATCTATGTAATTTTTGCCAAATGTTTGTACACAAACAAATTGCAAAATATAATAATACACACACACACAATAATAATAATACACGAGAAAGCCCTGAGATCTTTAAGTATGATGGATAGCAGCACAACCACGAACAGAACTTCTCAACTGTCATTAGTGCTACCATTATTAAATCGTCAGTAATGTGAGAACATATAATGCAGTTTTTCATGTTCTTAATTCTCATATTCTTTTCATATTCTTAATTCCTCAAGATTAAAACTTTCCACTGTCATTAGTGCTACCATTATTTTCAATGCATTCTATGGCAACTATACGAGGTCTCAATTTCCATGCGAAGACAATAACTTATAAGGTTTGACGCCGCACAGCACACCGCCTTGTCGACCGAGCAATCGTTAGGCCCCTTTCGGAGATTTCAATCAACCCGACAAGCTTCTACGCGGGAATTACAGAACAGAAGCATTGGAGAGATTTATTTTCAACTGGTTGTGGACTTTCCCACGAAAGGAAAAGGATAAGAATGTGATAAAAACACGAGTCGTAGGCCTTCAAAGAACGAAGATATGTGCCATTTTGAAGGGGATATTTAAATAGAATAACATTTTTGCTTGAAATAAATAATTTATGACAATGACAATTGGGTTCACTTTAATCCAGTAATATAATAATATAATAAGTTATGGATATCAACTGAGTGACTGTGGAAAGTTAATTCTGTATTGTTCGATGGTTCTACTGCAGAGGTAATTCATCGATAGTAGTTCCCCATTATGCACCTGATGATGTAACAAAACTAGTTACGAAACGTTGTGCAATTGCTGAAATAAATGATTGTCATTAAAAATTTGAATACTTTTATTTGCAAACATATATTGACAATCAAGGAGAAAATATTGATGACATTCAATACTTTTTACGAGGGCGAGTCTCAGTCCATCAGGCCCGTTTCTTCCACCTGATCGTAATGCAAAAGTATATTATTGTATTAAAATGGAACCTCATTAATTTATTCATCCCGTATCTCGCCAAAACTATACCTCATTCAGGAATTAGAATTCGAACCTGGCTGCAGACAGCCGGTCCATGGCCGAATAGGAATATTGCTTCAATGATGTGTCCAGTATGCGGTGACTATTTCCAAAGTATCTAGTCTAAATAACAAATAAGTTGAATTGGGAGGGTGCATGGAAGTTATAGAAACATCCCTGAACCCTAGCTTTGTAATTCTATTGGTGCATCTGCGTAACGGTCCCTCGCGTCAACATTGTGACCTCGCAAAAACTCGTACAAAACTCTTAGACTCCAGGCCGTGCATCAGGCCAGTACTAACACCCGCAATATGGCAGCTTGAAAGATTTGCCTGAACAGCCAACTTATGAAACTATAACTCTGACTGCTCCCGCTTGTTTTGTTTGTTGTCTCATTCACAATCCTCGCGCGCGGCCTTCGAGTTCCTGGTCTTACTGTTCAATACATGCTCTCTTGCTTCGGTAGAATTAAAAAGAGATGTTCATCTATAAACGAATATTAACTTGGAATAATTATTATTAACTAAGAATTATCATTATCAACTATTGCGAGCTTAAGAAGTTAAAAGTGTCAAGTAAATGAAAATACAAATCAAAAGTTATCTGCGGTCATACTTCTATGTTATTAATGCTTTTTGAGATGTGTGTCAACAGTTCCTTCACGTTTTGAAGTGGTAGTAATGAGTTTATTGAACGCGCAAATAATACCACAATTATTGAAGTTAATTAACGTGATATACATGGTGGTTTTTAAGTGATCTAATGAAATGTTCCTAATAGTCCAGTTATGTCAATAACACGCAACATATCCATCGAATCAGATTTGTTCCAATAGTTTTAGTTTTAAAAGCAAGTTCAAAAAAATAATGAAAATCATTAGTAGTAAGTAAGTTTTTTCAATAATTTCATCCATTGTTACCAGAGACAGTCTTTTGAAAACGTGTTACTTTCAAAGGCTCAGTATTAAGTATACAGACTCAGATGTTGTTAGGCTTACCATTATTTTCAGTTATAATTAAAATGAATTCAGAAAAATAATAAATATAATATAATTAATTTTAAAACAAGAAATACTAAAGGACAATTAACAACAACAAATAATAAATCATTTCTATAACTATTTCAATTAACTTTATTATTATTACTAAAGAAACAATTGGAAAATAAGAATAAAATCTAAAACGCCTTAGTACTACTAACAAATAAATTGAACGATAAAACGCAAAGAACGAAGAGCACCAAAACGCAAAATGCAAATCTTGTGCCAACACTCGTAAACCAACACAATTTCACTCTGACGCTTCTTTGAATGTTGGCGGTATCTACGGGAAGTAGTCATTGTTTCATTGCAAACTTAAATTTTAAAAATGTCTTACCGCTTGAAGGTATTATATTCAGGTATTTAGTGACGGTTGGCAACAACTTTAGCCAACATAAAAATGAATCGAAACTACCCTAAATCGAGTATAAATGTACGTTCCATCCGACAGTGACATTTTTCAAAAGCGTCCTGTTAGTTCGGCTTTTAGCTGGCCAGCAGTTTAATCTCTGATGTTGGCCAGAATTAACTTATTTCGACATATGCAGAACGTTCGTTTACTCACTGCAAATTCATTGTAGGGCAAATTTTTTTGTTCGAAAATTAAGAATGCTTGAGTAAAGCAATTTTACACTTATTATTAATTAAAATTTGTAATTTACATTTTTCGTACACATTATTATTATTATTATTGTTATTATTATTAATGATGTTTTTACTGTTAAAATGGAATGCCATATGGGAAGCAAAACCAGGACCTTCCTGGTATAAACACAATTGCTGAAACCATTTATAGCAATTAATTCATGGTAAGCCTAACTAAAACGTAAAACTTATTGAAACGTAATTCTTGAAACTAACAACAGTGACCAGGTGGTGATATGAATATTATTATTTTTCTCCACTTCTTTACGTTCCGTTATTTATCTTCTCACCAAGTCCTTTGCGTTCTGTTCGTTATCTTCTCTCAACTATCTTTTCCATCAAAATAAATCAACACATAACTTTTTTCTTTTTGAGAAACTTGACCATATGTTATGATAAACAAAAACAAATATCGCAAACAGAGAGCGTTAATTATCTAGAATTCATGGACAGACGTCTTACCTGGAAGAAACATATTCAAACAAAAAAGCTGTTACAGTTAGACCTATGGAAACTGTTTTGGTTTATTGGTCACAAATCGAAATAATCACTTGAAAATAAATTATTAATTTAAAAACCATTATAGTTCCTGTATGGACATACGGAATCCCGATCTGGGGCATTGCTAGTAAAACTAATTTGTCGATCTTACAAAGACTTCAGTCAAAACTTTTAAGAATAGCTTCATCTCCACCCCGGTTCATACCAATTGCTGCATTACACCGAAACCTCAATATACCAACAGTTCAAGAAAAGATTCAAGAAATAAGTGCGAAATATCACCAACGTCTGGAAATGTATCCCAAACAACCTACTTGATAATAGCAAAGAAATTTCTCGTTTGAAAAGAATTTACTCTCTTCATCTCCCACTGTTTCAATAATAGCCATTATTCTGATAGATTTGTGAAGAATATCTAGGAAAATGTCAATGGTTGACTTTATCTGCTTTTATTTAATTTTATGTACTTGGGTTTTCATAATAACATGGCGGATAACATTAGGTCATTTTTACACCTCCTGCTTCATAAAATTAATCTTCTTAGTTAATTCGCGAACGTCCTTCTCAACGGAGCTCATGGCTCAAACATGTGCTTGTAACTGTAATAAAGAATCATTTTATAAGGCAGGAGGTGTAAAAATGACCTAACGTCATCCGCCATGATACGAAAACCCAAGTATAGTGCTAATAACTACTTACAGTATTTACTGATTGGTAAGAACATTTGATTGACATATTGGTATGGATCTTTGAAATACATTAGAAATATTCATTGGATAAAAAATCTATCTTCTCTGTGGGCTCCGTTGGTAGTGCTCAGGTGCGGAGGCGGCAGCCTCTTGGTGGTGTTGGCGGGGGGGGGGCGGTGCGCGCCCGGGGCCCGTTATGTTATTCTTGCGTCGCCGGCACGAAATCCCCACGGAGCATCCGCCTCTCGAAGCCTCATCGGCCAACATTTCCAGAGGGGAGGCGGAGCCTAAGAAAATCTCGCCGGCGCGGCCACTCACCGCGGCGGGAGTGTAAGAAGTGTCTCCTCTCACGTGAGCAAATAGCCGCCGGCCCCGGAGGCAGCCCCCGGAGGCAGCTCCAACGCAAGGCGCTCGCAGGAATTTGGAGGCGGCGAGGGCGGGCTCAAGAACAACCCAAGAAGAAAACGATCCCTACGGAACGCATACAGGAAATCTAACTAAAAATTGGTATGAAATAGAAGTTTTGAAAATGATTTTTACAGGATTTTTTTTCGCTGTGGAGAAGGTCGCATGGGAGACACACACGATATTATATGTTACGAAAAAGAATTATAGTATTTAAAAATCTAAATATCTTATTTCAAGTTTGTTTATATAATACGATTGGTTTGGTTTGTTTTTTTCGTGTTTCCGGGCGCGTCAACTGCTTTGGTCATTAGTCCCGTTAGTGTGTGCATGTTTTTCTCGGGAGATGGCGGTGATCTTTCCCGTTGGATGGCGAGATCCGGCGCCGACCTACCGTCGGCTAGTGGAGTTTCCCTAACCAAGACTCTCCCACCAGCGGGGCACCGCCCCCCAGCCGGGACGAGCTCTAAGCTCCCGATCGGTCCTCCAGAATATGTAGGAGTGTAGTCCATGTTAGTGTAAAGGGGAGAGGATAGGACAAGGAAGAGGAAGGACAGATAGCGCGCGGTCTCAGGCCCGTTTGGTAGGGTACTGCTCCGGCATTCGCCTGGTGTTGATCGGAAAAATCACGGAAAACTACAGATCAGAGCAGCCGGCCGCTAGAATTCCTCCTCCAGGCAGCGACTGAATTCGACTTAGCTGAAAGCTTATGTGCGACCCACCCTCCGCCGGCTAGCTCAGAATGGGTTTTCAAGGTGGGCGCAAAATAAAAAAATACAATTAGAATAGCGGGGATCAGGGTCGTGTGGGCCGTTGTGGATTGAATGCATTTAAACAGAAACTCAAGTAGAATCACTTTCCACTTACTTAAGTATATTCTAATTAAATTGCTGTTACAGTCAATGAACATAAAACACTTTACATATACAAGAATTTTGTCTTGCTGAAAAAAACAACTTACACTCTCAAAATTAACTACACTATTTCCTTTCTCTCATTTAAATCAATTTCACAGAATACTTAAAAATTTGACTAATCCTTCCAGTCAAAATTCCAGTTTCAACTTTTTCAAATTTGCGTTTTTGAAAGAAAA